>BLBF01000004.1:17371579-17446155 GCA_015471245.1 Laticauda colubrina | reverse complement strand
ATATATATATATATATATATATATATATATATATATATATATGTATGGACTGCACACTGCACTTTGTTTATTTATCCAAGGCTCTTATTATGACTCTCCAGCAGCTTCAAAGCCAAGCCTCAAGTGTTGAAACATTCATAAGAGTCCAGGAAAACACCTGTAATAATATTTTTCTGTGCTCTCCCTCCATCTTATCACATTAAAATGTCCTTGAGAAGGAGTGTTTATACATTTCTCCCCAGTTCAAATAAAGTATTTTCAAGCCTCTAGTTGGCAGTGTTGCAAAGTCTCTTAATACTTTTTTCCCCCCTCAGCCAGAAAGAAAAGTAATGTATACAAAACTCAGAGGGAAAAAAAAAACAAAGGGGGCCTCTATCCTAAAGAAAATTAAAAAATCAAAAGAAGCATAAAAATATATATAAGAAAAAATTCAATCTGATTAGCTACAAAATCACATTAAATTCCTCAGAGAAAAAAATAGTAAGGAAAGAATCCAAGCCTCAATTTGACATCACTTTAAAAAACGCCGCTCAAGGAAATTCCAGTCAAAGATAAATAAAGGTTTCTTCTTTGTTCAGGATATCCTTTCAGGTCTCAGCCAATTTGCAATACAAAAGAAGTTTCTCACCCAGCCGACACACCCTCTCTCCAGCCTCTTTCTTTTCGGAGCTGTCCCGACTTCAGCAGCTTTAGAGGCTGCCTTTCCACCGCCAGCAAAAGGGCTTCTCCCGGATCAAACCAGAGATTTTGCGATATCTCTGGGATCCTGGGACTGTGCCCTTCACAATCCCCGTCTCTACGGGACGGTTTAGGTCCTTTAGGACCGACCAGGGGTGAAAATATCAGCTGCGATCTCAGAGCCCCGAGATCTCAGCTGTAGCACCGGGACGAGGCTCCGCCTTCTCCACCCACTGCTCTTGATGACATTAAAAGTTTTTGCCATTTGCCAGTCAGTGAATTTATCTGCTTATTCATTTATCAAATGTATACAACTGCCCATCTGACCAAACAAGTGATATGGCCGGTGTGTGGTTCCAAGGTCAAAAAAAGAATTACCAATTTTTATTTCTTAAGAGAACCCTTGTCTAACACGCATTCAAGCTAGCTAGAGCCTTATCTGTAATCACATCACTAAAATACATGACAGGTAGTCTTTGACTTACAACAGTTTGTTTAGTGACTGCTCAAAGTTACAATAACACTGCAAAAAAATTAAAATATTTGACCAGTTTTCACACTTATAACCCAGCATCCCCATGATCGTCATCAAAATTCAGATGCTTAGCAATTGACTCCTATTTTGCTTTTTTGCAATCTTCTGACAAACAAAATCAATGAGGAAGCCAGACTCACTTAACACTAATTTATTTAACAACTAGTGATTCACTTAAAAACCAAGATAAGAAAGGTTGTAAAATGGAGCAAATTCACTTAACAAATGCTTCATTAAACAACAGAATTGTTGCTTTCCGATTGTGGTCATACTGCACGTCAAGGGTTACCTGTACTTTGCTTGTATCAGAATTCCTAGAATAAATAAATGATCTAATAATGAATAGTATTCAAGGGCAGGATATCAATGATTGTGCTTCCAATTTTAACCCAGCAAATTTGCATAATTTTGAAAAATTGAATCATGCTTGCAAATGCATCTTTAATATATGGAATATATTTCTTTGTGCATTATAAATATATGGCATAAAAGCGACACATGTCATTCTACTTGTAACTGGTACACATTTATTTTAGCAGACTGCAGTAGGGGAGGGGGAATTCTTAAGTAGGTTATGATTTGTTTCAGGCTCACAATATACTTCAAAATGGCATACTTAATATCAATTTTTTGTCAGAAATGGTAAATACAAGAAATTAAACAATGGAGATACTTTTTATTAACAACAGAAACATTTTAATTATATTGGATTTGCCCTCAAAATGTTAAGAAAACAACATTGTACTATAATTGTGAAACCCCATGTATGTCGGTGAAGGAATAAATTATCACATATTTCAGAAAAATACCTAGTTTGGGTTAAAAGCAGAATTTTGGAAATTTCCAAGAGTGAATTCCCAATTACTATTGGACTGAGTTAATTAAGGCAGACTTTCTTTGAAATAATTTATTTCCATAGTTTCTCATACTAATATTGAAAAATATAATTGTTTTATCCCTATATTTCATTGTGGTATTGACAGTGTGCTGTAGAGGTACTGTTTTCTACCTATTTTCCAAAGCACCAGAAGGCAAGCTAAGAAATAATGGACGGAGAGAACCAAGCAGAGAAGCAACTTGGAATTAAGGAGAAATTTTCTAACAGAAAACAATTGACCAGCGCAACGGCTTGCCTACAGATATGGGTGCTCCATCACTGGAGGTTTTTAAGAAGAGACTGGACAGCCATTTGTCTGGAATCTCTTGCTTGAGGGTTTCTTGCTTGAGCAGGAGTGTTGAACTAGAAAACTTCCAAGATCCCTTCCAACTCTGTTCTCTTGTTTTCATTTCATTAACATTTACCTTTCTTAACAGTAACATTTCTTTCATTAACAGTAACATTTCTTGTTACTCTGTTCTCTTGTTTTCATTTCATTACCTACAAATGGGTACCTACCAGTGTACAAATGCAGATTTTCCATATATCTTTTGCAATGGTAACAAAATCAATCCATAACCAAAAGTAAAATTGCTAGTACTAATCAACCCATTGTAATAGTATTAGCATTGTTTTAATTCTTGCAAGAACCCTATCTTCTTCTCTAGCTAAACACTGCCCTCTAGAGAATCTAATATGTTGGTGCCATAGTTAGAAATCTAAATACACCCAACCTTGTCCTCTGAATAATCCATTTAAAATTAATCCAAACATTATACAATATATTTCTGAGCTGCCTTGATCATCAATTATTTCAAATATGTACGTTTTTCAACATGGGAGATGGGGAGGATTACATTGGGGAAAACAGGCAAAGCCAAATTTGTATAGCAATAGCACTTAAGACTTATGTACTGCTTCATAGTGCTTTACAGCCCTCTCTAAGTGGTTTACAGTATAAGCCCCAACAATTTGGGTCCTCATTTCCAGAACCTTGGAAGGATGGAAGGCTGAGACAACCATGAGTCGGTCAGGATTGAACTGCTGGCAGTTGGCAGAATTGGCCTGCATTACTACGTTTTTACCACTGCACCACTGCAGCCATTTTACTATTTTGAGAGATCATAATAATACAATGTTTGAGAATCTTGAGAAGTTAATCTATTTTCTTTTTCATCTTGATTGAGCAAAATCCCTTTCTGTTCATAAGAAGTTACTACTGAATTTCAGGATCCTTACTGCAAGACTATAGTATGACGTTGGGGCTCCCCTTGAAGACTGCTTAGGAACTATAGTTGTGTGTGTCCGACAGGGATCAGTCTTTGTAGGACGCTCTTGTGTAAAGCAGAGCAGGTAAAGGATTCTCTGTTACTTCTAATTGTATTTAAAATAATGGGATTTAAATGAAATGGTTGGTTTGTCTTGAGACCTTGTTAATAAAATCAAATACACACTTAGGGGGGACACTTTAATAAGATAAAAGGAAAGCATTCAAACTTTCAGCATCTGCATTCAAGAGGGGTATCAATGTATTTTTCAATGCCTTTAGCTCTGAATAAAGCAGGCAGAACCAAATTGACGGGTGGGTGGGTGGATGGATGGATAGATGATAAATTTCAACTCAAAGGGAATTCTTTATATAGATCGCCCTGCTCCACATACATACACATACATCCATTGCATTCCACAATCTGCATTTCTCAATGGTTTGTTTCTTCTGCATTTCACTCTATTATTTGGAGCAGATTCCTGAATATGTGCTACCAAAGGAATGAGAAAGAAACAATCCCGTTTCAATATTCACTGTTCATAGGTTGCCTCAACCTTAGAGGATTTTTTCCCCAACTTACCAGTCTAGCTCTGATATTCTCCCAGCCAAGTACTAACAAAATCAACCCAACTTAGGCCAGGCAAAGTTAGAACTAAGTTCAAGTATATTTAAGAGATCTTCCAACATTTAGGACTGGAACCTTAGATGTCCATTTTATGCACTTTGGAATGAGAATCACTTCAAACAGACACAGCCAATCTATATGTTTGCGCTGTTAGGCCATTTGATTGATCAGACCAGTCAGTGAGATCATAAAAACTGGTTTGTTGTCATACCAATGAATTCCTGCTGTACTGGGTAACTTGAAATATTTGGAATGGAAGAAGTTATGGAAAAAATTGATACATTTATTCAATGGAGAGATGGCCTGAATATAAGGCACTCTCAAAAAGGAAGTGGGAAGTTTTTCTGGAAAGATGGGAAAAAACTCATCTGCCTTGATTTCCATTCTTAATATATTCTTAGCAAATCTGAGATCTTTGCATGTGACAGTTAAATTATCTGGAGAAAAATTGTTCTTCATTATGAATAAAGTGTGTGTACATGTGCTGCTTTTACAGAAGATGGAGTTACTTTGTTTTCCTTATAACAAACAATATATTTAAGCTAAGTTCCTTCTAAAAGAAATATGCACATAAGTGAATCTTTGCAATTACTTTTCTTGAAAAGTAGAAAGTGGTGGAGAGCTAGCACTTGCCATCTGCAGAGCATCATAGGAGAGAAACTGTCTTACTGCATGGTAGCAAAAAAATCAGGAGTCTGGTAGCACTTTTTCTGACTGGGTAGTCCCCATTTAGTGACTGCCTCATTCAGCAACTGTTTGTAGCTGCGACAGTGATAAAAAAGTAACTTTATGACCAATCCTCTTTTGCAGATCTGTAAAATATACGAGAGATGAAGTAAGATCAAAAGCATGGTTACAATTTCACTTATTGGCCATTTGGCTTAACGACTGAGTTATTGATCCCAACTGTGGATTACTTGTGACACGTTTTATTAAAAGGCAGTTTCCTTCTGATCATCTGCAGAGTGGAAATCAACCACTTGGGGGTGCTCACTTCCAACCCACTGCAGCGAAGACACTTGCTTCTTTGCAGTGCAATAAAACAGGGACCAAGGTCTTTTGAATTAGGCTTTCATTGTGGGGTTACCCATCTTGATTCCCAAGATTTTCCCATGGTTCCAGATAATGCCTTCCATTTATAACTTTCCCATATCTTGCATATTCTTAGAAAATATATTGAGGAACAATGAAATAATGGTTCTTTTAGAAATCAAAAGGTTCTTTTGGAAATAGAAAGGATGCAAAGAAGAGGAACAAAGATTATAAGGAGTCTGGAGTGTAAATTGTATGATGAACAATTGAGGGAGCGAGGTATATCTTATGTAAAAAGGAAAAGGATTAGGGGAGATTTGATAGTAGTCTTCCAAGTATTTGAGGGGCTGTCACAGAAGGAATTGATCTATTCTCCAAAGCAGGGGTCGCCAACCTTTTGGACCTTGGACCACCAAACTCATAAATTTAAATCCCGGGGACTGATGGTGGGAGAGAGAGAGAGAGATCTGATTTAACCTCTCTCTCCCTCTCCCTCTCTCTTCCCCCCCCCCCCACAGAGGTAGGGATGGGTGGGATTCAGATTTCTTAACCGGTTCTGTGGGTGTGACCTAATTTGTGGGTTTGGCTTGGTGGTCATGTGACTGGCTGGACAAGACTTGTATGTAAATATTATAAATATTTATATAAATATTGAATTTTTTATTTAAAAAAAGAGAAACTTACCCAAAATCAGGCATAGCAAGCAGGCAGATTGAGTGGCTCACAGAATCACAGATTCACTCAGAGATCTATCTTTCTGCCATTGGCTACCTGAGTCTGCACTGACAAATAGAAGCTTCAGCTCTAAGGATGGTTTGGCTCTGCTTAAAAGCAGAGCCAAAGATCTAAAGATTAGCTAGAAAGCAACAATTTCCTGCTTTCTAGCTAATCTAAATCTCCCGGCACAGCAGAACAGCTGATGGTCGGGGGGGGGGGGGGAAGGAAAAATAGCAACTTAGCAGGCAAGTTTGCCAGGTAAGGAGGGAATGGGAGGGGAGGGTTCCAGAGGTGGTATTCAGCAGGTTCTGACCACTTCTAGAGAACTGGTAGCGGAAATTTTGAGTAAATTGAAGAACCGGCAAATACCACCTCTGACTGAGGATTTTACAGTATCTTTCTCCTGCCATGCCCACCAAGCCACACCCACAGAACTAGTAATAAAAAAAAATTGAATCCCACCACTGGAGAGTTCCTGTGGGCTATGTAGGTGGTGCAACCTTGTGTTCCCACGCAGCCTAGATTAATGGTTTGGGGGTGTGTGTGCTCTGGAGGTGACATTTCTCTGCGGACCACCAAAACTTTCTTACGGACTACCGATTGGCAACCACTGCTCCAAAGGACAAGAAGTGGGTGGAAGATCATTAAAGAGAGAGCCTAAGGAGAAATTGTCTGACAGTGAGAGCAATTAATCAGTGAAATAGCTTACCTCCAGAAGTTGTGGATGCTCCATCATTGGAAGTTTTCAACAAGAGACTGGATAGTCATTTGTCCGAAATGGTACAGAGTCTCCTGCTTGAGCAAGAGATTGGCCTAGAGAGAAGACCTCCAATATCCTTTCCAACCCTATTCTATGTTTTATTTGGAGAGAGAATCTACACAGCTACTGCAGTAGAAGGCTGGGAAAATATTAATGAAGGTAAGGAATTAATAACAGGAGCAGACTTCAAAAATAAATCCCTGAAGAAAAACTTTTTAGATCCATGATACATGACCTGCTTTCATTTATTAGTATTTTTTTTTCTAATAAAACAAGGAAATGCCATGGGGCTTGGGGCAATAAAAGAAGCATTGTGGTTGAAGAGGTTAAGGACTTAAATGACATTTGAAACTTGAAGGGAACATTTGATTTGCCAAATGGTATTTAAAGTTCTATTTATGTCAGCAAAAAAGTTGAAATAGATACATTCCAGAAGATAAACTCAAATCTATAGTTTATCACACCTAAATTGGCAATGAGAACATCTTAAAACTTTGGAATTATGATGCTGCCTGAAGATAACTGCCTATAAAATAGAACAAAACCTCAAAGGTACAAAATACATGTCATAAGCATGCGAGACAGCTTTCACTGATAAAGCAGGCAAAACATGGATCAATTCCAAGATAAGAATTTATGTTGAAGTTTCTCGTTTTAGGTCCTGTCTATATTTGGGAAATAAATAAATAAATCCCTCCCCCAATTCTATCTCAGCATTTCCAGTCCTCCTTTCCAGTTTTTAATCGTGAAGCCAGGGAAAATAATCTATGAAATCTGATTATGTGACAAAACTGGTTTTGCATTAGGGAGAGGCTTGCTTTGGACAAATGTTTTTATGCAAAGAGACCGACCTGGAATTGGAAGAGAGCTTTCCATAAATAGATAGAATTACTTATCACAACCAATTGGAGATAACCAGAAATGGGATGATGTCATCATTTTAGTAGCTGATCAGGTTAAACTATAAAATGTCATTTGGACAGATTAGGAACCTCATTTAATTGTGCAATTCCCCCCCCCCTTTCTCCAGCAATGGGGAGAAAAGCAAAAGCACCTATTTGTTTGAATGTCCTTGGAGCCACAGCCCTCAAAAAGAGACTAGCAAGAAAAGGCTGTTTCACAGAAGATTGCACATTATTTTAGTTTTTATCTCTGAACATTCCTCTGGGCAGAAGAAGAAAAAACAGAAAGATTTGTGTTTTGTTTTTCAAGAAGGACATGCTTTACCATCCTTGAATAAGGAGGTGTTTTGAAATTTCTGGGAGAAGAGGAAGTGTGTTTCAGTTCAGCTGTGAGAGAAATAAGCAGGTATAGAAATTGGCTGTGCCATCAAACATGAAAAACACGTTGAAAAACATGAAAAACAACAAACATGTTGTTGTTCAGCAAACAGCATCTTTTACATCAGAGGTGGTATTCAGCAGGTTCTGACCAGTTCTGGAGAACCAGTAGCAAAAATTTTGAGTAGTTCGGAGAACCGACAAATACCACCGCCTGACTGGCTCCGCCCCCATCTATTCTCTGCCTCTTGAGTCCCTGTTGATTGGCTGGGACTTCTTTTGTTGCCCTGCACAGGAGAACGGAGCTGGAAAGCAGGTTAGTGGGGTGGGGAGGGAATGGAGATGTTGAAGTGTACTTCCTCTGCCAAGCCCACCAAGCTACGCCCACAGAACCGGTACTGAAAAATTTTGGATCCCACCACTGCTTTACATCCTGGTTCTCAGATCTTCCTTATCCTCCAGCTCCATCCAAATGAGAATTTGTGACTTTCTTCTGATGAAAAAGGAGGATGAAGGATTTGGGGTTTTTTGTCATACAGGTAGCCCTTGATCTAGAGCTCATCACAAATGAGCCTCACATTTCTGTTGCTAAGTGAGTCATTTGTTAAATGAGTTTTGCCGCATGTTTCGAGCTTCCTTGCCACAGTGGTTAAGCAAATCACTGCAGTTCTTAAGTTAGCAACGCTTACTTGTTTAAGTGAATGTGTCTCTTCCCCATTGACTTTGCTTGTCAGAAGGTCAAAGGTGATCACATGACCCCAGGACACTGCAACAGTCATAAATATGAGTCAGTTGCCAAGTGTTCAAAATTTTGATCACATGACCACAGGATGATTGTAAGTGTGAAAAATGGTCTTAAGTCACTTTTTTCAGTGACTTTTTTCCAATTTCAGATACTTGGCAACTGACTGATATTTATGATTGCTGCAGTGTCCCAGATTTGTCATCATCTTTTGCAACTTCTGACAAGCAAAGTAATGGGATAACAGATTCACTTAGCAACCGTGTTAATAACTTAACGACTGCAATGATTCACTTAACAACTGACAAGAAAGCTTGCAAAATGAAGCTAAAATTCAGTTAATAAATGTCTCACTTTGCGACAGAAATTTTGGTCTTGATGTAAGTCAAAGCCTACCTGGAGCGTCATTTAGGACAAGGTAAACCACTCAGTGTCTGAGGTTGTATGACACACTGAACACTCAGGTAGTTAACCACGGTTTAGCATAGCATGTCATGTGAACCCAGCCTATATGTTTGTGAAAGATCAGAAAACTGGGTTGATCAAACTACATCCGAGTTAATTTCGGCCAAGCTGCTATTTGAGCAGTTTGTGGCTCAGATCCAGTGACTATGAGGAATTTCCTACATTTTGTTTAAGACTTTCAGATTTCTTTCTTTTTAACACGTGAAAAAAAATTATGATAAAATGAGTTTGGCTTTTTGATGAACTAAGAAAGAAGTTACAATAAGATAATAAAAGGAGAAAATCAGGGAATAATCCTATAAAACAATTACAGCTAGAATGTAAAACAGAAAGAAAGGGAATGATGGGGACTGTGTCTCATTTGGATAAATTCCAAGCCCCTTTCTTGTATTTAGAAGTCCTGGTGGCACAGTGATTAGAATTGCAGTATTGCAGGCAAATTCTGCCCATAGCCTGGTGTTCGATCCTGACAGTGCTCGAGGTTGACTCAGCCTTCCACCCTTCCAAGGTCAGTAAAATGTGGGCCAAGATTGTTGGGGGAAATTATAAACTGCTCAGGCAGTGCTGTTAAAACAATGTGGGGTGGTATAAAAGTCTCAGTGCTATTGTTCCTTACAGATAAGATCAAATGCAGAGATTGCCTGCTAAACATGAATTTGCTTTTGTAGCCATTCTGGGATAATCAAGGTATCTAGTTATTCTCTGGAATAGCCTATACATCTAGACATCTTGATTATTTATTAATTATGTGCCATCAGATTGATGTTGACTTTTAGTGACCAATAGGTAAGTTTTCTCTATGATGATCTGTCCCTAATTTGATCCTTTGAGTCTTGCAATGGTGCACCATTATTCATTGTTAATGACCCCATCCACCTTGCTGGTGGCCATCTTCTTCTCTTTGCTTCCTCTTTCTCAGTATTACAGCCTTCTCCACAGAATTAATTCTTTGCATAATGTGTCCAAAGTAGGCTAATTTGAACTATGTCATTTGTGCCTCAAGCGACAGCTTTGGCTTGATTTATTCCATGACTCATTTGTTTGCTTTCTTGGCTGTCCTCAGTATTCTCAGAAGTTTTCTCCAACATCAAGGTTCAAAAACATCAACACTCTTCCTAACTTTCTTCTTCAAACTTAAACTTTAACTTGCATGGGTGGGAATACCATGGCTTGCATAATTCTGATTATAAATGTTTAAAACTTATTTTAGTTGTTTTAAGAGCTTCAGTGGCACAGTGGTTAGAGTTCAGTATTGCAGGCCACTGCTGCTGATTATCGACTGCCTGCAATTTGGCAGTTCAAATCTCACCAGGCTCAAGGTTGACTCAGCCTTCCATCCTGGCTCTGTAAAATCTTTTAGAGGGCTGTAAAGCACTATAAAGCAGTATATAAGTCTAAGTGCTATTGCTATAACTATTGCTTCTAGTACACTGTTCTGTTTGTGAATTTTACCCATTCCTCATTTTTGACCTTGTAATTGTAGGCCCCTTTACTGCAATAGTTATGTCTTTTGGCTTCTTTGAATAGTATTGTAGTATTACAATATTTGAAAATGATTTTAAACCAAATATTCCGTTCCCCAATATTGAAGTAACTCATAACATTATAGAAGGAAAAAATACATACGGTAAGACCTAATAAATGATTTGGATACTGATACTATAATAAAAATGTAACTCTTGCAGGAATACCAAGTAGATTATTTTCACTTTGATCCAAGGACATCTCCACACTATGGAGATGTCAAAAAAAGGTCAAGATAGATTTTCCAAAGCACCTGAGGGCCAGACAAGGAATAATGGATGGAAACTGAACAAGGAGATATTCAACCTAGAAATAAATTTGACAGGAGAGCAATCAACCAATGGAACAAATTTGCCTTCAGAAGTTGTGGGAGCTTCATCACTGGAAGCTTTCAAGAAGAGACTGGACTGCCACCTGTCAGAAATGGTTTAAGGTCTCCTGCTTGGTTGGAGGGGTTGGACTAGATGACCTACAAGGTACCTTCCAACTCTGTTAATCTCTTAATCTTACACATGCCACAAATCCGCAAGACTTGAATCATTTTATAAGAATTTATATTACAATGCTAGAATCTTGGGGGGAGGTATCCAAAGTTTGGGAGCAACCTCACATTAACTTTTGTAAAATCTCAGGAAATGTTTTAACAAAGACACCTTAGCAGTTCTATACATATTTGTGATATCTCTAGTAGAGAATGCACCAAATAGGCATTTTCTTTTAACTCTGCCAACCTGCAGCAATATTGTTAGGGATAACAATGTTTACCCTAACTGGTTTAGGTGAAATAATAACTATGAATCATAGTTAGTGTATGTTAGAGTGTATACAGCTTTAACTGTGAAATAGCAATTGTGGGAGTGGTTATGAAAACAATATAAAAGTAGCAAGACTACAGCTTGCTCTCTCTCTCTCTCTGGCTTTGATGATCCCTGATTACTGCTTGGAATCAAGACTGCATTGCTCGAACGGGAGAGACAACTAAGGACTGATTTTGTAAGTGAACTGATATAGGATATTCTACATGGACTTTGCTAACTGAATACCCCTGAATGGACAGACTACATGGTAAATGAATATTGGACTGTTATTTGACTATGCCATAAACTTATACTGGAATAAAATATATTCTTGATAGCACAAGCGTATCTGTTATTTTTACTGTATGTTAATAAACATACAAGCTTAGCTCACTCATTTATCTGTGTACCTATCTGACTAACGCTGCACATTCTGTTTAGCTTGTCTACCTAACCCTGGTTGGGGAACCCAGGCTTAACACTGGTTATGGGCCCAGAGGCTGCAAAGTCAGTTTGACTAGGTTAAACAGATTTATGTAAAAAGTGAGAGTTTGTGTTGTTATACATTACAGTAAACAGACAGCTGTGTTTTATTAATTATATTTTTATATCCATATAAGAAAACATGGCACAAGTCAATTTACAAAGTTTGTCCCTTATATCCAAGCTGGATGGAACAAACTATGTATCATGGTCTACAAAATGTAGTCTACTTCTACGAGGAGAAGGTCTGTGGAACATAATTGAAAATCCACCAAACGTAGAAGAATGAGATCCAGAGGATGAGGAAGACAGACTAAAGATAGAAGAATTTAAGCATAAAAATCAACAAGCCATTTGCATAATTGCGTTAACCTTAACTGATCAACAGCTTGTTTATATCCACGGAGAGAAAACGGCTTTTGGGTGTTGGCAGAAGCTGAAGAGAATTTATGTTCCAGATAATATTGGTGCTCACATAAATCTAACACGGAAGCTTTTCAGGACACATCTCCAAACAAATGGTGATATGCAGAGTCATTTAAAAACTATGCAAAGCATTTTCCAAGAATTACACGAGAAAGAGCTTATATTCTCTGAACAACATCAAGTTTACATAATTCTATCTTCCCTTGATGAAAGTTATGATAACTACGTAACTTCACTTGAAATTTTGCCAAAGGAAAATTTAACTTTAACTGATATAACTGGCAGATTGATTGAAGAGGCCAGAAGAAGGCATGAAAGAGATGAATTAAGGAGGGAGCAACCTCAAAAAGAAGATAATGAATCTTCTACTGCATACGCAATTAAAAAGTGTTTTAATTGTGGAGGAAGAGGACATTTGGCAAAATTTTGTAAAAAGGCAAAGCGCCAGAACGCTGGCCAGAATACTAAAAATCATCAAAGACTACATACAAATTTAGAGTTAGCCATGTATACTAACGGAGCTGTAAAAAATAATTTATGGGTGGTTGACAGTGGAGCATCCCATTGTATAACAAATGATAACAAAAATTTTATAAAAATGTCCCAGAGTACACAGCAGATATCATTAGCCAATGGCTGGAAACTGAAAGCTAAAGGTGAAGGTATAGCATATTGTTCTTTTTTATAAAAGAGAATGTAAAAATGTTATATGTACCACAACTTAAGTTTAATTTAATTTCAGTTAGAATTTTGGTTAAACTAGGATATGTAGTTACATTTAGGGGAGATAACTGCATCATTGAAAAAGAAGATAAGATAATTACTGCATCTTTAAGAGGTGGATTATATGTGTTAAATGATGATGGTTTAAAGGTGGCTAACACAATTTATGAAAATAAGAAACCTCATGACGAATGTATTCACTTGTTACGTAGAAGGCTAGGGCATTTAAATTTTAAAATGCTTAAGAAAACTGTTGAATTGTCTAAGGGAATAAGTTTGAAATCTTGTAATAAGTATTTGCAATGTAATGCCTGTAATCAAAATAAGAGCAGGGTTATACCGGCTAATAGAGTTGATGGATTTACTACTAAAGAGCCATTAGAAGTAGTATTTGCTGATTTAATAGGTCCGAAAAAACCAAGTGTAGGAGGAGCTCGTAACATACTAAGTATAATGGACCACTATTCTAGATATGGGTTTTGCTATTTAATGAAGAGCAAAACTGAAACATATCAAAATCTATTTAATTGGTTAAAATTCCCTGAAAGAAAAACTAAAAAGAAATTAGTAACTCTCATCACAGATAATGGTACAGAATTTACAAATAATAAATTTAAAAACAGACTTAGACTGTTAGGTATTCAACATAAAATGTCTGCACCATATAGGCCACAACATAATGCCTTTATAGAGAGAAGAGGCCAAACATTACAATCAATGGCACAAACTATGATGTCTGATTCAGGATTACCTGACAATTTATGGGGAGAAGCAATAATGTGTGGTAATCATATATTAAATAATGTTGTTAATTCAACAACAGGTGAATTACCATTCACACTGTGGCATGGTACAAAACCTGATTTAAGTTACATGCACACATTTGGAGCACCAGCATGGGTGCATATCCCTACACAACTTAGATACAAAGGACAGCATAGAGCTAAAAGTTTGATTTTTGTAGGTTATACATCTAATCATCGATCTTATAGATTCTGGGAACCAGGTACATCTAGAGTTTACACCAGTGCTAGTGCAAAATTCCTAGAACATGTAGGATGGAATAGATTAGAGCAAGATTTAAATAATGAAGTATTTATTGAACCCTACAAAAGGCAGAAAGATGAGATTAGCTACAAGAAGAGTCCAATTAAAGAAGAAGTCCACGAAGAGCAATTAGGACCAGAACAAGAGGAAATAGTTGATCAGGAAGAGTTACATGATCAAGAACAATTAAAAGAGGAAAGTCCACCTGTAAGTCCTATAATACCTAGACGTACTACACGTGTAACTAGACCACCTGATAGGTATCAAGCAAGTATAGTTTGCCAAGTAACTAAAGTTCCAACTAGTGTAGATGAACTTAGGATGTATCCTGCTAAGGATCAGGAGAATTGGCAAAAGGCAATGGAAAAAGAACTAAATTCATTAAAGGTAATGAAAGTGTATGAAGATGCCAAATTAGCTCCAGGAGAAAAATCCATTGGGTGCAAATGGATATTTAAAGTAAAAACTGGAAATGATGGGACTGTTACCCATAAAGCTAGGTTAGTAGCTCAAGGATTTAATCAAACTGCATCTGATTACGATGAAGTTTTTGCGCCAAGCCTTAAAGCTACATCTTTAAGAGCAGCATTAGTGTGGGCAGCTAAGAAAAACTATGTCATTAACCATTTAGATGTAGAAACTGCTTATCTACATGCACCATTGCAGCACACTATATATTTAAGAAAACCAATTGGTATAAATGACAATGAAATAAATAGTGATGATTGTTGGAAACTCAAAAAGAGTCTTTACGGGTTGAAACAATCTGGGTTTGAGTGGAACCAATATATTGTGAAAGAGTTAAACAATATAGGTTTTAAATCTGGTTTAGCAGATCCGTGTGTGTTTAAAAGAGAAAATAATGGAACGGTGTCATTATTATTATTATTTACTGATGATATTGCTTTAATAACTAAGACTAATAATGAAGCTACTGAAATTATATCATTATTAGCCAAAAAGATAAAAATAAAGCATTTAGGTGAAATTAAAAGGTATCTAGGATTGACAATTAATAAAACAAATAATGGTTTTAAGATATCTCAAGAAGATAAAATTTGCCAATTAATTAAAACTTATAAGATGGAACTTTGTAAACTGGCAAAGACTCCAATGAATCAGGAAGTTTGCCAAACTAATGATCAAAGTCCCAAATTTGATAAGTCCATATATCAATCTTTGATTGGTAGCTTATCATATATAAGCAATTGGTCAAGGCCAGATATTGCTTATAGTGTAAATCAGCTGGCACGTTTTAATTCAGATCCAAAAGAATGTCATTGGAAATCCTTAAAAAGAATATTGAGATATCTTAAGGGAACAATAAACCATGCATTATATATAGAACCAAAGGGTGATTTGAGTCTTAGTGCTTATGCAGATGCAAGTTTTGCAACTGATATAAACACTAAAAAATCAACATCTGGGATGGCTATATTATTTGGTAAGACACTAATAGGATGGAGGTCAATCAGACAACAGCATATTAGCTTGTCCACGATGGAAGCTGAATTTTCATGTCTGTCATTATTATGCACTGACTTGATTTTCTACAAACAGTTGTTGTTGGACATGGGTATAACTGTAAAAGATTCCATTATTGTGTACCAGGATAATCAAGCAGCTATGGAGTTGGCTACTAGTATTGCTGTAAAAACTAGATCAAAACATACTGACTTAAGATATTTGAATGTAAGAGAATCAGTGAAAAATGGATTAATTAAATTGGTACACTGCATGTCAGAAGAAAACATTGCAGACCAATTTACAAAAGCTCAAGGAGCAATTAAGTTTAAAGAAAGTTGCGAAAAATATAATTTAAAAATGTAAATGATTCATAGTTATTATGTAACCTAAAAGGGGAGAATGTTAGGGATATCATTGTTTACCCTAACTGGTTTAGGTGAAATAATAACTATGAATCATAGTTAGTGTATGTTAGAGTGTATACAGCTTTAACTGTGAAATAGCAATTAAAGGAGTGGTTATGAAAACACTATAAAAGTAGCAAGACTACAGCTTGCTCTCTCTCTCTCTCTGGCTTTGATGATCCCTGATTACTGCTTGGAATCAAGACTGCATTGCTCGAACGGGAGAGACAACAAAGGACTGATTTTGTAAGTGAACTGATATAGGATATTCTACATGGACTTTGCTAACTGAATACCCCTGAATGGACAGACTACATGGTAAATGAATATTGGACTGTTATTTGACTGTGCCATAAACTTATACTGGAATAAAATATATTCTTGATAGCACAAGCGTATCTGTTATTTTTACTGTATGTTAATAAACATACAAGCTTAGCTCACTCATTTATCTGTGTGCCTATCTGACTAACGCTGCACATTCTGTTTAGCTTGTCTCCCTAACCCTGGTTGGGGAACCCAGGCTTAACAAATATAATGAATGGTTGTGGGAACTAGATATATCTACTTTACTGAAGAGAAGGACTAGGGATAATATAAAAGCAGTCTTCCAATACTTGAGGGACTATCACAGAGAAGAAAGGGTCAACCTGTTCTCCAAAGCAGAGGTCCTCAAACTTGGCAGTTTAAGACTTGTCGACTACAACACTATGCTGACTGGATCTTTCTGGGAGTTGAGGTCCAGAAACCTGATTTATACTCCACACAACACTATATTTCTTAATCTATGATCAAACCATATCACAGGGCTTAGACAGCATAGTAAATAACAAACAAGAGGTTACCAGTCACGGGCATCAAACTCGCAGTGTCATGTTTCTGTCACGTGATGTTTCATGACGTTTTCCCATTCACACATCTGGGGTGGGCGTGGACTGTGTGTGATGTATCCCACCCGCAGGCCGCAAGTTTGACACCCCTCCTCAAGGTTGCATGGCCATTCTGGGATATATGCTGAAGGTGAGACTTTAAAAGGAGCCAGTTCACACATGAAACTCTATGAGTAACCAGATGAAAAGTAATAAAAGTGAAAAATAGATGTGCATGTTTCTCCTGAGGAGTGTGTAGAAATGTTGGATGTTTTAAGAGCAGAGATTTGCAGCACTGTAGTTTCTCATGGAAAATATTAGTAGGCATTGCCCTCCTGCTTTTAAACACATTTTTTTCAATCCTCAAAACCATAAACCTGTTCTGTCTAGCTATCTATCCCTCTCCAGATAAAAGCTCAATCAGTCAAACTATTTTGTATTAGTGCCAAATTCTGCACTCCCACAGAATTAAAGCATACCTCTAGCTATCTGTAGGAATAATTCCACTTTTCAAATGAAGAGCAGTTTTATTCTACTCTAGAGATGTGGAATATTCACGTAATGCACTGATGTTCCATTTTTTCATTGCTAAATCTATTTTATATGTAGCACGATAGATAATAGTGTTTGCAATTAATAATTTTGAAGATCTGGTATCACTTTAATTCAGCTTTTGATCCCATGAAGTTTCATTTAATAATCTCAAGCTGTATACGCTATTTTTTTTTCAGGATTTTGAATATGTAAATAAATGCTTCCAGTGTAATCAGAAATAAACAGTGACATGGTTCACACATAGCTGTAAGTCATAATATAATTTGGTTTGTGGCTTAAAAATTCTTTTGTAGCCTTAAGGTGATCTTCAGGAAATGGGGCTTTTATTGATAGAACCTTTTAAATGAACCTACCTCCTCATACCTGACATCTTCCCATCCATGCATTTACCAGTGGGAATGGTAGGAAAACAACACTAGTAGTTTTCAATTTACAATCATTTGTGGTTTGAAATTACAATGGCACTGAAAAAAGTGACTTCCCTCACTTATAAGACCATGGGTGTCAAACTTGCGGCGTTATGTTGCCTTCACGTGATGTATCATGAAGTTTTCCCCCTTCGCGGAACTGGGGTGGGCATGGTCTGCATGTGATGCATCCAGCCCGTGGGCTGCCAGTTTGACACTCCTGGATCAGACCTTCTGGTTACAACTGTCACAGCAATCCCACAGCCACATGATGAAAATTTGCGACCAGAATCTATTTACAACAATTGCATTGTCCTGGGGTTATCTGATTGCCATTTGTAATCTTCTGAACTGGCTTCCAACAAACAAAGACAATAGAGAAAGCTGGAATGCTAAATGACCACCTGATTCACTGAACAACTGTAGCAATTTGCTTTAACAGTGTCAAAAAAGATCATGAAATCAGGCACATCTCACGTAACAACTGCCTCGCTTAGCAACCAACATTTTGATCTCAATTGTGGTCATATGTCAAGGACTAGTATAGCATAGCACCATCCTCAGGTTTTTCTTCTTATCACTTGGGCTAGAATGTGAAACAGGCAGAATACTTGTCAGTTTCAACTAGTTTAAAACAAAAACAAAGAAGAGACACTTGTTAGTGATCCATCCATGAACCAGTTTCTTTAAGAACTAGGTCTGGGGTAGTGATCCTCTTCAATTATTACTTGTCTTAAGAACTGGTACACTTGTTGCATGTGCAGACTGAAGAAGGAACCCAAGATTTAAAAAAAAAAAAAAAGTTACCAGGATTTATTCTAGTGTATTTTTCTTGCCAAGATTCAGACATCCTGAAAATGGTTGTGAAGGACAGAGCAGGAGAGTGACCAGGAGAGGGCATGCAAGTACCTCTGTGTAATGACCAGCAGGAGCAGAGACATTGTGTAGAAGATCACTGTTCCTCAACTTCAGTGACTTTCCAATTGATGTACTTCAATTCCCAGAATTCCCCAGCCTGTCCTAGCTGAGGGATTCTGCGAGTTGAAGCCCACATGTCTGAACGTCGCTGAGATTGAGAAACACGAGTCTAGATTGTGGCAGAGAAATTATGTGGATGGAAATACCACTTTTGAAGCGATGCAGAAAGTATTATTGCAACTGCCTCCTTGTTGGGAGAGAGGTGAGCTTAGGATAATTTCATTGCTTCAAGAATTGTAAAATGTGACTGCTGAAATGTTGCCTACTTGCAATTCTGCAGAATTACCCTAAGAGATGTATGAACCTATCCTTACTTCTTTTAATATTAACTGAACTAGGACATGACTAGTTAAATAAAAATGCTAATTTTAAAACATCGCTAGATCAGTGTTCCTGTATCTGTGAAGGACAGGCTTATTTTTATCCAGAATAACTTAAAATAAATCAATAACCAAACTTGGTTTAGTATGTGCGGTTTAAACATTTTATTGCTTCAAACAGTATTTGTCAGAGAACCTCCTCATTATTCCCATTCATATATTGTTCCAAAACAGTTGGGTCTTTAATAAAAAAGTATGATATTTTCAAACATGTGTCCAGCAGAAGATTCTCTGAGGATGTTTAGGCTGCTTGTTTCTAAAAACACCCTGGAGGAGGCCTTTTATCTCTGAATGCCTCATCAGAGGTGACCCTTGCCCCATGCTTTCAAAGGGAAAAACAAGCAACTATAAGTTAAGCTGAGACCAGGTTGATGTAGTGCAGGGGTGCCAAACTTGGCAACTTTAAGTCTTGTGGGCTTCTGCTAACCTAGCAGCTTGAAAGAATGCAAATGCGAGTAGATAAATAGGTACCACTTCTATGGGAAGGTAACAGTGTTCTGTGCTCCTTGGCGTATAGTCATGCTGGCCACATCAGCATGGAAGTCTCTTCAGACAACGCTGGCTCACTCGGCTAAGAAATGGAGAAGAGCCCCATTACCGAGTCAGAAAGGACTAGACATGGGAAACCTTTATAAGTTAAGTTGAGATGCTGGTTGGGGAATTTCGGGAGTTGAAATCCAGAAGTCTTAAAGTTGCCAAGGTTGAACACCCCAAGATAAGGTACCAGGCTAAAAAGGGTTAAGATACCAGGCTAAAAACCGGAAGGCCATGAGTACTGGTCCTGCTTTAGCTACAAAGTCAGGTGACCTTGGGGCAGCCCCTTTTTCTCAACCCTGGGAAGAAGGCAAGGACAACTACTTCTGAAAAACCTTGCCAAGAAAACTCCAGGGACTTGCCCAGACAGTTGCCAGGAATCAACACTGACTGGAAGGCCAAAAAAAGAAAAGAAAAAAGTGAAACTATCCTTTACAGGTAGTCCTCAACTTACAACAGTTCCTTTCGTGACTTTTCAGAGTTATAGTGGCAGTGAAAAAAATGACTTATGAATGTTTTTTCAGAGTTATGACCATTGCAGCATCGCTCATAGGAACAAAATTCAGATGCTTGGCAACTGGTTCATATTCATACGGTTGCAGTGTCCTGGGATTAGTTTTTTCAACCTTCTGACAAGCAAAGTCAATGGGGAAGCCAGATTCACTTAACAACCGTTGTGATGACCTGGGGCATGGCACAAAGGCAACACAGACGGAGAAGATGTATAAGTTCCTTTATTAGCTCCAACTTTGCCCCCAATGTATCAGTTACTCTCCAGTCAGGAGAAAAACTCACCCATGAACCTGAAACAGCCTTTGCCTGCAGATACTCAAAGCAGTTGGGAGGATGCCAGGAATTCAGATAATAGTAGCCAACACTAGGTGAACTCAGTATTTGTTTACAACAACCACCCCTCCCATCTGCCTCTCTTTTAAACTCCATCTCCAGGTGTGCCTTGTGAAGGGAATCAGGACCCTTTCCTCCCTCGTAAGCCATGCAACCCACATTGCTTTCTCCTCCGTTCTTCCCTGCGTGATGAAGAGGGGGTGGGCCTTGGTCTTCATCTGAACCGCCTCTCCCTTGTTCTACTTCTCTCCTGCTCTGCCAAGCCTGACTTTGCCCTTCCCCAGTTTCTTCCACAGCCAGTGGAGCCACTCTCCCACCCTCTGTCAGCTGTTCATCGTCCCCCTCAAATTCAGACTGAGATGGGGGCATGACAACTGTGTTCCTAAAGGCCCGGTCCCACTGGCCGACGGACGCAAAACGTATGCATAAAGGACACAGTGGACAAGCAAAATTTCGGGGGTGGCTCCATCCATTGTCATCCGCTCCAAAAAGTGGTGAAAATTTGCATAAACAGAATGGAAAAGAACGGACATGGGTAGTATGTAGCAGGGATGTTAAATAGATGTTCATAGGAAGCCTAGCGGATGACAGCAGATGGAAGCGGATGACACATCCGAAGGGGTTCCAGGGGAGAATTTTGAAGCGGATGCATAGAGGATGAAGCAGATGCATCACGGACGCCTATAGGAAACTAAGGGGATGCCGTGCGGATGTATATTGGATGCAAAGTGTTTACTGCGCATGCGGGGAGTATGAATTGCGTCAGCTCCGCGGATATAAAAGGATGCAGCATGCATGCAGTCAGCATACAGGGGAAAGACGTGCTGCCACATACATCTTGCAGGAACACCATGGTTCATCAGTCAGGCAAGAAAAGGAAGCCCGTGCCTACTCTTTCAAGCCCTGGCAAGCATCCCACCCCCTGGCACTGACTCTGAAGCTGCTGCTGCTGCTGTGGTGGACCAGCCCCAAGGCCCTCAAAGCCCTGCTACTCAAGCCCCTGAAGGTCCTGCTGCTTAAGCCCCTGAAGGCCCTGCTGCTCAAGCCCCTGAAGGCCCTGCTGCTCAAGCCCGAAGGCCCTGCTGCTCAAGCCCCTGAAGGCCCTGCTGAAGCCCCTGCCAGAGGGAGGAAGAGGCAAGGGAAGGAGAAGGGAGAAACGAAACAGTACACCGTTTCTGAGGAGCATGAGGTGCTGGAATGGCTGAGGGAGAACGAGTACCTCTGGAGAAAGGGCCACAGACTGTATCGCGACACCAAGAAGAAGCAGGCAGCTTGGAGAGACAAGGCAGAGAGCCTGGGGTATACTGCAGAAGTACTCCTTGGATGGTGGAAGCACATGCACACCTGGTATGGCAAGCTACACCTCAAGAGATCCAGGTAGGCCGCTGTCAAGCTCACTGACCGGGAGATGTACGTCATGGCCAAGTGCAGTTTCCTGGAGGGTGAGATCCACCACCGAGGAGCAGCCCCTCTGAGACCCCTCTCCCTCAGACAGCCCACAGACAGCCAGTCCTCTTCCAGCCAGGAGCCAGCTAGCCTGTCCAGGCAGGTGTCTTCAGAGGGCCCCAAGGCAGAGACCCCCCCGACAGCTGGACTCTCCATGCCGGCAGACTTGGAGGATCCCATGGGGGATGATGCCCTGCTGTCACAAATGGAGGAAGAAGCAGCAGCCACCAGAGGCCAACCCACCCCCACCCCCAGCTCAAGCTCCACAGGATGCAGGCAGAGAGGCAGACTGGAGGACCAGGACCACAGTGTGCTGTTGGAGATCAGGGACACAATGAAGACCAGCACAGAACTTCTTTCTTAGCTGCTCCACTTGGACAGAGCATCCTCGGGCCGGAACACCTTCATCACCTACATGAGCCAGACCCTGAGGGACCTGCCCGAAGCCCAGTACCAGGTGATGAAGCAGAAGATCACAGCACTTCTGCACAACCCTCAAGGCCCAGCTGAAGCTCGTCCTACCCAGTCCACGTCTGCTCCTCCACCCCAGGCAACGTCACAGCCCTTCCACGGCTTTCAACAGCCCCTCACCTACCAAGGCTACGACTACCAGGACTTCCCACAGCACAAGCAGAACTTCCCAGTCCAGGCCTAGGTTCATCGGATGCCACAGACGCCACTCCTCACCCAACTGCAGACCAGACAGCCCCACTACACTCCTCCCAACCCTTCCTCCACCCCACAGCCAAGCCCGTCAACGGACAATCTGTCATCAGTATTGGGCCTGACATCTCAAGTCCTTGATGAAAGGCCTCTCAACCTCACGGGACTGAGTCCGCTCTCGGATAGCTTCCTGAACACATCATCCCATTGTACCCTCGGGTCCAAGCACCCTAATGGTGCCTCAGACCAGCACTCAAGCCACAGCCACCTCCACAGTCCCTGCCCGCTTAACAGCTGAGACCAGGGACATGACTCAGAGTGACTGAGAATAGTGTCAGAGACTGTTTTGTACTTGCTAAGTTTATCTTTGCTTAAGACACTTTACTTGGTTCATTTTGCTTTTTTAATAAAGTCATAAAGTTTACCTAAGAAAGTTAATAAAGGTTATCTTTGCTTAACACACTTAATACAGTTTACTTGGTTCATTTTGCTTATTTAATAAAGTCATAAAGTTAAGAAAGTTAATAAAGGTTATCTTTGCTTAAGACACTTAAGACACTTTACTTGGTTCATTTTGCTTATTTAATAAAGTCATAAAGTTTACCTAAGAAAGTTAATAAAGGTTATCATTGCTTAAGACACTTGGTTCATTTTTTTACTTAATAAAGTGTTGGTGAAAACTTTGAAAAAATGGTTAAGCCTTTGCATGCTTGTGGGATGGGTAAGGATAGTTGTGGGATAGATAAACCTCCAGTGCAACCATAGTGGGACTGTATGGTGTACCATCCCAGTGATCCAGATTATTTTCTCCCCCTTTTTATAGAAAATATCGGTTGTCCGCTATGAGGCCTTCTACATACTCTAGACATACTGCAGACATCCTAAATATACGAGATACATCCCAGATACAAACCGTTGAATACTTTGAATACGTCCGTTTTGAATACTTTATATATACGTTTACATCCTTTCTATTTCTGTGCTACTAATGCTGTGTAGACATTCCGTATACCTTTTGTTTCCTCCCTCTTTCCATTTTCAGCTGCAGCGGATATGAGTTGAGGGGATGGCCTGAGGATGCAGAAAGGACACAGCAGACGTTTAACGGATGATAACGGACATAGAACGTTTGTTGCCCTTATATGTCACGGATGTACATCGTACGTGTGCAGCTCAAAACTTCTTGCGCAGATGAAATTGCAGTGGACGGATGCTCGACGGATAGTGTGTATGAAACACGTACGCAATGAGTAAACAATGGATGCATAGCGTTTTCCAACGGATGGCAAGCTTTTTTTAATGTTTTACATCTTCTTTGCATCCATAAGAGCAGTGGGACCGGGCCTTAACATAACAATTGGTTCACTTAACAATGGTGGTAAGAAAGCTTGTAAAATGAAGCAAAACTTACTTAATGTTTCACTCAGCAACATAAATTGGGGTTTCAACTGTGATAGTAAAACGAAGACTACTGGTATTAGGGCTATCATACCTGACCTGGAAAAAAATCAGATGACTCCAGTAGTAGAGTAGATGTCAGCCAAGAGTTATGCGTGATTCTTCCATGATGACTTTTTCAGCCGAATTGTCATCTTCCTTATATGCCCAAATCCATTGGGTAAACTTGCAAGATTCGTTTTGTACATGTATACATCCAAACTTGACTGTGTTGTTTCTCCGTGTCGTAGTGTAGGAAGTTAGCACCCACTCGTCTCCTAGAAAAATGATATATCCTGGGTAATATTAAAAAGGCAGAATATTTCCCCTAAAAAAATAAAAGAGTAGAAACTCAGAAGCAAGAACTCACCTCAGAAGCAGAAGCTCACCCCCACCTTTGTTAATGGGTGGGCCACTAAGGCCTGGACCAGAATACTTTACATAACAAAGATCTCCAGGTAAAGCTATAGCAATTGCCCAAGAGCCCTTTCAGTGCATCATCATCCAGCAAGGCTCAACCAAGCCTGGAACTCAGGACAGCCTACAGAGTTGCCCCTGCATGGATTCATGGGAGTCTGACAATCAGACAAGCTCCAATTCAAATCCCAACAAAGGTTATAAAACCCAGGCACTCTCGGCACCTCAGCCCTTTCTTGATCTCTTCCTTCACCTTAAGCCCATGTCACACTGCACCAACGGATGCAAAGAGGATGTAAAACGGACAAAAAAGCTTGCCATCCGTTGGAAAACGCGAAGCATTCGTTGTGTACTCATTGCATACATTTTTCATACTCTCTATCCGTCCAGCATCTGTCTACTGTGATTTCATCCGCTCAAAAAGTTTTGAGCTGCACAAAACTTTTTGAGCGGATGAAGTATCCAACGCGTCCGTTCTACATCCGCTACGCATACAGGGAACATCTGTTATACGTCCATTGTCATCCGTTACACGTCCGCTATATCCGCTAGGCATCCGCTGCGCATCCACGCAACTCAAATCCGCTCCAGCGGAAAACGGACACAGGGAAGAAGCGAAACGGACGTGGAACCGACACACAGCGTCAGTAGCATGGCCGTAGAAAGGATGAAAGCGGATGCAGCTACGCATCCGCTCTGCATCCGCTCTTCCCGCTACGCGTCCGCTTTGCTATGCTCCCCCGGAAGCCCTGCGGACGTGCCATCTGCTTCCATCCGCTTTCATCCGCGAGGCTTCTTTTGAGCATCCGTTTTACATCCGCGCTACGTCCTCCC
Source organism: Laticauda colubrina (assembly GCA_015471245.1). Lineage (NCBI taxonomy): Eukaryota > Metazoa > Chordata > Lepidosauria > Squamata > Elapidae > Laticauda > Laticauda colubrina. The sequence goes on along the minus strand of BLBF01000004.1, from coordinate 17,420,937 downwards.
CCCCCCCGTCCGTTCTTTTCCGTTCTGTTTACGCAAATTTTTGCCCCTTTTGAGAGCGGATAAGAACGGATGGAGCCACCCCCGGATTTTTGGCTGTCCGCTATGTCCTTTTTACAAACGTTTTGCATCCGTCGGGCGATGTGACCTAGCCTTTAACAGGTGATCATCCTTTTCACTTTGGAGCTTCAAGACATGCGGTCGCGTCCACCATTAAACCTTCCAAACGGCCTCCATATGTTCCAGTGTCTTTTTCCCCACTTGGAACTGAACCCAGAAGGAGATTTCTTCCAACAGTAGAATATATGTGGGCATATCCATACTTTTGTACTTATTTATGTTTTGTCATGTTTATGTATCGCATATTGGAGGGCCTGACCCTTTTGAGAGCTGTCGGCGACGACCTTTAAGGAATGACGGTTTAGCCCTACATTCAAAGTGACGATAAAATTATGCTAAGTTCTAAAGCGGGCAAGTGAGGCAGCCGGATCCCGCCACTTGTCTGAACAGGCCTCCCGACCGATTCACCTTAGAGGTCGGTGCGGCATCCAGAGCGGAAGGTCTGAATATCCCCCGAGACAAGCACAAAAAGGCTGGCTCCGAGGGCCACGCTGCCATTCAGGGCTCGAGGCGTCGGCGACTCGGCGCCCTCCTCAGACTCCGGCTCGCTCGCGGCCAGCCCGACAGGAGGCGGCCTTGAGGCGAAGGCCGGGTAGCGGCCGTCGGCGGAGCCAAGCGCCGCCCTCTGCGTCCCTCCCTCTCCCTCTGTCTCTTTCCTCCTCCTCCTCCTCCTCCTCCTCCTCCTCGCCCGCGGCCCGCCGTTCTCTCTGGCTTGCCTGGCAAGCGCGGCGGAAGTCTCGCTGAGAGCCGCCGCTCGTGCTGCCGTTGCCGTTGGCGGCGCGTCCCCGGAGCGGGGAGCAAAAGCCCGGCGGTCCTCTTGGCAAAGAAGAAGAAAACCGCCTTCTCCCAAGAAGAGCGGGAAGCTGCGTTATCCGGGAACGCCGGCAGCAATTGCCGCCTGAGCATGGCAGAAGGAGCCCGTTCCCTGTTGGGAGGCAGCCGCGGCTCCAGCCCCGCGTCCAGCCCGCTGATGGGCAGAGGCGGCAAGAGCCACTCGCTGCCCACGCCGCCGCCGCCGCCGTCGTCCTCTTCGACTTCGCTGCAGCAACACCAGCGCCAGACGCCTCCTGCTTCCCCCAAACAGCCGCCGCCGCCGCCGGCTCGAGGCAGCCCGCCCGGCCACTGCTTCAAGAGGGTCACCCTCACCAAGCCCACCTTCTGCCACTATTGCACCGACTTCATCTGGGGCTTGGCGGGCTACCTCTGCGAAGGTAAAACGACGTCGTGCAGAAGACAGGGTGCGTGGCGGGTTCGTGACTGGGGTGTGTGTGTGTGTGTCTGTGTGAGGGGGGGGGGAAGAGTGTAGGACGGACGGCCTCGCCGCTTCCCCGGTTGAGGGAGAAGCGCCCAAGAAGGTGAAGGGGGGAAAGAATGCGCGTGCCATTTTCCCTTTTTCAACTCCCCCCCCCCCGCTCCTAACTTCGGGCCGGAGTGGGGGGGGTGGGGAAAGCTTGCTCTCCCCATTAGGGATGCCCGCCACCCCATCTCCTATTTCCTTTGCCGTCTGCCTCTAAAAAGAGTTGCCTCGGGAACGTTACCCTCCTTTAAGCTGGGCAATATCTTTTAGGACCTTATCAATTGGAGGGTTAGTTAGTCAAAACAACAACAACAACAACAACAACAACAACAACAACAACCACCACCACCACCCGAGAATGAATTCGTTCTCCAAATTGGGATTCTTTTAAAACTACGCTGGGTGTCATGGATGCCAAAATCAATCGATCGATCAATTTAATCAGTCGGCTTCATTTCTTCTCATGGGGCAGCATGGGATGCAAGCCATCTTTGCTGGTGGAGAGTTCTGCAGGATTTGGGGATCTTACCCCGTGTATTTTGTGGGGTTTGGGTTTGTCTTCTCAACTTGGCTTTCTGCTTGTGGATGTGACAGCTCTCCCCCTCCTTCCTCTGCACCCCGTTTTTGAGGTTGTCTTGCACCTAGAAATATCCAGCAGCTGATGTTTTCTTGATCTTCTTTCTGCCAAGTTAAAGCTGTCTGTCTAAAGCGCAAAGCGTTTCTCTTTTAAATTTGCCCATTTTTTTTATGTGTTTGAAGATTTTTTTTTTTCCAAGGGTGGTGGTGGGGAAAGCATCCCTTCACTTTAATGGATGCCCTGGTACACATTCATTGGAAAAAAGTTTTTCTATCACTTCATCATTGTACGCAAAAGCTTCCCCACTGGAACAGCAAATGCCAAAGACTTCCTCTTGTTTATTTGCCAAACTAGGGTGAGTTTTTCTCTCTCTCTCCTTTCTTAACTGTCTCTGTGGAGTGGACAGGTTATTAGCAGATAAAAATATCTTAGGAAAAAGTAAAGCTTTGTGAATTGTAAATGATGCAGATGCAGAGCAATACTGTCAGTGTTTTACAGTGATAAAGTTTGTGGGTCTTAATAGCGGCTTGTCTGAAAGGCTGAATTTTTCTTATCCCTTCATTTTTATCCTGAGAAAATGCTCCCCTGCCCTTCTTTATATCACAGATAAAATGGATTTTCTCTCACAATATTGCTCATGGTTGAGCATTAGACGGTGGAACTGCCATGTACTTAGCAACACAGGAGGTGAAATTTTTCTTCTTGTTTTTTTCTCTCTGAGCAGGCATAAACAATGCCTGTTGGTTTTTATCAACACCCAGCACCAAGGATTTCTTGAAAGGAAAGCAAGGACTTGCCTCTGAATTTGAAGAGCCTATCGGGATGTTGCACCCATTGCAGAATACAAGTTGAGATACAAAGGTTTATCTCCTTTCCTTTACATAAATTTGAGGATCAATCAATATGGAACAAAGGGCAGTTTTAAAGCCAGATTTATACTTGATCAATCATTTCAGAGGAAGTAGCAGCTATTTATAGAGATTTGATATCTTAAAATCTGCTGTCATTTATAGTTGATATGATCAGGCTTGTAAGTGGGGCAATAGTAAGAGAAAACATCTGAATAAATCTCTTTTTAGTTACTACTGGAATGTTATTAATGAAAGCAGGCTCCATTTTTTAAACTGGATATTAGAGAAGCAGTTAAAGTGAATATATACTGCTATATGGATTGTGAGTGTGCATGAATACATATGAAAAACTTGTGCACGGTACATAAATATATTATTTAAGGACTGAGAGTTTATGCACTGGAGACAAATTCCTTGTGTGTCCAATCATACTTGGCCAATAAAGAATAAAAGAATTCTAGTTGTCAGTTTTCTTCTTGATCTCTTGCACATAGATCAATAGCTCTGTAGTACGTAATATTTAATCCTTGGCATCTCTAATTATCATTGCCTTTTTCTAGAGAAAGACTAGTATCCTTGTGTTATCCCATTTAGTAACCTCAGTTTTACTTGGGGTTGCAGTTACACTTCCTCTGTTTGGTACTTGTAATTCTTGGAGACTGGTAGGTCATTAATTCAGAGAAGATTATTTGTTTAAGGAGAAGAAAAAAATCTTCATGTAAAAATCTTCATGTAAAAACCATTTATGATGACATGCCCAACAGTATTCCTTGCTTTATTGGTACATATGCTGGTAGCATTAGCTTTTAGTCCATGTAGATTGAGGCCTTAATGTCCATCTAAGATACATTTTTGAGATTCCTCTTGGTGATGGGGCTCCCATTACAACTTCAACTTAATTCAAGTTAATTAAGTTAATTAACTTAATTCAACTCTGGGCTCCCATTACAACTTCAACTTAATTCAACCAATGCCAAAGTTGAAGAATATTTCCTATACATAAACACTTGGAGGGCTTAGTCAAATGATAGAAAAAATTACACTAGTTATGGTATGTTTGTTAACGGGTTAGTGAAAGTAAGACTATGTCCATGTCCCTCCCAAATACTAACTGAATCCAATCATGAGTTCCTAAAAATTCCAGGAATTGTAGGATAAACAAGTGTGGGAATACATGCTTTTGTTTTCTGCTGTTGACAAGAATGTGTTGTTATGTCCACAATAATGAACGCAATGGTTGTAATGTATCAGTTTAATCTACTTAATCTCCCTATATTTATTTTGGGAACAAATTATAAAGATATATTCTGAAAATGTGTGCTGAAGACATTTTTTAAAATTGTAATGGCTTTTTTTACAGAGGCATAGAGGTGCTCCTCGCATTATGATCACAGTTGAGCTCAAAATTTCTGTTGTTAAGTGAGTTTTGCCCCATGTTATGACTCTTTGGCCAGAATTGTTAAGTGAATCATTCAGCTGTTAAGTGAGTAACCCTGTTGTTAAGCGAAACCGACTTTACTATTGACTTTGCTTGTCAGAAGGTCCCAAAAGGGGATCAGATGATCTTGGGACACAGCAATAGTCATAAATATGAGTCAGTTGCCAAGCATCTGAATTTTGATCCCATGATAATGGGGATGCTGCAAAGGTTGTAACTGTGAAAAAAAAACATAAGTCACATTTTTCAGTGCCGTTGTAACTTTGAACAGTCCCTAAATAAACTGTTGTAAGTCAAGAACTACCTGTATTGTTAATCCTGCTTGAAGTGTTCTCTGCAGTTTTGGTTTCTTTATTTTATTTGCTTATTTCACTTAACTGTTGATGCACACTTGGGGGTCTGCTCAGATGATGCTTCAGTATGGTAGTTGATGTTAGCGGAAGGGGTTCCTTTAAATTCATTTGATTCATTCTCCCTAAAGTAAGGGGAAGCATGAGGACACCATGGGATAACATGTTGATGTTCACTTTGTGTCCCTTGTGTTCATGTAATTCTGAAGGGAAGTTATCTTGCAGGCACATGGAACCTATCTGAAGTTTTGAGGCTGTATATTTTTCTGCTATGCTGCTTCCTTCCTTCCCCTATTTTTATGGCTCTGGAAGGAAGCAGCTGTTTGTTTTTTTTGCGTAGATATTAGGATTGAACTTTCTTGATGTACAGTATTGATCTTTTGTAACTAGCTATGACATAGACATTTTAAGATGGACTAGAACAGGAAGGTCACATCAAGAAGGATAATTCACTGTATCTTAAGTCCTGGTACCATGATTAAGCATTGGTCATAGTCCTGTTACGTAAACACCCAATGGGGTGTGTAAGCCAGGTAAGGAAGTAGAGCATGTGAGCAATTTGCTATATTGCTTAGATAGTTGAGCAATAACATGGAATATGCATGAATGGAAGAGAAATTCTCTTACATCAGCTTTTGAAAAAGCTTAAAGGTAGTATCCAAGTGACTATTGTTTCTTTACCTTTTTGTTGTATAACAAGAAAGAAGTAAAGATTTATTCAAATACATAAGAAGCAGAAGTTGGCATAACATACTTTTCCCCATAAATAATTAAGCAATGTATTATTGGCAGAGAAGGAAGTTCAGCTAAATGCCAGTAATAGGCCTAAAAGACACGAATATATCATTAAAAAAATTGATATAGTACTTTCCTTTCTTATTATCTGCTCTTAGCTAGTAACTACTCAAATGCTGTACCATGAATTAGCCAAGTATTAATATGTTCTGTAGTGTTTTGTGCTATATGATTGAGGAGTCTTCGATGCATTTTTAAAATTCCTTTTGTTTAGCTTGATACTTGGAGTACAGTTAAAAAAAATGGGAGCATGTTGTTCCTTTCAAAACATTTTAATAAAGTGTTCTGAATAATTTCCCCATAACTAATGAGGTTTTGTTTAAGTCACCATAACCTTTTGTTTCTATTTACATAATTTTGATGAGTAATTATCTGAAAACTTTTTCACCGATGTTAGAACACTTATTATTACTGTCATTTTAAAATATGATTAAATATAGAATATTCTGAAACAAATAGGGAGGCAGTAAGCTTCTTGGTGAAAGTCTTTTTATTCATTACCATGTTAGTGTCATCTGTATTAAATATGACCTCTAATATTTCCATCTCTTAACCATGTCTTATTTGACATCTCTTTTTATGTGTAAATTCATCCTCTCCTTAATGCATGTTTTAATTAGGATTTAATATTTGTGTTTAACTTGATAGTGACCATCTTCTCTTATTGTTACAATATACATATGCAACACACTATATGCATACAATATGCATCACAGAGCTCTGAATTCTGACTCCCGGAAGAGAAAACATTTCTGGCTCTCAATTAACCACAACACCTTGATTTGCTGAAGTCTCCTAAATATACAGTGAGAAAGTATCAGCCCTGGGAGGTACTTCAGACAAGAATCCATGAGGACTAACAGTACTTTTATTGCAAGACTACACTAAAGAATTTTGCAAGTCTGAAAATACATCTCTTCCTCCTCGCTTTTACAGCTCAAGAAATTAGGGAGGGTCACTTCTGAGACATTTGTCATGTTCTACTGCTTCTGTAAGCTAAGTTGACCCTTACCTCACCATTGCCGAGATTGTTGCTCCATCTTCTCCTCTTCCTATCTGTCAAGGACATTCTCACAGACCATTCCATTAAGTTGTTTTCTTTCCTACTTGGAACCAGGGCTCTGGCCAGCATTTGAGAATGAAAAGGGCATTTTGGCCACTGCTTGCTTGTCCAAGTTCTATGCTGTTTGGAAAGTATTCTTTTTTCTTTTTAATCTTCCATTACGCCACTTAGATGGACAGTTAATCAAAATTGTAGCACAACTGTGGGCATGGAAAAAGGGCAATTCAGGTAGGAGTTAAGAAGAGTATGGGCTGTGAGACACTTCTGCCCTTGAAATTGAAAGAAGACAAGCCCTCAGTCCTACCCCTGCAAATAAATCCCATGGCATCTTTTGGGTTCTTTTTGTGAGAAATCTGTGCAGCTCGGAAATATTGTTAGAAGCAGTTTGTGCTTAATTGAATAATGTATCTAGTTGAGTATATTTTATTATTTAATATTATATAATCTGCATGAAGAATGCATTATTTTTGCGCTTCTTTTCTTGCAGACTTTTCATTATACCTAAACTAGGTAACATCATCAGTGCAACGCCTGCAAGAAAACAAGCAAGCTCAGAGAGCACCAAGCACCCCTCATGTCAAGCCTGAGCTACAAAATATCTGCCTTTATTAGTGATGTGTTATTTTTCTTCTGCTATATCTTGCAAAAAGATACCTCATTCTGGTCCTTAGCCTCATCAAGATATTTGAATTCTTGTCAAAATGTAGTTGGTCTCTTTTAGTAAATAAGTACTTTATTTCATGCCACTGATATAAGAAAAAATCAAGCTTTGTCTATATTTGTCTATATGTCAAAGCTTTTATTTGTCTATAAGCTGCATGACCAAAGTATTTCTAACGGTATATATGAAAATGAGAGAGCTAAATTTAGAATCATTGTGGGATGAGCAAGCTAGCATATGGAACTAATATAGACATTGTTCCTGTAGCATTAATACTATTTGATATGCTTGCTGTAATGCTTCAGTATGGATACTTCCTCTGGGCACAGACCTGCCAACAAGTATTCTCATCTTTTCTTTCTTAATATTTAGCTGAAGTTACAGAGCTGAACTTTAGGTGAAGTTAATTCTTTTGGATCTATTTTACATTGAGAAGTGTCCTTCCTTATTCCATACGTATTGTTATTGTCTGTTGAATAAAGGCAAATTTGGTAGCCTTTGTAAATTCCACCAGTTAAAGTAACTAATATGGACATAATACCTGCACAGGCAGAAAATGAAAGGGATAACATATCACCAAAGCAGATTTGTTTTTCTGATTTTCCTGGTTATGACCCAGCACAGTGGCTTGAATCTGTTGAAGGTCCTTGTAAATGTTTAGTATTTTGTAAATCAGTATAAGCCTGGGGCTCTGATGTTAGTTGCAATGTGGAAGGATCTTATCTGCTGCAGAATTTTACTTGTGTCTAATATATTGTGGCTTTGGTTTTACAGGGTCTCTTTAGAACTCTTTAGAACTAACAGAACTTTTTAAACACATTTTAAGGGCCCCATTTATACTAGGATTCTAAAGCAGATCTGGTTGGCGTTTCATAATTAATTCATGACATACTAGAGAACAGCAATGTATCACAATGAACCAACAGAAGAGAGACATTCTTTGCTCTGAGGCCAAATCCACCTGAGTGGGAATATTGTCTAATGCTGGTACTTAAGAGATGAAACCTGGATAGCAGCCTGTTCTCACTGCAAATAAATTTTCTAGCAATTGTTAATTTTCTGGACAGCTCTCAACTAAGCCTTCTGCTCTTGCTGAGCATGCAACCAATAGTGACTGATGAAACAGGACTATAGAAGTAGCTGTGTTTATAGTACTTCCAGTTTCCTAAGAAATAAAGCTATAAAAGGATTTTGCTATATAGTTAAATTGCAGAGTGGAAGTCCTTGTAAAACTGTTTGTCATGTTTTTACATTGGAGTTGCTAAGCATTTTTCATGGAAATGTGGTTGGGTTTTTTTGAGTCTGTTTGGTTCTCTGATCTTCATCATTTACAACAAACCCACCCAAACCTTTTCAGAACTGCATTTGGCTTTTGTGTGGCATCTCAGAAATTGTGCTCCAAAACCTGGATTGGGCCACAACAGAGAAGTATGCAGAACTATATAACAAACTTTAAGTTTTGATTTTAATATTACTTTGCTATAGTTTAAAATAAACTTTCTAAATGAAATATAATTAATACGATTCTCCTATGGAGGACATTTTTATCTCTCCTGTCACTTGAAAAATGACTGACAGCAACTTTTTCAAAGATTCCAGCATATACATGCAGGGTATAAAACTATTAGGTTTCCTTTTCCAATTAAATCCCATCGGTGTGGAGGTGAAACAATAACTTGTAGTCTAGTTTTGGAAATACATATTTGAGATTTGCTGAATGTTTTACCACAGCGGTGCTCAATCTTTGCAGCTTGGTGGCCAGGGAGAGAGGGAAACCATGCCGTGTGAGTGGCGGGCTGGCATGTGCAGCTCAACTCACTAAAGTGGCCTATAGAAGAAAAATAGATTTAGCATTAATAAAAGATTATGACATTGTTTTTCTTGTTGGACTTGTAAATGTGGTGGAACTCAGTGCAATTAGTGAATGAAAACAAAAATGGAATAATAACTCTTTCAAACTGCCTGTTCCTTTGCGAGAGAAAGTTTGAGTTACACCAGGCACAATTTCTCACACCCACTCAGTGAGAAAAACTAGAACAAAATATTTAATTCTGGATATTGGGTCTTAGAAACAATTACCACCTTGTTTCGAAAGGCAGAAAAGTTTGGTAAAAGATAGGAGAATGCATTTATTTTACATCAGATGGAAAAGATAAATACAGGTAATCTTCAACTTCAACAGTTTGTTTAGTGACCATTCGAAATTACAATGGTCCTGGAAAAAGTGACTTATGACCATTTTTCACACCTATGACTGTTGAAGCATCCCCATGGTCATATGATTTACATTTGGTTGCTGGACACCTGGTTCATATTTATGATGACTGCGGTCATGTGATCCCTTTTTGCAAGCTTCTGACAAGCTAAGTCAGTGGGGAAGCCAAATTCACTTAACAACCGTGTTACTAACTTAACAACTGCAGTGATTCACTGAACAAATGTGGCAAGAAAAGTTGTAAAATGGGGCAAAAGTCACTTAACAAATTTATCACTTAGCAACATAAATTTAGGTTCAGATATGGTTGTAAATTGAGGACTACCAGTATATTGAAAGTAGGGCTGATGTATAGTAGAATGAATGAAATCCAACTTTAATGATGTATAGTAGAATAAACTAATCCAGTTTGTGTAGAATGCCATCAGCATATCTGAGGTAAAATTGGGCTTTGTTTATACTTGTGTGGCATACTGGCTCAAATATATCAATTTCCCAGTGTTTGAGGGGCTGCCACAAAGAAGAGTGAGTCAACTTATTTTCAAAGCACCAGAAGGCAAGACAAGAAACAACGGATGGAAATTAATTAAGGAATGAAGCAACCTTGAATTAAGGACTTCCTAACAGTGAGAACAATTAACCAGTGGAACAGTTTACCTTCAGAAGTTGTGGGTGTTTCATCTCTGGAGATTTTTAAGAAGAGACTGGACAACCACTTCTGTGAAACTGTATAGGGCAGTGGTGGCTAACCTTTTTGGGCTCCTATGCCGATAATTGCGCGCGCATTTGTCTGCTTGTGCTTGCATGCCATCACCCAGAAGGCAATGTGCGCGGCCCCTCCCCATGACCCGTGCGACCCACACTGTGTGTTTCTGCACATGTGCGCATGACCCCCCATGCACTGCGTGCTTCTGTGCATGTGTGAGTGTCCCCTGTGTGCCGCCGCGCATGTGCACCAGATACCCAACAATCAGCTGGCAGGCAGGCAGCCCGCACGCACGCGCAGTAGACCTTTTCTGGGTGAGGGCTCGCGTGCCGGCAGTAATGACTCTGCATGCCACTTCCAGCATGCATGCCATAGGTTCGCCACCACGGGTATAGGGTCTCTTGCTTGAAAAAGGGGTTTGACTAGAAGACCTACAAGGTCCCTTTTAGCTGTATTTTGATTATTATCAGAATTGCCCAGTATTGTTCTTATTGTTAGCTAGAGATACGGTGTGGGACACAGCTATAACTAAGGCCGGTAATCTATCTACAAGCTTATTTAACCTTACCAAAAAGGGTTAAATAAAAGCTTTGACCAAAATTAAGATGTGTGATGGAGATCATAATATGTTATTCTGCTTGGCATATGGAAGACTGTGACTTGGAGTTTTAGAGAAGTTACATGGTAAAAGAGCATGAATCAAATAATGAAATAAAAGAAAAAATAATATTTTCTATGACTGTTAAGGGAAGGATATAATAAGTCTAAATAAAGATGGCTTCATTTTGTGGAATGGAATTGGTAAATCCACGCAGGAAAGTGAAGGTGTGGCATTAATTATGAAAAAAAAGTCTACAATTCATGATAGAAAATATGAATTGGCGTCAGCTCAAGGGTTTTCAAAATATTTCAGGCAGCAGAACTTGTTTATTTATTTTTTCTTGGAACCCCTGATGAGGAGAGGTGGGGTACTAAGTGTCAGCTGACATGCTCCATCCCTTTTATTATATCTTTAGAGAAATGGCTTTGGATGCCTGCAGCATTGAGGCAGGCATGGATGGTTGAATGTATTCCATGTTGCTTCTTTTTCTCTCTACATTAAGCCCATGTCACACTGAACCAACGGATACAAAGAGGATGTAAAACGGAAAAAAAACCTTGCCATCCGTTCGAAAACGTGATGTACTCACTGCCTCCGTTTGGCTTCCTCTCTATCCGTCCAGCATCCGTTTATGGACGTTTCATCCGCTCCAAAAGTTTTGGGCTGCCTAAAACTTTTGCGCGGAAAATGTATCCAGTTCATCCATTCTGCATCCGCTAGGCATCCGTTACGCATCCGTTATGCATCTGTTACGCATCCGCTATATCCGCTTGGCGTCCGCTGCGCATCCGCGCAACCCGCATCCGCCCGGACGCAGGGAGGAAGCGGAACGGACGCGGAACAGATGCAGAATGGATGCAGAACGGATGCAGCACGGAAACAAAGCGTTTAAAGCGGAAAAAACGTTTGCAGAGAGGACATATCTCGGATATTAAGGATGTCTAGAGGATGCCTAGAAGATGCCTAGAGGATGCAAACGGACACCTATACTGCCTATAAAAAGGGGGAGCAACTCGTCTGCATCTCACTTTCAGACCAGCAGCCCACCTGTGCAGACCTCTGCAGCCTTCATCTGACTCTTCCTCTTCCACAGCATCCAGTCATGTCCACCGTGGATCGTACCACAGTCCTTTTGGCAGCCACCATCCTTCTGCAACAGTACGAAGCCATCTACAGGCTCTGTGAACTCTACTATGGGAAGAAAAAGATGCGGCCAAGAAGCGTCTGGGTCCGAAAATGGATCGGAAGAAGAGCAGAGTACGGACTGTACAACAAGCTGATGGTGGAGCTCAGAAACGAAGACACTCGGGCATTCCAGAACTTCATGAGGATGCCTCCAGCCATGTTTGACGAAGTTCTGCAGCGCCTGACACCCAGGTTGACCAAGGCAAACACCAACGTCCGGCCCAGCCTGGACCCTGGGCTCAAGGTGGCACTCACTCTGCGCCACCTGGCCTCAGGGACCACCTACAAAAGCATGCAGTACGGCTGGAGGGTGCCACACAACACCATCAGCATTGTGGTCAGAGAAGTGGTGCAGGCCATCATCGAAAAATACAAGGAGGAGCTCCTCCAGTGCCCCTCCACTGAAGAAGGATGGAAGAAAGTTGCAGAGCAGTGGTATCAGAGGTGGAACTTCCCACACACCGTTGGATCATCGATGGCAAGCACGTGGCCTGCAAAGCTCCAGCCAAGTCAACTACAAGGGCTTCTTCAGCATCATCCTCTTCGCCATGGTCAATGCTGACTACAAGTTCATGTACATCGATGCTTCAGGCTACGGCTCATCTTCAGATGCCCAGGTATACAACGCCAGTCACCTCAAGGAGGAGCTGGAAGGCCACCTCATCGTGGGCTTCCCAGATCCAGACCCCCTGCCCAACGACATGCAAGATGTGCCCTACTTCATCGTGGGGGATGACGCCTTCTCCCTCAGAACCTACCTCATGAAGCCCTACACTTCCAAACTCCTGACCCGTGAAGAGAGGATCTTCAACTACAGGCTGTCCAGGGCAAGGCGGGTGGTGGAGAACGCCTTTGGCATCCTGGCCAACAGGTTCCAGGTACTTCTCACCACCATGCAGCATCGCCCAGAGACCGTGAGGAGGATCGTGGAAGCTTGCTGCATCCTGCACAATCTCATGCGCACCCACTACCCAGTCTTGCAGAACAGGCTCGTGGACCGTCAACAAGGCAATGGGGACATGGAGCCTGGGGAATGGAGGCAAGGGCGAAACCTGATCGACACTCAGGATGTGCAAGGCCACAACAGAGCCTCACGGGAAGGGAAGAAGCAGCGCAACCTCCTGAAACACTGGTGCAACTTCCCAGCTGGAGCGGTGGAATGGCAAGACAGGATGATAGATGCTTAATGGATGCTTTCTTGAGCCTGTCTCATCACACTGATGAGATTGGGCCATGTATGTTGGGTGGGCCTACAATGAACAGGGCGTTTAATAAAGAGTTGTGTTTGTGTTCAAATGTGTGGCTCAATGCTTACATTGTTATTGATAAAAAAGGGCCATAGGTGTGGCACCTGGGAGAGTAGACCATACAGTCCCACTATGCTTGCACCGGAGGTTTATCTATCCCACAGCTATTAGCCATCCCAAAGGTATCCCTGCTCATTCCACAGGTATCCCTGCCCACCCCACTGCTATCTTAACCCATCCCACAAGCATGCAAAGGCTTAAGCCAATTCTAAAAGTTTCCACCAAGACTTTTTTAAAAAAAAAACAAATGAAGCAAGTGTGTGAATCAAAGATAAACTTTATTGAACAACAAGCTGTAAAAAAAAAATGACCCAAGTCAAGTGTCCAAATAAAGTCCAGCTACCCGGTCTCTGGCACTCTTCTTGGTCACTCGGAGGTGTGCCCAGTCTCAGGGGTGAAGGGTCCCGGTACTGTGGTGGTGGGTGGTGCTGGAGTGCCTGGCCTCGAGAGGACAACAGGGGACGGTGTGTTGAGAAAGCTCTCGGACAGCTGGCTGAGCCCCGTGATGCTGAGAGGTCCTTCCTCCATGCCATGGGGTGTCAGCCCCAGTACTGATGAGAGATGTACTGAGGCCGGGCTTGGCTGTAGGGTGGAGGAAGTAGTGTAGTGGGGCTGTCTGGTCTGCAGCTAGGTGAGGACTGGCGTGGGTGGCATTGGCGTGGGTGGCATCGCTCTCGTGGGTGGCATCGCTGTCAGTGGCATCATTGGCGTGGGTGGCATCGGTGGCATCAGTGAAACAGGTGGCAACGGTGTCGCCTGATGACTCTGTGCCTGGACTGGGAAGGGCTGCTGCCTGTGCTGCTGAACCTACTGGTAGCCGTAGCCCTGGTAGGTGAGGGGCTGTGGGAAGCCTTGGAATGGGAGGGACATCACCTGGGGTGGAGAAGCAGACCTGGACTGGGTGGGAGCAGGTTCCTCTGGGTCTGGAGGGTTGTGAAGCAGCTTGGTGATCCGGTCCTTCACCAGCTGGTACTGTGGATCCGCCATTTCCTTCAGGGTCTGGTTGACATAGGTGAGGAAGGGCTTGCGGTTGGAGGATGAGGAGTCAGTGTGGACCAGCTGAGAGAGGAGATCTATGCTGGTGCGGATGGTGTCCCTGATCTCCAGCAGAACAGTGTGGCTCTGCCCCTCCAGCTGTCCGGCTCTCTGACTTTCTGCGGAGGCGGAGCTGGGGGGGTGGATGCGGCTAGGAGTGTGGTGAACTCAATGTCTCCTTTCTCCCACCGCACCAGGGAGTCTCCTACACACTCCACTACGCTTACCACACCTGTCCGCGGGTTCTCCACCGTGGCACGCTCCACAGAAACCTGCCTGGAGACAGGGACTGACTCTCAGCCGGAAGAGGACTGGCTCTCAGCAGGCTGCTGGAGAGAGAGGGTCGTGAAAAGGGGCTGCTGGTGCTCCTCGGTGGCGGACCTCACCCTCCAGGAAGCTGCACCTGGCCATGAAGTAGGTCTCTCTGTCCGTCAGCTTTACTGTGGCCTGGCCAGATTTCTTGAGGTGCAGCTTCCCGTACCAGGTGTGCATGTGCTTCCACCAGCTGAGGAGCACCTCCGAAGTGTAACCCATACTCTCTGCCCTCTCTCTCCAAGCAGCCTGCTTCCACTTGGTGTTCCTGTACAGCCAGTGTCCCTTCCGCCACAGATAGTCGTTCTCTCTCAGCCACTCCAGCACCTCATCCTCGTGCGCCTCCTCAATATAGTATTGCCTCCTCTCCCGTTGTCGCATACGCCTCTTCCTCCCTTTGGCTGGACCAGATGGGCCCTCATCAGAGGGGCTCCCAGGTAGTAGGGGCTGCTCCTCCACACCACCACCAGCAGCAGCAGCACCAGCAGAATCATCATCATCATCATCATCATCATCCTCACCAGCAGGATCATAATCATCATCATCAGCAGCAGCAGCAGCAGCGGCAGCAGGATCAGCAGCAGCAGGACCAGCAGGACCAGGATCAGCAGCAGTAGAGTAAGCACCAGCAGGGCCAGCAAGTCCAGGAGCACGAGCAGGACCAGGAGCACGAGCAGGACGAACAGGACGAGCAAGACCATGAGCACGAGCAGGATGAGCGAGTCCAGGAGCACGAGCAGGTCGAGCAGGACCAGCAGGACCAGGAGCAGCTTCAACAGAGTAAGCACCAGCAGAAGCCCCAGCACCAGCAGAAGCACCACCGCCAGGAGCAGCTTCAGCAGAAGCCCCAGCCGAAGCAGAGTCAGGGGCAGGGGCAGGGGGCGGGAGGTTGGCCCTGTCCCTCTTGCCAGGGATGGCGGCAGGTTGCTGAGGCTTTCTCTTCCTCCCCATGGTTGTGGGGTTGCTGGCTGGCAGGGAGGCTGGCAGGCACCAAGGCTGGCAGGAAGCCTGGCAGAAAGCCTGGCAGGAAGGCAGGGAGGCTGGCAGGCACCAAGGCTGGCAGGAAGCCTGGCAGGAAGGCAGGCAGGCAGGCAGGCACCAAGGCTGGCTGGAAGGCAGGCTGGCAGGGCAGGCAAGGAACTCAAAGTGTCCAGGAGCAGGTCTTTCCTCGGAATGCTGGCCACGTGCGAGCTGCTTCCCTTTATATCCGGGGGGCTTATGTAATACTTCCCCCCCGCATGTGCAGTTAACGGTCGACATCCGTTCAGCTTCCGCTGTGTATCCGCTAGGCTTCCGCTGTACATCCACTTTATCCGTTGTGCATCCGCTGTGCATCCGCTTCATCCGCTGTGCATCCGCTGTGCATCCGTTGTATCCGTTCCGCGTCCGCTTTGCTGAGGCCCCCCGGAAGCCCTGCGGTTGCGCCATCCGCTCCCATCCGCTTCCATCCGCGGGGCTTCCATTCCGCATCCGCTTTGCATCCGCCCTGCGTCCTCCCCGCTTCCGTGTTATCCGCTCCGGTTATGCAAATTTTTGTCCCTTTTAAGAGCGGATAACAACGGATGGAACATTTTGCTCGTCCGCTGTGTCCTTTTTGCATCCGTTGGCCAGTGTGACATGGGCTTTAGTCCCTGTCAGATAGTTTTTCCCCTGAGGGAAGCTAAGTATAACTTAGCTAATGAAATTCATTCAGGTTCCCAAATAACTCTGGGTTATACAGACCCCAATTCAAACAACTCTTGTGGCTATGAATGCATATGACAATAGGAAGACATTGGTTGGTGAGAGGTACATTTTGTGTTCCCATGATGTGGAGATTCATTTGGGGAAAAATAGTGTAACATTCAGAATGAATGAGATTCAGAGAAGAAGAAATCTATTAGATGATGAAATGAGTGGCAGGAATGAGATGAAATATACAGAAAATAATGAGACATACAGAGTCCCAAGAATACATGCAATAGTAACTATTTTTTAAATATCTGCTTAGAAGAAAGTATGTTTCAAGTACATGGTGTTTATACAAGGGGAAGGGATGAAGAAAAACCATGCTGATTTCATTGTCTACAGTGAAAGACCGAGATAATTAATAAAGGATATAAGAGGTTCTGAATCCTGGACAGGGCATTATCTCACAATATCAAGATAGGATCTAGGGAAAAATGTAATGGAGAAAAAAGAAGTGAAAAGAAACTAGAGTAGAATGACTGCAGGAAGAAAGCAGAAGAGTTCTATATGGAGCAGAAAAATATAGAATAATTTCCCAGAAGAATAAATGGAAAGTGAATGTTCGGGAAAAAAACATGACAGCTGTTCCAGAGACAGCAAAAGAGAAGTACGTTAGAGAATGCCTCAGAAGTGTGCCGAATGAAAAGTGAAAAAGGATGCTTGATAGCATGATGAAGTGAAACAGGCTAAGAAGGGGGGGGGGGCAAGAAAGACATGTAAGAGAATTGTTGTTGCAATGAATGAGTGGAGATCTTGTGTGATTTGTATAGAAAAAATGATAGTTGTAAAGGATGTAGTCAAAGAGAGCAAGGCGCTATTAAGATTTAAAAAGAGAAAATGCACTTTGGTTTTGATGGAGATGTAATTTTTCTTTTTTAAAAAAAGAGCAATACAATTGAATGTAGCAGAAAGAGGGTACTTAAGACTGGGCTCTCCAACCTTGCCAATTTTAAGACTTGTGGACAGGATCAGCTAGCTTTCTGGGAGTTGAAGTGCACAACTCTTACATTTGGCAAGGTTGGAGACCTCTGACCTAAGAAGTGGGAGTGGAGAGGATCAGAAATGCATAGGTGGTGATGGACTTCATATCAAAGTGTTTAAGTGACTTAGTCATGCAGAAAGAATGAATGAGTGAAGCCTGAATCACAAATCAAATATATGAAGGAAAAAAGAATGAGCCAGAAGAGGGGAAAGTTATGGTTGGATGGAGATAATGAGATTCGCAGAAGTTTAAAGAATGAAGGCAGTGTATGAAGTGGTACACAGACAGGGCAGGAGCAAGGATGAAAGGTATGGAGAGGAATATTGAATGGCAAACCAGATTTAGCTGCATTTCCTTTTTCATGTCATATGGCATAATTCCCTTGGCTTATTTATTTTCTATTTTCTGTGCAAACGCGGTTGAAGAATGATACCATGCTTTTAAGAAAGCGAATCATTCATTACCTGGCATATGGCCCTTAAAGCAGATGGATTTTTTTTAAACAATCATGCAGATTGTCCGAAAGACGAGGTGTTTTAATAGAGATATTGTAAACAGTGCAGCTGAGTTTATTTTACACATTGTCCTTTATTTTAAGGGATATTTAACTGCAATCTTTAAACAGTTAACTATAGGTTATGGCTTTTGTGATATTTCACCCTACTTTCATGGCTTGCATAATATTACATATTATTTTACAGTTACTGTACAATTTGAGTTTAATTGCAAAAAGCCAAATTGAAGATAAGGTGGAGAGAAAAATTTCCCCTCTAAGAGCTGTATCATTTGGTGTTCCCACCATGTAAGATGGGAGTCAGGTATTTAAACACGTACAACAAAATAGGCTCTATTATTCTTTTGTTCCTATTCCTTTATGCTTACCCAAGGCGTTCAAGTTTCTGGAGATGGCTGAATGAGTATGAGTCAACCTCTCCAATTTTCTTTCAGAAATATATGCCAGTGAAAGTAGTAACAGTAAATATATCTAGTTGCTGGCAATTAAGCAGTTAGTAGAGCATTGACCAAGAGAGAATAAATTACAGATTTTTTTTAATTTCTCATTATTTTAAGTAAGGGATGTCACAGGGGGAGGGATGGTGTCTTTTCTTTGCAGCTTCTAGAGTGGTTCTAAAAGTAGCTGAAGTATTGGGATAAAAAGAACCCAACAGTGCCAAATGTTATGCAAATTCATAGGGAAAATTCATCTTTTAAATTCTGCTCTTAACCTGGGCAATTTTAAGATGTGTGAACTTCAACTCCCAGTATTTCGCAGAGGGGCATGCTGGCTGGGGAATTTCTGGGAATCTTAAAAGTTGCTCAGATTGAGAAACACTGGCATAATAGATTTATGTGTTGACTCTTTTTGTATGTCTTTCCTGCTCTCATTTTGTTATGTATCTACTGCATTTTTCACTCCATTTTTCACTTGGACACTCCATGTCCAAGACATGCTCCCCCCCCCCCCAAAGTGGGTGGAAATATCTGTGCATCTTATGGAGCAAAAAATACAGGCAGTGGTGGTGGCAGGGTCCTTTTACAGTGCTGAACCCCACCTCTTCTGTCTTTGTCAATGCCCATTTTCCTCCTCTAAACCTAGGTGCGTCTTGTGGTCAAGTGCATCTTATAGTGCGAAAAATATGGTACCTATATTTATATGTGAGCACTGGGAAACAGAGACTAGGTTGCACATGCTCTGAATCACATGACAGGAAGGAGGCAGGGCAGGGGCTTAAAATGGAGGGTTGATCAACTGGATTCCAAATTTTTTTCCCCAAAGGTTTCTCTTATGGGATGAATTGGGGGGTATTCTTCTGGAATATTTTTCTGCACAGCATCAAGCCAGATCTGTCCTTGCTTTTTCTTTTGCCAGCTTCTCCCACCATTGCATGTAGTCCTTGACTTACAACCAAAAATTACAAGGCACTATTAAGACACAGATGGGAAGTTCTGATGGTTGCCCTGGTCATGTGGTCACATGACTGCATTTGGGCACTTGGGAGCTAGCTCACATTTATTCACATGACCATGATTTACTAAGTTTTTCTGCTGGAAACCAGTGTTTACATCTGATTTCTGGTAAAATAAACCACCTGTTGCAGACACCATAGCATTCACTTAACAATTGCAATGATTCACTTAACAAACACTGCCAAAAAGGTTGCAAAATAGGGTGCGGTGACCTGCTTAACAACTGGCATGACTTACCCACTGTAATTCTGGGCTCAATTACGGTCGTAAGTTGACAAATATCTGTATGAGCTTTTCAGGATATGGTGAGTTACTTTGCTGATAGACACATAGATGGACAGAAAGACAGATTTCTTGAGCCCCTTTATGTAATTTTTTTCCAACTTTCAGTTGGGGTGGGAAAGGTATGTCATAATTTTTGAGCTATATTTTTCATAGAAAAACTATTCCTTAAGAGTTGGGAAAACTCTTGAGCTACGTGCCATGTTGGAAGGGAGGGAAAGCAGTTGGAAGAACTTGCTAATTTCACTCAGGCAGAATAGAGCTGAAGGGACCTTGAAGGTCTTCCAGTCTTCCCTTGAAGGTCTTCCTCCTATACCCTATACCATTCAGACAAATGGCTGCCCACTTCTTAAAAGCCTGCAATGATGAAGCACCCACATCTTCTGAAGACAAGCCATTTCACTTTTTAAATGTTCTCACATGTTAGGAAGTTTCTCCTTAATTCCAGATTGCTTCTATATCTTTGATTAGTTTCCATCCATTGTTTCTTGTCCTGCCTTTTATGTACTTTAATGGGAAAAGCTTCGTGGCATTCACTGCTTTAAGACAACCGTTTGTGAAACAGGAAAAAGTGCAAAATTTATTAAACAAATAAGAGGTTTTGCGGGATTTAGCCAGAATCAGTGTTGTTGTTTTTTCTCTGGAACTTTTGTCAGCATCTATAGTTTAAAGTAATAATAATAATTTATTAAATCTATCTGACCCCCTCCCCCAACATCTAGCACCTCCAAGCAATTTTAAAGTAATTTAAAAGTAATCAAACTTTAAATAATTAAAATTATGGGAGTAGTTTTATTTTATTTCTTAAAACCGGCTGGGCAGTTTTACTTTAATTCTAAAGTAATTAAAATTATGGAAGTAATTTTTAAAATTGAATTCTAGCCCAAGTAAATACTTACACAACTATTTGTTGCATGTCTCATGCTGAAATTAAGTCCTGTATAATTGCATATAATTGCCCTCTACTTTATCTTAGATTAACAGCACAGAATATGTAGCTGACTGACATTGCACTGGCTTATATAATAAATGAATATCTTGAGGAACTCATTAGTAAAATATCCCATCATTTAATTAGGAAACAGATGAATATGATGTGTTAAGAACAAAGCCCTGCCACTTTGTTTAGGAATATACTTGATTGCCACAATGAGGCATTTACATGCAAATAAAGAGAGAAAGGGGCAAAAAAAATCATAGGGTGGTTCATTTGTTTGGGAAATAATACTACAGAGAAAATAGAGATTTCTTCATATTGAATGATTTGGAATCCAGAGCAAGATCTTGTGATGTCGTGTAACCTTGTAGCTGATTGTTTGTGGATGTTTTATTTTTAATTGTCCAGAAGAGCAATTGCAATATGTATGTGTGTGTGTGTATGTATATGTGTAAAATGTATACATTTTGTAGATTTTGTTTAACATGTTTTTTTAAAAAATGTGGGTAGTTATGGCAATATTGTCTTCTGTTTCACTTAATTGTTTTTAAAAATGATAACACTGTAATGTGTCATTTTTCTGAGGTCATTGACTACACTATAGAAAAACAACCTGCTGCTCATTAGTAATGTTAGAGGAAGCTCTCAGAAAATCCTGATTCTGAATTTCAGTCAAAATCAAGCTAATAAATAATGAGTAAATATATACTTAAAATGGCGTATTTATATAGTATTGTAAACTTACTTTCCCAAACATTACAACAGAAGTTGTGTTTATATCAGCATGATTTCCTAAGCCAGACAAAAATATTAGTATTTGTTTTGACATTTAAAAAACTATTCTTTTGGATATAGCAAGTTTTGAAATTTGCCCTTTTTGATTGCCAAATTATTCCTATTCCATAGCAACCCTTTTTATAAAATCAACTTTGGAATAAAGGAGCATTTTTCAAATCTTAGTTTCTAATGGAGAAAATTAGAAGACTCACCCTTCTTGAACCAGGGATTCCAGGTTCTGCATCCTGTAAGAATTAAGGCCCGGTCCCACTGCACTTACGGATGCAAAGATGATGTAAAACATTAAAAAAGCTTGCCATTCGTTGGAAAACGCTATGCATCCGTTGTGTACTCACTGCATATGTGTTTCATATGCTCTATCCATCGAGCATCCGTCCACTGCGATTTCATCCACGCAAAAAGTTTTGAGCTGCACAAAACTTTTTGAATGGATGAACTTTCTGCCGCATACAATGTACATCCACGACAAACATTCTGTCTCCGTTATCATCCGTTAAACGTCCGCTGTATCCTTTCTGCATCCTCTGGCCATCCCCTCAACTCACATCTGCTGCAGCTGAAAGCGGAAAGAGGGAGGAAGCGAAAGGTACATGGAATGTCCACACAGCGTTAGTAGCATGGAAATAGAAAGGATGTAAGTGAATGCATCTCGTATATAAAGTATTCAAAACGGACAAAACGTTTGTATCTGGGATGTATCTCGTATATTTAGGATGTCTGGAGTATGTCTAGAGTATGTAGAAGGACACCTAGTGGACAACCGATATTTTCCATAAAAAGGGGGAGAAAAATCATCTGGATGCTTCCTTGAGACTGTTGCATAACACTGATGAGATTGTGCCATGTATGTTGAGTGGTCCTACAATGAATAGGGCATTAATAAAGAGCTTTGTTTATTTTAAAATGTGTTGATCAATGAATAAATTGTTATTGATAATAAAAGTCCATATGTGTGGCAACTGGGATGGTGGACCATACACTCCCACTATGCTTGCACTGGAGGTTTATCTATCCCACAACTATCCTTATCTATCCCACAAGCTTGCAAAGGCTTAACCATTTTTTCAAAGTTTTTACCAATACTTAATAAAGTAAACAAAATGAACCAAGTAAACTTTATTAAGTGTCTTGAGCAAAGATAAACTTTATTAAACAAGTAAACAACTCAGTCTCTGAGACTATTCTGAGTCACTCTGAGTCATGTCCATGGTCTCAGCTGTGAAGCGGGCAGTGACTGTGGATGTGGCTGTGGTTTGAGTGATGGTCTGAGGCGCCATTGGGGTGCTTGGTCCCGAGGGTACAACAGGTGGTGGTGTGTTCAGGAAGCTATCCGAGAGCTGACTCAGTCCCGTGAGGTTGAGAGGCCCTTCATCAAGGACTTGAGATGTCAGGCCCAATACTGATGACAGATTGTCCGTTAACAGGCTTGGCTGTGGGGTGGAGGAAGGGTTGGGAGGAGTGTAGTGGGGCTGTCTGGTCTGTAGCTGGTTGAGGAGTGGCGTCTGTGGCGTCCAATGAACCTGGGCCTGGACTGGGAAGTTCTGCTTGTGCTGTGGGAAGTCCTGGTAGTCGTAGCCTTGGTAGGTGAGGAGCTATTGAAAGCCGTGGAAGGGCTGTGACGTTGCCTGGGGTGGAGGAGCAGACCTGGACTGTGTCGGACGAGCTTCAGCTGGGCCTTGAGGGTTGTGCAGAAGTGCTGCAATGTTCTGCTTCGTCACCTGGTACTGGGCCTCGGGCAGGTCCCTCAGGGTCTGGCTCATGTAGGTGATAAAGGGCTTCCGGGCCGAGGATGGTATGTCGCTGTGGACCAGCTGAGAGAGAAGTTCTGTGCTGGTCTTCATTGTGTCCCTGATCTCCAACAGCACACTGTGGTCCTTGCCCTCCAATCTGCCTCTCTGCCTGCGTCCTCTGGAGCTGGGGGTGGGTTGGCCTCTGGTGGCTGCTCTTCTTCCTGCATTTGTGACAGCATGGCGTCATCCTCCACGGGATCCTCCAAGTCTGTCGGCATGGGGAGTGCAGCTTTCGAGAGGGTCTCTGCTGTGGGGCCCTCTGAAGACACCTGCCTGGACAGGGTAGTTGGCTCCTGGCTGGAAGAGGACTGGCTGTCTGTGGGCTGTCTGAGGGAGAGGGGTCTCAGAGGGTCTGCTCCTCGGTGGCGGATCTCACCCTCCAGGAAACTGCACTTGGCCATGACGTACATCTCCTGGTCAGTGAGCTTGACAGCGGCCTGCCTGGATCTCTTGAGGTGTAGCTTGCCATACCAGGTGTGCATGTGCTTCCACCATCCAAGGAGTACTTCTGCAGTGTACCCCAGGCTCTCTGCCTTGTCTCTCCAAGCTGCCTGCTTCTTCTTGGTGTCCCGATACAGTCTGTGGCCCTTTCTCCACAGGTACTCGTTCTCCCTCAGCCATTCCAGCACCTCATCCTCATGCTCCTCGGAAACGGTGTCCTGTTTCCTCTCTCCCTTCTCCTTCCCTTGCCTCTTCCTCCCTCTGGCAGGGGCTTCAGCAGGGCCTTCAGGGGCTTCAGCATCAGGGCCTTCTGGAGATTGTTCAGGGCCTTCAGGGGCTTGAGCAGCAGGGCTTTCAGGGGCTTGAGCAGCAGGGCCTTCAGCAGCAGGGCTTTGAGGGGCTTGAGGGCCTTGGGGCTGGTCCACCACAGCAGCAGCAACTTCAGAGTCAGTGCCAGGGGGTGGGATGCTGGTTCTGGCCTTCTTCACCTTGCCAGGGCTTGAATGAGTAGGCACGGACTTCCTCTTCTTGCCTGACTGACAAACCATGGTGTTCCTGCAAGATGTATCTGGCAGCACGTCTTTCCCCTGTATGCTGACTGCGTGCGTGCTGCATCCTTTTATATCCATGGAGCGGACGCAATTCATACCTCCCTCATGCGCAGTGAATGCTTTGCATCCGATATACATCCGCGCGGCATCCCCTTTGTTTCCTATAGGCGTATGTGATGCATCCGCTTCATCCTCTATGCATCCGCTTCGAAATTCTCCCCCGGAACCCCTTCAGAGGTGTCATCCGCTTCCATCCGCTTTCATCCGCTAGGCTTTCGATGAACATCCGTTTAACATCCCCGCTATATATTACCCACATCCATTCTTTTCCATTCTGTTTATGCAAATTTTCACCAATTTTTGGAGCGGATGAAAACGGATGGAGCCACCCCCGAAATTTTGCTCGTCCGCTGTGTCCTTCATGCATACTTTTTGCGTCCATCGGCCAGTGGGACTGGGCCTTTAAAACCCCTTGATTTAAAGTGCTGCAGCAAAGAATAAAATCTATGCATTTAAAACACTAATACCTTTTCCTCTATTCTGCTTTTGGCTTCCTTGAATTATAGTTCAGGTTTCTCACGTGATTACCCGAACCAAACACTTTACAAAACTTTATGGTAACCTCTTTTTGCTTGTTACTTTAGCTGGCACAGAATTTAATCAGCATGACGTAAAACAAATTGGAAAGGAAAAATTAACTGTTCCAGGACTTCACCTTAACATTTACAAATCAGAAAAAATGTATGCTTCTCTATTTAGTAGCTGATAATTTCAAAACCTTATATGTTATGCTGAAGAGATCACAGAATGAGAGAAATTATCCTTTTAGCAAAATGCAAACTTACTATAAAAACATCAAGACACATAGTTTATTTAAAAGGTCTGCTTTATTTTTATAGCCAGAAAACTGGCTTCTTAAGGTTAGTTTTGTGTAATGAGACAAGTTACATTTATGTAGCTCTTCATAGTCTATTTATGTCCATACTCACAGTTTGAAAAAAGCCTGCTGGAAATTTGGAGAGACTGAGTTTTCATCTGCATAATTTGAGTTTATATTGCCACATATATGTTTTACTTGTAGTTTGAAGAGCCTAGAATGCTGTGAAAGAGATAGATTCAATGTCAGTTTAGAAAAAAAGAAACTGAAAATAAAACATTCAAGATTTTAATGCTAATCTTAAAACAATGGTGTGCTGGAAAATTATGTATATCTCTGGTTCATGGATATCAGAAAAAAATCTATAGAAAATTAACTTAAAGAATCAGGGAGTTGATGCAGTTTTTCCATATGGAAATGCCATAACTCTTCAAGGATATTACACAGGTTTTGATTCATTGAGTAAAGACAATAATCAGAAGCTTTTTCCATATTTTATATTACCAGTACTAAACATCATCCAATAAAGCTAATTGACAGGAAAATCAAGACAGGTAAAATGTTGTATTAATTTATACAGCACATCATTGAATCATAATGAATGGGCTAAATGAGTTTTTTTTTTCCTTTGTCTGATTCTTAATAATGCACATTGACATATACATTTGTTTCCCACAGTTTGCAATTTTATGTCTCATGAGAAGTGCCTGAAATATGTGAAGATACCTTGCTCATCTATTGCTCCAAGTCTTGTAAGGGTAAGTTCCTCATGCTTTGGAAAAAACTAAATATCTAATGTGGTGTAACTGGACGTCTGGTGCATAGGAGATTTGGGTTCTAGTCTATCATCAGCCACAGAAGCTGACTTGGTGACTTTGAGTCATTCACTTTGTCCAGTGCAACTTATTTCATAGGGTTGCTGTTGTGGAAAATAGGGAGTGGAGGTGCCGTATTTCCTGGGCTCACACAAACCTACCCCGCATAACTAATAACATCTGAGAAGAGACACATTTTGTTTAAGATCTTGCTGATAAATGATGTATAAGGATCCACATTTTGCCCATTGACTCTTGATATCTGCACTGCCACACTATCCAATTCATCTCATATGATTCTTATGAAAAAAACATTTCCTTTTCACTTCTCTTTGGCTGTCATGTTAACAAAAACAATAATAAATGTTCCTTTTATTATCATGACATGTTTATGTTAAGGACAATCACTACATTGCATTTACCCCTTCCTAATTGGATCAACTGGATGGTTTATGGTCTATGAGACCCAACAAACCATGGTTGAAAATCCTGGCTTAGAATTGTACATAAAAATTGGCAACATGCTATGTTAATGTATACAATCAGTGTTATATAAGGGGGAATAAACAGTTATATAAATAAACAAATAAACAATATCCTGCAAAAGTATATCCATTTAAGATTATTATTTTCAATATTTTCTAGGCCTGAAAATATTCCTTCTATTCCTTCTATTTTTAATGTAAAGATACAATAGTTTTATTTACGAGAACTCTAATTAATGTTAATAGAAAATTTACTTTCTGATATATAAATGTAATCAAAATATCCACATTTATCCAGAATTATATTCATAATTTTGCTCATTCTGGGATTTTAGAAGTACCGTACTTACAAGTCATTGTAGACCATGATGATCAAAATAAAAATGGAGAGAAACATTTTGGTGTATATGTATAGAGTCTGGCCAAGTACTATTCTAGTACCTAAACTCAAGCCAAAGTTGGCATCTTTTCTTTTTGTGTTGCATAATATATGAAATCATGTTTTATATATTAGTGTTGTGGGAACTAGATTACAGGGGCAAACTGTTAAAAATAGTGTCTTTAAAAAATACTGATTTATTGTTGCGGGAAATTCATCCCTGATATGAGGTAAGTTAATGTCAAATTGACATGCCCATATATACAAGAATATAAGCCAATCATTCAGTTTATGTAATTGCTATTTACTAGACTACTTTACTAGACTACTATTGGGATTTTCGTTGAATAGTTATTGGTGGTGACCATTCCATTGTTGTTATAACCAAATCAAGAATGGGTCAGAGATCCCAATTTACTTTCCTGTCTGGTGGCAAAGGTTGAAGAAAATCTTTAGATGATAAAACGGTGTCACTAGAATGAATACAGTTGGTCCTTTTATTTTGATTATTGTGCTACTTATAAGCTATATGTTTTTTTCAGGATGCGGTATCTCCCCCTCCCCATCTCCCAGTAACTGATATAAGAGAAAAATAGATTGATAAAACATTGAGATGGTAGTAGATGGGATGTGGATATAGAAGGCCACAGGTTTAATCTGTGACATTTTGAAAGTTTTGGACTCTTCAGCACTAGAAGATATCATGAAATGTCTCAGCTACTTTTGTTTATTAAAACATCTACTCCAATTCAACTTTAATTCCTAATGACTTCATAGATATCTTGGCCACAGTAAGTGGCTTGTTATTACCTTCTTCGGAGATGTTTCTCAACTGCTCTATTTTAGTACCCATTCAAATACTATCCAGACTTAATGCTTGCCAAGCCAAGATGTGGTCCCTATTAATTACATTTTCCTAATGAAGTATCTTCTTTGGAAGAGAAGAGCTGTGGATTAGCTGCATGAAGCAAATATTCAACTTGGTTCTTAATACCGTATATACTCGTATATAAGCCAACTTTAGAATGCTTTTTTTTTTTTAAAAAAATTTGGGGGTCGGCTTATACACGCATAAATCTGTTTTTTTTTTATAACCACCATTATATGGTGGTGAGGAGGGCCCAGAATCCCCTGGTTCAGCCAGCAGTTATTTCAGTCCAGTGGGTTCAATGACCGCTTGGAAGGAAAATCCCCACCTTCTCCCTCTCGGTGGCCTCGATTTGCCCGGAGCAGCGACTTAGCGAGGCGGCTTCCCACAATGAGAGTCTTGGCTCTCGCACTCCCTGTCAGCTGGCCCTTAGCAGCCCTCGCCTCAAGTAAAACGCGTGCGAAGTCAGGCACCATTTTTCTCCCTGGATGGATGATGAGCCGCAACTTTTGCCCCGCTGTCTTTTCCCTCTGGGCTTCACTTCTGCTGTTCAGGGACGTTGAGCCCAAAGCCCTGTCCTCCCAGAATCTTTCTGACAGTGAGCCTTGGTCTTGGCCCATCTTTGCAGGGCGTTGAGCTCGGCGGTTGATCGCCACCATGTTGCTCAGAACGGGATAGCCTGACAGATCGAACTTAATTGGGGGAGGGGTGTTTCTGTGCTGGGATCTACTCGAAAATAGTTATAATTTACCTGTTCCCAGCTCTTGGGGAAATGTTGGTAATCATGCCATCGTAATTACGCCATCTCCAGATTTTTTTTCATGGGTCTCCAGATTTTCCTTTATCAGGGGTTGAACACCATGGTATTTGGGGGTCGGCTTATATGCAAGTTTTTGCAAAATTCCTCGTTTTGGGGCAGTTTTTTAAGGGTCGGCTTATATGCGAGTATACACGGTACTTAAAATATTAAGATATTAATACAGAAAGCTTAATGGCAATTTATTTTGTGGGTGAAAAATGTTTATTTATATACTCTAATCCCATTCCAGATTATATAAAGTGACTATTTTTGGAAGCTGTAGCACATGAAGAGTGTTAAATACATTTTTCCTGGTGGATTCTTAGACCACATTAATCTTGCAAATCATAAATTGCATTTTTAAATTATAATTTCAAGGTTGATGAAAATCTGGCAATGGATCAATTTCAACTAAAATTTTAGCTCCATGTTAATTGAAACTGGACCATCTCTATCTTACTGAACATGTCTCTCTGAATGGAATTCAAGGTCAAATGAAGTCTTGTGAACTCAGATGGTTGGCATGAATAAGATAAGCTTTGTGTCAACAACTTTCAGAGAATTATGGAGTTAGCATACTATGACTAATCTTTGTTGCTTGGACTTAGTTACAAGCTGGCTCTAACTCATGATGTTTAAGAAGCTTTTTGTGAGAAGCTTGTCTTGGTAAGTTTCAGTGGCTATGTTTGTGTATGCATATGATTCTTCTTGGGAATTCCTTCTCAAGTAATGTTGAATTCAAAAGTCAGTTCATGACTTTGTGATATTGTTACACCACAGCTGCTTTAAAACAACTTGTATTGTAGATTCACTGCCAATTCTTCAATATTTTCAGTGCTGCAGAATACCTTTCCTCCTCCTTGGTAATTATTTAATTGCTCTAACACAATTGGATGAATGCTGCTTCTCCACGTGTTTATTGTGAAGAAGGTAAATTAATGGAAGGATACAATTTTTATTTGTTTATCATTATTCTTAAATGGATATAAATGGATTGGTTTCAGAGTGCTGCAAAACACTCTAATAAACTACAGCATTTAAACAGAACCTTTGAACCTGAAAAGGTATATGTGGATTGAGGTGAACACAGCAGTTGAATAAACTCTGATTGGAACATCACAAGACATTCTGGATATTTTGATATGCAGAATATCTTGAAGTGAAGAAAGCTCATTTTTGTGTGGATCAGTTGTTTAAGCAGACTGTTGACTGTACGTACCGGTATATCCCCAATTGCCCCTTTGTATCTTTGATCCCTGGAGTGGATGAGACTTATATTTTCAATCTATTTTTATTGTTTCAAGGGAAGGGGTTAAGATTTCCCTTTTCAATTCCTGATTTGTTTTTCAGATCAGAATGCATTTGGGAAAGAAATCTCTACTACTTCCTTTAGAAGTTACTATTGCTGTTTGAACCTGAAGCAGCAGCCTCATTGATCTCCATATTAAATGTTCAGATGACTTCTTAAACAAACATATATTTGTTTCATATTTTTAAGATCAGCCTTGGCCCTGAGCTTGAATGTCACTGACTAATTCCTGATTTATCCAATTGTAGCCAGTGTCTTGCAAAGTCCTGATTTTGAGTATTCAGAATAATGTCAAAAAACTGAACTTGAGACAGAGTTTTAAAGCCTGCGGTTGAATTCTGCCATTGTATCTTTGTGTTTTCAATATCATTATTAGTTCCTTCTAAACAAAACTCCTTCCAAATAAAATCAGAAATGACCCAGCTGTTCTTCTGCACTTCGTTCAAGACTAAGGAAATAGGCTCTGAGAAAGTTGACACATGTTCAACTTTTTTTGTTACCCTAATGTTGAAAAACTTTGACTATGGCTGCTCCCTCTATTTTTCAGAAATGTATGTATGTATGTGTATGTGTGTGTGCACAGCGTATGTCTTTGCATTGCATATGTCAACAACTATGCAACTATTTAATGTGTTACATAACTAGAATATTTTTGTGTTCAGTTATTTATGCAAATAGAATATTCTATGCTAATACTTAAGGCCATGTTTCTCAGCCTTTATCTACAACTTTGACCTGTATCTAGCATTGCTTCCTGGAGAATTCTGGGAATTGAAATCTATACATTTTAAAACTTGCTAAGGTAGAGAAATTCCCTTGTGGAATCTGCTCTGGTTTCCTGTACTATATGATTTAAGGGTCCACAATGTAAGTTTATGCTGATTTGTATACTGTTTCCATGAGCTATTATTCAAAGAATGCTCATATAACTGAAGCAATATAACAGAATATTTGTTGAGTAGAAGGCCAGTTTGAAAAAAAAATATCAAAGTCTTTGGCGAAAGCCTAAGACCTTGGATAATAATAATGTTCATAAAGTTTGTTAGCATTTTTTTTCCAAATATGAGAGGGAAGTATAATCATTTGTCAGTCTTATTTAGAGTAAGAAGAGCTGTTTTAATGCTTGAATGGACAATTCCTTTCCTTGCACCATCTATGTTGGTATTCAGTACAGGTAGTGGTCAACTTACAAGAGTTCATTTAGTGACCATTCAAAGTTACAATGGCACTGAAAAAAGTGACATATGACCATTTTTCATACTTACAAGCATCCCCATGGTCACATCATCAAAATTTAGATGCTTGGCAACTGACTCAATTCACGATGGTTGCAGTATCCCGGGGTCATGTAGTTCCTTTTTACAAACTTCTGACAAGTCAATGGGAAAGCTAGATTCATTGAACAACAGTGGCAAGAAAAGTTATAAAATGGGGCAAACTCACTTAACAAATGCTTCACTTAGCAACAAAAAAATTGGGTTCAATTATGGTCGTAAGTCAAGGACTGCCTGTATGTATCTGTACTTGAGCCTTTGTGTTAGGTTTCTACTATTATTTTCCAACATTTCTGGAAAAGAGATTTTGATAGGAACATTCCCTATTTTGTTCTATCCGCAAAGAAAAAATAAAACTGAGGGTTACTGAATGGTTGGTTATTGAAGGCTCTGAGTTTTGCCATTGAATTAGCACTTTTACTAAAATACTAATATTGCTGATACTATTATTACTACAGTGTTTGGATAAGTCACATTTCATTTATTCTTGAAAAACAAATGAGACAGAAATCAGCTGAGGGGCTTTGGGTATATCTCTCTACTGCTGGTCATAGCTCTGTTCGTAGCTTTCATCTGCCCATCAGAAACTGGTCACTCAAGTTGTGAGGCCCATTTCCAATTCTTGTTTTTCCTGGGCCATATGCTTTCTGTAGGTAGTTTGATTTGTCAGAGCAAAGCTCATGTTCTTACTAGAAGATGGGTACAATTTTCGTAGCAGCTTAGTGATACAGCTGGGAATAGATGGACAAACTTGACAGGGAGTTTTGTTCTTTTTTTAAATTTATTTCTTCCTTTGCTACAGATCAGGTTTTTAATGTATACTTAATTCCCAGAGTGACCAGTTTAATTCTTCTGATTTCTTAGGGATTGCATTGTTTTACTCTATCTGAGATAGAGCCTTTGACTAGGCTGAACCATTTCAGTGACATGACTGATCTCTTTGGGATTGGCTCTTTGTTATTGGACGGTATGACCAAGGTTACAATGTATTAGGAAATCGTGTCCATGGAAGTATGCTAAACATTGATATTAATCTCACCCAGTCTGTGTTTGTGTATGACTTCTGCAAAAGGGTGACTAAAATGCTTTTTTTTCTCTAATGGCCAACATTTCTCCATTGGTTTATAATTCTGAAAGTCACTTGGTTTCCCAAGACATCTCATATCCATTGTAAAGAAAACAACTATTAATAATCATTGAATTCATGCTTGTAGTTTCACATTAATATTCCAAAGAAAATAATAGTGTGATGTAACCTCCATCTAAACTTGCCCAAGGTTCCCCCCCTTTTTTTGTCCAGCAGATTTTTCTGAGTCTGCAGGCAAATTCAGAAAGCAATTTAAGAAACCCATATCTAGCATCTTCCTTTAAAAGTACATCCTGACTAGGAGTTACAATCTCCATGCATCTGGGGGAGGAAGGGGGGATAATTGGTTTGGAAAGAGAATTCCAAGTTGTAACACTAAGTACTGTAGACAGACAGACAGACAGACAGACAGACAGAAATTAATGACATAATGGCAAGAATTCTCCTATATCTGCCTTTTATCTGTTGCTTGGCTATTTTTTCCTGTTGAAATGTGGGCTTTTTGGTTCCAAAAGTCAAAGTATATCCTTTTCTTTTCAAACTTTATAAGAAGCTTTCAGTCATGTTTATATTTCTATTTTGAATAGGATAGCACATGGATTTGCTTAACTATTTCAAATTTATATTATCCCTATATATAATCTCTTCTTCTAATCAAATGAACGGTAGCTGATTTTTAATTGTCAGAGAGATAAAATGTGCCATAGTAGTCTCTAAAGAAAAATTGGTTAAGAGGTGCATGTTTACATTAGGTCTTATTCTTCATCCAAAAACAATATTTATGTTAACTCCATTTATGGATTAATATTTTATTTCACTTGTTTGCAGCTGCTTTTACTTGTCTCCAGTATTGATTGTTTACAGTGTAAACATAGAGCATGAAACAATCCTTTTTGAAGCCAGAATTACGTTTCTAAGGATTCTGACCTCAGATTTATGTGTTTTTACTGATATTAGAAATGTTCCCTGTTTTGAGAGTCTTTTAAGATAATGCTCGTGTGCATTCTTTCTTGTTAGTATAGCAGTTACTAATTTGTACAAGGCTTATTGAAATTATGCTCTAGATCTTGGACAGTTCTTTGCACACTGGATTAATATGTATTTACAGACCTCTCACATCCTGGACATAAATTGTTTCAACTCCTTCCCTCAAAATGATGCTATAGAGCACTGCACACCAGAACATCGAGACACAAGAACAGTTTTTTCTCCGAAAGCCATCACTCTGCTAAACAAATAATTCCCTCAACAATGTTCAACTATTTACAAAGTGTACACTACTGTTACTGTTAATCTTCTCACCACTCCTTACCATCCATTCCCTCCCACTTGACTGTTTCCTAGTTTGATTTGATTGTTGATTGTACTCTATGATTATCATTAAGTGTTGTACATTACGATTCTTGATTCTTAACTAATGTACCTTTTCTTTATTTATACTGAGAGTATTTACACAAGACAAATTCCTTGTGTGTCCAATCACACTTGGCCAATAAAGTATTCTATTCTGTTCTGTTCTGTTCTATTCTCTTCTATTCTAGTTCTTGTACAGATAAGTCTTAGGTCAAATTAAGCCATTCCTTGATTTCTGTAACAGTTTACTGTGAACTGGCTTCCTGCTGACTTTAGCTAGAAGCCCATACATACATACATATATATGTGTCTTTGTGTTTTGTGTGTGCATTTCAATCATGTGTATCATTGTTTAAGCCTGTCAGCATAATGAGAATTTGAAAAGCAAGGGAACCCCCTACAAAAATAGAAACAGGAAGTTTTAACTGCTGAAGATAGCTGAAAATAGAACAGGCATCTGTGTCCCCCAAACAGCTGTTAATGCTTCCATTTTCTAGAGTTAAGCCACATTATTGTTTTTGTTTTGTGGACTTTTTGAAAACGCCTTTTCTATGATATGAAAGCTAATAACTCTTTTGAATAGTGCGTAAGGCATAGATTTCCATTTTTCTATGTTATTTCTGATTTAACACAAAGCCAAAATTCTGTTTTGCATACTGTTTTGGCTTAAGGATATAATGGAAAGATCTATGGTGTGAAAGTTGTAGAGCATATATAAGTATAGTGGCCCTGTATTTGTGAACCACTGTTTACAGGTTGTCAAATAAATATTTGGGACAAATTTGTATATTTGGGAGTGTACAAAGCAACATTTCAGTTTTATACTTTAACAACTTATCAGAATTGGAAGGGACTATGGAGATCTTCTAGTCCAATCCCCTGCTCAAGTAGGATACCCTATACCATTTTGGACAAATGGCTGCCCAATCTCCTCTCAAAAACCTCCAATGATGGAACACTTACAACTTATGAAGGCAAGCAGTTCCACTGGTTAATTTTGTTCTCATAGGGAATTTCTCCTTAATTCCAGGTTGCTTCTCTCCTTGATTAGTTTCCATCCATTGCTTCTTGTCCTGCCTTCTGATGCTTTGGAGAATAGGCTCTTCTTTGTGGCAACCCCTCAAATAGTGGAACACTGTTATCATGTCACCCTCTTCTTTTCACTAGACTAGACATATCCAATTATTGCAACAGTTCTTTATATGATTTAACCTCTGGTTCCTTAATCATCTCTGCAGTCTTCTGGAGTTTCAACATCTTTTTTATATTGTGGCAACCAAAACTGGATGCAATATTCCAAGTGTGGATTTATCAAGACATTGTAAAGTAGTACTGACACTTCAAATGATGTTGATTAATATTAGTATCATAAATGTACTTGATGAACATGGTGTAATTTGAGAATATTTCATACTTTAGGCAACCCTGGTAGCTGAATATCCTTGTCTCATTCACATACGATATTTTCTGGTGTTAAAATCCTGCTTAATTAGATATGGCTTGTATATTATGCTCATCTGGTATATAGCATGATGCTAAGCTCGTTCTCCTGTCACAGCTTTAGTTGCATGAACGTTGAATTTTTTTGCTTCAAATTTTGATGAACTGCAAACCTTTGTATCATTTGACAGTGACTAATTTTTATGGTAATTTTTGGAAACAAGCCATCTTTGTAAAATATGGATTAAACTGGCTTGCTTTCACTAACCAAATGAAAAATGAATGGCATTTTGATGGCTTGTGTAATCAAATCAACTACTTAATGAAAAATGAATGTTAAAGCTTTGAAGTCCTTCTAGCTTATGTCTCTGATTATTTAAGGACTTTGGGATAATGCAGTAAAATTCCAATATTAAACACATGCGTGAGGAAGTGATTCAGTATATTAAAGATAATTACATGACTTTAAAGCAAAGGCAAAATATGAGATTACATTATCTTGCAAAGTGATCTTAGTGGATTATAAAGACTTCTAGAAAGGGGTTTCAATAATAAACGAGAACCAAAATTGATATTGCTTGTACAGTTAAAGCAGCTACTTGTCTATAGTGATGATTAAGTACAAGAATAATTGAGGCTTTATGGAGTGAAGGAAATAAGATTAATCTCAGGGACGAATTTGGCAGAGGGGAGTGAAGAAGGGATTAAATCAGGCTGTTAAAACTGGATTCTTCTCATTTTCTGAAGATGTGTGATGGTATGCATATCTTGATGGAGAACTATTTTTGTCCATTCACAAGAAAGAGAGTCAACGGAAGGCTCTGACTATTGCCATCTTGGACAGAAGGGAACCTACTCAATAGTAATTGCATCATCTGATTGCGTAAAATAGGGAGAATATTCCTTTTGCAATGCTTGTGCAACAGAGAGACTTTTTATGCATGAGTTATTAGGTCAGACACAGCTGGCACTATCCCACTCTTATCTTCAGTGGTGGAAATATGTTGCTTGGGAATGGGACACTGCCTGCCTTTCTCAGTTGTATTTTTCTTTGCTGCCCTTTTGCCTTTCTGCAGTGTAGAACTACATCCTTCAACTGCAACTTCATTTATGTATCTCCTTAAAGGGAGATTTGTTTCTTGACTGGGTGGTTTAAAGAGGCTTTTAAATTTTTTTCCTGATTTTTTTTTAAAAATGCATTAATAGAACATTGCTGTTGCACCTCAACGCCAATACAATGTTTGAAAACTTTTTATATATCAGCAAGCTCAGCAAGCTTCTTTTCTGGTTTCACCTGAATAAAATTAGACGTGACCCATCAAATGATATGAGGCTGCAAAATTTATAAGCCTTGGCCACAGTCTAATGAATGAGGATGATGGATCTTAGGCTTTCAATTCCTGGAAATGGGATAGCTCTTACAGAATAATTGCAGGTGGATAGATCTGATATAATTCCTCCCCCTTGGAAGGTTACCAGTTAATTTACTCAGATCTTTTGTGTTCATTTATCAAAGAAAAAGAAGTTCCAGATTTCATCAGTAGAACTATGATGCCACTGTACATTTGTTTTGTCTTTATATCAATAATATAATACTCAGCTCCATTCAGTTGCCCCAATCACCCCGATGCAAGAGATTACAGGAATTAAAAAGGAAAAAAATATAGATCAAGTCAGAACACTTTCTGATGGCCCTGCAGTTCTTGATGGGAAATATTAAATTGGTCTGTTCCAAGCATCTGATGAGCCTAATTCGGTTCCAGAAGGAACCAGGCTTGTTCTTGAAGATTAATTCTGTTGAATAGTCCAAACTGAAGTCCTAGTGTGTCCTGGTATGAGAGGGCATTGGGGCCTCTGGATTGGATCACTTTTTCCAGTGGCTTTGTAACTTTGAATGGTCATTAAACAAACTATTGTAAGTTGAGGACTACCTGTATTCATCATGATACCCTTTTGGACTGGGTCCAGAATTTGAGGGTGTGCTGTTTACATATGAGATTTTTTCTGGAGTTCTATTTGTCTATTCTGGAAGATTCTGGAAGAGAAGGTTAGGCTAGAGATCCCATCAACAAAGAAATAGACCTCATGATCAAGCTTTCTTCGTGATTCTCCCCCCTCCTTTGGAACAGCTTGTCTCTGGATACCTGAGCTACCCACTCCCTGTTACATTTTCAAAATTATGGATTCTTGAAGATACTGTTCTTCAAGAAGGCATTTAGAAATGATTGAAAAAATATATTTTCCCTTAGTGGTGGGGATTGATGCCGATTTGTTACTCTTTTCCAGTTTTACCTCTATTGTACGTAATACCTTGTAAGCAGTTTAGAGTCCTGGGAAATGGAGTGGTGTGTAAATTGAAGCAATAAAGAAATAAAGAAACCAGTAATGTAGCCTTCTTCATGCATGGAAGAGGCTCAGTAAATTGTTTTACCACCTACTTTCATTCAGTTGCTTTCACCTTTGTTCCGTATTTCATCTCCTGGCCTCCAGATTGTAAGGGTAGACAGAAAATACTTTTCATTTACTGTATCAAAGCAAGCTGTGGTCATTGGTCTTTTTGCTCTGTGGCATTCAGTGAATAATTTGAATTGCATATCCCCAATGTTTTCTCTATGCCATGTAGTTCCTGCATCAATGTACAGTATCAGAAAGATTAGTAGCCTTTGCTCATAATTGGCCTTTTTTTTGTGATGTTTTAGTTAATTTTCGATAGTTTGATGAACTACATAAAAAAGAAATGTTTAGTAGGGAGGAAGCTACTCTTAAAGTTAAGGTTGGCATTTCCTACAGCAACTTGAATTTCTTTCTCTCTCCTTATGGTATATTTAGTTGCTTCATACATTAGATAATTTCTGTGACTCACTGATTGACCTTAGGCGTCACCAACCTCAGAAAACATTATGCAAATAACAGTGGGTACTAAAACTGTGTGGGCTATTTTGTACAGCTTGGGGGAAAGCTATACATGGCCTCCATTCTGATAGCAGAATGCCATTCTAATAAGTAAAGAAATCAGTATATAATCTGTCATCTCAAAATATACCAAATGTCAATGCTAGTAATGACATTATCAAACATTTATAAAGGCTTTATAGCAATTCTACAAATGCTTTCTTCAATATACAATCTTATTCCAGTATGTTGTCCTTTAAAATCCAGCAGTAAAAATATGTTATTTATTTATGTATTAAATTTCTACATTACCCATCTCACCTCAAGTGACTGCCAAATTAGCTGGTTTAAAAGCAGAATTAAGGTGAACACAGGATTATGTTCACCCAAGTCAAGAAATTGGAAATTAAAATAGAGGCCACAATTATGGATATATCTCATGACATTTATGATGTCATACAAAATTTTGACTTAAGTCAATTTGGTAACATTTCTCAGCCAAGGATAAATTTATATTTTGTGAGGAAGTGATCAGTGCATACACAAAATGCAGGGTATCTCCCAATTTTCAGTATAATTGCCATTGTGGACACGAGCAGTGAGAAAACACATGAAAAGTCAAATCAGTCCAGAAAGAATTCCATTTGCATAAAACCTTTGTGGAGAAGGTTGTATAAGATCTGCACCCGGTGAATAATTTTTGCTTCCTCCAGATTTAGGCTGACTGAACAAGGGAAAATAAGAGTAGGTGGAAAACTAATTATAGATAAACATAGCTTTGACTCTACGGTGTCATTATTGATTGTGGGGTACTTATTTGTCAAGGTAGCAGCCTCAGTTTCTAATA
This sequence comes from Laticauda colubrina, assembly GCA_015471245.1. Classification (NCBI taxonomy): domain Eukaryota; kingdom Metazoa; phylum Chordata; class Lepidosauria; order Squamata; family Elapidae; genus Laticauda; species Laticauda colubrina. Next base: position 17,382,525 of record BLBF01000004.1, on the reverse strand, counting down.
TCTCTGGTTGTAAAATTTTTCTGAATTTGAGATAGCCTTAATTCTGAACTTTTTCTACTGAATTTCCTTGATTTTATCAGTATTGATTTATAGTTCCAAGCTTTTTCCCTGGTTTCTGGTAAATCAGCTTGTGTGAAAAATAGGATTTGTTAATGATGCATAGTTCATATTTTTAATGTTTCCAACAGTAAACATAATTCATCATGTTTCTTAATGAGAAGAAATTAGTATAGTAATTGGTTGATTATATGCCATCAAGTTGATACCATTAGCAGCCACATAGATTTCCTGTCTCCTTTTGAATGTTGTGTTTATACGCTCATGAAAAAATGGAGCCTTGGCTTCTGATTGGACATTAACCAAATACATAGCAGTTAAAATATATATGCAATATAAACCACTGTGCAATATGTAGTCAATCCATATCTTTTTCCCCCGGCAGGTTCCAGTTGCACATTGTTTAGGACCCATAGGACATTACAAGAGAAAGTTCTGTTCTGTGTGCAGAAAGCAGTTGGAAAGTCCAGCATTTCGCTGTGAAGGTAAGCTCCAAAAAGGATGGATTATACTACTAATCAGCATTGCTTAATTTCATTGTTAACTCCTTTTCCCTGATTCCTATCGATGTTTTTCCATGAAAAGAAAATGTTTGAGTGTTTCTTTGATCTTTAAAGGAAGTCTGAAGAATTGGTGGAAAAAAATCAAAAGAAAACCTGTATTCTCCTTTGCAATGGAATGTTTTCAGCAATGAAACATATTCCTTTGTGTTTCATGGCATTCACCATTGAACGGGGAACTTACTCTTGTGTATAAGAATTAGAATTAGAATACTTTATTTGGCCAAGTGTCAGACAAGGAATTTATCTTTGGTGCAAAAATTTTCAGTGTACATGCTGAATATAGGGGAGTCGTATATAGGGGAGGAGTAAAGAAGATAATAAGAAGGATAAATGATAATAATACAGCCATATATTGTATGGCAATATATATAAATATATTGTAGTACAGGTGGACCCCAACCTTTTGGATACAAAGGATTGGTTCTGTGGAGAAAGATTCTTCCATGGACTGGAAGGGGTGTGGTTTTATATGCTGCTTGCATCCTGCCAATGGCAGATTCGCTTGCATGCACAACCTGGTTTCTAGCATGCCGTGGACCGATGCCGGTCAATGGACTCCGGGTTGGGACCCGTGCTGTACATGGACGTTAGACAGCACTGTGAAATTTAATTGGTTAGCAGATCACCTAATTTAAATAACTTTTAAATTCATATTCACGATACTTTACTTACAAATTTTACAATAGTAAAACAGTTGTAATATTTTTTTAAAGGTTATCCTGAAAAAAGGAAGTAAATATAGAGATGCACGTGGGTAAAAAGACACAGAGGGAAGTTCATTTTGCTTTTCCCCATTTATTTCAGTATGTGAGATACACGTACACACAGACTGTGCCCCCTTTGCTTGCAGTGATTGCCGTCAGTGCCATCAAGACGGTCATCAAAATCATGTAAGTATACCTTTACCTAGTTACATTTTTATCAAATTAGCAAAACATTAAATGTTATCTACAGTATGCAGTGTTAGAAGGAAAACTAAAACAAGAACAAAAAGAAGTCAGAAAAAAAGAAAAATTGCTTGTGATTGTGTATGTATGAGTGAATTTTACATACCCTATGGAAACATATACATAAATATTAAACACTATTGTAAAACATCATTAATATAGTTCATTAATGGTGATGAATTTCAATGAATTCCCCAAGCTCTTTGTTGTTAGATTACTTTTTCAGCTAAATAAATTTCCCACACCTTTAAATATTGCTGATTCAATGAAAAATGTATCCTACCTTTTCAATGTTTTTCAGTAACAAATTTTGTAGATAACAACAAAAAATAATTTGTATCCAGATTCATACAAATGCTGTATAGAAATTTGATAAATAAATAAATAATAAATGAACAATGTTACCACATTTTTTTTGAAACTTTTGACCCAAGAAAATAACTAGTAGAGCATTGTTACTAAAGTCGTAACCAATTTTATCTGTTGACAAATCTAAGTTAAAATCTATTCAATGATAGCTTAACAGATCCTATTTTAGTAGATTTCAGATGCAACAGGCAGAATTTCCATCCAATCTTCTTTTTGAAATCGCAGGAATGTCCTGCTAAAACAATCTGGACATAATAATTAATATAAAATGCAAAAAGAAATACTAATTTTTCCTTCTTTGCATTGCTGAAAGTCTTTTGCATAATAATATCATTAATAAGATAAGATAAATTATACCACCATCTCCTCCATTTAAGCTACTATGGAAATAGTAAATCAATGCAAATTACATAATTTGTATTTAAAACATATTTAGGAAGAGCAAATATGCAAGCCCATGTATGATGCATTAAATTAAGCGTTCATTCCATAATATAGTGAAAGTTTAGAGTTTAGTGCCTCTTGGGGATTGCTGTCACAGACAATTCAATGCCACAGCGAGCTCCAGTGAAATTCATGAAGTTCAATTCCAAACCTCACCTCCCAGAGTTTACTAAGTTTTTTAAAAATAAATATACTCAATATAAGAGTTCTATATTGAAGAGATGCACCAGATTTTAAATGAAGGGTTCATGCATTGATTTTCAGATATTATTTATGGTCATAGTTGATGAGATCCTGTCAGCTGATGAAGGAATGGCTGATTCTCTCATGAGCTGTTCAGAGCATCCAGAAGTGGGAGGTGCCTCAGTCTCTTCTGGAAAAGCTGGGCTTAAAACTCCGGGACGCTCCTCCTCCTCCATGGAGCACCTCCTCAGTGTCCCCCAGTTTTAGCTCAGCCTTCGTGGTAAGAGGTTGTGTACTCCCTGACTGGAACGGTTCTTGTCTAACTCAGGTTTGCTCTTTAAAACCCTTCCCCATCTAATTAGGCTTTCCCCTAGATCATTTCAGTAAACAAGAATATCAATTAGAATAAAATTGGTTTTCCTCGTAGATAGCGGAGCCGGTCACTTTGCAGGCAGCTTGAGGCTACTGCCTCAGGAAACTGCCTTATCTAGCCTTCCAATTGCCCTGCGATCGGAACGGAACTCTCCCAGCTGCGGCTTTCTTTGCCTTGCTGTTTCTTCTGACAGCAGCTTTTAGGTCACGAGTTAGAACAGCAGCAGCAACGGCTCGTCAGATGGTTTGGGATTAGCTCCAGTGATTCCGCTTGCCTCCCTTTTAAATGGCTACCTTAATCTCACGCCTAATTGACACAGCTTCCTTTTTTTCTCATTGGTTTCCCTTGCTGGGGACCGGGAAAATAATTGCCACAGCTTCCTTTTTCTTGCTGGTTACCCTTGCTGGGGACCGAGATATTAACTTTCCATTGTGCCTTCCCTGGATTTAGCTATTCCTCTGACTAACGTTACACTAACCGGCTGCTCATTAATCAGGAATTTCTTTGCATTTGCCTTTGGATCTTTTACTGAGACAGAAAGGGCGAGTGACATTTATATTGCGGAACGTTTATTTCTGACAGGTAAGGAGGCATATCAGAGCCTGTAATAGTTGGTTTCCCTTGCTGGGGACCAGAGATCTGGAGTTTTTTTCTCTCACTTGAAGCACTTGGGGGTTTCCCTTGCTGGGGATCCTTAGATAATGTTCACCTTGTAGACTGTTCTACCTATAGATATTCAAATATCAACCACAATAACAATAATAATCACAATAATTTAAAAAAAACAATCAAATTTACATTCAAAGGCAGACAATCCATCATACACAATGGAACGTGACAACGCTTTCCGCTCCAGACCCAGTAAGTCCCAAGACAAGCCAGTGGGCCCCAAAAAGGCCTCTAAGGTGGCAGATAAGGATGCATATAGACGGCACCTAGCTTTGGAAAGGCAATTGCAAAAATGAGCCAGGGAGGCAGACAAGATGGCTATGACACAGCAATCTGATATGAACTCAAATCCATTGATGGGGCCCTTGGACTTATCTACCCAGCCCAGACAGACTGTTTCTGGACAACCCCCCTTAGTCACATCTCCCCCATTGAGCACTGCCTGGCCAATTCCAGAGGCAACCTTCACATGTACGGCCACCAGCCTAAGACAGGAAGAGGGATTACCTGAGACTATCCCCATTGAAATGTGGCAATGTATGGAGATGGCGATTCAAAGGGGCATTGCGACTGGACTTCAGCAATCTATCTGGACCGGACAATTCTCGACCGCTTCGGATGCGGGATCCCTGGCTGATCGATCCTTTTAGCATACCCAAGGTAGGCCTCATTCCAGACCATCCTGCTTTTTCTGCCCTTTTTCGCCCGCACCTCTTTAAATCCTTACTATTCAAGGCAAAGAACACTGCTAAACTAGGCACATCAGAACCTCATCCATTGCCAACAGGGTCTCAGGACGAATCCGAGGACCTAATATTCTCACAACTGGCTAATGAGGTGGAAACTATCCCTGTCCCTTGTATGTTTGCTGAATTAGTACAAAGTCAATGGGCATCAGCAGCATCATACCCAGCTCCAACAGGGTATGATAAGCGATATTTTAATTTGACACCAGAGTTTGCAAATTTTCTCAAAACACTGGAGGTTGATGAGCCCATTGTGGCACTGGCCTCTTCTTTGACCTTTCCCAACGAGGCCGAGGAAGCCCTGAGACTGGAAGAAAAGAGAGCAGAGTTAGCACTCTGTAGGGCGCATGTTTCTGACACCTGGGCCATTAGGGCAGCTACAGCTGCCTCCTTTTTTACACGGGCCTCCCTCCAATGGCTCTTCCACTTGAGGGATATATTGCCGGCATCAAATGTCAAAGCCCACCAGGACATAGCTAAAATTATTGCAGCCACAGAATTCTCCGCTGACGCCACATTTAATGCAGTCAAATTCTCGTCCAGGGCCATAGCATCTCACATAACAGCACGGAGACTGCTATGTCTCAGACATTGGCAGGCTGATACCAAGCATAAATGCAAATTGGCATCAGCCCCTATATCGGGATAAATTATTTGGCAGTGTCTTGGAGCCCCTCCTTATAGAGAACAGAAACAAGAAAAAAAAGTGCTTCCCCCTTTTTTTTCGGAGGTCTGAAAACAGAACGCCCCAGTTGTTTCAAAGGGGTTCCTTTCGACCATATTATCAGGGCCCCTACATTCCCAGATCTCAGAGAACATCAGGCTATAGGCCAGTTTTAGACAGGATAGGTATGAATCCTCCGATAGAGGTCAGCGGGGCCAAAACAGAAGAAACCCCAGAGGCACCGGAGGCTGATTTTTTCGTCACCCCAAGTGAGCCCTGAGCAGCTGTTCCCATTGGTGGGCAACTGAAATTGTTTGCTGATCAATGGGACAGTTCCTCCTCTGATGCATAGGTCAGGGACACTATAAAGTTTGGTTTGGTGCTAGAGTTTCAATCCTCCCCCCCGAGCTTTTTCATTAGGAGCCCTAGGTCCATGGACCCCATTAAGAGGGCGTTGATGCAGGAGGCTATCAGTCATCTCCTGCATATTCGCGCCATTAGAAAGGCCCCATCTGAACAGCGGGGTCAAGGTTGTTACTCTCTATTGTTTGTGGTTCCAAAGAGTTCGGGGGGCTGGAAGGCAATTCTGGACCTCAAACGTCTGAACAGATTATTGATTTATCGAAAATTCAAGATGACTACTCTCCAGTCCATTCTGCTCAGCATCAGAGAGAACAATGTCATGACCTCTATAGATCTCACAGAGGCTTATCTACATATACCAATTAGACCTGCTCACTACAGATATCTCAGATTCTGCTATTGTGATCGGCACTACAAATATATCGTCCTGCCATTCGGTTTGGCTTTGGCCCCTAAGACTTTTACCAAGGTCCTAGCGGCTTTGGCTGCCTCACTCAGGATCAAATCTGTTCGTTTACAATGCCATCTGGATGATATTTTAATTTTGTCATCTTCCAGCTATCAAGCAAAATTGGACACCAAGATCACTCTGGAGACCCTTCAGGGTTATGGTTTTTCCATAATTTGGGATAAAAGCCATTTGATCCCCTCAACTAGGTTAGTTTACTTAGGGGCAGTAATAGATACTGGGCAAGGTCTTTCTCTTTCAGGACAGATTAAACAGTATCCAGACTTTGGCTAAAGAGATCAGAGCATTAAAGAGGGTTTCCCTGGCATTGCTGTCTCAACTGTTAGGGAAACTGATTTCTTGTATTTCCATTGTACCTTGGGCTTGATTCCATTCTAGAGAGCTGCAATGCTTCCTGCTACCCTTGCAGAGATCTGAAAGAGCCACTTCCAACGTCCAGATAACGGTACCACACAATATTCTCCAATCACTCCTCTGGTGGTTGGAAAAAATGATAAACAAGGGGTGTCCTTTCAAGGAACCTTGCAGGGCAACGATCACAACCGATGCCAACTGGTAGGATGGGGAGCTCATTTCGAATCCCACACTGCACAGGGAATTTGGACTATTTCCGAACAATCACAAAGCATCAACCTGTTGGACCTGCGAGCAGTTCACCTGGCATTACGCAGCTTTCTACCCCTTTTCCAATCATGCCACATTCTGGTCTTGAGAGACAATATGACAACCAAGGCCCACGTAAACAGACAGGCGGGTACCCATTCCAAACTTCTGATGCTGGAGACGGCTAAGTTGTTCAAGTGGGCCGAGGCCAATCTGCTTTCCCTCAAGGCAGAACACATAGCAGGGGCCTTCAACACACAAGCGGACTGGCTTAGCAGGACCACGATAGATCAGGCAGAGTGACGTATACACCCGGCTGTCTTTCAGGAATCAATGCAGAGCTTTGAGCAACCAGTGATTGATCTATTTGCCTCTCCTCTCAATGCCCAATTGCCCCGGTATATTTCAAGGTATCCGACTCGGGGTGGAAGCCGTCAATGCCCTGCGATGTCAGTGGCCTCCCGGGCTTTTATATGCGTTTCCTTCACTCCCGGTAATACCCAGGTTGATCCAGAAGTTATTGGAGGAACGAGCAGAATTGATATTGGTCACCCCTTACTGGCCCAGGCAAACGTGGAAAATTCCACCGTCGAAGGTTTCCCTCTCCCAAGGGCCGATACTTCACCCAAACCCACAATGGCTCAGTCTAGCCGTATGGAGGTTGAGAGGAGCCGTTTAAGGGCCAAACAGATTTCAAAGGATGCTATTGCCACCATTCAAGCATCCAGATGGTCCTCAACAAATCGTATATACGAGGCCACGTAGTCCGCCTTCTGTCGCTGGTGCCAGGGTGTCTAAAATCGATCCAACTGCCCCATCAATAGGACAATTATTGGGCTTTTTACAGGAGGGGTTGACCAGGTGCCTATCTCCAAATACTTTATGTAGACCGGTGGCGGCTTTAGCCTCGATGATAATTTGGGGTGACCTCGGTTCCATCGTGCACCATCCATATGTCCGCAGCTTTCTTAAGGGTGCCGCAAATTTACGACCTCCTGTAATTCACCGCTATCCCACCTGGGATCTCAACAAGGTGTTAACCTCACTTAGAACTGGCCCATTCGAGCCTTTAAGATCCACTAGTCTTAAATTCCTGACATATAAAATGGCCTTCCTAATTGCAATCACATCAGCTAGGAGAATTTCCGAATTGGCGGCATTGTCAATGAGAAAGGATCTGTGCATGTTTCATGTGGACAGAGTGGTTCTCAGATTGGATCCATCGTTCACTCCTAAAGTAAATTCAGCCTTTCACAGAGCACAGGAGTTGGTCCTTCCAAATTTTTTCCGAAACCATCTCATAGACTGGAGCATCAATGGCATCAATCGACTTGACATTCAAAGGGCCTGAAGCATCTATCTTGACCGCACGGTGGGATTTTGAAAATCTGAGGCTCTATTCCTATCCTTCAACCCATCCACTTTAGGGCAAAAGGTGTCGTCCACGACCATCGGTAGATGGTTGAGAGCTACCATAGCTAAAAGTTACGAATGCCAGTCCATCTCAGTTCCTAAGGGCATTACAGCCCACTCAACAAGGAGTGCGGCAACATCAGCAGCATGGGCCACAAGAGCTTCCATAGACAAAGTTTGCAGAGCGACAGCTTGGGCTTCACCATCTCCCTTTGTCAAAAATTATAAAATTGATGTCTATGCCTCAGCGGATGCTTCATTTGGCAGAAGAGTCCTGCAGAGAGTCCACAGAATTTAGGAGTGGATTTCGATCCAGACAGAGTCCTTCCCTAAGGGCAGGCCAAGCTTTGGTATGTCCCACTTCTGGATGCTCTGAACAGCTCATGGGAGAAAGGGCGTTGGTACTTACCTGATACACCCGTTCTCTGTGAGCTGTGAAGAGCATCCAGCCCCACCCATTTCTTTCTGTCTGGTGGGGTTCCGTTCCAGTCAGGGATCTAGATTAGGTGATGAGTTCCGGTCTTGGCACTCAGTCTTCGCAAAACTGGGGGACGCTGAGGAGGTGTCCCGTGGAGGAGGAGGAGGAGCGTCCCAGAGTTTTAAGCCCAGCCTTTCCAGAAGAGACTGAAGCACCTCCCACTTCTGGATGCTCTTCACAGATCACAGAGAACAAGCATATCAGGTAAGTACCAATGCCCTTTTCAATTCATTTGAAAGAAATTAGGGCTATGAACAATCTTTTTCCATAATTATTTGGGTTTGCTTTGAATAACATGGTAAATAAATTTGCTTAGCGATACATAAAACAAAATTTTCTAAGTCTTTAACATATAGTTGAATAACTGGCTGTTCAATATAGTCATTAAGATTGCTGAAAGTATGTTTTACTTGACTTTCTATATGATCTTAGATTCTTCAGATATGATAATGTAACTACTTCAGAGATTTTACATCCCGTGAGGCTTTAAAACGTGTGATAATAATAGCAACAATAATTTATTTATTAAATGATAACAATAGATTATTATATGTATTTGTGATACATACACACACACATACACACACACACATACTTACTGTACACAGGTAGTCCTCAACTTACTTCAGTTTATTTAGTGACTATTTGAAGTTACAGTGGCTCTGAAAAAAGTGACTTATGATCATTTTTCACACAACCATTGCAGCATCCCCATTGTCATGTGATCAAAATTCAGACCCTTGGCAGCTGACACATATTTATGACAGTTGCAGTATTTGTGCATCATGTGATCACCTGAAACCTTCTGACAAGCAAAGTTAATGGGAGAAAGCTGGATTAACAATCATGTTGCTAACTTAATAACTGCAGTGATTCATTTAACAACTGTAGCAAGAAAGGTCATAAAATGGGGCAAAACTCACTGAACAACTCTCATTTAGCAGCAGAAATTTTGGGCTCAATTGTGGTTCTTTGTCGAGGACTATCTTCCTGCTTAACTCCCAGTGATCCTGGGTGATTACTCTGGTAAAATCAGTAAAGATTCTTTTGACACAAACTTCATTTAACTCTTGATGATTGGCTGTCTATTGGGATTTCTTTGGCAGCAACATAGAAATAATTTGCTTCTGCTTTCTTCTGAGATATTCTTAAAAATATTTCTCAGTATTGTCTGTTGAGTAGTTTTTGGATACTTTCCCATCCAAGGACCCGTGTTTGACCCTGTCAGGGCAAAACATTATGATGCCCTCTTAAGGTAATTCTTCTGATTCTGCTTCTCTTTATAGGATGTGTACCATCATCATTGGAGGGAGGGAAACCTTCCATCAGGCTCACGTTGCAAAATTTGTAAGAAAACCTGTGGCTCTTCTGATGTGCTCTCGGGTATGAGATGTGAATGGTGTGGCATCCTGGTAAGTATATTAAGGCTTAGGCAAGTCTCCAAGGAAACACAGGATAAATATATTCAAAGGAAAGAAAGTTATCTGTGGAGATTCTCAGTCACTTAGCTCATGGTTGTTCCAAAGGTGCTTTTTCAAGAGGCAACTGGATTTTTTGTTTTTTCTTTAAAGAAAAATCTAAGAAGCTTCTTCATCTCTGATTGGATGGCGGGGAATGGAAGGATTTAACAACTTGCTAAAAGAATGCAAATGACCAGCTGTCTGCAAGGAGTAAATCCTTCCATTCCAGTCAGAGCTGAAGAAGCTTCTTGGATGAGAAGCGAAGTGTCTTCAGAGAAAAACTAGAAAGTCCAGTTGCCTCTTGAAAAAGCACTTTTGGGACAGAAAAGAAAGTTATTCTCCAAAAGATCTTTACTACAACTGTACGAAACAAAACACAATATTGAAATGTGTATGAAACCGCAAAGCATCTACTCTGGGAAACCATTATGGTCTTTGTGGTGTTCCCTAGATTAAAAATAAAAATTGTTATTTAAATTCATAGAAGAGTATTGGTACAACATAAAATTAGAGATTAAATGTTTAGCCTTCAAAGCAGAACATTTGTTCCTTCTTTTTTTTAATATAAATTTTATTTGGGTTTTCACAAAAACAATACAAATAAAACATCTTTTTTTGAGAATAGCATGTCCCAGGTTATCACTTCTCCATACAGACGCAAACTCAATTTCATATTAATCTTTGTGTTCTATTCTATGTTTTATTATTATTTTAACATTTTCTCCATAATTTTCCCCTCCCTTGGTTTTCTCAACTTTATTTTTAATTATCTCATATCTAAATTCAATTATATATCTTTTTCTAAGTTTCAATGTCTTTCTAATCATTATATTTATACTTTTGTCTGTCCTACTTCAATTTCATATTACCTTTTCTCATTAAATAAATTTTCCCTGTAGTTACTAATTGGAGTATGACACCTTAATATCTTTTAATTTTATCCATTCAACTCTTGTTTAAACTTCAATTTATGCCTTTAGAATTATAACATTCAGTATAGTTCATAACATCTAATCGAATTCTGCTTGGTGCATTCTTAAAATGCACGCTATGTTCTATATATATATATATATATATATATATATATATATATATATGTATATGTATATGTATATGTATATGTATATGTATATGTATATGTATAT
>BLBF01000004.1:17343264-17371179 GCA_015471245.1 Laticauda colubrina | reverse complement strand
TCAGGCTTCTGTATGGATGTGGGTCTTACAGCTCCTGGTTTTTAAATTTGAGGCTGGTTCATTCTGATTGGCTGGGAGCCTGGACCTATTTCATTGGACTTGGAGTTTGATTGATTGGTGTTCCTGGTTTCTTCTGTCTGTTTTGTGGCTTTGATTGGCTGGCAACAGTCTGTTCTTGTGTTGGAGGCTTTCAGTGCAGCTTGGCTCCGTGTGAAGGGACGGCTGCTCTTCATTAGCAAGCTGCTATTCATTAGCAAGCTGGGTTTCACCTGGGTGCCTGATGGGGGGGTGTTTGGGTTGGAGCTATCAGAGGGAGTCTGTTTTTGCCCAGGTGTTTGCCTGGCTTGTGGCATGGAGATCTTTCTATTTGAGAGTGTTGAAGTGTTGTTGAAATTGACTTTAAAAATACCAGAACTATCGCCAAAACCGAACACTTCAACAACAGAATAATCAGAGAAGCCATAGAGATAGAGAAACGCCCACACAGCATGAATAGACGAGATGATACCTCCCTCCTACCAACCATTTGGAAACCTGCCCTCATTAATAAACGAGTAATTAACATGAAGAATGACACCAGACCCACACCCGCAAGTGCCACACAAGATGCTACCACCACACTTCCACACAGAAAAAAGACTCACACCCACACAGAAGAGGAGACACGACCACGAACCAGAAACCATACTGCAGCTGCACCACTACCCGCTTCAAACCCCTCTGACCCATACAAGAAGCAAACTGACACCCACCATGAAGATGTGGCACGACCACGAACACGAAGCCAAACAACAAAATCACAGCTCACCAGCTCAAATCCCCCAGCAACTAAGACTAACCTGAGCACAACCAAGCCCCCACCTAAGCAGAACACACCCCCAGCCAATCAGAACACAGCCAACCCCCCTACCAATCAGAACACAGCCAAACCCCCACCCAATCAAGTCACACCCCCACTAGCAGTTAAAAGGAAGAAGCAGCTGCAAGCTCACATTACTCTGAGAAGCACAGAGCTGAAGAAACAAGCCTGAAGATGATGAATGAGACTTCATCGAAACGTTGCCTAGATACTTCCAATCCTACGCGGGAGAAAACCCGAATAACCAAAGATCCACATATATGTATATATATATATATATATATATATATATGTATATATATATATATATATATATATATATATATATATATATATATATGTATAACAATAGTAAATAAAGCACTCATTCCATTCTAATTCAATTCTATCATTAATATTAGTTACAATCTTAACGTCTTTAACATTTCTTTTCAATTGAACATCATACTTCATTGGGAACACTTATAAACTTTCCATAATTAATTCTTTTTTTCCACCCATATTTCTCTTCACTTATATTTTTATAAATCATTGATAATAATTAAAATGTTCCCATCCTTTCCTAATTTCATTCTCTCATTCACTTTATTTCATTTATTTATTAATAAACATTCCATTGCATTACAATAAGTAATAGCTCTTATAATAAGTAATAGCTCATAAAAACCCATCATTTTCAGCATACATTGTTTCATATTTCCTAGAATTATTTCTATTTATGATATAACAATACTATCTTTTGTACCTTTGCAGAATCCCTTTTTCAATTACGTTTTCACTCATTATCTCTAAATAGGCTTATACTTTCAATCCTTATACATTTTCCCTGTTTCTCTATATCTTGTTTCTGTCTTTTATCTTCTTTTCCTTTCCTTCTTCCCCCTCTTCTTCTCCCTTCCCTTTTTGCCCCCTTGTCTCTCCACTTCTAATTCTCTCTTCTGTAATCTTCTCTTCTGTTGCTTCCTAATATTGTAATTATTTTTCAAACGATTCTTTTTTTGGTTGCTTTTTCAAATCTTAAACTTTTCACTCTCTTTCCCCCCTTTCCTTTTTTTTCCCCACATAAAATTACTTGATCATTAAATATGGCTTCTTCTTTGTCCCAACTTTCTTGTTCTACGAGAGTTTCTTGTTGTTTCTCATAGTTCCAGATCTCCATTTCTAAAAATTGAAATACAAAGCCAAAAGAACCTCTTCCTTCTTGTGCATCTTCTTTCTGTCTTTTAAGTTCCATTTTCAGTTCTTCCAAAAGTGATGCCATTTTAAACATTTTTAAACAACCACCCAATTGATTTTAGTCATTTATGTTCAATAGCCAAAAATCCAAAAATCACGAAGTAATCCAAATAATCCAAAGCTGTTTCTTCTTGCTTCTTTTTTCCACTTTCTCTTCCTAGGTTTCTATTATTTTGTTACAAAGTTTCAGTTAGATATAATATATCTTTTAGGAATCTTGTTAAAGTTTCATTGTAAGTTCCTTTTAGTTCCAGGCAGTCTCCTCCATTTTTCCAGATCCTGCCCTTTTATTCTTTCCTTTTCTCTCCTTTCCTTCTTTTAAAAGTTTTTTCCAAAAGTCTTTGTTATCCCTTTGACATTTTATTTTCAGCTTAAATGCCTTTTGATGTCAAAGTGGATTTTTGTCAATTTCTTACTTAAATCTCTTAGCTATCAGTTTAAGGAAGGGAAGAAAAAAGCAAACCAAACCCTTTCCCTTCCCTTTCTCCTTCGCTGCATCAAAATCTTCTTTGGGAACAATGTTATTTTTTATAGTTCAAATTCCAGAATACTTTATGTTGTTGCTTTTTCAATTCAACCCGGTCAACCAAAACTTTCTCTTCTTATCTTCCTCCTGCACATTCTTTTCCGGTCAAGTTCTTCTTTGAGGTGGTCATTTCTGGCCAGTGTTGCAACTGCCTTCGGGAAAGGGAGTAATGGCCAGCTGAGGAGGAGAGATGCGGCTCTCCTTGACCCTGCTGGCAGTCTCCCCCCCTCTTCAACACCTCTACGGGATGGCTTAGCCCCGAATCCAGCCTGCTCGGGGTGCTCCGGCGGCGAGCACGGATCAAAACCATGCACGATTGCAGATTTTGGTCCATCACTGAAGAAGCTCAAACCGGAAGTCAACATTTGTTTCTTCTGAATAGCAGCGTTAAATGGAAAACTGGAGTTGGCTTGAGGGAGAGAAATAACCTACGATTATTTCCACCATTAAAACTTAATGAGCAGAGGTGGGGATGGACAAAGAAGTCAAGATGTTGATCACAAGGATGTGATTGAACTTGATTCAGTCTGCCTGTTTTTCATGGCCGCCAACTTGGCCCTTTTGCCCACACTCTCTGTGGATATTTCTGTAGCTGAGAGAAAAGTGCATGAGGAAGTTTTCGTGAGGTTTCAGCATACAGGTGGTCCTCAGTTTATAACCACTCATTTAACAACTCAATAAAAGCATTGAAGGAGTGGTACTTACAACCAGTCCTTATAGTTCTGGCTCTTTCAGTTCCCCATGGTCATGGGTATGTGATCCGGTCATTCAACAACCAGGCTGGATTTCCATGATCAAATAATTGTGATTTCCAGCCTTACCGGCTGGCTCCCCACAATCAAAATCAGCAGAGTTTGAAGTCCTCACTTAATGACCTGCAGTAATTCACCTGATAATAATAACCAGAACTTGCCAAGACTGCTGTTATTTAACATTCCAGACATATGATTTTGCACTTTAGAACTGCATTGCTTAGCAACAGAAATTCCAGTCTCAATTATCATTAAGTGAGGACATATGTGTGTGCCTTGTCCCTTTTTGCTTTTACTATTAAAAGCAGGCTATTAAAGTTTCACCTGAATTAAATTTGAAAGCACTTTTGTTTTTCTATTCTGTTGTCAGAATTTGAATCCATCCAAGCACACAAAATAACTTTTGCGCTGTAGATATCAAGGAAGAGAAGACATGTGGTTAATCTTTTACCTTAATGAGCAAACAAGATAGAAAACATTCTAGCAATCAGCAATCCAAAATTCTTGATGTTCTGCTGGCTACTTATTAAATCAAATAAGCTTCAGAATTATTAGCATGGTGTGTCTGTTTGTTAATAAATCTCTACAGATGGTAACATTTCTGCTAGTTACATATATATTGGAACAAGGTTTGGTCTAATGGTTAAGGCACCAGGTTAGAAACCAGGAGACTGTGAGTTCAAATCTGGCCTTAGTCATGAAAGCTAATTGGATGACCCTGGGCCAGTTCTTTCTCAGTTTAACTCACCTCACAAGGTTGTTGAGGGGAAAATAGGAGAAAAAAGGAGCATTGGATAGGTTTGTCATCTTGGGTTGTTTATAAAAACAATAAAAGAGGGATATTAATTAAATAAAAATTTAAGATTAAGAAAAAGTAAAACAGACTAAGAGAGTTAATTTGATGTAATGGATAAAACAACAGGCTAGAAACTAGGAAACTGTGAGTTCTAATCCTGCCTTAGGCACAAAGCTAGTTGGGTGACTTTGGGCGAGTCACTCCCTCTCAGCCATGGGAAGAAAGCACTTTTAAAATGCTGCCAAAAGACCTGTAGGGACTTGTACAGTTGTTGCCAGGAAATACACAGACGCACATAAAAGAAATCTGATATCATAAAGTAGAACCATAGAGTAAGAGTAAACATAAAAAACCCAGATAAATGTTAGCTATTATTTCTGATGCTATCAGTAGTTATTTTATAAAAGAACGGAAACATTCTTCAAATGATTTCCTCATTCTTTGTAAGGGAAATCTGCTTTTCCTAAGTCTGAACTTTCTTCCTCCATTAAAACAGTTTGTAGTTCCAAGTATATAGACACTCACATTATTATCAAAGCTCAGATATGTATTTGGATTTGTGAGAAATTAATAGTGTCTGTAGTTATGGCTAAAAGAATGCTGAATCATATAGCACTGAAAATATAACTGTTCTCATCTCCAGAGCTGCATAGCAGCTTTTTTGAGAAAAAGCATTAAGTCTGACAAAACTCCCACCATTTCTGTGCTTTTATTGCTGCCACTGTAGAATATCACAAACTACAGAAGACAAAATGTGATATTGTAACCTCTTGGCTATCTGATACAACTTCTTGAGAACTTGATGTTGTGTTTTCTGTAGGCTCATGCCGCTTGCTGTGTGATTGTGCCTCCTGAGTGTACTTTTGGAAGATTAAGGAACATGATTCTTTCCCCCAGTTGTGTGCGATTATTTTGTCGGAACTTCAATAAAATGCACTGTTTCCGAATATCAGAAAGCATACAAGCAGAGCCAGGTAAAATTCAGAAATTATGTTAAGCTGTTCAGAATCATGTTAAACTGTTTCATTAGTGTTTTCTCGTTCTCTGTCTTTCTCTTGAATTCACATTACTATGAGTTATTGTTAAATAACATTATGAATTGATTTGGTCTGCTACAGGTAGTCTTTGTTCAGTGACCGTAAGTGTGACTGGCAATTCGGTCATTAAAGCAAAGCAATCGCTAAGTGGAACCATTACTGTTTTTATTATCTTACTTCAGATTTCCTTTGCTTTGTAGGCTTGCTAAAGTAGCAAATGTGAGCACTAGTTACTTTTTCATCACCTTTGTAACTGCAAACAGTTGCTGACCACGGCAGTCGGCAGTCGCAAAACAAGGACGACCTGTGATATGTTATCACCAATGTAAATAGCTATTCTGGCCAGTGATTTGAGGGTTTTTTTTTCTTCCAAGGGTTAGAAACATTGACAGGTTTGTAGGTTTCAAAAAAATATGAGATGAAAAGGCTTAGCCAGTTCAAAATATCAGGAAACTGTGGTTTTGGGGGATTGTTTTGAGCTCACTAAATATAAGAAAATATTTTAACCCTTTCCTGGATGAGGATGACAGAAAACTAAACTAATATTTCGGTAAAGTAATAAGCCATTATAAAATTTAAATTCTTAGTTTATCAAAAATTGTATAATACAGTCTCCTTTCCCTGATGTCTTGCACATAGATTGAAACTATAGTTTCCACAACTCCTAGCCAACACACTAATGACAAATTTGTAGTGGGGAAAAAAGAGGCCATAATAGCACAACATGGGATAGATTTGGTGATCTGACAACTATGCAAACTTTTTTTTTAAAAATGTGTGATTTATTTGCTTGGATTATCCTGAAAAAACCACTGTTTAGAGTCTAAAGCAATATTTTGCTGCCCTCTATAGTACATCTTAGACCAATATCTTCAGGAAAATTTATTTATTTTATTTAGCAAATTTATATAGCTGCCAATCTCAGAAACCTATCTTTGGATGGCATATTTAAAAACACCCCCTCCCACAAATTTAGTTGTGTCTGATTCTCAGAGACTTCCCGGAAAGGTCCCTGCAGTTTTCTTGACAAGGTTTTTCAGAAGTGGTTTCCCATTGCCTCCTTCTTAGGGTTGAGAAAAAGGGACTGGCCCAAGACCACCCAGCTGGCTTTATACCCAAAGCCAACACTCACAATCTCCCAGTTTCAAGCCTGATGCCTTAATACTTACACCAAACTGGCATGCCAATTAAATTTAATAGTTTAATAAAAACAAATAAAAAGCCAATATATTTTCTTTTTAGATTTTTGGTGACTCTTTCCTTGGATTGTTGTCCACCTATTTGTCTTCTTTACACTACAGAGTAAGCCTTTCTCAACATATAACAAATTTACCAACCATCTTTTCTCTTTTACCACCAACCAATTGTCAACAAACATTACTGTTTAAATCCATCTAGGTTACCAACCATTGCATCTTAATTCCTGCTTCCTCCCAATTCTTCTTCCTAGAATCTCCAGAATTTAACATGCCTCCTCTGAGTGTATTATAGCCAGGGGTGGGATTCTACCGGTTCTGTCTGGTGCTATAGAACCAGTAGCTCGAAAGAGCAGCAGACATAGAACCAGTTCTATGTCTGCTGCTATTTTGGCCCGCCCGCCCACCCAGGGTCTTAACCAATCTTTTATTTCCTGCTTTTTCCACCTTATCTGCTTTGTGGCACAGCTGCGGTTGAAAAAGCAAGAAAAAAATGCTTTTTCAAACACTTCACACCTGTCCAGGTTGCAAGCTGACGACATTTCACACGCAAAACATAAATCACCGAACCGGTAGTTACACCGGTCAGATCCCATCCCTGGTTATAGCCCTTTCTCCTCTATGAAAGTACTGTTCATTGAGGAGCTAAAGCCCCTGTCACACAGCACCAACGGATGGAAAGAGGATGTAAAATGGAGAGAAACACTTGCCATCCGTTGGTTAACGTGATGCATCCGTTCTGTACTCACTGTGTACGTTTTTCATACTCTCTATCCGTCCAGCATCCGTCTACTGACATTTCATCCGCTCAAAAAGTCTGTAGTCATCTGTTACACGTCCGCTATATCCACTAGGCATCCGCTGTGCATCTGTGCAACTCGCATCCGCTCCAGCGGAAAACGGACACAGTGAGGAAGCGAAATGGACACAGAACGGACACGCAGCATTAGTAGCACAGACGTAGAAAGGATGAAAGCGGATGCAGCTTGCATATAAAGCATTAAAACGGAAAAAACGTTCGTATAGGGAACGTATCTCAGATATTTAGGATGTCTGGAGGATGCCTAGAGGATGCAAAAGGACACCTAGCAGAAAACCTATATTTCC
Organism: Laticauda colubrina; assembly: GCA_015471245.1. Classification (NCBI taxonomy): domain Eukaryota; kingdom Metazoa; phylum Chordata; class Lepidosauria; order Squamata; family Elapidae; genus Laticauda; species Laticauda colubrina. Next base: position 17,363,670 of record BLBF01000004.1, on the reverse strand, counting down.
TATAAAAAGGGGGAGGAAATCACCTGGCTCTCACTTTCAGTCCAGCAGCCCTGTGGTGCAGACCTCTTCAGCCTTCATCTGGCTCTTGCTCTTCCACAGCATCCAGTCATCTCCACCATGGATCGTCACACACTCCTTTTGGTAGCCGCCATCATTCTACAACAGTGCGAAGCTCTCTACAGGCTCTTTCATCTGTTCTACGCGAAGAAAAGGAGGTGTCCAAGAAGTGTCTGGGTCCGAAGATGGATCGCGAGAAGAGCCGAGTACAGACTGTATGACAAGCTGATGGTGGAGCTGAGGAACGAAGACACTCGTGCATTCCAGAACTTCATGAGGATGCCACCAGCCATGTTTGACGAAGTTGTGGAGTGGCTGAGACCCAGGTTGACCAAGGCAAACACCAACTTCCGGCCCAGCCTGGACCCTGGGCTGAAGGTGGCACTGACTCTGCACCACCTGGCCACCGGGACTACATACAGAAACATGCACTATGGCTGGAGGGTGCCACACAACACTATCAGCATTGTGGTCAGAGAAGTGGTGCAGGCCATCATCGAAGAATACCTGGAGGAGCTCCTCCAGTGCCCCTCCACTGAAGAAGGCTGGAGGAAAGTTGCAGAACAGTGTATCAGAGGTGGAACTTTCCCCACACCATTGGAGCCATAGATGGGAAGCACATAGCCTGCAAAGCTCCAGCCAAGTCAGGGTCCACTTATCACAACTACAAGGGCTTCTTCAGCATCATCCTCTTCGCCATGGTCGATGCTGACTACAAGTTCATGTACATCGATGCTTCAGGCAATGGGTCATCTTCAGATGCACAGGTATACAACGCCAGTCACCTCAAGGAGGGGCTGGAACGCAACCTCATTATGGGCTTCCCAGATCCAGACCCCCTGCCCAACGACACACAAGATGTGCCCGACTTCATCGTGGGGGATGACGCCTTCTCCCTCAGAACCTACCTCATGAAGCCCTACACTTCCAGATGCCTTACCCGTGAAGAAAGGATCTTCAACTACAGGCTGCATTACCATGCAACATCGCCCAGAGACCATGAGGAACATCGTGGAAGCTTGCTGCATCCTGCACAATCTCATGCACACCCGCTACCCAGTGTTGCAGAACAGGCTCGTGGACCTCCAACAAGGCAATGGGGACATGGAGCCTGGTGAATGGAGGCAAGGGCGAAACCTGACAGATACTGTGGATGTGCAAGGCCCCAACAGAGCTTCACGTGAAGGGAAGAAGCAACGCAACCTCCTGAAACACTGGTGCAACTCCCCAGCTGGAGCAGTGGAGTGGCAAGACAGGAGGGTAGATGCTTAATGGATGTTTCCTTGAGCCTGTCTCATCATACTGATGAGATTATGCCATGTATGTTGGGTGGCCCTACAATGAACAGGGCATTTAATAAAGAGTTGTGTTTATGTTGAAATGTGTTGATGAATGATTAAATTGTTATTGATAATAAAGGGCCATATGTGTGGCACCTGGGAGGGTGGACCATACAGTCCCACTATGCTTGCACTGGAGGTTTATCTATCCCACAGCTATTATCCATCCCACAGGTATCCTAACCCATCCCACAGCTATTACCCATCCCACAGGTATCCCTGCCCATCCCACTGGCATCCTAACCCATCCCACAGCTATTACCCATCCAACAGGTATCCCTGCCAATCCCACTGCTATCTTAAACCATCCCACAGCTATTACCCATCCCACAGGTATCCCTGCCCATCCCACTGCTGTCCTTACCCATCCCACAAGCATGCAAAGGTTTAAACCATTTCTAAAAGTTTCCACCAAAACTTTATTGACTAAAAGAACTGAAACAAGTGTGTGAAGCAAAAATAAACTTTATTAATAACAAACTGTAAAAGCAAAATGACCCAAGAAAAGTGTCCCAAGTAAAGATAAAGTAAACAGGTACCAACCCAGTCTCTGGCACTCTTCTCAGTCACTCTGAGGCGTGCCCATAGTCTCAGGGGTGAAGGGTCCAGGTGCTGTGGAGGTGGTTGCTGCTGGAGGGCTGGTCTGAGGTGCCATTGGGGTGCCTGGCCCCGAGAGTACAACAGGGGATGGTGTGTGGAGGAAGCTCTCAGAGAGCTGGCTCAGCCCTGTGATGTTGAGAGCCCCTTCCTCCATGACATGGGGTGTCAGTCCCAAGACCGATGAGAGATGTTCTGAGGCCGGGCTTGGCTGTGGGGTGGAGGAAGGAGGAGTGTAGTAGGGCTGTCTGGTCTGCAGCTAAGCGAGGTGAGGTGTGGGTGGCATCTGTGGCGTGGGTGGCATCGGTGGCATCGGTGGCATCAGTGGCATCAGTGGCATTCAATGAACCTGTGGCTGGACTGGGAAGGGCTGCCTGTGCTGCTGGAACTCCTGGTAGCCATAGCCTTGGTAGGTGAGGGCCTGTGGAAAGCCTTGGAAGGGCTGTGACATTACCTGGGGTGGAGGAGCAGACCTGGACTGGGTCGGAGCAGGTTCAGCTGGGCCTGGAGGGTTGTGCAGAAGACCGGTGATCCTCTCCTTTATCACCTGGTACTGTGATTCGGACATGTCCATGAGGGTCTGGTTGACATAGGTGAGGAAGGGCTTGCGGTTTGAGGATGGTATGTCGGTGTGTACCAGCTGAGAGAGGAGATCTACGCTGCTTTTGATGGTGTCCCTGATCTCCAGCAGGACAGTGTGGCTCTGTCCCTCCGGTCTGGCGCTCTGCCTGCTTTCTGTGGAGGTGGAGCTGGGGGTGGGTGTGGCTTGGTCTCTGGTGGAAGTGCCCTTTCCTTGCTCCCACTGCATCAGGGGGTCCTCCACGAGCTCCGCCACAGGGAGTGCAGCTGTCGGAGGGGTCTCCGTCGTGGGATGCTCCACAGATTCCTGCCTGGACACAGGAGCTGACTCTTGGCCAGAAGAGGACTGGCTCTCTGTGGGCTGCCTGAGAGAGAGGGTAGACAGAGGGGCTGCTCCTCGGTGGCGGACCTCACCCTCCAAGAAGCTGCACTTGGCCATCATGTAGGTCTCCCAGTCGGTGAGCTTGACCGCGGCCTGGCCAGATTTCTTCAGGTGCAGCTTCCCGTACCAGGTGTGCATGTGCTTCCACCACCCAAGGACGACCTCCGAAGTGTAGCCCAGGCTCTCCGCCTTCTCTCTCCAAGCAGCCTGCTTCCTCTTGGTGTCTCGATAGAGCCCGTGTCCCTTCCGCCATAGGTACTCGTTCTCCCTCAGCCATTCGAGCACCTCATCCTCATGTTCCTCTTTGATGGAGTATTGCCTCCTCTCCCTATCTCGCGTATGCCTCTTCCTCCATCTGGCAGGGCCATCTGGGCCCTCATCAGAGGGGCTTCGAGGTTGTAGAGGCTGCTCCACCACACCACCAGCAGCAGCAGCACCAACAACAACAGCAGCAAAAGCAGGACCAGCAGCACCAGCAGGACCAGGAGCAGCACCAGCAGAGTAAGCACCAGCAGAAACACCAGCACCAGGAGCAGCGCCAGCAGAGTAAGCCCCAGCAGAAGCCCCAGCACCAGCAGAGTCAGCCCCAGCAGCAGAAGCCCCAGCAGAAGCCGAGTCAGGACCAGGGGGTGGGATGGTGGCCCTGTCCTTCTTGTCAGGGCTGGCAGCAGATGGTACAGGCTTCATCTTCTTCCCCATGGTTGTTGGCTGGAGATGTGTCTGGTAGCAGGTCTTTCCTCTGAATGGTGACCTGCTTGCGAGCTGCATCCTTTTATATCCACAGGGCTGACGCAATGCATCCTCCCCGCATGTGCAGTGAACGCTTTGCATCCGCTAGGCATCCGCTAGGCTTCCGTGATGCATCCGCGTCATCCACTAGGCATCCACTCTGCATCCGCTCCTTCTGCTGCGTGTCCGTTTTGCTGTGCTCCCCCGGAAGCCCTGCGGATGTGCCATCTGCTTCCATCCGCTATGCTTCTGTGGAGCATCCGCTTAACATCCTGGCTACGTCCTCCCCCCATCCGTTCCTTTCTGTTGTTGTCCGCTCTGTTTATGCAAATTTGGGGCACTTTTGAGAGCAGATAACAACGGATGGAAAATTTTCTCGTCCTCTGTGTCCTTTTTACATACTTTTTGCATCCATTGGCCTATGTGACAGGCCCTTTAGCCAATTGACCGTTTCAGCTTTGTCCATCAGCTAAGAGAAGGAATAGCAGAACTTGAAGATGGACTCAAAAGAAGAATTAGCATAGAATCACTATGTAGCCACAAAGACCTCTCTTGAATCTTGTTAACCCTTATTTAGCAGAAAAGTTGAGCTAAAATAGATTCTTGTAAGGGCAGGAATAGTAAAAAAAAATCAGTTTAATTGGAACTTCACATGTGATCCGGGTCTTTTGCACCTGATATCAGCTGCCTAATCAAAAATATGTATTTTAAGTTTCTCTATGGATTCAGGAACCCCAATAAGAAGCTGAATATAGTTATTGCAATATTATTTTCTTCTTCATAAAAATAATAAATAAAATTTAATAAACTTGCGCCAGGTTCTTTGATTAGGGAGCAGAATTCATTTCAGGGTTAATGTAGTTTGCACCTCTCTGCTATGAAACAGTTTCATAGTAACTATAGGGATTTTTAATTCCCCCCAAGGGCATAAATGTCCTTAGTATCTTGATTCAGCACTCTTCATTACGTAATAGATTATGTCAGTGTAAGAAGAGCAATATTGGGAGCCTGTTTTTTTCTGAATACTGTAGTATCTTTAAAGTAATACATTATCCTCCATATAAATTGCTTTTCCAATTTTTCTTCCAGCAGATGATGACGATGATGTTGATAGTTCAACACAATCATCATTAAAAGAATCCCAGGTTTCAGCAGATTCAAGTAAGTGGCATTTGATATTAAGCACAGATTATCTCCAGATTACAATGGTTTATACACAGATAATCTGCAGTTTTTATTGTGCAAAATGTTCAGTCCAAACGATTGTCAAGAAGTTGGTGTAGAGCAAACTCAATGTCAAACTGGGTGTCAAACTCAATGTTGTCATGGTGGTGTTATGTGACCTGCCAGTTTAGCCTGGGGTGCCCAGCGCAGCTGACAGGCGGGCCCTCCTTCCTGGCGGCAGAGCTCTCACCAAGGCAGCGAGCGCCTCCCTGCCGGACCCTCTGCTCATCCCTCCAGGGCCGTGCCATAGCTGTGCGGGCTGGGTAGAGCCGGGAAAGCGAGCCGTGGGTGCGTGCATGCCTCCTCCTGCCCCTCGTTCCCAAATCTCGCCCGGGCGAGCAGTGCTTCGCTTGCTCTGCAAAGCCGCGGCTTCCTCACCTCTCAGCAAACAGGAGGAACCGGCTGCAGCCTCCTCCTCCTCAGCCGCAGCGCAGAGGTTGACCTTGCAGGGGGAGAGAGAGAGCGGGAGAGATCCTCTCGGGTGAGCGCCTTCCCTCGGAAGGCAGCGATGGGAGGCAAGTGTCCCTGAAGCCAAGTGTCTCCTCAGGGCTCTGGTTGCAGGGAGGAGCCCTGACTGGCCGCACGTGGTTGTGCCAAACGCTGTGGCATTGCTCTAACACCGCGGCAGCAAGGTAGAAGGGAAAGCAACGGTGGCGGAATGTCTCCCGAACATCCAAGCTGTTGCCGCCCACCCACCTGAGGATGCAAGGGGGGGGGGGAATTAAGTCACCCCCGAAAAAATGGACTAGCTGTTTTTTCGGGAGTCAAAAAATAATAAGGCCCGACCTTATTATGTGAGAAACACAGTAGCTTTTTATTTTTGAAAATTTGAAAATATGTCATATAAGTTTAAAGCCGATAAACTAACCTAATATCCGAACTATAAAATGACATATGGAAAGAAATCCGCTGCTATCTCTCTATTGAATTAAATGTCTGTATTCATTGTGGTTGATTAACTATTTATACACTAGTTTCATTGTGATTTAAAAAGAAGAATTTAATTTTTTTTACATAAAATAATAATCTACATTTTACATATCTCGTTGCCTTTTGCATTGTCAAGTTTAAGAGCTGCTTACTATTTTGTTAGCTTATTAATTGTACTTTTTAATGTAATTGTTATTAACAATGTTTTTCTACAGAGTTAAAAAACATAAATTTTGAGTTAAAGAGAAATAGAGAAAGGTAATAGAAAAGTGAAAAAGAAATATAGAAAAAAGTAGAAAAGAAAAAAAAAAAAGAATAACAAAGAAGTGGCTTCTGATCTTCTTAACAGCAGTTATAAGACCTTTTATATATTTCCCCCTCTCTTTTAAGGTTACATAAAAGTTTCCTTTTTTCCATAATGTAACCTTTCTAGTCTTCCGATCAATAAAAATCATAAGTTCATTTTTTTTCCAGCCAAAAGTCCTGAGAACTGTCCAGCCTCTAATAAATGTAGTAGCTGATCTTTCTTTAAGCAAACATTTTTTCTAACTCTGCTAGAGCTCTGTACCAATCCTCTATTGACGGTATTTCAGAATCTTCACACAGTAATGTTTCTATATAAAAACAATATGCAATGGCTTTTTTCTAGTTGTCTGTGCATTAATCCCAGCTAAAAGTTCTTGGTTCAGTTGCATCTTTGTCTCCCTAATTCTGTGTATTTGAATTCAAAACGTTCTCGCTTTTTTACAAGTCCATCAAGCAGGATAAAATGACCCTTGATGTCCACATTTCTAACTTACTGTACTTTTTGAAGTACCTTTTCTCCTGATTAGATTATTTTTCTGGAGTCATATACCAATGGAGCATCATTTTATAAAAATTCTTCTTTAAATGATAATGTGAATTTCAGCCCTTTCAGCTACATTTTCCCACTGTTCCAACAATGTTATGTCTCAAATTCTCAGCCAGTTTTATCCTATACCCTTTCACCTGTTCATTTTCAATTTCTAATTTCAGCAAGAGTACATACATTTTGGCAATTACATGTATCATCATTTGTACATAATTCAATTTCTTCTATTGATCAGTTCCAAATGTCCTGTTATCTACCTTAAATCTTTCTCTTAACTGTGCTTTTATTTGTTGTACTTTTCAGTCATGAGGTCTCCAAAAATGGTTTAAAATGCTTGCATTAGGGAAGCTTTGATTTAAGGCTAGGTCACACTGGCCGACGGATGCAAAACGTATGCAAAAAGGACACAGCGGATGAGCAAAATTTCGGGGGTGGCTCCATCCGTTGTTATCCGCTCTCAAAAGTGCCCCAAATTTGCATAAACAGAACGGAAAACAACAGAAAGGAACGGACGTTGGTATACATTGCGAGGATGTCAAATGGATGTTCGTAGGAAGCCTAGCGGATGGAAGCGGATGACACATCTGCAGGGCTTCCGGGGGAGAATAGCAAAACGGACGCGTAGCGGAAGGAGCGGATGTGTAGCGGATGACGCGGATGCATCACAGACACCTATAAGATGCATAGCGGATGCGTAGCGGATGCAAAGTGTTCACTACGCATGCGGGGAGGATGAATTGCATCATCTCCGCGGATATAAAAGGATGCAGCTCGCAAGCAGTCAGCATTCAGAGGAAAGACCTGCTGCCAGAGACATCTTGAAAGAACACCATGGTTCGTCAGTCAGGGAAGAAGAGGAAGCCTGTGCCTACTCCTGCCAGCCCTGGCAAGAAGGACAGAACCACCATCCCACCCCCTGGCTCTGACTCTGAAGCTGCTGGTGCTTCTGCTGCTGCTGCTGCTGGTGGTGGTGTTGCTGCTGCTGCTGCTTCTCCTTCTGGTGCTGCTGGTGCTTGTCCTGCTGCTGCTGCTGCTCCTCCTGGTGCTTCTCCTGCTGCTGCTGCTGCTGCTGCTGCTGCTGTGGTGGACCAGCCCCAAGGCCCTCAAAGCGCTGCTGCTGAAGGCCCTGAAGCCCCTGCCAGAGGGAGGAAGAGGCAAGGCAAGGAGAAGGGAGAGAGGAAACAGTACTCCATTTCCGAGGACCATGAGGAGGAGGTGGTGGAATGGCTGAGGGAGAACGAGTACTTGTGGAGAAAGGGCCACAGGCTCTATCGCGACACCAAGAGAAAGCATGCAGCTTGGAGAGACAAGGCAGAGAGCCTGGGCTACACTTCAGATGTATTCCTTGGATGGTGGAAGCACATGCACACCTGGTATGGCAAGCTGCACCTGAAGAAATCTGGCCAGGCCGCTGTCAAGCTAACTGACCGAGAGATGTACGTCATGGCCAAGTGCAGCTTCCTGGAGGGTGAGGTTCACCACCGAGGAGCAGCCCCTCTGTCAACCCTCTCCCTCAGACAGCCCAGAGAGAGCCACTCCTCTTCCACCCAGGAGACAGCTACCGTGTCCAGGTAGGTGTCTTTGGAGGGCCCCACGGCAGAGACTCCCCAGACAGCTGCACTCCCCATGCCAGAGGACGTGGAGGATCCCCTGTCTCAGATGGAGCAAGAAGAGGCAGCCACCAGAGACCAACCCACCCCCACCCCCAGCTCCACCTCCACAGAAAGCAGGCAGAGAGGCAGACTGGAGGACCAGAGCCACACTGTCCTGCTAGATATCAGGGACACAATCAAGACCAGCACAGATCTTCTCTCTCAGCTGGTCCACAGCGACATACCATCCTTGAACCGCAAGCCCTTCATCACCTACGTGAGCCAGACCCTCATGGACCTGCCCAAGGCCCAGTACCAGGTGATGAAGGAGAAGATCCCAGCACTGCTGCACCACCTTCCAGGCCCAGCTGAACCTGCTCCAATCCACTACAGGACAGCTCCTCCACCCCAGGCGATGTCACAGCCCTTCCACGGCTTTCAACAGCCCCTCACCTACCAAGGCTACGAGTACCAGGACTTCCCACAGCAGAGGCAGCCCTTCCCAGTCCAGGCCCAGGTACATTGCATGCCACAGATGCCTCACCTCACCCAGCTGCAGACCAGACAGCCCCGCTACACTCCTCCTTCCTCCATCCCAAGCCCCTCAACAGAAAATCTGTCATCAGTCTTGGGCCTGACATCCCAGGTCCATGAGGAAGGGCCTCTCAACCTCACGGGACTGAGTCAGCTCTCTGAGAGCTTCCTGAACACACCATCCCCTGTTATACTCTCGGGGCCAAGCACCCCAATGGCGCCTCAGACCAGCACTCCAGCCACAGCCACCTCCACAGTCCCTGGCCGATCGACAGCTGAGACCATGGACATGCCTCAAAGTGACTGAGAATAGTGCCAGAGACTGAGTTGTTACCTGTTCACCTTATCTTTGCTTAAAGACACTTTACTTGGTTCATTTTGCTTTTTTAATAAAGTCATACAGTTTACTTAAGACAGTTGTTAATAAAGGTTATCTTTGCTTCACACACTTGGTTCATTTTATTTACTTAATAAAGTGTTGGTGAAAACTGAAAAAATGGTTAAGTCTTTGCATGCTTGTGGGATAGGTAAGGATAGCTGTGGGATGGGTAAGGATAGCTGTGGGATGGGTAAGGATAGTTGTGGGATGGGTAAGGATAGCTGTGGGATAGATAAACCTCCAGTGCAAGCATAGTGGGACTGTATGGTCCACCCTCCCAGCTGCCACACATATGGCCCTTTTTTTATCAATAACAATTTATTCATTGATCAACACATTTCAAAATAAACAAAGCTCTTTATAAATGCCCTATTCATTGTAGGGCCACTCAACATACATGGCACAATCTCATCAGTGTGATGAGACAGGCTCAAGGAAGCATCCATTAAGCATCTACCATCCTGTCTTGCCACTCCACTGCTCCAGCTGGGGAGTTGCACCAGTGTTTCAGGAGGTTGCGCTGCTTCTTCCCTTCACGTGAAGCTCTGTTTGGGCCTTGTACATCCACAGTGTTTATCAGGTTTCATCCTTGCCTCCATTCACCAGGCTCCATGTCACCATTCCCTTGTTGACGGTCCACGAGCCTGTTCTGCAACACTGGGTAGCAGGTGCGCATGAGATTGTGCATGATGCAGCAAGCTTCCACGATGCTCCTCACAGTCCCTGGGTGATGCTGCATGGTGGGGACCATGTACCTGGAACCTGTTGGCCAGGATGCCAAAGGTGTTCTCCACCACCCGTCTTGCCCTGGACAGCCTGTAGTTGAAGATCCTCTCTTCACGGGTGATGAGTCTGGAAGTGTAGGGCTTCATGAGGTAGGTTCTGAGGGAGAAGGCGTCATCCCCCACGATGAAGTCGGGCACAACTTGTGTGTTGTTGGGCAGGGAGTCTGGATCTGGGAAGCCCATGATGAGGTTGCGTTCCAGCCCCTCCTTGAGGTCACTGGCGTTGTATACCTGGGTATCTGAAGCTGACCCGTTGCGTGAAGCATCGATGTACATGAACTTGTAGTCAGCATCGACCATGGCAAAGAGGATGATACTGAAGAAGCCCTTGTAGTTGTGATAAGTGGACCCTGACTTGGCTGGAGCTTTGCAGGCTATGTGCTTCCCATCTATGGCTCCAATGGTGTGGGGAAAGTTCCACCTCTGATACACTGTTCTGCAACTTTCCTCCAGCCTTCTTCAGTGGTGAGGCACTGGAGGAGCTCCTCCACGTATTCTTCGATGATGGCCTGCACCACTTCTCTGACCACTTTGCTGATGCTATTGTGTGGCACCCTCCACACATACTGCATGTTTCTGTACGTGGTTCCAGAGGCCAGATGGCGCAGAGTCAGTGCCACTTCAGTCCAGGGTCCAGGCTGGGACGGAAGTTGGTGCTCGGCTTGGTCAACCTGGGTCTCAGACACTCCACAATTTCGTGAAACATGGCTGGTGGCATCCTCATGAAGTTCTGGAATGCACGAGTGTCTTCATTCCTCAGCTCCACCATCAGCTTGTCATAGAGTCCAAACTCCACTCTTCTCCCGATCCATTGTCGGACCCACACAGCTCTTGGACGTCTCCTTCTTCTCCTTGTGTAGAAAAGGTGAAACAGTCTGAACAGGGCTTGGTTCTGGTGTTGAATGATGGCAGCTACCATAAGGAGTGTGTGATGATCCATGGTAAGGATCAATGGATGATGTGGAAGAGCAAGAGAAAGGGTGAAGAGGTCTGTATACCATGGCTGTTGGACTGATAGTGAGATCCAGGTGATTTCCTCCCCCTTTTTACAGGAAATATCGGTTTTCTGCTAGGTGTCCTTCCACATACTCTAGGCATACTCCAGACTTCCTAAATATCTGTGATACATCCCATAAACAAACATTTCGTATATACCTTTTGTATATACGAGATGCATCCGCTTACATCCTTTCTATTTCCGTGCTACTAACGCTGTGTGGATGTTCCGTGTACCTTTCGCTTCCTCCCTCTTTCCGCTTTCAGCTGCAGCGGATGTGAGTTGAGGGGATGTCCAGAGGATGCCGAGAGGATACAGCGGACGTTTAACGGATGACAACAGACGTAGAATGTTTGTTGCCCATATGTGTCACGGATGTACATCGTACACGGCGGAAAGTTCATCCATTCACAAAGTTTTGTGCAGCTCAAAACTTTTTGAGCGGATGAAATAGCAGTAGACGGATGTTTGACGGATAGAGCGTATGAAACACGTACACAGTGAGTACACAACGGATGCATCGCGTTTTCAAACTGATGGCAAGCTTTTTAGTCCGTTTTACATCCTGTTTGCATCCGTTGGTGCAGTGGAACATGGGCTTTAAGAACAGGGATCACTTTTTCCTTTCTCCAGTAGCCTTCCTGTTGTTTTCAGAATCTTTTCATGCATTAGATACAGAGATATTCCTCTGAGCTTTTCATGCTGAAGATAAAATATTTGAAGATTCATCTTATCTTCCCACATTAGAATATTTTGTGTTTTCCATTCTAAACAACTATCCTTCCTCCACATGAAATATTTTCTGCTAGGGCACAGGAGATGCCATGTGTTTCCATGGATTCTGAAGCATTGCTTGAAGTTAAATCCAAAATATTCCATGTAGGATGCATGGTCCTATTTTCTATCATGTGTTCTCTATTATGAAGTCTGATTGAATTCAATAGGTGTTCCTGAATAAGGGTGTATGAAATCTGGGATAATTGTAGGATCCGATGATTTACTTTCTAATGTTGTAATCCTCTAGATTTCTTCCCCCGAAATTAACTGCAGATTTTTCGGATGAAATATAAATATAAAGCTATCTGAACTATGGAGAACTGTGTTCTCCAACAACTTATATTTAAACTTATATTTGAAAAGCAACTACTTAACCAGCATTTTTAAAAGACCTGAATATTTAGCAGGATTTAGTATATATATATATTTTTAAATATTATTAAAATTTTCAGAAGTAGGACATAAAATAACAGAATCTCATGGGCTGAGCCATAAAACATTGTGAAGCCTCTATTAAGAAAGAGTCAACTTTTTTACTGCTGATTCATAGTATGTTTTATTAATTTTGTTTTATTTTTATATGAACAGTGTTTTGTGCACTTGCTAATTGGTTTTAGTTTTTAAATTTTATGGGTTTCTGTTCTCAGAATTCAAAACAATTTAAAAATTTTGAATTACCGTTTTGGAGACTTATTTTATTCATATCAATATTTCTTTCACCCTTGTGACCTCATAAACTTTGTTCCCTGAGTTATAAAATGAAATTCATAGTATGGAGTGCTGAAAATCATATTGGTTTTGTCAGTTTTATAAGTTTTTAAAATTGTGTTATGACTCATTTTTTGCTGGATAATAAGAAATTTATTATTGCCTTAGGATGATGAAAATGGCGCAAATATTCCCTATAAATGGAAAGTGGGTATGACTGTGGATGTTGAAGCTTTTTGATTTTGTGAAACATTTGAATGGAGGCTTATGTAGAAATGGAGTTTAGCACTGTGGCATTGATAGCTCATCAGGTACTTGTGAAGTCTAGTACAGTGATTAAAATGCAGTATTACAGGCTAACTCTGCCCACTGCAGGAGTTCAATCCTGATGAGGCACAAAGTTGACTTAGCCTTCCATCCTTCTGAGGTTGTTAAAATAAAGACCCACATTGTTGGGGGGCAATATGCCGACTCTGCAAACTGCCCAGAAAGTACTGTAAAGCACTATAGGGTGGTATATAACTCTTAAGTGCTATTGCTTTTGCTATGTTGGCAGTCTTATACAGCCATAAATCATGGTTTTGGATAATTAGCATTGATTCTCAAGAACTGTTTGGATCCAGATTTTGCTAGAGCATCCAGAATTGTAATGAAAAGGTGCCAGTGCAATTTTTAACTTTTTAGAATAATGGAATCCATGTGTCTTTAAGTCCACATGTCTTAAAGTTGCCAAGGTTGAGAAACACTCACTGCACTAGAGGACTTCTGACTGATGGCTATCTAGCTTCTGATTAAAAATTGGCAGGTCTTAAACATAATTTTGTCTAATTCCCTGATCAGAGCAACATTTTTCAATGGGAACCTCAAGACATATGGATTACAACTGTCAGAATTATGGGAATTAAAGTCCCCATATTTTAATATTTGCAAGGTTGAGAAACACTGCACTAGATAACATCTGACTGGGATGACTTATCTAGCTTCTGATTCAGGAGCTGTAGCAAAAGAGAACTCTTCATGTGGTAATCTATACTACTGGATAACAGCTAGTACAGTCTGATAGCTCATGAGTGGAAGAGAAAACATTTTTAAAACACATCTGAGAAATCCTTGCTTATTTCTTATTGATCAGATGTTACTTGATGTAGCCTCTTTGATCAGTGTAAATAATAGAACTGCAATCACAATCCAATAATATTGTAATTAAGAATTAACTTTTTGAATACCTTAGCAATTTGGAGATATATGGTACTTAACTGTATTTCTTGTGCTACATATTAGAATATTTGTTTTTGTTTTAGGTAAACAAATGTTAAAAATATATGATGGGAATGATGCAGTAAAACGTAATCAGTATCGTCTTATTACAGTTCCAAGGATTGCAAAAAATGAAGAAGTTGTGGTAAGAATGTCGACAGACCAAACTGAGTTCTTTTTTTATTGAAAATGCTGAAGAAGTTAATTCTATTTGTAAGAGGGACTAATAATTTTGTTCAAGGGTTATTCTTTTATTGCAAAACAGTAACCAGTGAGAAAGTAACTAGTAGCTGGCATAGTACTAACATAGATATGTGTTTTTAAGTTTTATCTTAATTTTCAGTATATTTTATAGTCTTTGCCATGTGCGTAATGCTACTACTTGTATTTTGAGTTTTGATAATGACTAAATAGAGAATTAACTTGTGGAGGTTATTAAGTTATGCCTACTTAATGAGAGAGGAGATCTGGCTACTAATTGTCACTGTACCAATGAAGGAGATTAAGTAAAGCTTCTGCAAAGTTGAATTTGATGACTCGACAAGTCCAAGTTAATTTCTTAGTAAATTTAAGAAAATAAATTGCTGTTGCTCTTTCTGGAACATCATTGCAATTTCTCAATCTATTCTGAGTCCTTGGAATGACTGAATAATCTCCCATCCTGGAGCTAATTGGTCTGATTCCACTTAACATGTTCAAGAACAGTCTGGTACATTGGTAATTGGGACACATGATGATGCATTACAATAGAGCTTGCCAATATTGAGTAAAGATTATAATTTCATTCTTTTTTCCATTCTTATCACAAAACTTCTCAGGGGAAATGTAACTGCTGATTGGAACTGTATATTTGATACACGTTGGGGGCTGTATCACCATTCCATTCAGGCATATTTTTTGATTTTTTTAAAAAACAAGGATTTACTGTTGTAGGAGGCTGCACTGAGGGCATACTACATCAGTGATGATCAACAAGATTACGAACTTCAGACATTCACTCAGCAGGCCTTGTTTTGTGACGACATCATTAATAGGAATGATACAATTGAAGAGACGCAGCCGGGGTCTGTCTTCCGAGAAGCAGTTCCTGAGGCGTGGGTTATCAGAGCTAAACCTAAGGAGAATGAAGTCATAAAGATTTATCCCGGCTGGCTGAAGTGAGTCATCTTTTTCTACAGCAAATTCCAATTCCACTCTTGTATATTTATTTACTCAAAAGAGATGATCGACCCAAAATATAACAGGGAAAAAAATCAGCAGACTATGTAGCATGGTCAGGTCAACCTTGGGTTACTAAATGCACCTGAAACCAGTTTTTGAAGGAATATCTGGCTAAGGAGGAAAGAGAACGAGGCATGGGGGAATGAGGCACGGGGAAGAAAGAACTGGAAGGGAAGGGAAAGAGAGAAAAAGCAGGAGAGAAAGGAGCCCTGTCTAGACATAACATGGATTAAATTCTTCAAGCAAATAGCTCTTCCAAAGCAGCTGCTAATCTTCAGGCTAATCTTCAAAGGCATCCATGCCTTGCAGCAACAAATTACTGTAGTCATATCTACAGTATATCTACAGTACATATCTACAGTAGCTCCTATATAAGCCTCTTCTTTTAGCAGCTGCTTCTATATTTACCGGGGAATGCAAGAGTACCTCCCTCAATTCATAGATCCCTTTTGTATGAAGGATACAAGAAGGTTGAAATCTTCCTTGCTTGCAGCTCTGTACCTAGGGACTGTCTAAACATATCCATGTGTCTTGTTTGAAAATGTTTCTTGTTGGCTTCCTGTTCAAGTATTCATAAAGTCAGATAGGAGTTGCTAGCTACTACTATGACATGATTTCAAAATACTGAGGTTATTCATTCTACAATGTCAACCTTATACATAAACAAACAACTTAAGAGTTAATTAACTACATCCAGGTAGTCACTACAGTGCATTATTTTGACATCATTTGGGATATGGAAAGCACTTGTCTTTTTTTTTTGTATGGTTTACACTAAAAATAATAGCAACATTGGGATTAATTTGTAGATCCACTTTGGTGGGATTGAAAAAAGAGTGGTTCCCCTTCCTTCCCCTCCTTCCTGAGTCACATTCAATGAGGCTCCAACCATTATATTGTTGACTCAGTTTTTTGTAATGTCAAATAAAAAGCCTTTGTCCAATCCTTGGAATCAATCTCTGCATATTGAATCATCAGAATTTGGTGATAAAGCTAAATGGCCCTGAATTTTATAGAAAAACAATATTTATTTGGTTTTTTAAAAAATATTTATTTATTTGTTTCTTACCTTTATTTTTACAAATAACTCAAGGTGGTGAATATATACAACACATGCTCCTACTGTCACACAACAGCAACCCTGTCAGTGGGTTGGGTGGACAAAAAGGGAGGGAGGCAGGGAGGGTGGGAGGGAGAGGGAGGGAGGGAGGGAGAGAGAGAGGGGGAGGGAAAAAGAGGGAGAGAGAGAGAGAGAGAGGGAGGGAGGGATGGATTGGTGCAAAGTCATCCAGCTGGCTTTAATAGCTAAGGTGGGACTTGAACTCACAGTCTCCTGATTACATTGGCACAATTTCCATGTGTAGAAACGCAAACAGCTTACTCTCAGGCTGACAAGAATTACGTAATTACAGTAGTCTATCTCAGTAAAGTATAGTTCTACTCATACTGAAGAGTCTGTTCCCTGACCCAAGCTACTTCAAAGGGCTGACACTTTTAACACCTAGCCATTGATACAGAATCGTATCATTCATATTCTGTTGATTTCATTCTCAAAATATGGCAAAGTACAGTTTTGGGCAGAGTCCAAGACATAAGAATGAGTATTCCAGCTCCTCAGTTGTGTCTCTAGTAGCAAGATGGTTCTTACTGATTAGATTGTTTCTAAGCTGTCCAGTCTTTATGAAGCCTATATTATCATACTGTCCTCATTTTAAGCTACTTGGAAATTAATTTACATTACATAATTACATAATCACATTACTTGAAGGAATCCTGTATGGAGTTACCTAAATAGGATGTCCAGGTAATATGATGTTAAATGTGATCTTATTTTCTGTAGACAATTTGTCTTACTTTGGCTCTATGTAATTTAGAATAAAAATTTCAAAGTTGATCACAGGTGGTCCTCAACTTGCGACTACAATTGAGGCCAATATATTTTCCATTGCTAAACATGATGACTGCTAAGTGAGTTTTGCCCCATTTTACAACCTTTCTTGCCAGAGCTGTTCATCGAACCACTGCAGTTGTTAAGTTAGTAATGTGATGGTTAGGTGAATCTGGCTTCCCCATAGAGTTTGTGTGATAACCTAGGGTGGGATACAAGATAAACACAGTCACAAAAAACAGGTGAAGCCCCTTTTATTCTTTTATTTTTCTTCAAAGCTCCAAATATCCTTGACTGGAGATAAAAAAACCAAGCAGTTACGAAAAGGAGGAAATGCTGTTTAAATTAAAAATGCCTATAAATTATAAAGAGTAAAAACAACACAAACCACACTGAAGCAATTAAGGGAATCAGGCAAGAAAAGGGCTTGAAGATGTCCACAGATATCGGAACACACACTGGGGCACCAAACTCAGAGAGGAACGACAGACTAGAGATATTTCCATCCTTTGTTTCCATCACTGGCCCATACACATGTCCGTCCTTTTACCAGTTCTCACAGCTGCAGCCCATGAAGAGGATCAAGGCCCTTTCCTCCCCCATAGACTATGCCATTCAGTTCTCTCCCTTATCCTCTCCTCCTTGCTTGCCCTAGGATGGAGAGGGGATGTGCCTTGATCTTTCTTTGACTGCCCAGCTGGCCTCTGCCCTTTCTCAGCCTCCTCCACAACCTCCGGAGCCACACTTCCACTACCTGTCAGTTCCTCCTCTCCCTCACAGTCAGTCTTCAACAGGGGCATGACAGTTTGCTTGTGAGAAGATCATAGGAGATGATGATCCTGGGACACTGCAACTGTCATAAATACATGCCAGTTGCCAAGGGTTCAAATTTTGGTCACGTGACCATGGGGATGCTGCAGTTGTCATAAGTGCGAAAAACAGTCATCAGCCACAGTTGTTATTTTGTAGGTCACTAAACTAATGGTTGTAAGTTCACAACTACCTGCAGTGGGTTTGGTATTTGTTTATTCTTTTCTGTTTGTATCTCAGATAGATATTATGCTTTTAATTAGTTTCAGTGAATTCGGCAATGTCTGAGATTTCTCACACAGTATTGTTGCCCAATTCACTGTTAACAAAATTCTGTTTTGGAAGCGTGAAGTTTGCAGATGGATGGGAAGCATACAAAGTTAGTCAGTATTTGTCTCCTTTAAGGATTTAAATCTCTTGGACAAAACATTTAGCAAAATGGAGCCACTTAATAGGGACAATTTTTTTTTTCATTCAAATAATGCACTAAGTTAGATCGGTCTGTAATCAGAAATTGGTGCGGTATCTATATCACATGCTTTAACTTCAGATTTCAAAGTAAAAAGACATCAGAAAACAATCTAGCTGAAGAGAATTTCTGTGTCTAGAAGAGAAGGGAAGCCCAATTCCTGTTGGGCGTTATTAATAGAATGCCAAATATCCGGTAATGGAACTGCAACATGTAACCTTGCAAAATATTATGAATCTCAGGATATAATTTGAGGGGGTGGACTGTTCTGATTTAAAAAGAGATTCAGATCACTTCCAACTGTTGTATGCTTGATTTAGGAGGCAGGTATTGAAAACAAGTATTTGTTTTGGACAATGTATAATTGGAGTGCTATAAATTCAAGACTTTAGACTTTGATTATTCAGTCTGATAAAAAATATGACATGACCTTTTTCACCTGATATTTCTTCTTTAATGATTTACTTAGAAAATCTGAGATAAAATAACAACCTTTGCACATTTTTACCATTTATATAATTCTCCCAAGATCTCTTGGCTTTCTATAAAATTACATTGTTTTTAAGGAGCAATTGTCATTCCCAGTATTTTTAAATTTAGCCAACACTTGTTTATGCTTGTGTGGAAACCCCCCCCCCCCACTTAATTTTGCATGTTTGAAAGGAAACTATCAGTAGAACAAGAAAAAGAAGAAAGCTATGTGTATTCATGCCTTAGCTGGATGACAGTGAAAGTAGCAGCAATTATTAAAATCAAAACAATATATTATACCTTAGCATTATTTTCTAATCTTTAAACTTAATTCCTTAGCCAGGAATTCCTTAGCTAATTTTTCAGATGAGCAAGAGAAATCCTAGCTTTCTGTGTGCACTATTGTTCCAGCAATATCTGTAGAGATACATAACAGTTTCTTTTTTTCTAAATGAAATACATGGTGTGATAGCTTGCCTTGCTGTATTTGTTTATTTAATAGCTTTAACCACTGAAACTGTAACTTTTAGTTTTAAAATCAGGCAGTGATTAAATGCATTTGAAGATTATTTTTAAAGATCTAACTAAATATTGTCTGTAATAGCTATTATGATGTCATTGTCATCTTTATTCCTTTTTTTTTGGGTTGGTTTTTATTTTTATGATATATTTATGATATATATACATATATATATATGTTTTCTTAAGCTTTCGCGGGTACTTACATGTGTGCTGTTCAGCTTCCTTCGGGTATTATCCCACGTCATTGTAGTTCTGTATATGTATATGTTTTTTTTAAGTTTTTGTGGGTACTTACATGTGTGCTGTTCAGCTTCCTTCGGGTATTATCCCATGTCATTGTAGGGCTTTTAAAGTTGTAGCAACGTTTCAGCAGAATCTCATCTGCCATCATCAGGCTTCTGTATTGAGTTTGTATGTGGGTCAGAGTCTCACAGTCTTTGGTTTTAAATTTGAGGCTAGCCTATTATTGTGGCAGGATGTTTTTTTTCTACATCCTGATTGGTTGGGAGTCTTGGTCTGTGTTTATCGGACTTGGAGTTTGTTTGATTGGTGTTTCTGGTTTCTTCTGTCTGTTTTGTGGCTTTGATTGGCTGGCAACACTCTGTTCCTGTATTGGAGGCTTTCAGTGCAGCTTGGCTTCATGTGAAAGGATGGCTATTATCTATATGTATCTTAGCCATAGTTTGGGTTTGTGGGTGGCATTAGCCAGGGCTCTGGATTCGAATTCTTCCATGAACAGGTTTGCAATGATGGGTGACAGTGGTGATCCCATAGGGGCTCCTTCAATTTGCTTGTATCTTTGTCCTTTGTATATGAAATATGTGTTGGTTAGGCAGTGTTCTGTTAGTTCCATGAGGTCTTTAGCTGGTTGGTATTTATTTTTGATGATTTCAAGAGTTTCTTTTATCGGGCCTTGAGTGAATAGTGAAACCATGTCGAAACTTACAAGCAGATCTTCTTGTTCCACATGTACAACTAAAACTACAGCCCCATGCTGAAACCGCAGCTTCATATGTACAAAACTCATACCACTTCTTAGAAATGATCAAAGATTTACAATGACGTGGGATAATACCCGAAGGAAGCTGAACAGCACTTATATATTTATATATATATATGTTTTTTTTAAAGTTTTCGCGGGTACTTACATGAATGCAGTTCAGCTTCCTTCGGGTATTATCCCACGTCATTGTAATGTAATACAAACTCCATTACAGAAGCCTGATGATGGCAGATGAAATTCTGCTGAAACGTTGCTACAACTTTAAAAGCATTGCAATGATGTGGCGCATATATATATATATA
>BLBF01000004.1:17272594-17318264 GCA_015471245.1 Laticauda colubrina | reverse complement strand
GCTGAGATCTCAGAGCCCCGAGATCGCAGCTGTAACACCGAGACGTAACTCCGCCTTCTCACTTCTCTGATAATTCTGTAGCTGGGGTTTTCTATAGTGGCTAGGGTTTTGGTGCCATTGGATGCTATGACCTATGGGTTTCATGTGTTGGACTCGTGAGGAAGTGTGTTCCAGCTTTTTTACTGCATTTTTGTGTTCATCTCGGTGGGTACTTATTCTTCCATTGGTCTGTCCAATGTATGTGGCAGGGCATGATGCACAGGGGGACTTCATATATGCCTTGGTTTTCCAGGTCAATTTTATCTTTGAAGTTTCTTAGGATGGCTGCTATTTTTCTGTCTGCTTTGAAGGCAGTCTTGATGTGATGCCTAATTTGAAACCTAGCTTCCTAATAAATGATAGCTATCCATTTACTCGGAGCCAAGCCGCACTAAAAGCCTCCAATACAGGAAACACAATGTTACTAGCCAATCAACACAAAAAAAGCTACAAAACAGACAAAAGATATTAGAAACACCAATCAAGCAGAACACAGCAAACTCCAAGACCAATAAACACAAACCAAGACTCCCAACCAATCAGGATGAAGAAAAAACCATCCTGGCACAGCAGTGGGCTAGTCCCAAATTTAAAACTGAAACAACTGTAAAAGTCTGACTCACAGACAAACACAATACAGAAGCCTGATGATGGCAGATGAGATTCTGCCGAAACATTGCTACAAGTTTAAAAGCACAACTATAATGATGTGGGAAAATACCTGAACAAAGCTGAATACCGTACATACATACATACATACATACACACATATCTGAAATTTTTATTTATATTTTGCATTTGTAGACAGCCCATCTCCCTCGATGTTTGTCTTGCTGAATCGTTTTTGCTTGATGGACAATTATATAATCATATAATCTCAGACACTAATTATAGATGATGGTAGCAAGTCTGGGAGTTAAAAACCAGATTTTAATCAGCTGCAAAGAAAATGATAGGGAGCCAGAATACTGTAGTTTAAGAGCAAAACAAGAGGAATCTTGAAGACTCTTCATGATTAGTTTATTTATCAAGACAGAAGCTTCAGTGGGTGCCACAATAACATAAATAAATAAATAATCAAAAAAGTTAATATATACATTCTCCTACGATACATTCACATGGTATATGTGTGGTATATATGTTAAGGTTTAGAAGCTTATTTTATAAGCTGCAGGATCAATATCCCACAATTTGACAGATAGTACTATTTTAGAGAATAAGAAAATATTGTTTCTTTTTCTTTGATTCTCTTATCTCATATATATCTATGTCCTCAGAGTTGGAGTGGCCTGTGTCTCAATACGCATAAATAAGGGAAGCACCACCGAAATGGTGATTAAAGAAGTTCTTCCACTACTTGGATACGAGGTAGGTAGTAATATAAAGCTACCTGTTGGTTTTTCTTAGGCAGTGGTTCCCAAAGTGGGAGGTACCGCCCCCTGGGGGGCAGTGGGATGCCTTAGGGGGGCACTAAGAGGCAAGGGGGCTGGCAGGGGGGTACTAAGAGGTGGCAGGGGGGTGTTCGAGGTGCCGGCCCTGCAGGTTCTCATTGACTGGAACATCGCTCCAGAGCCGGCCCCTCCAATGAGGAAGCGGTGGCATGTTATGTGTCGCCATGGCCATGTTCAATGTGCCACCTCCTGCCACTTCTTAGCGCCCCTCTGCTGGCCCCCTTGGGGATGCTAAGAGGTGGCAGGGGGGATTCGAGGTGCCGGTCCTGCAGGTTCAGCCATTGACTGTAGCACCGCTCCGGAGTCGGTGCCTCCAATGCAGAAGCGGTGGCACATTATGTGCCACAGCGGCAGCGTTCAATGCACCGTCCCCCTGCCACCTCTTAGTGTCCCCGGGGGGGCAGCAGAGGGGTGCTAAGAGGCGGCAGGGGGGTGTTCGAGGCGCTAGCCAATCCTGCAGGTTCACCAGAGCAGTGAGGCGCCGGCTCTGGAGCAATCCTAGTCAGTGGGTAAACCTGCAGGGTCGGCACCTTGAACGCCCCCCTGCCACCTCTTAGCATCCCCAAGGGGGCCAGTAAAAGGGCGCTAAGAGGCGGCACGGGGGCGGTTCGTCAAATGCGGCCATGGTGGCATGTAACATGCCACCGCTTCCGCATTGGAGGTGCTGGCTCCAGAGTGGTGCTAGTCAATGGGTAAAACTGCAGGGCCGGCTGGGGCCTTGAACACCCCCCTGCCCGGCAGGAGTGTGGCATGTTGAACACGGCCGTGACGGCATATAACGTGTCACCACTTCCGCATTGAGGAGCCGCTCCAGAGCAGTGCTAATCAATGGGTGAACCTGCAGGGCCGGTGCCTCAAACACCCCCTGCTGCCTCTTAGCCCCCCTCTGCCAGCCCCCTTGGGGACACTAAGAGGCGGCAGGGGGTCGTTCGAGGCGCCGGCCCTGCAGGTTCACTCATTGATTGTAGTAATGCTCCAGAACCAGTGCCTCGAATGCGGCAGCACATTGGGAAAAGCCGCTGCCACTGCTTTCCCAAAGTGCCGCCACTGTTGCATTCTGTCTGTCTGTCTGTCCCTCTGTCCATGCATCCATCCAAAAGGTCTGTCTGTTTACTTGCCTGCCTGCCTGCCTGTCTGTCTGTCTCTCTCTCTCCATCCATCCATCCATGTTTGAAGCGCTGGCCCCGCAGGCACATCGGGAAAGTACAGCAAAGCCAGTCTGAGAGGGAGGGAGGGAGGGAGGGAGGGAGGGAGGGAGAGAGAGAGGAGAGAGACCTGATGCATCAGATTGAATGAGGCCTAGTTTAGACTGAGGCCCTGTTCCACATTGAAACATCTTTGGCTTCTATTAAAGGTTTTGTGGACAAAACATGGTCAATGCTATCAGGAAGCTCTCACATTTTGTTGAGGCTTTAAACAGGAGCCATTGGACCAGATCTCCACCCTAAAAATTACTTTTCCCCAATATATTACAGTGCCAATTCTGAAGAAGGCAAAACCAAAATGTACTGGAAAATTACAAGGAGAACACATACATACATACACACTCCCTTCTAACCCTGCTGGAAGAGGTGATTGGACTAGAATAGATATCTCATTATCTTTCTCCTCCCTCCCGCCCTCCTTCTTTATTTCTTTTTCTTTCTGCCCCTTCCTTCCATCCCCCCTCTTTCTTTGTCCCTTTTTCTTTCTTTCCCTTTTCTCTTTATTTTCTCTCACTCTTTCTCTCTCTTTCCCTCTCTCAGGTTCATCCCTTTGGATCAGGGGGCACCAAACTTTTGGACCTCAGGGACCACCAAACTCATAATTTTAAATACCAGAGACCACTAATATAAATTTTGACTGACGGTGGCTTTCTGGCGTTGGTGGGAGAGAGAGAGAGAGAGAGAGATCTGATCCAACCTCTCTCTCTCCCTTTCTCACACGCACACAGGTAGGGGTGGGATTTAGACCCCTGAACTAAAGCTGTCAAAACTAGTAGCTCTGGGGAAGCCAGTCATAAATTAGAATGCTTGCTAAACAATAGGTCATTAAGTGAGGACCACTTGTATTTGGTTTGCCAGTCACCTGGCCATGCCCACCCAGTCACATGAACAGCAAGCCACGCCCACCCAGTCATGTGACCAGCAAACCCTCAAATTAGGCCACACCCACAGAAATTTGAATCCCACCCCTGGGTGGGGGGCACAGAGGATGAGTTTGTAGCACCAAAGGGGCAGTGGGCTGAAAAAGTTTGGGAACCACTGTTCTAGGGTCTGATGAGTTAAATTTAATGGTCTTACTCAATTTGTCATCATATTGTGATTCCAAACAAGAAGCATATGAAAATAGCTGGTCCATTAGAGTTTTCTTATATGTCTTCTGTTTCTCCACATCCTGCAATGTCCTAGGAACTTGGTATTGAAATATTTTTTCCCTGACTAGCTGTTATGTTGACCTTACTTGATAGAATAATGATAGGAAAAGGAAGCAGAAGGTCAGGATGATCACTCTCCCCAAAAAGCTGATGGAAGGGCTTAGGTCTATATATTGAATCTTGACAGGATTTAAATTTATAATTTTTATGATCTTGTTAGAGGGAGTGAATATTACAAGGTGGGTCTTCTTCTGCATGAGATCCAAAAGAATTTGGATTTTTTTCCCTACTTGATATGTGGCATGAGAAATCAGGATAAGATCCACAAGAATCAGGTTTGGGTATTATTGTAAATATTAAGTATAATTCACATTCCTTTCTTCAGTGTATGCTGCGTCTGTGAGAGTTTGCCTGCTGAAAATAGGCAATTTCACATTTTTCTTTAATAGACTGAATCATGTTCTGCTCTGAAGCCCCAAAATAGTCTAAATTAATATTTAAGACTAAGCCTGGATGAGAATAATCCTTATCCTCTTCTCTTTTTTGTGGCTTTTGGAGGTTTTTTTTTTTTTTTGCATTTATTCTTGTCAAAATTAAGAATCCATTATTAGTTAGCCACTGATGATAATGTTCTACACCTGGCTTGTTAAAGAATTTTGTGCAAAACGTGCATTGCTTTAGATTATTGGTGGCTGAGTGCCACTCATTCTATAGAGCAAGGGTGTCAAACTCATGTCGTCATGGTGGTGTCATGTGACCTATTGTGACTTGCCCCCCCCCTTCGCTGAACCAGGCGTGAGCATGGCCAGCATGTGACACATCCTGCCCATGGGCCACGAGTTTGACAGCCCTGCTAAAGAGTAAATTAACATTTAATACTTTGGCATTTATGTGGTGTTCAAGGAAATTTTGCCTTTTCAATGTTTAATAAAGGCTCACAACTTGCTTTTCAAACCGCAATGCAAAATTTCCCATCTTTTCAGGTAGTAAAAAGATTGTGATACTAAAGGGACGGCAGCTTACCTCTGTTTATAAGACATTTTATTTTCTGTTTAAATGATGAAAACTGTTCAGTTTTTAATCCTATAGTTTGCTGGGCATTCATTTTAACGTATCTGTTTTTTGGCAGTCAGATTACTTCCAAAACTTCAAATTGGTGGAGATCCTGATGGGCTCCAGACAAGGTGAGATGCTATTCCACTGAATTATGTAAATGTAACTTCAATTTAAAAAACCTAAATGTCTGATTCTGTCTCTCTTTTTAAATTGCGAGTTCCCTTACTCCTAAGAAATTTCTATACTTGTCATTTTGACTGTTTTAATTAATTGCATAATAGCTTTCAATTAAAAAAGAACCAATTAAGATTTTTACAAAAATTCTCCTTAGTTCAGCGAATGGTGCTGGATGACCACGAATCAATTATCAGCAGGTTACAAGACATCAGAAAGGTAAACAAGGAAACTGTACAAAGTACTTTTCTATATCCTTCGGTGCTTTACTAAATGTCCAAACTCTTATGAATATTTCTATTAAAAAAACCCTCATGGTACAAAGATATTTAGGCAAACTGGCTGGATTCACACTTAAGAAGATTCCACAATTGCTGATATTTCTCCTTTATAACTTATGAACTTGGCTTTTCTTTTCTTAACTAAGCAGAAACACCAGAAGAAACAAAATTCAGTACAGACAGTCCTTGAGTTATGACCACAATTGGGTCCAAAATTGATGTTGCTAAATGAAATGTTCATTAAGTGAGTTTGCCCCATTTTGCAACCTTTCATTTTTGCATTTGTTAAATGAATCATTGCATTTGTTAGTAACCTGCTTGTTAAGTGAATCTGGCTTCCCCATTGAGTTTTGCTTGTCAGAAGGTCACAAAGGGGGAATCACGTGACCCAGGGGCACTGCAGCCATTGTAAATAATGAATCAATTGCCAAGGATCTGAATTTTGATTATGTGACCATGGGGATGCTGCAACAATCATATAATCAAAAAACGGTTATAAGTACCTTTTTCCGGTGCCATTGTAACTTCCAACGGTCACTTAAATGAACTGTTGTAAGTTGAGGACTACCTGTATTTCATCAGTGCTGGAAGCCTGGGTTTATCCCTATTTTAAAAAGCCACTAATTGGAATAAGCAAATATATAGTAACTCCAAATCCTAGTTTATTTGAGGAGGAAGTCCTAGTTCATTAGTAATACAAAGTTCTTGCTTCTAGTGGTCTTTGTCTTTGATTGTGCTGATTATGTGTTGCTTATAAACTGCATTTCTGGCTTTTGTGGCAATAGTTATTGTGATCATAAGTAATTGTGCAAAATAGTTTACTATCTTCTTCACTGTGTATTGTTGGCACAGAACTTTAAATTCAATTTATTTTAGTGTCTGTTCATACTAATGGCATTCTAAACTATTTACAGTTTTCAAGCTGTTGCTAACATGTAGGACAGACTGAAAATGAACAAGGAAATCCACATAAAAGGAAATGTCTCTGCTAAAGAATGATCCTTATGGTAGACAGGCTTCATGGTCTGGGAATTGTGTTTTGGTACCGATGGTAGAATGGTTATAGAAGTCTTGACCTTCTCTCCGTATGAAATGTGCTTTAAGGTGATGAAATGTATTTTTTTTCTTACACAGACATCATTACGTCAGATGAACCAAACAAGATTTTACATTGTAGAAAATAATATATCAACTGTGCGGGTCCATCTGTTTGTTGGCGGTCTGCCACTCCATCTTACTACAGAAGAATATATAAAAATCCTCAAAGATGAATTAGCCATCAAAAGTACGTCAGATATCCCCTTCCCCTGTGTCTTTTTTTAATCTACATAAATTGAAAAGTGCTTTTTTATATTTTGAAATGTTCTCAGATGCTATCAATTTTTGGAATTACTTTTCATATTTTTATACATGCTGTAACTTGTGGAAAATGATTAAAATCTTATTTAATCAGAGGCAATCATCTGTATGCCCCTGAGACTTATTTTTACTATTAATAAATTGTCTTACCCTTTCATTTTTTCCTTGGATTGAATAGTAGCCACTTTCCATTTTTGTACATACGATTTTACATGAAAGACTTATTAGATGGATATGCATTACATTTATCAGTCATTTTTAGTTTGGGGGGTGGGAATTGTAAAAAGTAATAAGGAATACTGAAGTGGTGTTAAAGTAATATATCCCTTAAGAAGAGAAGGTATGAACAATGGTTTCTTTTTAAAAATAACTAAGTTAGAATTGGCTATTTCAGATAATGAAGAAGTAGAAATTTATGAGTTGGGTATATTGCTGGGTAAAAATATAATGGATTCTTTTTAAACACCTACCCGACATGTTATGCAATCATTCTACCCTCCATTTCTCCATCACATTTGTGAGAATGAATGTGGGTTGCATATATATCTATCTGTTGGGTCCTCAAAAGCTCTGTTGCACAGATGAAAATTGTGCCCATGGTTTATGAAATGTTACCCATCCTATCCTTGTTGACAGCAACTTAAATTAATAGCTAGCTTATGTGTGATTTGTATTTGTTTAACTAACATATTTCCATCAGTACTGTTTGGAATTTGCTTTATTTTATCACGAACCAGTTGATCCTATTTACTATCCTGAAGCCTTAGCTTAAAACCCATGGACAATTTGTGTTTAAATTTTTACTCATCTTCAAATAAACAAAACTGGTCTTTTAAAATACATCTAAAATCAAATGGCTGTAGATTTTTCTTTCAGTTAGAAAAACAAGTTTTTAAAAGGGATGCTTAGACAATGATTTTTTTATTATCATTTCAGCCAATTTAGTTTCTATGAGTCACATATATTCATCTCAAGGTAAGAATATCATATTTTCATTCAAATTTGGCAGCTTAATTATTGGATGTTCTGTTTTGCTCGAATTCATGTATGGTTCATATAAGAATTATTTCACTAGCACTTTCCCTTCCTCATAATGCTCTTTGCATGTAGAAGCATGAGCTCTTCCCTTATTATACTATTACGTGTATTAATATGTCATCTCCTGGAATAGAAAAAATCTAGACCATACCATAGAAAGAAATGTTTTCCAGAAATAAACCCAGTCCCTAGTGACCCTAATTATCAATAAAGTTTTAGATTTGAGTGAGTGAAGTGAATGGCATACTAATACTTACGTTGGAACAAATATGGGAACTCTCAGTATTATACATATAAAATATAAGCATGTCACGTTAAATATATTCTTCATTTATTTAGGTGCTGTTGTACTAGAAATTACTTGTTTTTCCGAAGCTGAAAGACTGTATATGTTAGTTAAAGATACTGTCATCAATGACAAGGCATTAACTGCAGTTATTCTCCCTGAAATTCTGGTAAGATCCATTGGCTGTCTGTAATAATATATGATCTAATTACACAGTTCATGTTTATTTAGCATATTTTCTCCGATGTTTATTTTTATTTTGTTTTATTTGTAAGACACATACTGTATAGTGCTTTGATCTGGTGGCTCTCTAAGTGCATTATTACATTTTATGTGAAAGCTACAGAATTTCTTTATAATATACTGTGGCCCCAATAGGAGTGAATCTCTGAAGGCGTTCAGTCAGGTCTTTGCAAGCATTTGGAAAGCCATAACGAGTGGGCTACCAGTATTTCAGGGGTGAAACGTGTTTCAAAAGTGGGGAGCTGCCATAGACTAGGTCCATTTCTATGACCCTACTAATTATACTGCATAGTACACAAGAACCTAATACACAACATAGGACATAGGACATAGTACACAAGGACCTTCAACAGGCATTCTCTGTTTGAACATAAAAGTTAGACAAATTCAGATTTCATGTACACCCAAGTCCTCAGTCACGTAGGGCTTTTTTATTAATGATCTACACCTTGAATGCACTTGGAAACATATGGACAGCCATAATTGTAATTCTGATAGTTATGTAGCAGCAATTAGATTGCCCATAACATGGTGTGAGACACAGCTTGCACTAATTGAAATTTCTGTGTCATTTTCAATGATAGCCATATATAAAAGGAATTGCATTAATCCAGAAGTGAGACTCTTCAGCTCTAGGCAAGAGTACAGCTATTGCTAAGAACTGCTGTAGACCCTCCTGATCATTACTTCCACAAGTGAAAGTAATGATCAGGAGGGTCTCCATCAAGAACCATGAGTCAAGATGGGATCCCAAGATAAGGTAAATATCTGTTCAGAGGGAGAGTTGTTATGAATCTAGAACCATTAAACTACTTAATGAACTATCATCCCATTTGCCTATTTTATTTCCTATCCAGATCCTGGTAGCCCCAGGTACTGGCTTACAACTACCACCATATCCCCCATTTGAATGAGAATGGAGATAGATAGTGATGATATTTTATCCCAAACTGGTGGATAATCTCTTCTACTAGCTTTCTGTAGATGTTTAACGTGATTGGAGACTGCAGTAATTGCAAAATAAGAGAATAACAGAATTGGGGTCTTTGAGGTGCACTAGTCCAATTTGGAGGTCTCCTCTTGAGCATACCATCTCAGACAAAAGTTGTCCAATCTCTTCTTAACAACTTCTAATGATGGAGTACCCACAAATTTTGAAGGCAAGCATTCCACTTGTTAATTGTTCTCACTGTTAGGACATTTCTCCTTAATTCTACATTGGTTCTCTCCTTGATTAGTTTACATCCATTGCTTATTGTCTTGCCTTCAATTGCTTTGGAGAATAAGTTGATCACCTCTTCTTTGTGGGAGGCCCTCAAATATTGGAACACTGTTATCATGTCATTCTATCTTTCTTTTTACTAGATTAGATATGCCCAATTTCTGCAACTGTTTTTTGTATGTTTTAGCCTCCAGCCCCCTAATCTTTGTTGCGCTTCTTTGCATTCTTTCCAGAGTCTCATGATCTTTTTTATATCGTGGCAACCAAAACTGAATGCAATATTCCAAGTGTGGTCTTACCAAGACATTATAAAGTGGCAATAACACTTCACATCGGGGTGGGATTCTACCAGTTCGCACCTATTCACTAAAACCGGTTGTTAACATTCTAAGCAGTTCGGAGAACCGGTTATTAGAAGAAATTACTGGCCTAATCCTGTAAGGAAGACAGGAAGGAAACATTCTGGTGTTGCTTACAGGAACTGCCTCTCCGTTAACCCTTATAACGTTCTTGGCAGGACTAGACTTCCTGTCTCAGGAACTTCTCTGGAGGTTTTTTTTTCCTCCTTTGCTGGTACTTTGCTTGTGTGGAGTGACCATTCAAAGTTACAATGGCACTGAAAAAAGTGACTTATGACTGTTTTTCACACTTCCAACTGCTGCAGCATCCCCACAGTCATGAGAAGCCAGGCGAGGAGGTGCGTGCCTCGATGTGAGTGATATTGAGTTGGCTATGCCCAGCCAATAACATGACCACCAAGCCGTGTCCACTCAGTCACATGACCACCAAGCCACGCTCACCAACTAAGCCACGGCCACAGAATTGGTTGTTAAAAAATTTGAATCCCACCCCGCTTCACATGTTAGTTACATTAAATTAAATACTTAGAATAAGTTCGTTAAATAGTTAGAATAAAAATATCTTAATTTGTTAATATAAAGGGAATAATCCATGGCATGTTGCTGACTGAATATTTTATATAATTGAGTTGTTCCTTAAAGTCCAACTGGATTGATATTCTTTAAATAATGAATGTTCAAACATTTGCCCAGTATAAATTGTATTAATTAAATATGTGCTCTCTGGCATAGAGGTGATACAAATCTATTCTAATAATCAGAATGAAGTTTTCTTAGTGAAATGAAAATGATTTCATTTTTATAGCAATTTAACTTATTAAATTAAATTCAGCACTATTTTGATATCCTACTCTGATCGCACGGAGAATGTGAAGAATTAACAAACAGTGACACAGAAGAATTTACTGTCAATTAGGAAATGTGTTGTTATAAACAAAGAACAGTTGTGTTTGTTTTGGACATTTAAAATAAAAAGCTATTTTGGTTCTATAAAAGAAAAACAGCTTTGCCAATTTACAAGCTTGAAGGACAATTCCAGTGTGCTTTCAATAAGAATGCCAGCTATTTCTAGAGAGTATAACAGTGAGTTAATTTACGCTTGTAAATAACTCTGTTTATTATTGAATATCGTTAGTATTGAATTGGTAACAGATCTGACAGGCTGAAATCTCTTGAAAATGTAAAAATGAATGGTGGGAGCAGCATGAAATCTTATTTCCTAGGATGTGCGTCTTACTGCATTTAGGAATCCTTTGATGTTTCTTTTATAAGTTAGACCAATCGTGTGTATGATATGTATGATATGATTGTATCTGGCTGAATTTCTCCCTAGCCATTCTGTGATTTGTGTTGTGGTTATATACTCATACAGGGATCATTTGTGAGATTACATCAGGGGACAATAACCTGTAACCTGCTATAGTTACTGCTATTCCTTGTTTACTGAGCCTAAGTGAATCCTTTGTTTCTTATGATTTGCAGAGATTTGAATTCTAGATAAGAACTTTAAGATTTGCCTATTAAACAATAGGTGCAGTTGCAAAGATCAATGACTTATAGTAAACACTTTGAAAAATTACTTGAAATTGTTCATAGGATCATGCAAAAATTAGTTAAGTCTTGCTTTACAAGGCTTCCTGCACATATTAATCAGATTTCAAAGACTTTGCTTTTAGGTCCAAATTAAAATAGGCAGGCAGAGGTTTATTTCTGCTCAAGTGAACACTTGGTGCATAATGCTTTTCCTAAGGTAGTACTCTGATTTTTTTCAGGCAGAAAGAAGTTGGAAAAAAATGCAGTCATACATTGAAAAGGTGTCCCTTAAGTCTGTTTATTACTTATTTCTACATGTTGCTCCTCTTAATGATTAATTTTTCTTAGGAATTTGAGTCAGAGAAAAAGAGAGGTACAGAATTGAATAGAGAAGGGAATTTCTTTCACTGCATTTGGTATGTGTGTGTATGTGTAGATGTAGAAAAAGCAAGATGAACATTCATATGAACTGGTTCAGATCCAACCTGATTAATAATTTAAAAGTTACATAAACAATTCCCTTTGTTCTCAGATCAGTTGCAAAAAGTTCAGAAATATTTGGTTCCACTTTAGATTAATGAGTGCTTGGAAATCCCTGGTTTGATGGCAGTAGAAACAAGTCAGGTCTGTGGATTGTGAAGCTGTTTTCTGTAAAGTATCCATAATTACATTTAATCACAAACTATATGTAAACTTGTGGCTAATCTAAACTAGAAGCAGAAATTTTCAATTTTCATACAACTTTGCCAGGAGAGAAGGGAACAATGTAGGTTGTTGTCCTTGTGAAGCCAGATTTATACAGATTTACACATAATTGGTTGAAATCAACCAGAGTTTTCTAGTATAAAGCATGGAATAAAGTAGATGAAAGGGTAGCTTCACCAAGTATCCCACAATAAAAATAAGAGAGTTATTCTTTCTAGTCCATTTTCATTTATGAAAAGCGATAAGTGGATATTTCTGATTGATATGGTAGTTTGTTGTAAGCCCATAGGGTCTTCCAGTCCTTCAGTCATTCATATGTACTACAAAAGTAAAGTAAGGACAAAATCAAGGATTGCTGCCAGGGGTCGCTTACAAAGACTTGTAGGAATTTTGAAAACCAAATCCCAACATGGCTGTCGTGGAGGATTTATAATCCTGTATATGGGTGTGCAGGTGCGGAGTTCTGCTGTGTGATGGAGAAGGTGGCTGGACCCACCCTTCAAATCTCCCCAGCTCTGTTTTACAGCAAATGGATCTTGATTTTCCTCTGTAGAAGCCTCTTCAATATTTTGTGAAGACCATTGATTTAGTATAGTGGAACCACCCTCTGAACCAAGTGCCTCCCCAGTGTTGAGGGAGCAAGATACTGAACTAACCAGCAGAGCAGAAGGAAGGCAACAGCTGGCACTCTTGGCAAGGAAGAAATTTAAGACTCACAGAAACAGTTTTCATTTGCAATTTAAGCATCTGGCTTCATGTGCTGTGGCTTTGCGAATCTAATTATTTACAACCCCTGCTTGTTTAACTGCTGTTGATTTGGCATCATAAATCTTCAACTTGGATTTGGATTGCTTGACCTAGAATTCATCTTTGTCCAGCTAGATGCTTATGTGTGATTATTTGTTTCCCTGTTTTTTGCCTTTTACTTTGCCAATTGCTGCTCCCTTGCTGTCAGAATTTGCAGAGATTACACTTCCCCTTAATAGGGAAGTCCAGGAATTTTGTTTTGTTCCTTGTTCCTGATTGGCAAGAATGCCAAGATATAAAGCTCCCTCATCCATTTTGATATCATTGAGAACATAGTTGGTTATTTATTGATTGCTTTGTCTTCGGGAAATATATTACTCTAATATCCCTCAGTTCCATATATTCATATCATATCCCTTCATTGCACTCTTCTTCCATGGGCTTGAGCCCTGTGCTACCTATCACTCAAAAATCTCCTTCTCTACTTTTAAAGATGAGGGCAATGTCCTTGCTCTTCCTCAAATCTCCCAGCAGTCATAATCCAGAGTTCTACAACATTCACCTATTTGTAATGTTCACTTGGATCTGTCAAAGGATGACAATTATGCCTCCAAAGCATCTTGTGTTTCTCCTATCTATTTAATCACTGGATACTTAGGTCTGTTACAGATTACATCCTTTCTCTATTACTCATTTTTGTGTTTCCAGTCTTGGAGTCAACCTCCTTTACCCACCATTGGCCCTCTTTGAATCCACTGGAGCAAATACAAGAATGATATTGTATCTTGAGACAATAACTAGTGCTTGTGTTTCTTTGGTAGGGACAAAATAGACCTTCAATCTGTAGGAGATATGTTCATCCAGGTTCATACAAAATGTCTTCCAGCAGTTTTTACACCGACTAAGATTCTAGCAAAGATGCACAAGAATCTAACATCCATACATCCTTTTCATCCCATGGAGGCTTCAGTAGGCATGGTTTGCTTCATTTTGTGACTTGTATACTGGGATTACATCCTATTCCCTAAATGACCTGAACTTCAGGAAAAGCGCATAACCTAGATCTTTATTCTGACTGACTCACATCTTGAAGGAGTCGATTCTGGTAATCTGTCTTCATACGTCCTTCCCTTCCTCCCTGCTTGGTGCTGGTGATGTTAGGATTTCATGCAGGATCTGCTATGTTGGTATCAGGAATTAAGGGGATTTAGCATAAAATGCAGCTAGCCACTCATTGTATACATGGAGGACAAGATTCCAAGCAAAGCATGCCATACACTATAGCAGATTCTGAATGGGCTTTGCAGAAGTGGGAAGCCCTTTGGTGGATTCACAGAAGACTATTCAGTTTTATTGTAGGTAAGTTGGTTTCATTGGTTTGTGTGATTGGCTGTTAAAGTAGAATAAACCATAATGAGCACTGATGCTCTGTTTCTGAAAGTACCTCTACCAAAAGATTGGAGTATTGAACTGATAGGAAGTTAAGAAACAGAAGTGACTCTACATCATAGTTTATCTTTTCATTTGGAAGCTCAGACCAGTGATTAGTATAAATCATGGTGTCAGAAAGAACCCTCTACTAGAGCCAGATGTAATTAGAGCCCAGGAGGAAAAGAATGATTTGATTTGACAATATTAATCCATTCATTCTCTCAAAAATAAACTGCTTGTCGCTGCTATTTTCCATTTTTTGCCTAAGCCAATGAAAGATAGTCTTTAGGGGTAAAGGCAAACTGTTCCTGTATTTAAGCAGCTGCCTAGAACAATCATTGCCTTACTTTTGATTCAGCTTTGCTCATTTTGGAGTAAATGTGACAGAGACGGTTCAAGTTATATTTGTTTGTTGTTGATTAGTTTGATTTATATAGATGTCCAGCTTGCAAAAAGCAACTCTGAGCAGCTTACAATTGGAGAAAATCATGAAAAATAAACTAACTAACTAAAAACTAAAAATGGAGCACAACCAATGCCTGGATCTGAAAAGAGAATAACAAAATAAAAGCTAACAGAATAATTGAGAACAGCCATAGTTTTCATTCTGGATAGATTCATCTCACACTCTGGTCCAGTGTCCAGGAGAACGGCTATATTTTCAGGGTTTTATGTAGGGCTCGTAGTATCAGACCATTTAACCTTGGGAAATAATATTCCATAAAGCAGGTGCTATGACAGAGAAGGCATCACCAAGTCTTACCAGGTTTCATTGTTTTTGTCAAATCTCATAGAGCCATGATGGTGAACGTATGGCATGTGAGAGGTCATCCGGAACAGACCCACTGCGCATGCGCCCCCTGCCAGCCAGCTGATTATTGGCTATCTCCCATGCATGCGCAGGGGGTGGGGTGCACATGGGGGTTGTGTACGCATGCACGAAGGCACAGGGCATGGGAGGGGTCACATGCGCAGGGGGATGGGGGTTGTGCACACATTGCATTATGGGTGCAGGCATGGACGAGAAAAAGGTTAGCCATCATTGTCATAGAGTAAGCAAAAACAATTGGAGATGAGAAGTCCGACAAATAACCTTACCTTAGGCCATGTAGGGCATTTATACTAGATGATAACTGGCAACCTGAACTGCAGCCAGGAACCAACACAGCTCACAAAAGTTTGTTGTTGATCCATCACTTAGTCCTAACTTTGCAACCCCATGGATCACAGCACATCAGGCTCCCACTGTCCTCCATGAATTTACCCCAATTCATGTTTTACTGCATTGATGACGCTATTTAACCACCTCATCCTCTGCTGTCTCCTTTTCATTTTGCCTTCAATTTTTCCCAACTTCAGGGTCTATTCCAATAAGTCCTCTCCTCTCATTAGGTGCCTGAAATATTTGAGCTTCAGCTTCACTTTCTGTCCTTCCAAAGGATAACCAGGGTTGATTTCCTTTAGGACTGACTGATTTGATCATCTTGCAGTCCAAGGCACTCAAGAATCTTCTTCAACACCACAATTTGAAAGCAGCAGTTCTTCAGTGCTCAGACTTCCTTAAAAAATGTACTATTAGTAGTGGGAAAATCACAGTTCTCAAAATAGGCTTGTCACTGATTTGTCCAACAACTACTTGTGCTGCTAGACCCATGTACACCACATTGCAGTGGTGCAAACTGGAGATGACCAGAGCACAAATGACTGTGAACAGCCTACCGGTCTAAGAAAGGACACAGCTGGAACACATGTGCATAAAGACCTTCATTGATATGGCTGCCATCTGCTTTTCCAGATATTTTACTTTTGATAACTCAACTCCAGTATATCAAGCTTACCAAATTCTTGACAATAGCTATCCCTTGTAGAAGTCAGCTGGTATCCCCTTTTTATAACTAATTATTTTAAGCTTGGCATATGAGACAATTTTAAGTTTTATATGTGTGCATTATCGGTCTGGGATAATCAATTAATTGTGCTGTTCCTTACTGGAAGTTTCAACTGCTTTTTTAGGAAACAACTGAACTTTGGTTCCCAACCCCCCTTTGAAGATGTTTAGATTGTTAGGAATGTTGGGTTTTTATTGTCTTAAGCATCATCGTGTAGTTTGGAACTTTATCTTATTGTCTCTAAATGCCACATTTTTAACCACTTTCTCCTTTCATTATTTTTTTAGCAAAATAAGCTTCCTCAGAACTGCTGTCCTTTACTTGTATTTGTGAATCCCAAAAGTGGAGGTCTTAAAGGTCGGAGTTTGCTGTACAGTTTCCGAAAACTGTTGAATCCTCATCAGATCTTTGAACTAACAAATGGAGGTCCACTGCCTGGGTAATCTCTTGTTTCTATTCAATACATCTTGACTGTTTCATGTGTTTAGGGTGATATTTTTTTCCCCTTGCTCTTTTTTCTCCTTGCTCTTTGCCTTGCAAAGCTGCCGAAGCCCTGAGCAATGGCCAAATGAAAGTGACATTTTTAGTCTGCCCTTGGAGAAGAAATGAAGAGGATAACATTTCCTCATCTCAACTCCTTTTTGTTCCTGAGCCTTTTGTGTTAAAAATTTGGCACCGTGTAATGGCTCAGGAGTTTGAAAATTGGTAACCTTGGTTAATTAGGTGATCTTGTATTGTTTCAATACGGGTGAGAAGATGGCGTTGCCAAGGAACATCTTAAGATTTTGCAGCTGCTGTGTTGGGATTTCCCAATTCTCTCTTTTGACCAGAAGATTCTGACGCCTTATCGTCTGTTTATTTTGGAAGGTTACTCTAATTGGAGTGCAAAGCTGCTGTTTGCAAAAAGGAGATCCGAAGCCTTGGGCTAATGCTCCACAAAGGCTTTGGAAGTCAGCCACCTCTTTCAAAAGCTTTTAGTGCAATAATTAGGAAGCATCACAGTGTGAATTGCAATGTGGCTGAGCTTGGCCAAAAGGTTCAATTAAAAAAAAAAGGGAAGATATGTTTAACCCTACTGTCAAATAATAAATTTTTTGCGCTCTTTTCAATAGGCTCTAAAGACACTTATTAAAACTGTCAGGGTGAGTTGAATAAATGCCATTTCTATTTTTTGCATTGGGATTTGGCAGCAGTTATTCCAAAGAAAAGAAGCTAATTTGTCAAAGACAGTGATGCAAAGAATGAAAAAGAGAGAAAGCTGAAAACTCTAGATACTTGCCTTTTATTGGAAAATAGACTGAATGTTCATTACATAACTTTCCCCCGTTACTTACACCTGTAAATTTTGATGAAGTATTAAATGAAAATGAAACATTGCAAGGTGGGGTTTTTTTTAATTTAAGCTGCACAAAATACATCCACATGTTCTACAGATTTTTTTTTAATAAGTAGAAGTACAAAATTAATTTTAGGTTGTTTTGGGTACTTTCCCCTCTCTCAGTTTTATTTATTGGTGACGAGTTTTATTTTTCAAATAGCCAACAAACTATTTTGCTTACTTTCTTCTTCTTGCCACGTGCAAATCTGCCGTCTTTTCATTTTGAATGCACATTACATAGCTGGAAAGTGATACTATAAAAAGTCAGTGGACTTTTTATCTGTTACCCAGGAATGTGTTTTTGAGTAGTCAATCCCCATTTTTCAGACCAGCAAGATATTTAAATCAAATAACCATTATCAAACTCTGAAGAGCACTTTAGCATTTTTTAATGCTCTCCTAACAGTTGTTTTTGAGGGCAAACGTAACCTGAAAATCTGAAATTGAGAAGGACTTTTTGGCCTTATAGCTTATGCCTTACTGTATTGGGTCTGTAAGGCCCATTCCATCATTCCATTTATATGGAATTCTCATCTCTCCAAGAGGTGACATTAGGTGACTTGCAAAATAAAACATTAAATATTAAGATAATAAATATTAATGTTAAAATTGATTTAAAATCAACAAAGATGATAGGAAGGGAGCAGGATGCGCATATGAAGGTGAAGTCTTATTTGAAAAAGAACGTTAGGTTGGCTCATTTTTTGTTTATTTTTTTCTGATTTTGGTTCTATTATATTAAAATATGAAAAAAAAATCCATATTTAATACAATCAGATCTTCTAGAATGAAGAGGTAATACTAGATCATTCTTTGAGTGATCTTCATACTGTTGTCAGTATCTCAAAAGCATTCAGACCAGATCCAGAATGTTACTCTTGTACGTCTCCCAGGAGTCTGAGCTGAATGAAATTTCTCAATTCTTTCTGTCCTTCAAATTGCTTTTGGAGCTGGAAGGGTTGTTGCTGGATTAAATAAAGTCCAATCTCTCCTTGCCTATGTAGAATTCATTTGGTTCTTGTCTATAAAAAAAAGAAGATACACAAGCCCATGTCTGTTTTTAATCGCTGAATAGATTTAAAGAAAACTGTACATACGTTTGAATTCGCAGTTATGCTAACAGTATTATTGTGCTTGTTGTCTTTTTATACATTGAAGATTTCACACCTTCTCTCAAATTCCATATTTCCGAATATTGGTATGTGGTGGTGATGGCACAGTTGGATGGGTCCTTGGTGCCCTGGAAGAGATCAGGCACAAGCTCGCCTGCCCTGAACCATCTGTGGCTATTTTGCCTTTAGGAACAGGTGAGGCTTAAACTGTGGATTTCAGGAAGAAGGGCAATGGGTGAGGACTCTCATAAGCTCAAAGATTCTATCCTTCTGCAAATTGAATTAGCACTGGCTACCGTTATAGCAAACTGGTGTTATTCGGTTATTTCCAACAGCAAATTCAGCAAACATCTCATTTTAACTTTGTAAGTGATAATTAAAAATGTATTTGAATCAATGGCCTTGTAAATGTGTCAGAACTACAACTCCCAGTAGTCTACACCAATGATTCTCATCCTTTTCTTCACCACAAACCCCTTTTAAATATCTTTTGTGGCCCCGGACCATCAAGACTTAACTCAAGATTTAAATCTTAATATTTCTTTGAGACTTTTTGGACCCCTCCGGAGGGGACATCATGGCCCCTCAGGGGTTGGTAGACCATAGGTTGAGAACTACCGGTCTACACCATTGGTCAGAAGTGGTAGGCCTACTGAAATTTAGGTTGTCTTAGGGTAACACTTTTTCTTTTTCTTTGGTAGGTTTTTTTAATGAAAACATTCTCTTTTTGATCAGGTAACGACTTAGGGAGGGTCCTGCGTTGGGGTGCTGGCTACAGTGGCGAAGATCCGTACTCCATTCTGATATCTGTAGATGAAGCTGATGATGTTCTGATGGATCGTTGGACCATCCTTTTAGATGCTCAAGAGGCACTGGAAAGCTCAGAAAATGGCGTTTTAGAGCCAGAACCTCCTAAGGTATTTCTCAATTTTTTTTTCCTTCCTGAAATTACAACAATAATAACAGTAAAAAAAAAAAAAGATGCTGAACATCCAAAACTCATTAATTAAATCAGTAGAGAATAATTTGGTTGTATTGGAGTGTCCTTCTCTGATGCCTGCTATTTATTAAGTAGATTTATAGTCTTCTCTCATTTTTCCCTTCACTTTCGCTTCTACGTCTCTCTTTTTCTTCACCATAATTACTCTTTTCTCATTCTCTGTTTCTCTTTTCTGATGAATATGCAAGTCATGATGAAAATTCTTACCTTAACAACAATGCAATGTTGACAGACATTATGCACAGAGGATGTCTATGTTTAAAAAATATAATCAATATTCTAATTACTTGTGAATTATGCAATTTTATTTTGAAAGGCCTATAAAATGCTACAGTGCTTTGTTACACATTTTCCTTAATTAGAAGATTGCAAAGCTATGAAATATTCTAATTAGAATATATATATTTGATAAAGTAATTACCAAACGGCTAGGATTTTTATAAAATCCTTGTAGAATGGATCACAGTTTACGCTTGTTCCTTTTCATAAACCAATAAAGCAACAGCTGAGTGTGCTATTCTATTTTAGGTTAAGCACAGTAAAGTTTACATTGTATGCCACATAAAATGAAACCACCAGCTTTTTTATATAGCCTCTTGAAATGCATTACATGAAGAATGTGTGGGATTTAATGTGAGATATGTCATACCTCTTCAGATGATTTTCCAAGGAAGATTATTTGTTTCTCATCCATCTCATTCACAGAGCAGACTCTGTGGTGTACAATTAAACCATAAAAATATGATAGCAGTTTTCCAATATTTGAGGGGCTGCCACAAAGAGGAGGGGGTCAATAGCAATAGCACTTAGATTTGTATACTGCTTTACAGCCCTTTCTTAGCAGTTTACAGAGTCAGCCTATTTCCCCCAACAATCTGGCTCCTCATTTTACCCACCTCAGAAGGATGGAAGGCTGAATCAACCTTGAACCTGGTGATATTTGAATTTCCAAATTGCAGGCAGCCAGCAGAAGCAGCCTGCAGTACTGCACTCTAACCACTGTGCCTGTTTTCCAAAGCACCCAAAGGCCAGATAAGGAACAATGGATGGAAACTGATAAGGAGAGATTCAACCTAGAAATAAGGAGGCATTTTCTGACAGTGAGAACAATCAACCAGTAGGACAGCTTGCCTTCAGAAGTTGTGGGAACTTCATTACTGGAAGTTTTCAAAAAGAGACTGGACTGCCATTTGTTAGAAATGGTATTGGATCTCCTGCTTGGGGTGGGAGGTTGGACTATAAGATCTACAAGTTCCCTTCCAACTCTGTTAATCTGTTAAGGAGAGGTATAAATATATAAATAATATATTCCGGTAGGAGGCAGTTAAAACAAGAATAAAATTAACAAAAGTTAAAAAGATGGAGGGAGGACCTTTATATGAGACTCAAGTAAGTCAGCAGAGCCAGGTCTTCAGATACTTCTGAAAGACTAGGAGAGTGGGGTGCTTGTCTCACTTCTGGGGGAGAATATTTCAAAGGCCAGTGGCTATGGCAGAGAAAGCTTTCTTCCTGGACTCCAGGAAGATTGTGTGAATCTGGTTTCCCCATAAATCACTCACAGAAGGGTCTCTTCTTAGATTCCAGGCAGATGATGTTAATCTGGTTTGTCCAAAATAACTCAGAAGAACCATAGCTATATAAGCAGGGGTCCAATTCCTTCTTCACCAAATCCAATGCTTCGACTATCTTTTTATTTTGTAGCAAAACTCTATGCAGGGATGTGACAGACTAAAAACAAAACATATGTTTGGCAGTGTAGAAAAAGGAGAAGAAAACGGAAAAACTGGATGCTGAGAATTGAGAATATGACTGTATTGCCTTTGGAAATGCTACCAGTTCTTATGAAAGACAGGTCAAGGTCGACGTTTGTCTTGTTGAAGACAAATGTCAAGATAACATTTGTCTGCTCAACTGGAAGTTGAACCTAACCAGATAGGATCTGTTTTATACTGTAGTTCTTTTATGTTGGAGAGTTTGTAATGGAGATATTCCTGTGTATTTGTCAGAAATTAGAAATAGTTTAGTTCAAAATGTGAAACTTCATTTCTCCTTCCCCCCCTCCCCAGATTGTACAGATGAATAATTATTGTGGTCTTGGAATTGATGCAGAGCTGAGTCTAGGTTTCCATCATGCAAGGGAAGAAGAGCCAGACAAATTCAATAGCAGGTATTTGGATTTTATTTTATTTTTTGGAGAAAAGGAACAAGTTCTCCCAATAAGTGAAAAACATTGAGAAGAAACTTTCATGTGTTTCAGCTCATTAATACAGGTGGTGTTTCATTTACGACTATAATTGAGTCTGGAATTAGAGTCATAAGTTGTGCTGATAGTTAAATGGGTCACACCACATGACCACCTGATTTTACAACCTTTTTTTTTTTTTCAATGCTCATTAAGCAAATGTGACACTAGTAAAGCAGATGTTGTGGTCACGAAGGACATTGTTTGTGGACATTGGTTGTCCACAATGGGCATTTTTGCCAGAAACCAGAAGTAAACACCAGCTTCTGGCAATACACATTATAAATTGTCAGAATATTCATGAGTTGGCAGAGACATGGGTTACAAGGTCAGCCAATGGGAGCTGAATTGGGGGCTGAATTGGAAGGAGTCTGGGCGTGGCTTAGCTCCGTGCTCGGCTCTGAAGAAACAAAACTTCTTTGAGTTATTTAAAGTGAAACTAAACCTCTCTGCTCTGAACTCTGAAACTGCTGCTTGTGTTTTTCTTGTGTTACGTTGGAGGAATCTACTATTGGTATTGTAAACTTTACTTCAAATGTTCAAATGTTATTATGTATATAAAGAAGTTAATGAATCCTGTTGAATCAGTCATCTGTGCATGCTTTCTGGATTTGAATTTCTGCTGCAAAATCTGACATAAATTGCAATTGTGACTGTGGGACGCTGCAAATGACTATAAAAGTAGTCTGGCTACCAAGTGTCCAAAATGTTATCATGTAAAGCCCAGCCATTGGGACATCAAATCTGTGTTGTAGATAGCTGGGGAACTAAGGTGGACGCCACTTCAGCTTCTTTCTGGGTGCAGGAGAAGAAGGCAATCAAGTGTCACCACAGGAAAAGACCTTACAAAAGCTCACAGAACTTCTTTTGGTGATGGGACCTGGAAGAAGACCTTGTTAGATACACCTTATTAGATGAGTAGGTACATATGAAAGAAGGTAACTTCTTCAGGTGACCTGGTCCTAAACCACTGTGGTCTTTAAAGGTCTAAAGCAGCATTTTGAATTGGACCTGGACCAATTCAGGTCCAATTGCTGAACCAGCATAGATGCTGAACCATTTGTCATCTATGCTGAACCAGCATAGATGACAAAGAATTGGAATCATTTGTTCATATTGGCCAGTCCCAACTAGTCTAACTGTCTAGTTTGAACTAACTCAAGTGTCCAGACCCTTTTTAAAGGCAATCCCATCTACAATGCAACAGAATATCTGTTACAAGACTATATTGACTATCTTACTTTATTTTGTCATTGCACCTCGTACAACGAAATCAAACACCATCTTCAGTGCAC
Organism: Laticauda colubrina; assembly: GCA_015471245.1. Taxonomy (NCBI): domain Eukaryota; kingdom Metazoa; phylum Chordata; class Lepidosauria; order Squamata; family Elapidae; genus Laticauda; species Laticauda colubrina. The sequence goes on along the minus strand of BLBF01000004.1, from coordinate 17,295,068 downwards.
ATCATGACCATCACCATGAAAATAAACACAAACATAGATCCTTCACCCTTCATACATTGAACCAGAATCTTGGGGTAATATAGAAATGTACATGGTACTTATCAAACCATAAATTAAGGATATTATTAAAAACTGATATCATGGCAACCCTAACACTAATCAGTAGTAAACCCCATATCTCATACTTGTCCAATGAGAAGATCATGCTTCTGCCTATTTTGTGCCTCAGTTGCCCACTTACATGTCTATCTAATCTATCTTGGGTGATCTTAAAAAGCAAAGCAAGACTAGTTATTATTTGAATGGGAGAACATCTGGAAATCCAGGTCTCTGCGTCAGACTGGAACATTTATATTAAAAAAAAACTCATGAAATGGTAATCGCAAATTGCTTCCATATTATCCAAGATATCTGTGGGGATGTATGAGCTCATCTGAGCTTGAAGAAGATTACCATTTTCTCCACTTTCCCCACTTACAGACCCATGAGTGGATGTGAGTTTTATCCCATGGCTGCTAATTTTGCTCAGATGCATTTCATGAAGGCTTTGTCTAGACTTTTGAAAATCCAAACATACAGGGGTAGGTTTCTACCGGCTTTGACCACCTCTGTAGAACCGATAGCTCTGAAGAGCAGCAGACATAGAACCGGTTCTATGTCTGCTGATGTTTTTGCCCACCCGCCCACCTGGGCTCTTACCTGATCTTTATTTCCTGAATTTTCAACTTCAGCTGCCAAACGAGGCACAACTGTGTTTAGAAAAGCAAGAAAAGAGGGCCGTTTCAAAGGCTCTTCTCGGCAGCAGGGGTGGCAGCAGCGTGCTAATGATGTGCTAATGACGATTGACAGGCAGGCGCAGGGCTCACAGCGGGCAGGGAAGCTCGTAAATCCCGAACCAGTTGTTAACCCTGTCGTATCCCACCCCTGCAAACATATGTTAACTATCAGGTCATCTCTACATAGTCTCAGAAAAGTGAGGCAAGGCTTACCTCTTCAGAATGTCAGTGGCTCTTCCTCCAGTTCCTGCTCCCCCTTGCTGTCTTCGACAATTTTCTTTTTAATAGCATTTCATATCAATTTAGATACATGGAGCTAAGCGACGTGGTTAGAATGCAGTATTGCAGTAATCTAATTCTGCCAACTGCCAGCAGTTCGATTCTGACTGGCTCAAGGTTTACTCAGCCTTCCATCCTTCCAAGGTTGGGATAATGAGGACCTAGATTGTTGGGGCCAATAGGCTGACTCTTTAAACCACTTAGAGAACGGCTGTAAAGCACTGTGAAGCGGTATATAAGTCTTATTGCTATTGCTAACTGGCTTCCTGTTCATAGGAATGATAAAAACATAATACAAGATACTGTCAGTGGTTGTTTGGAAATAAATTCAACCATCATATATAAAGTCGTCCATTGGGTTTATTCACCTGAAGCCTTCCCTCCATGTGGGGAAGAGGGAATCTTGAACACAGCACTCTACCTGCCAGAGGCATTAGACTATAATCCCCATCATCCTAAATAATCCTGCTGGCTGGGTTGCAGAGGGATAATACCCCAAAAGATATGAAGTAGAAGACTGAGTTATTCTTGATTCTCTTAGTTTAAGCTCCAAAAAAACACACTTGAGCCTTGTTTTTTCAACAGTTCCCTGAATATCTACATTCATCTTAGTTCCTAAACAAACATGTCAAGATGAAGCTAGTTTTCTGTTCACAGTGAATCCCATTTCCAGTGTATTGCTCTCGGATCACTATTCTGATACTTCAGTTTAGAAATGTATTATCTCACTCTGAACTTTAAAGCGTTCGTCTAGTAAGGCCTGATTTGATTCTGCATTCCAAGGTATGAATATTGTGGCCCACTGGCTGCCAGCAGAGCTGGCAGCAGAGTCAGACAAGGAGGAGGTGGAAGGGCAGCCTGGGCCAGCTTGGGAACCTTTGGAAGGCCCAATGAGGAGGCAGCATTAGAGGCAGATGCAGGGCCGTCTGTCTGCCCCCGGGAGGAGAGGCAGCGATCTTCAGGGCCTGAGCTGAGTGAGGGGGAGGAACAGATGAGACCCATCCCAGATGTACGTATGCGTAAAGAGGAGAGCAACGGAAAGCAAGCCGGTTCTTAGGGAAAAGCAGACGTAGATGCTAGCTAGCCTTTCCCTGGCTGGGAAATAAATAGTAGGGGTTTGGGAGCGGCCTTTCCAGTGTACATTAATCAAATCAGAGTCCTTTGCCAGAACCAGGTTTGTTGGAACTAACTGCTCTGTATTTGAGGTGCCAACGGAATCTCCCTGCTGGGAAATAACAGGGAGTGAATTTATCTCAACTGTTGTGAACAGGGACTATTTCTGCTTGGCTTAATCATTGAAAGGACTTTCTATCTTGAGTTCTCATGTGAACAGAGACTTTTCTTACCCTGTTTCGGAAGGGGAAAAGACTTTCATTTGTCACTAATTACTTTTGGTTTTGTTGATCCAGCATGAACAAAGACTGTTCCTGCCCTGACTTAAATAAAAAAGGGGTTTTTTGTTCCTCGTGAGTAAGTGTTTTCTCATTGCTTGCGAAGGCTGGGTCAGAACAATGAAACTGGTCTTTATATAGGAATAAAGATGCTTGACAATTCTGCTCTGCAACCTAATTGAGGCTGAGACATGGTCATTTTTTAAATAGAGTACAGCCCGGTTCCATTGCAGGCTTGAGCTGCTGGAAACTTTCTTATCTGAATGAGGAAAGCAAGTCTACCATAAAATCAGAGAAGGAAACTATTTTGTCAATAAGCAAAGCATGGACTGTGATGAACATATCACAGAGGTTACCTTTTTTATAAAATAAAATTTTATTTCTAGGCTACACAACAAAGGAGTCTATGTAAAAGTTGGGCTGCAGAAAATGAGCCATACCAGGAGTCTTCATAAAGAAATCAAACTTCAGGTGGACCAGCATGAAGTTGAGCTTCCAAATATAGAGGGTCTTATTTTCATAAATATCCCCAGGTAAATACTAGACATCTGGCTTTTTACCAAACAGTCCTTATGTTAGTGTTTACAGCTGCTTTCTTTTGATAGTTAAAATTGTTTTTATTAATAAATAGCTCTTAGGTGCTTTTGTATTAAGAGTTTGCTTTACATTCTGAGTTATGTTATTCTACTGTGGATTTAATAAACAACTGTGAGTTGTTAATGCATAGGAGCTTCAAGTTTATGTGCTTCTTGTTCTTCTGACGGGTGCATGATTTTCTTTGAGTTTGGTTAGACTAGCACTGATGGTGTTACCTAATTTGAGCAATGAAATGATTGCAAGAAAAGCACCAAGCTCAGAGACCATCAAGCAACCCTCATTTCAATCTTGAGCTACAAATATTTGCCTTTGTTCTTCTGTTGGGGCTGCAAAGATGAGATTGTATGTCAGCTAACGTTGCAACTGTATACTATCTTGTTTCCCAGTTTAAATATACTACACTGAGGTTATGAAATTTGGTCTAGTGGTTAAGGGATCAGGCTACAAACCAGGACATTGTGAGTACTGGTCTTCCCTTAAGTATGAAAACTGGCTGAAATTGAGCCAGTCACTTTCTCTCAGCCCATCCCACCACACAGGTTGGGGGGAAAAATAGCTGGAAGAAGGAGTATTGGGTATGTTTACCTTCCAATATATAAAAATAATAAAGGCAGGATAAAAAATATATTCTGATTTTAGACAAGATGTTTAACTGCTAATTTAAAATAGAAAATGTTTTGGTCTATTCCTTGGCGTTGCCAAACAATGGCAAACAGGCTTGCAGGTTTTAGTGATTGGCTAAGTAATATTCCTGTAATGGCAAAAACTATGATATATTGCACTGTCCAAGTGAGATGCATATAGTTTGCGATGCCTTGTATATATAATTTGTTATATAGACTACACTGATTTAAAGAGAGAGAGAGAGACATAACTATTTCACAGAGAAACAAAACAATTTTGAAATGTGTGAAGCATAGTGACATGAACAAATGGTCTCTGTTCTAGCTGTTCTATTTATTGTTCCTCCTGCCTTTGTCCATTCAATTTCACTTCTGAACACATGAAGCTGCCTTGTACAGAATCACACCATTGGAGTCTTGAGCTCACTAGTGTTTGTGCCAGCTGCCCAGAGCTTTCATTGTCTTGTATGGACCTTTTCCCCCCTTTGCCTTTTACCCAAAATCTTTTCATAAGATGATATCCGATTCTCAGATTATAAAACGTGAGACTCTTCTGAGAATTCTGAGAAATAGTAAAGAAAAAAGAAAAAAAAAAAGAAATCAGTTACCTGTCAAAGTCTATTTTCTGTATGTAGAAAAGGTGTTATAATAATGATTCTTTCTGTTACGTTAATGTGTCTATTAATTTAATTTATATTAATATAAATTAAATATAGTATATTTAATTTATTTTTATATATTATATTTATATAATATAAATATAAATTATTTATATTTATTATATTTTATATAAAAATATAGAATATAATATAAATCTATTAATTTATAAATGTGTCTATTATTTATAGATAATATAAGGAAACATTGGAGATACGAATATAAGGTTCACTAAACCAGCATTTGTTTGGTTTAGCTCATGTATCATACAAAGCCAAAACAGACATATCCTAGTCAGTAGTGGGATTCAAATTTTTTTACTATCAGTTCTGTGGGCGTGGCTTGGTGGGCCTGCTTTCCAGCTCCATTCTCCTGTGCAGGGCAACAAAAGACGACCCAGCCAATCAGCTGGGACTCAGGAGGGAGAGAAGAGATGGGAGTGGGGCTAGTCAGAGGTGGGATTTGCCGGTTCTCCGAACTACTCAAAATTTCCGCTACCGGTTCTCCAGAACTGGTCAGAACCCGCTTAATACCACCTCTGATCCTAGTATGATGTAGCACAAACTGTGAATCCAATCAGCATATGGATTATTTGTAAAGGCTTTTAAATGAACCCTGTAAAGGACAGAAAAATAAAGGAGATAAAATCAGTTTTTAAAATAACTAGGCAAATGCATTTTAGACAGTTTTTTCCATTTTTCTAATTTTTAAAGTTTTTTTTTAAACATTTCTATATGAAAAATGTATCACCAATCTCTTAATCTGACATGGTCCGAATAACAGATCTATCTTATTAATTATACTCACCTCTGAATAAACTCTTGTTTGTTTCTTTATAAACGCTAGCACATCTTCACAGGTTGACTTGGTATGTTGGGACAGAGGTTTTCTTTTTGTGGCCCGGTCTTTAAAGTTCTGTGGGTTAACATAGGATTTATGACTACTCTTCATTTTACCTAAAGGTTTTGCAGTATGTCTGCTGCTCTCAAGCTCCATCTGCAGGTCATCAAGACAAGAGCGGAGACCATATCTAAATATTACCTGGTCTTCTGATGATTAAACACTTATTATTTTCTTTCAAGTTGCTACAATGTCCCTGTATGATGCCCATAATTATGGTATAAATGGGGGGAAACTACATGTACTGTATGTACTGTTTGTACACTGGTTTTTCTGTTTTAATTTTCTGCAAAATAAATGCTCCAATCTTATAGAAATAAAATTCCATGTTATAGAAATAAAAAGGTATTAGAGGTTTAAATATGGCTTGTCACACAGTCAACACAGACTGGATTTGGCATTTTTATTTACTTCAAGCCTTTCCCAAGGACTTGAGATAGGCAACTGTTGTTTGGTGGTGTTAAGGGTACCTTCACAGAATATAAGTTGTTTCAAATAAAGCTGCCTTTTGCAGTTGACTGTGATTTTGCCAATACCATGTTCCACTTGTTTTATTATTATTAGTGCATTATTTTTAATCACCCGGAGATACATATGTAAAAATAGACAGACATATGAATTTTCTAAATAAATAAATATAATTAAAGTTATTTCATTGCTTTCTTTCTAGTTGGGGATCAGGTGCTGATCTTTGGGGTTCTGATAATGACAATCGGTTTGAGAAACCAAAAATTGATGATGGCTTATTAGAAGTAGTTGGTGTCACTGGAGTTGTTCACATGGTAAGTTGAAGTGCACTTGACTTCTCTTAATAGCTTTTATTTTGCATTTAAAGCCTTTTAGCGGGGGTATAATGGATTTGTGCTAATTGACTTGACCTGGAACAATTGCACTTGTAAATTAATTGAGATGTATGTATCTTGAAAGAGAAGGCTATAGGAATATAGTATGGTGCTGCCTGGGAGGGAATTCCGTGTGATAGTTGTAACTTTAAATGGAAGCATATTTGGAGATTATAGAGCATAGAATTATAGGTCTGGAAGGGATTTTGGAAGTCTTTTAGTCCAACCCTTTGCTCAAGGAAGACTTTATATCATCCCAGTCAAATGGTTATCTAGTCTATGTTTAAAAACCTACTGCAGTTAACAGATTAACAGAGTTGGAAGGGACCTTGTAGGTCATCTAGTCCACTCCCCTGCCCAAGCAAGAGCCCTACACCATTTTTGACAGATGGAGCACCTAAAACTCCAGGAAGCAGGTTTAATTGTTCTCGCTGTCAGAAAATTTATCCTTACTTCTAGATTATAATTGGGAGAAATTCCACGTGTGATGCATTTATAAAAAATATAAAAGAATCGATTACCCAGTGATCGATCTCAAAGAAGACTTGACCCTTTTTTTAAAGATGTTTCCCCCCCCCAAAAATAGGGTCAAGTTCAAGGAGGTCTCCGTTCTGGCATCCGGATTGCCCAAGGCTCCTACTTCCGTGTAACACTTCGGAAGCCAATTCCTGTCCAAGTAGATGGTGAGCCCTGGATTCAACCACCAGGTCAGATGATTATTTCTGCAGCAGGACCAAAGGTAATTTATATGTTTGGTGTCAAACGTTTTATCATTACTGTCGAAAAGAAGGAAAAAACGTAACTACATTCAGCTCCTGTACTTAACAAACTATATAGCCAGATGGATCTGGTTGAAATATAATGTATTTTAGTTGTTAAAAATGCCAAGAGCTGTAGTCTTTTCCCTTCAGCCTTCTTGATCTGCTATGATTGGAGGCTTTTTGGGCTAGCTAACCAGAATTATATTTCAGGAATATATATTACCAAGGGTAGAATAAACCTGCATGTCAGATGAATGTCCTATCATGTATTCAGGGTTTTTTTTTTAAAGGGGGTGGGTGGGAAGAATGGATTAATCAACCCAGAAAATCATGGTATGCTTGCAGAAGGCATAGTGGAGACTGACTATATATGATAATTGATTTATTGCTCAAAAGTCATGTTTTCACTGTACCATTAAGTTTGCAGGTTGGAGCACACATAGCTAAATCTCCCTCATGCAATATATACATACATGAAAAACTAAAATGTGAGATTCCAACATAACCTTTTCTCTTCCTTCCCAAATACAGAGTTTTCTTTGAGTACAACATTTTTCAATGTACTGTAAGGTCCTTCTAACAATTGAAGTTAATAATAGTTCCAAAAGTTGTTTGTTATCATAGTCAGAGCTAGCTCTTTCTTCTAGGATTCAGTATACAGAATCAAATGAATATCTGAATGTACACCATATTATTTCTGTATGCGTAGCTTGTCAAAAGTTTTTCCACTACCCATCACTTTCTCTGTCTCAAATGTATTATATTGAGAACATGTTGAAATGATTGCTTCCTGTTGCCATGTCTACTACAATTCTTGGCTTATTGGTAATGCCAGTTAGGGGAGGCTGGGGTATGTTAAGCCACGCCTTAGAAACAAAAGCTAGGTCTTCCCTCTCTTTAGGATTTTTTTTAAAAATTGCATAATCGTCTGATTTTTAATTGTCAGATTTCTTGTGTACGTGTGATCTTTGCAGGTCCATATGTTAAAGAAATCAAAACAGAAACAGAAGAAAACTGGAAACACAAAGGATTCAAGAACCGAGAGCACATTGACTGATGAAGCAGGGCACTGATGTTAGATACTCAGAGTCCAAATGCTGCACATCTACTGTAGATGACACCTGTCTGGCAAAATACTGTTGCATAGTTCAGGTTGTTTATGAACCTGTCTTCTTGTTCCATGTTCATTGTTCAGTAGCCATGGAACTGACATGGGAATATGATTGTATGCAGGAGTGGATCGGAGGAGTTTGTATTAGGGAGCCTTTTAGAAAAGTACATTCTTTCTCCTTTTTCAGCCACTCTGTTGAAGGATTTAAGCTAGTCCAGAGAAAAATAAATAACTTGAGTGAAAATCGAAAAGAACCAATAATATCATTTGGGAACTAGTTCCTGAAGTAGGGTAGAGTTATGATGACTTAATCCAGGAACGCAGTCCAGACTCTGTTCCAGTGGGCCGGCTTCATTGCAGTTTTTTTTCCTCCTGATCTACACAACAAGGGATCCCATTGCTTTTTCCTCTTCACCTGTGCAATCCACATGTTACTCATACTTTTTTTCATCAATAATTGTTAAAACACGGAACAGAGCTCTCATTGAAGAACTGGCAAAGAAAACGCTTCATAGGATGCGGGAGAAGGAAAATTCTCCCCATAATGGCGAACTGTGCCCTATTTCGAGTTTTCATCCATGCACCACAAACACTTTCACTACACTACCACAAGAAACATTTTGAGAGAAAAGAAAGCTCCTATAATTTTGACTTTTTTATAATTTACAGATTTTTTTTATAAGACCTGCAAGCTTTCATTTTCTAACACATCGCATGTGTTTCTTTTCTCTAATTCTGCTCTGTAAGTCAGTGTTCCTGATTTCATTCTTTAGCCTTCTCTTTCTGTCAGCATTCACACTGTTGCCGAAATATCAAACTCAGAATGGATACAAAGCACAATGTAGTTCAATTAATTTATTTCAACCTTTATTTGATTAATATTAAACGATCGTGCAGAAAATAAAATTACACATTGGTTTATTTTCAGTTAAAATACTTTGAACTTTTTAAAAACAAAGAATAGATTGTGTTTTCTGAAGGTGGCAATTGTACTGATGGTGCCAAAGATCCAATATAGAGACTTCCTTGTGATTAAGAAACTGATTATTGGCCAGTACATAGACATTTTTTGCTTGTTTTCACAATTATCATTTTGTGCTGTTATTTTTCCCCTATAACAATCATTCATAGTTTTGGCTGTCAACTCACTACAGGTAGTCCTCGACTTATGACCAAAATTTATGTTGCAAAGTGAGACAGTTATGTGAGTTTTGTCCCATTTTACGACTTTTCTTACCACGTTTGTGAAACGAGGGCTTCTTGATGCTCTCTGAACTTGCTTGTTTTCTCTCAGACATTTCATTACCTAACGAGGTAACATCACTAGTGCTATGTCAACCCTGAGCTACAAATGTCAACCCTGAGCTACAGACATCCTCCTTTATTTGTTATTTGTTGTTAAGGGAATCATTGCAATTATTAAATTACACAGTTAAGTGAATCTGGCTCCCCCGCTGGCTTGCTTGAGAGAAGGGCAGAAAAGGGAATCACATGACCTTGAGAAACTGTAACTGCCATAAATAGGAGGTAGTTGCCAAGCGTTTTGAATTTTGATCACGTGACTATAAGGATGCTGCAACAGTAGTAACTGAGAAATGGTCATAAGTCACTTTTTCAGTTCCTTTGTAACTTCAAGCAGTCACTACATGAACTGTTGTAAGTCGAGAACTACCTGTTATAACCTTCTCCCACCCCCCAAATAAGTCGTCTGGGTTCAGAGGCTAACAGAAGATATTTGGAGCTTTGGTTCCTCTGCCCCTTTTTGCTTTGGATATATCTGAAATGAAGTTCATTTTCAATGAATTGCAACTTGCCATTTCTTCAAAACTTAGATAAGCTGTGGTTGACCACAATGAAGGCTTGAGTTCAGTTCCAAATCGCATTTACTTCTAAGCTTCAATTAATCACAAACAAAAAATCCAGAAAACAGCAGTAGCATAAATCTCGGACTTCTTTGTGACCACACCAAAGTGAAAAATATTCCACTTTAAGTCCAAGACTCAGGTGATTAAATGATGGTGAACGTGTGGCTCTTCTAACTATTGCTGAACTCAAGACTTCTCGTGTCCTTTATCACAAGCATTTTGCCTAGAATAGTTTAGCAGCATTGAGAAGATGGGCACTTGGAATAAATTGGGTACTGTTTCATATGGAGTAGCAAAAGGAAAATAAAAGGGGGTGGGGCAGTAGATTCAAATTTTTTAACTATGGGTTCTATGGGCATGGCTTGGTGGGCGTAGTAGGGGAACAATACTGTAAAATCTCCAGTCAGAGGTGGAATTTGCTGGTTCTCAGCACTACTCAAAATTTCCACTACTGGTTCTCCAGAATTTCCTGCTGAATACCACCTCCCGGGGTGGGGTAGTGGGGTGTTATCCTATTTTTAGGTGTCTAACTGGTTGGAATTGTACCACACTGTAGTAATTAACCCTGAATGCCAAAAGAGTAGCCAGAATTAGAATCATATGCAACCAGATCATAGGCAGAAGTTGCCTTTGTGTATTTGAAAAATAACTTGATATTCATATTCATTCATATTCAAGAAATCATGTGATTGTGCAAGTAGTGCCTTTTATAGTATCTTGGATACTATAGAATGGATAAAGCTTTACTAAGTGGTGACAAGTCTCTTTAAAAATGAATGTCTTAACATTTTACGCATAGCAATACAAGGAAATTAGAAAATGTCCAGTAAACATTGAAGCTTCGAAGGGTCTGCAGGATTTGCTTTGGATTAAAAAAAAATGCACTTTCAAAAGCATAATTGTTTTGCTGCTGTAAATGCTGCTGTATTTTCCCAGGAGAACAGGGGTGGATTGACACAGCGTGTTCTTGTAGATAATTCATCCCCAACTTTGTCAGCCTGTTTTGGCATTCTGTGTGTCATGCATCTCTCATATATTTGTATTTGCAAATAATGGCAAAGAAAAATTGTGTGGTGCTCACAAGTGTTCTTTAACTAGATTTTTTCATGCACCAGTCTTCCAACCAGTGAACGTGTTGCAGTTTACAGTATTTCTAATCTCCATGCTGTGCCATCCAGTGTAATATTGGAGAATGGTGAATATTTTGTCAAAGGTGTTCTTTCAATTGTTTTTTTTTTTTCTTAACGTGACTTGATTCTGGACTTTTTGGTTTCTTAGAGGTTTGACCATAAAATGTTGCATAGCAATGAGAATATTTGTTTAAAATATTTGTAATATAATATTTGTTTTATTTTGGGAGTTCAGAAGTTTTCATAACATCAAAAACATATGTGTGTTTTTCTTTTATGAAATCTTAGAACTTGCCCATAATCCAAAGAATGGCAAAAGTAGTTATGGGATGTGTGTGTTAGCTCAGGGAGAGACATTGATCATGTTCTGATGACATGCTTATCATGGTTTGTTTAAGACTCTAGAACAGAGGTCTTCAAACTTGACAAATTTAAGACTTGTGGACTTCAACTCCCAGAATTCCTCCTCCAGTCATGTTAGCTCAGGAATTCTGGGAGTTGAAGTCCACAAGTCTTAAAGTTGCCATGTTTGGAAACCCTTGCTCTAGATTCTAGAACATACCTGGCTGTACACGATTCTTAGCTGTGGCCATATCTCTACTCCAACTGTGGTTGCTTTTGGCTTATTAAGGAATGTATAAGAGTTCTGATGTCATCAGCCAGTAAGTTATCTCTGCTACGAGCAACAAAACTGAAAACAACTCTTCAGTTATTTTTCATACGGATAAATAAAAGGTGCTGGCAGATGATGCTAGGATCTGTAAACCTTAAACCAGCCAATTCTGTGTGGTGGAAACCAACAAGCAGAATTAGACTTTAGCAAACGTGACCTGACGAATTCAGAATGAAAATGAAATTTAACTACTTAAGCACAAGGTAATCTTTGATCTGTTTCTTCATCATCTTTACTTCTTTTTGTGTTTGTGTCTCTGTGGGTGGGGCCTTCAAGTCAGCTTTGATTCCAGGCAGCTGTGTAATTTTTTTTTTTTTTTGAGAGCTTTTAACAACAATGACAACAAAAATCCGTCTCACCCTTATGGGTAGTATTTGTCTTCCCCAATTTCGGTCTTCTTCCAAAGGCCTAGGAATTTGAAAGTTCTGTGCAATATTTTAGCTGTTTCTAGTACTGCAATCATCTGATACTCTTCCTGGGATCTGTTGGGTTACTTTGGCCTTTACTTTCCACATCTGTTCTACTTCTTCCTTCAGGTGCTTCTTCTTCCTGATGTTGCTGTCACTTGGCATTGCTACATCTATCACCACTGTTGTCTTTTGGTCCTTGTCTGTTACTTGATTGACCAGTTCCTGCTTGTCTGGATGTGGAAGTCCTACAGGATCTTAACCCTGTTACTCTATAATCCTTGATTTTTTGTGAAATCTCCCATCTTGTATTGAGATGGTCTAGCCATTGCACTGTGCAGATGTTCCTACACACAATCCCAGGTACTTGGTTATGTCATTCAACATATGCTCTTCCAATGTGCTTCTTATGAGTTGCCTCGGTGTGTTGGGCTGTCTCTGAGATCTCTCTGCCTAGTCTGCACATTGGGTGCTCTCTAGTGTGGTAAACACCTGCTTCTATGGTTCTGAACCCTTAGAAGGGAACAGACTTTCCCACTAATCAGCAGAATGACAAAATTGGATTCAACTCAGAGAACATTGATGTAACTAGTTTTGTGCATCCCAAGTCACATGACTGTGTTTCTTCAATAGAAAATCTGCGTAGCCAACTATTTGAAAAGCCTACATTAACTGAAGGCGATTACAATTAGATGCGTCCATTGCACTAAGCCAAAAATATTGCTTGCTTTATTTTAATCTAATGTGTCATACACATCTAGCCATTGTTGGTTGCAAATCATGGTTGTGATTTCATGTATTTATGGAATAAACCATGGTTAAATAAATCACAGCTTAATGCAATCTGTGAATCAGTCTAAATATGTCCCCAAAGTTGTGCAGCATTTGATTCTCAAAAAAGTGTTTGTGTGGGGGGGTGGGGAGTGGATGGGTTGAGATTATAGCACCTTCTGCAATTCCTTAATATTTCTGCATTTCCCCCCATGAATCTCATCGTTGCCCTCCACATATTTCATCTCAACATAAATCATTTCATGCTACGTTAGTTTTCATGGTAATTTGAAGGTGTTCTTCATACTTCAACTGATCTAAAATAGGACTTAGCTTTAATTCTTTTGCCTGCATGAAACATGCACGTAGTTTTGGTTGCACTACTTTTTCTGAGTAAATATACAGAAATAATAACAAAGAGCACATCTTTTTTGTCCTTGACACATTTTCTGAAATATGCTGCCCTTTAAATATTATTCACGCAGCAACATTTTTTTACCTTTTGAATTTCAACGCAATAGACGTGCAGTGTTTTAGCATTTTCAGAAAAAAACACATCCAGATTATTAGACAAAAATATTATTTGGTAATATATTGCTTAATATTTTTCACTACATTGCTGATTGTAGCCTGGATGCTTAAAAAGTAAACTACATAGAATGTCTTATGTGCCTTTTACGCTTGTGCTAAATTGCCCCTTTTTACAGCTCTGGAGTCCCTCTAGATTGCTTGCCAAGTTTCAGAAGCACAATGTTCCAGAAAGTTTAATGGAATTGTAGCATGAAATAGGTTTCCTAAACTTCCAGAGTTCCTGCTGCCTTTCACTTCCTTATTACTCCCCGTTTCCAAATGCTGAAGGAGGAAAATACATGCGTGCTGGCTCCGTTCCTCCAGTGACAATACCATGCCACCCTTATGGTCTAAAGCTGTTGTCCTTCATCAGTGTGTTATGTTTTCCTCATGTGATTTTTAAGTGCTGCATTGATATACTCGGGCATTAAAAAGAATAAGTTTCTTTGCACTATAAAAAGGCTTCCCTCTGTGCTGCGTGCCTTTGACATTTTCTTTGAGAAATGGAGGGACTTCCCTGCCAGTTCCTCTTGAAACCCATGAAGCGTCCAAGTTAGGATGATGTGATTGGTAGTGAGGATTAGTTTTTCTTATAAAGATATAAGCTATGAGGATTGGCCTCAGACTGTTATAGCCTAATACAAATGTCACTGACTCTGCAAATGTTGAATTAGAGATCTAAGAACACGCTCTCTCTCTCTCTCTCGTTTTTTTTCTCCACTGAGCACTAACTATGGTGTTGTGTCACTGGAAAACCAGAACAGGCGATGAGTTAAGGCAAATTGTAATGATAGTTTGCTATCTGATTCCAACATCCTGTGATTTACAAAGCAACTGTCGGGCATAATGTTCAACCGTCGTGAAATACTGGAAAGCAATAGAAGTACAAGTAGCCTTCAACTTAAGACCACAATTGGGATCAGAATTTTCTGCTGCTAAGCAAGACAGTTGTTAAATGAATCGCACCTGATTTTGGGAAGGTTTTTTTGAAAGAGATGGCATGAATAATTTTTAACAAGGAAGAGTGAATTCATCTTTGTGTATGTTCCCTATTATGTACACTGTATGGATAGCAATCTGCTTAGCTTGCGGATTGGACAAGCTTTTCAGAAGTAAAAATAAACCAAACTCTGTATAAGCCCAGATCACATTGACAAAAATGTGGATGTTGAAATTGGTCTTGGCACAGGCTTGCTAAGAATTATTTTCACACTCTACCCAGTAATGTAACAATAATATAGATGTCTTTTGTTTACACACTTCCTTAATTTTGCACTTGTAAATATAAGAGAAGCTTTGATGTAGTTATTACAAAATTTTTGCCTGGCATTTAAAATCCTAGATGAAAACAATGTGCATTTTAGGGTTAAGATCTCCAGTACATAGTTAACTTGTCTGCTTTGTAATTCTGCTGTATTTGTTAATGCCTATTTATTCACCATCCTGACTTCTTGCTGCCAAATAGACTTAGGTGTAGCAAATACTTCTGTAAGATATTAATAAATAAATGGAAATTTCCCTATAAGCTTCTATAAAAATTACTGTTTAAAGTCATGAGAAGTTATAATTTTTAGTACAGTATGAGAAATAAGAATTATACTAACCATTAATATTTGTGTTGGGTCTATGCACTTAAAATGGCAGTCTCTGCATTCCAGTTTTGTAGCTCTGGCAGGTGGATTCTGTTTTGATCCTTTAAACATGATGTTCATTTTATGGACATTAGTGTAGATCACAGGTGTCCAACCTTGCCAACTTCAAGACATGTGGACTTTAACTCCCAAAATCCCGCAAACTGGCTGCGAATTCTGGGAGTTCAAGACCACAAGCCTTAAAGATGCCAAGGTTGGACATGCCTTCTGAAGATAAAAGTCTAAGAATAGGAATATTGGCTATTACCCTTGGAATTGAATAGGATTTACACAAGCTATCTCCAGGTTGGCACCCATTTAGTGTGCTGGACAGCCATGCTTTTTTTTTTTGTTGAGAGCGGGGGTTGTTGATGGAAATTGAAGTTCAAGTCATAGGTTGAAAAGTAGGTTGGGGAAAGCTAATTGACACCATTTTGGATCACCTGTGTACATTTAGTGCCTTTCAATTTCATGAGAATGGATTACCGTGATAATAATGTTCTTTTCATAAGTTAATCATGTGTGGCTAGTGATCTTTGAAGAGTTTACCTGACTGTTGTGACTTTGAGACGGTTGAAGGTCTGAGTGCTACTAAGTGAGGTTTTCATTTTGCTAGACTGTTTCCTCACTTGAAATGGCTTACGAAACTACAGTTTGCTTTAATGAAGAAAAGATATGGGCATCTGCAGTTGTTGCCTACCACAAATGTTCATGAACTTTGGGAAGTGATTTTGGCGAGTGGGAAATGAACCACAGAACCTAAATGAGGATAGAATCAGTTTGACTTTTGGTAACTTGGATGGGTTAGGTTATGACCCTTTTGACTGGAATAACTACTGCAAAATAACTACTTTTTGTGAGTTTGGTTGTCTGTAATTTTCATCAGATAGAAATCCCTTCATAGAACATGAAAACATAATTTAATGTCATTTGGTGGATGGCTTTAATATTTACGGGGTTATGACTGTTGATTGTAAATGTTAGTGCACTGCTTTTCATTGCTTTCTGCATTTAACAGTAAAATTCTATTTTTTGATTGGTCTCTTAAGATGCTCTTCAAAGCTGTAAGTGCTGCTTTTGACACATCTGAAGATTCAGAGTCTACAGCATTTGTACTGACTTATATATTGACTAAAGATTTGTAACTAACTAGATGGTTTATATTTTCTGAAAATAATTTATAAGGAGGGTTTTATATGTAGTTATAGAATTTTTGATGGAGATCTTATGTTAATTATTCATCAATAATAATATAGAAAAGTAAGAGTCTATTTTGGGGGGATTCCCTGATTTGATTTGTAAAAGGTATGTCCACAATATCTTTATTTCTGATAACATTTCAACTAGCAAGTCTAGTACACAAGTATTTTCTACACAAATATTGCTTCCATGCAGGAAATATGTAGCACCCATATATATGCGGTTGCCATAGAGTAGACACATATGCTTAAGTCCTCCATATATGAAAATGATTGGAAACCCTGTTTGGTGAACATTGGTAGTGTAAACATATTGTATATCCATTGAGCATTTACACTGATCAGTACACAAATCTTTCACTATTAAGTAGAGAAGTGGAATTTGGTATGTATAAAATTGATCTTTTTTCAAGAAGGAAAATATTAAGTGCATGTTGTTTTTCTGCATGTTTCTGTAGATATGAATTGCTGCTAGCTTTGATTTTCTGTCTATCTATAGATGTTATTATAATCTGTTCACTTAGTAATTCTGGATAAATGAGTCCTGTTGAATCTCTGGGTTTCTCTGCATGAATAGAGGGATAGAGAGTAAGGAATTAGACCTTGCTGGATATGCCTTAGGCTAAACGGGTAAAGAATTTTTAAAGTCCAGAAATCCAGATAATGTTCAGGAGGCAGACAAGTCCCTAATTCATTCAACTATAAGGAGAGGGAGGCACAACACCATCAGACCTGCAAAATTATGTTACTATTATTATATCTAATTTCCATTTTAAAAGGTAGCTTTAGCCTTTCAATGGAGTCGATTTCATGGTCTAGTCTACCTAGGGGACTAAAAGGAGATCAGTTGTGTCAGAGAAGCATTTTTAAGGTTGACTCAGCTTTCCGTCCTTCTGAGGTTGGTAAAATGAGGACCCAGATTGTTGAGGGCAATATGGTGACTCTATAAACCACTTAGAGAAGGCTGTATAAAGTGGTATATTAAGCTTAATAAGTATTGCTATCCTCAAATATCATGTTGCCCCCACATGAAATTCAAATATGTTTTTAGAAAATAAAATTAGTAATTTCAGCCTGTTCTGCTTGGAAAAGTGATCACTTTCCATCATTGATCTTCCTGGCATCTATTCATTCACTTCAAAAGCTGCCCTGCCTTTATCTATAGAAGTAAGGAACAAGCCTGATGCAAGTTTATCAGATGTGAAAATTTTATATGCCAAATTGGCAAGCTTTAATAAATATTTGTTCAAGAAATAAGTGAGAATCCTAATTTGCTCTGTACCAAAACAAAAATGTAAAGAAGTCATAAAAATAATGTTGTTCACTATTTTGTAATTAACATAAAAGATCTCTAAAGACACATTGACTTTTATTATATATAGGCGAAAGAATAATTACTTGCTAAGGTTCTAGGTAAGAAAAAGTTTATCAATATCACTTATGTTTCTTTTGTCACAATACAGTACATCTTATACAGAACAAGCTGTGCAATATGAGTCACTTGGTAACAATTAAAATTTAGATAATATTATTGTAGATACCTTATATTACTATTGCAACAGGACAGCTATAATCCTATTTTCAAAACTCTTGTTCTGCTGGTCAGTGACCAAAATAAAGAAACTATAAGCCTGTTAGGATTCATGTTTTATATATCCCAAGAAGCATCTGAAAAGTTTTTCAGAACAAAGGACCATCTTACACAGATATTTTAGGGGGGTATTTTAAGCATTTATAGTTCTGAATCTTTGATCCAAGAAAAGGTTTCCAAGAAAATTCGGAAAATTGTATGGGATAATTGTAGCAGGTTCAGATGGTTTAATCCAGGGGTCTCCAAACTTAGCAACTCAAGACTTGTGGACTTCAACTCCCAAAATTCCCCAGCCAGAAATCATTCAGAAAGATTGTTTTCCTGATCAAATAGGCAAAATGAGGCACAGAGAGTCTCCATTGCTTTGCTCTTGCATAGTATATATTTACTTCGCTTTTTAAAAAACCACCTTTGATTGCTGTATCGGGAACCAAGTAAGCCTCTAATTCCCATGGTTGCCTGAAGATTCAGTTATCTATTTTGTACTGCAGCTTAACTATTTTGACTCAAAGACTCTTCGGAATAAACAAGTTGGTAGTTTCCTCCTGGAGATCTCTAAAAGTCCTCCTTTGGTCAAGTAGAGTTCTCTGGCTTTGCAAAGGAATTACTCGTAAGCCAGTTCCGAAAAGAAGATGATTGATCAAAAGTAGTTCAGGGGATAGGATTGCCATTTGTAAAGACTTAGGTCACAGGGGATGCCTTTGAACATACCTAATACACAACTGTTCACTGCTGTGCTATTCTCGACTGCAAGTGAAACATTGAATGTTTTCTCTCTGGGCATGCCCCTGTGGTTGACACACACACAGAGATCCTCGGGTGGATGGAGTGTGCTTTCCTCATTCAAAAGGCCTAGAGGCCTAGAAAGTTCTAGAGAAAGATTACATGTTGCAGCTGTCCGTCAAATGCACTTTCTCCTTATGGCGCCAGGTGGACTTGGCATCCCTTGAAATTGCTGTGAAATGTAAATCTTCCTGATTTTTCCCCTCCATCCTGCTGCCCTGAGCTGCCTTGCTTAGAAGAGAGGTGGTGATAGGCCTTTGCTGACATCAGCATTGGATTAGTGACCCCAGTCCCCTGATCCCACAGGGTGGCAGTGTGAAACATTTATGTATTCATAGTCTAAAAGATGGCACAGAGGGGAGCCTTGCCTTTGAAAACTATGGGGGGGGGGGGCGTTGTGATGCATTGAACTTTCTTCTATTAAATAAGATGAGCAAGATTTTGTGGCAAAGGCCTACTTCTAACATACAAATCATGTGTGGCCGTTGTGCGCCATGCTTGCTTTTTTGCAATATATGCGCTTAACAACTTGCTCCCGAACAATTGTGAAATTCTAATAATTAGGAGAGCATCCCCACAGTGCTTAAACAGAAGCTAGCAACGCACATCCACTTGTTTACTTGTTCCTTTGGTATTAGTTTTGTTGTGTGCCTAGTTTTCTACTTAATCTGCCTTGCAAACTCTTTGTCTTTGAAGTAGCAGTCCTGAAATGCAATGACTGTAAACGTTATTTATAAGTTATGCTTTTTTAAAATTTCAATATTTAAATATGTTTGTCTTCAGGTTATAACCTTAAAAGAGATCTGTATATATATTTTTGCTATGTATTTATGTTTGGTTGCATTCTGATTGTATATTTTGCATTGATTTAAAATATTCTGTATCAAGTACATTGTGACTACTGGATATGCCTAGAATTTTCTGTTACAAATATAACAGTTAAATTTCTGTTGTACCTAGTTATGCTTGTCCGTTGTTTTTTTAATGCTGCAGGAAAACTCATAAGCAGCCTTCAAAGTATCTGGTCAAAGTAACAGATAATCCTGAGCAAATAAATGCATGCACTCTTCTAAAACCTATCCATAAGATTGTTCATAGACAATATTATACATTGGCCTTCCCCGTTTTCTACTTTGTTTAAACAAACAGAACGCTTGGACTCCCATTTATCATTCAAAACACTTCAAGTAAGATCTGTAACAAATGATGTGCAGCAGAGAGCTACTTCTTCAGAGCTCTTCCATTTTGTTCCCTTCCACTGTCCCATCGAATAATATCCCATAGCTACTGGGAAGACATGGCCTTCTTGGATATGTTGATGGTTCTCAGAAATTTTTGTAAGCTTATTAGTTCCATGGTTGGGATGGTACTTCCCAACAGCCAAATTCTGCCCTTCATAGCAATTACAGTATATCAGTTGCACGTAAATGCTCCCACTGAAACATCCTGGACATGAGATGTCCTAGAAGACCTGAAATACTTTGCTTCTGTATATTTCAAGCGTCTACTTTCTTTGCAACAATTAGCCATGCACATAAATTATACCACACCATAAACTTTGGTATAGTGCAGAGTGGAGCCAAACAAAGCAGATACTATCCTGGGTGAACCCACAGTTCTACACAGCTTTCTAGGAAGAAAAGGAGTTCTGATTACCCAGAACTTTGTTGCGATTTAGTATCATTGCCTAAGTTTAAGTTCTATTTCACTGAAAATCCTTGTTTCTAACTCTGAAAAAGTGCCTCCATTCATAATGGCAACAAATGGAGCTGCCTATTAGAATGGCACATGGTTCAGTTTGTCAATCCATGATTCAGTCTTCCCTCTATGAATCCTTATGAATCTCTATTTTCTTTTTCTCTCCCTGCTCCCATATTGTCTGTTTGTCTTCCATTAATCAAAACACTGCAACAGAGCTTAGCATTTATATCTTGATTCTGCCTCCCTCCTTCCCTTCTTTCCTTGATGATTCCATGACTTTATACTTTCTTTCTTTTGGAAGAAGATGGGGCAGGGCTGTTTGAAATGCTTCCATGCCACTTAACATCAACTATCAGCAGGAATAAAAAGAATCAATGTTTTACAGTCAATTATCACAAAGTTATAATTTATTGAGTTTATGGCACTTGGGGTGCTGAGGTGTCAACTGATTGTAAGGCATACTGCTTAGTCCAGAGTTCATTTAGAAATAATCCATCTCAAGCTGTTACTACAACATCCTCATCTTCTGTTTTGTTGGTGGAAAAGATTTGAGATGTTTCTGCAGAGATCCTCTTGTAATTAGTGTGAAACGTAATGATAAAGACACAGGATGCCACAGTGCTGATTCCAGCCATCACTAGTGTTGCATCTATAAGAAAAAAATGGATATTCTCCATCATTTGAACATATTTGAAATATATAGAAACAAAACCCAATAGTTCTTAAACCATGTTTAAATAAGTTCCACTTAGCTACCTATGGTATCTCCTCTCAGTGGGAGGAGCAACACATACAACTAGAATATATTGAACACTTAAAACTACGGGGATTTTACCCAAATCAGTTGAAGTCTGAATTATTATTACTGAGCTAGTATTAGTAATTTGTAAAACAACATATGTCTCAAGAAACTTACTAAAATTGCAGAACGAGAAAGTCATTTAACCAAAGATACAATGATACACAATAATGTCCTGTTTGAGATTTGATGAACAAATCAAAATAAGTTCATCAAATAAGACACACAAAACAAGTCTATACATCTGCAACACTGACACACTAAACCCAGACTACACAACATTTTGGCACCAAGGCCACATTTCCTAATTTTGGGCAAACCAAAAGCTGCTGATGGAAAGTGAGTGAGGCTATTATAAATGTTAGTGTGGCCAACAATTCCTCAGTCAAAGAATTACCAAGTGAAACAAACAATAAACACCAACCTAATCAACTACGAAGAAGAAAACAAAACTCACGCCAACATTGATAGAGCAAACCACAACCAAGCTCAGAGAGCACCATAGGGTTACAATTATCTCCACTTTTTAAATAAGGAGCTTGGAGGGTTTAAAAAAAAAACTATAAGAGTTTAATAGAATACCATACAACTATTTTGTACCATCAAACTTAAGTAGCTTGATCAAAGAAGCTGCTGGGACCCTCAAAAGGAATTGGGGTTGCACACCTGAATGATTGCCCAAAGATGGTTTAAATCAGGGGTCCCCAAACTTGGCAACTTTAAGACTTGCGGTCTTCAACTCCCAGAATTCCTCAGCCAGGATAGCTGGCTGAGGAATTCTGGGAGTTGAAGTCCACAAGTCTTAAAGGTTCCAAGTGGGGATCCCTAGTCTAAACAATAAGATGAAAGAAGTTTGTCTTCTGTCCTGCTAACAGACATGTTATTGATTTATTTTATATCCCACCTTTATTATTTTTATCAACAACTCAAGACAGGATATATTTAATACTCTTTCCTCCTCCTATTTTCCCTATAGAAACAACTTGTGAGAGGTGAATTGGGCTGAGACAGAGTGACTGGCCCAAAGTCATCTAGCCAGCTTTTATGGTTAATAGAACTAGAACTCACAATCACCTGGTTTATCGTCTGGTGCCTAGTTTCAGCCAAGGCAAATAGCAGTCAGAGTAGATTTGGGGTAGAAAACCAATATAGTCATTTTCCTAAGATCCTTGATTACTTCATCCGTCCCCAATAAAAGTCAATAGACTAAGCCATTTAAAAAAAGCCCATAAGTAATACTAGGATTTCATTCAACTTTAGGCCTCCCTGATGCTGGCAAAGAATGCTGGTGACTTTAGTCCAAATGTTCACATGCCAACAAATCATTCAAAGGGACATACTTACTTGACCAATCCATTGGAGGACCTAAGGATGCAGCACAAGTGGAGAAAGGGGCATTCTTTTTTTTCACAGCCAG
>BLBF01000004.1:17248127-17272194 GCA_015471245.1 Laticauda colubrina | reverse complement strand
ACACACACACACACACACACACACACACACACACACACACATATTTATTATGAAGCAGGGGAAGAGTTTGAAAAAGATAGCTTTTCTTAAGCCACAAAAATACTGTTCTGTTGGTGAGTATATTACTACTAGAACTGGTGACTAATTAAACAAAACAGAAAACATGCACATAGCAACTACGGTAACCAAGGAAATCAGCACACTTTCCTTATAAGAATTCTTGCACTGTCCCTCCGTGAAGTCTTTTCTACTTGAATGAACACAGCCTTCTTTTCTTCAACACACCTTTTCTTCAACCTTGTGTGACTTGAATAAAGTACCTGTTTTGTAACACAGCTTATGCATTTTGATTTATATGTAGCAGAGAGATGAGAAACAAGAGTTTAAACAAAGGCAAAGATGAAAGAGCCGTTCCCTCTTGGGAAACATTTAATGGCTCTATTCTGCAATGTCCTGCACTATTGTGCACAAATCTTTTTCTTAGAAATGATTTTGTTTGGCTTCACTTCCAAAGTGTGGGAGGAAAAACAAGTTATTTAAATTTATTAGTGATTTTCCAGGATTTGGGCAATTCTGACTCCTGCTGGCTTCAAAGGCAAAAAGAATCATTGCTCCTGGAAATCATATGTTCGTTTAGTGTTTCTCAAACTTGCCAACTTTAAGATCCACAGACTTCCTCAACCAGCATTTTTTGTTGAACTGCCTAAAGCCCAAGGGTCTTGGTTCACATGTGATTCTGGGTCATAAACTATGATTTGCTAACCACAATGGCTGGAATTAACATCACACGAAACCCAACCCAAATCAAGTGTCCTAAAGCCCAGTAAATGAGTCCAGTTATTGCTCAGAAAAGATCAATTTCCATTTTCCATTTCAATTACCATGTTTCCCCAAAAATAGGACCCTGTCTTTTTCTTTTGCCAACAAAAAAGGCACCATGTCTTATTTTCAGGAGAAGTCATCCACTGACTAATCTCACTTACGAGCGTCACTCCTGGCCTACTTTTCACTGTCAGAGGCCTTCAGAAACTTCCTGTTCTGCAACCGGCAAGGCTTTTCTGAAGGCCTCTGCAGCCAATAACTGGGCTCTGAGTCAATCCAGAGCTTTGTTATCAGCTACAGAGGCCTTCAGGAAAGCCTTGCCAGCCTTGCAGCCTACAGAAAAAATGGGCCAGCAAGGCAGCTGTCGGGGTGTGCGAGGCCTGGCTACAACTGTCCAAAGGTAAGTAGGAGGGCATCTCCACTGTCCCACATTCTCACCCTAGCTTAATTTTTACCCATGCACCCTGGAGTGGGCGGGATCTTAATTAGGGCTTATTTTGGGAGTAGGGCTTATATTGGGCACACATGTAAAAATCAAGCTAGGACTTACTTTCAGGGTAGATCATATTTTCAGGGAAACGGTACTTGAATGAATCTATTTACCTGGTCACAAAAATGATCCCTGATGATGTTCCTTCTCCCACAGGATAAGAGCATTCAACATTTAGTTCCATCATGATGGGATAGATAGAAAATCCAAAAAGCCCAAAAAGACTGCTGAGTATTGCCACAGCGTAGGTTTGTTCTCTCATCTGAGATACCTACAGGAAGAGAAGAGAACACAACCAAAGCAAATGGGGAAGTCTCTACAGCTTTTATGTCCAGCAGATATTCCTGCCACACAAAGCCATGCTACACATTTATATCTGAATATGGCAAATTAGGCAATGCTGTTCTCCAGTTTCTCTCTGACACTAATGCAACCATTTAGATATACTTCTTTCGATAATATTTAATTTGAGTGATTGGCAACTCCTGAATCAACAAATCCATGCATTTTTTCTAGACAAAAGTTTTAAAAGTGGTTAGCCATTGCCTATTTCCTAGCACCTGGTCCATGGTCACCCAACTGGCTTTATGACTAAATTAGGACTAGAATTCACAGTCTCCTGGTCTCAAGACTAATGGCTTAACTATTATACTAAAATCGGTTCTCTCTTTAGGTAAACTAAACATGAAAAGCAACATGGAACTTTCAACAGGAAATTTTGGGAAGTGAAGCCCCATTTCTTTTTGAAGATGCAAAGCTGGGAAGTCAGTTCTACAAAAATAATAGTTTTTAAAGCAATAATAAGTGATTAAGACCCACAAAATATGTCTTGGCATTAGTTTAACCACCAGGATGCTCATGAAAACTTTTATACTAGTTAAAAGTTTGTAAATAAAATGGAATGATTAGAGGGTCATAAGAAATATTGACATGGGTTCAGTTTTTATTTCTCTATTCCAGACTTCTACTCATTTTATTTTATCCTCCTAAGACTTCAGTGAGATAGTTTGGGATCAAAGAAGTGCAATGATTCGACTTACTCTATCTTCAAAATATTCCTCTGATCTCCTTCTCCAGCATCAGAGTGAAAGTGAAAATATTTCAACCTTAATTATATTGCTTGGCACTGGAGGGATCAAGTGTGAATCAGTCCTTACTTAAATATTGATGGTTACATGGAAAACACTTCTGTTAATAATCACATTTTAAGATTTAGATGATTAACTATTGCTTAGAGGACGGGATTTATTCAACTGAAAAGTTCATTTTCTCTACAGAAGGGTAGACAGAAGCATTATTTCAGTTTCAAAATATATTTACCACTGCAAATCCAATGCAAGTCAAAGCAGATAGAACAAAACTGATTTTGGTAGTTTCCGTAAACTTCTTTGTCCTATCTACATAAAGTCCAAGGAAGAAGGCACCAATGAGCCCAAATATAATGAACAAGGCTCCAGTCAAACCTGCAAAAAACTGTACAAGATTTTGGATTAGGGCACATAGTTGAACAATTTTAGGAATAAAGGGTACTACTCTGTTTTTTCTTAATCACTGGATTTATGACTAAAATTATAACCACCAAGCTGGTAACAATTTTAGAAACACCTGTATATTGAAGGAACTAGATACGTCGGATCTCCAGTTCAGTTACTTCAGTTCTAAAGTATTGAGATAAAGTATTGAGAAAGTATAAAGTATAGAGCTATGATGGTGCAGTAGTTAGAATGCAGTGTTGCAGTCTAATTCTGCCGACTGCAAGGAGTTCGATTCTGACTGGTTCAGGGTTGACACAGCCTTCCATCTGTCTGAGATCAGTAAAATGAGGATCCAGATTGTGGGGGGTAATATGCTGACTCGAAATTGCTTAGAGAGGGCTGTAAAGCATTATGAAGCGGTAAATAAGTCTAAGTGCAATTGCTGTTTAAATGTGTGTAACCATCTCTGTATGTATATAATACATCTAGAAGAATGAGTTCATTAATTCAAGTTAGTGATATTAGTAATATATTGAAACCTAGAAATTAGGAGAAATTCAAAAGGAAAACAGAAGCCTCATAAGTCTTATAACTGATTATCAAGAGAGATCTTGGGTTCAGCTAAGTGATCTGTGGTTAACCTCCCATCTTTAATCTCCTAAGAACTGGAAAGTCCAAATGTTATCTTTTGAGGGAAACTTTGGATCTTCATTTTATGGGTGATTTTGAAATGCAGGGCACACAGCTGAAACATGTGGCACAATTTCTGAGCACAATATAATATAATACACAATACAAAACATTTTATGACATTGACAAAAAAAGAGAAAAAGTTGATAACAAAAGTGCTCATCCAATTAAACTGATATGATCAGAATTCTATTTCGCAAATACATTAGTTAAGCAAAACTTAACCACAACCAGAGAAATAAAAGTCACAGCGATTAGACAATAACTGCAAATAAAATGAATTCAGCTGAGCAGATGGTGGGCTATTGGCTGCAACCAGGAATCTTTGGCAGTAACAAAACATGCCTTAATGTTTCAATAACAACTTCATCTCAGTGGCAGAAGTTATTTATTTAAATCAATATTTTCTCAAATTTGGCAACTTTAAGATGTGTGAACTTCAATTCCCAGGATTCCATGGCTGAGATATAATGCCCTTCTCTATAATGTCTTCTCTGAATTTGGGAGCGGTTATTGAAGTTAGATCTCTTGCCAGCTTACAAAGTAGATCTAGCAGACCGGACCTTGCACCGTCAAGATCGCAATATAGCTTCTGGTAAGAAAAGGGGAGGGGTCCTAATTATTTATGTCCATAAAGACTGGTGCACAAACAGTAAAATAACAAACAGCCACTGCTCACCAGATTTTGAGGCCATGACTGTTCAGTGTAGACTGTTTTATCTGCCATGGGAGCTAACAGTAGTTACCATTGCTGCTGTATATTTTACCTCCAGATACTAATGTCAGCATGGCGCTCAGTCACCTTCAAGACATAATTACCACGCAACAGAGAGCTCATCCTGAGGGCGTTCACATCATTGCTGGGGATTTCAACAGGGCATGCCTAAAAACTGTGCTCCCCAAACTTTACCAACATGTTAAGTGCCCAACCAGGGGAAAAAACACACTTGGTCATGTATATTCAAATATTAAGCATGTTTATAGAGTAAAACCTCTTCCCCACTTTGGACAATCAGACCATTTCATCCTGCTTTTACAACCAGTATACTACCCCCTTAGGAAAAGAACAAAACCTAGCAGTCAAACTATTAGATGCTTGCCTAAAAATGCCCTCTCCCAGCTTCAGGACTGTTTTGCCCGCACAGATTGGAGTATCTTTAAACAACAGGACTTCGAGTTATACACAGAGACTGTGCTCTTCTACATGAAAACCAATGTAGAAAATGTCACTGTGGACAAACACATACGGACCTTCCCAAACAGGAAACCCTGGATGACCAGCGACGCCCAGACTCTGATCAGGGCCCGTGATCTGGCTTTTAGAGCAGGTGACACCTCACAGTATAGCGCTGCCAGAGCTGAGCTGAGAAGGGGCATCAAACATGCTAAGGAGACGTATAGGAGGAAGGTCGAGGGCCACTTTACTGACAGTGACCCATGGCAGATGTGGAGGGGGATACAGGCCCTGACCAACTATAAAGGCCAGGACCCAACAAACAGCAAGAGCAGTAGCATTAGCAAAGGAACTAAACAGCTTTTTTGCATGCTTTGAGACCACCAAGAACCTGGACATACTGCCTGATGGATCATGATGCTGCACCTCTCTCTCTTCAGGTGCATGAGGTGAGAAAAACACTTAGAGCAGTAAATCCCAGGAAAGCTGCAGGGCCTGATGGCATTCCTGGTGCAGTAATTAAAGCGTGTGCTGACCAGTTGGCAGAAATATTTATAGAGCTGTTCAATCTATCTTTAACACATGCCATCATCCCACACTGCCTGAAGGCTGCAACCATCATCCCCATTCCCAAAAAAACAAATATAAACGCCCTCAACGACTATAGGTCCATAGCGTTAATAAGCTCCATTATGAAGGTTTTTGAGCGACTAGTTGCACAGCACATCAGAGACTGCCTCCCACCCTCCTTTGATCAACATCAGTTTGCTTATAGAGGAAACTGATCTACAGAGGATGCTGTGGCCATCACACTTCATGGAGCACTGAGTCATCTGGAGAACAAACAGAGCTATGCGAGGATGCTCTTTGTGGACTACAATTCTGCGTTTAACACAATCATCCCAGATATACTAGTAACCAAACTGTATAATCTGCAGGTCCCCACTCCCACGTGCTCCTGGATTAAGAACTTTTTGACAAACAGACCACAGTCTGTTAGACTTGGCCCCCACCTTTCTTCCACTATTACACTCAGTACTGGTTCCCCCCAGAATAGTGTCTTGAGCCCCCTGCTATATACCTTGTACACCTTTGACTGCTCACCAAGCCACACAACAAACACCATCATAAAGTTTGCAGACGACACGACCATGATTGATCTCATCTCTGGAAAGGATGAGACAGCATATAGGGCAGAAGTTGAGAACCTGTCTATCTGGTGTTCACAGAACAATCTGTGACTGAATGTCCATAAAACCAAAGAACTGATTATGGACTTCAGGAAAGTCCATAATGGACAGGACCACGCCCCACTCATCATCAACGGAGAACGAGTGGAAATTGTCCCTATGATCAGATTCCTTGGCATCCATATTTCAGCTGATATATCCTGGTCCCCTAACACCAAGGCCATAGTGAAGAAGGCTCAGCAGCGGCTGCACTTCCTGTGGGTTCTCAGGAAGAACAATCTGGATAAGAAGCTGTTGCTGGCTTTCTATAAAGCCTCTGTGGAGAGCACTCTGACATATTGTCTGGGTATGTTGTATGCAGGCTCCACAGTTGAGGACAGGAAAACTGTACAGAGGGTGATAAACACAGCTCAAAAGATCATTGGTTGCCCTTTGCCCTCCGTGGAAGACTTAGCCAGGTCCCGCTGCCAAAGCAGAATCAAAGCCATTATAGAAGACCCCTAACACCCTGGCAATTATCTTTTTGACTTGCTGCCATCTGGATGGCGTTTTAGGTCAATAAAATCCCACATCACTAGACTAACAAATAGTTTCTTTCCCTGGGCCATCTGAACTGCAAATACGAAGTCACTACCTCATTAAGATGTGAAAAGATGTGAAATCTCAATACCCCATTCAGATGTATAATAACATCTATACAGTACAATCCATCTCTTGTGTATTATACTTGGCTAAGCGTTACAGTCAGTGTTGGATGTATATTTTGTGTATATTTGTAGATATTGTACTCTCAAATTGCAAATGGAGACGTGGGTATTCTTCTCTTTCTTATCTTCATTTTTAAATGCTTTGGTTTTATTGTATTGCAAACAGTTGCTGGGGTGCAATCCACAGTTTCGTTGTACTTGTACAATGACAATAAAATTCTTCTAATTTTAATTCTAATTCAAAGAGGGGGAAATAACTGTGAAGGTACAAATGTTCAGGTGGGCCAGCCAGATCTAATTGGCTTTCAGATGTACAGTATGCTGATAAAGACCTGTGCTGGATGCTTCTATTCCATCACTGGAATTTCTGCAGGTGGAAAACTAGCGTTTCAAATGCTTAGACAAGGTCTTACTCTCGGGTGAAACAAGTCATCAATTAAAATCAGAGTGCCCAAATTCACAGGATGGGGGTGTGCGTGGCAAAAATCACTTAATCAATACAAGAAGATGCATTTCATTTCAATCAGTGAACGTGACCAGCTTAAAACAAGCTACAACAAAATTCAGCCTTGTAAATGTAATGTATTTAAGTATGTAACCCAATGCAGAACTGCACTGTTGAAATGCAAATTAGGAACTAAAGGACATATGGTCTAAAGACGTTCCCCAAAATTAATGATAAGTGAATTCTAAAACATCTAAATTCTAACTCTAAATTCTTAAACTAGATTCTCAGTCTGTTGTAAACTAGTAAATTAACAATATAAAAATAAATTGCACTATAAAACCTAACAATCTAAAAACTAAGTAATAAATTACAGTGAATAGTTCGTTCATGCAGGACCAAATATTAGAGTAAATATGAAGAGGTTACTCATGTAGACTAGAGGTCATCAAAATCTTGCTACAGTAGGTGTAATACTGTAGAGCTTTTCTTGGTAAGAAAAAGTTAACAAGCAACAACAAAGGAAAAATAAACTTGAAGTTCTTTACAAAGGTTGTGTCCATGTGTGAAGGTGCATTCATCTGAGTCCATCAACTGAACTGAACCTGTTCTTCATGAGAACAGGTTTGACTAGCTTTGAGAATCTGAATCAGAAGGAAAACTATTGTTGAAATGGAGAGATTAGTAAATGGATATAATTACCTGGTTTCTATTTAGGCTGATCAAAGTATATTTGGTTATACTTCGGAATAGTATCAAAAATTTTCCAATAACTCTCTTAGCTTGTGCAAATTTGACAGAATGTAGGAAATCAAGAGAGAGGCTGCACGATGGAAGTTTTCTAACAATTGTCTGAGCCCAAGTGGATTGTAATTTATTCAGTAAAAGAAATGAGATCAACTCTTCTGGGAAATCATGTCATTTAAGCCAGTAATTGAAAATTAATAAGCAGGCTGTTTGCTCAACCCTTGTTTGGCCAGCTTCAAGCCTCAGAATAACCTTGGATATGCATTTTGGAGCTTTGAAACACAGTTCTGTTAGACTTTGTGTGCCCTACTTCTAGCAGTCTATATACTTTAGGAAGGTCTATAGGGGACCCATAAAGCAAACAAGCCAACAATTTGACTGCAAATAACTTTTAGAGCTGTGGAAATGCATTTCCTGTCTTTTATGTGAAAAAAGAAACTGAGGAGACTTTGGTGGTTTTCGGAATAAATAAAATAGAACATTTTTCCAGTAGAAGACCTGATCAGTTTTGTTTTCCTTTATTGTTGAACAATTTGACACTGTTAACTATTACCAACATACAATTTATCTAATTCTGCTCTTATGGTTGCCCTCTACTGCTGATGTATCATCTTAAAGAAATTATTTATTTGTTTATCGTACTTAAATGCCACTCATCTCACACTTCGAGGCAGGCCAGTTATGAAACTGAACATAAGAATAAGAACAGAACCAAACTTAATAAGTGCCTTTCAAGGATCAGTGTAAGTCTCCCATTCTCCTTTTCCTGCCAGACTCTTCAAATTAAATGTTCAGAAGGAGCATGGACAATTTGGAGAGGACACAGCCTGTGCAACCATTAATCACAAGTTCCAGCATGAGAAAAAGGTACTTCCTACTTTTCCATCTGCATTGCTTCTGCAACTGCCATGTACTAGAAAGAAACCTTCCAAGTTGGTGGGAGGGCTGAAGCAGGGAATTAGTCTGGACTCATTAAGTAAATACAAGAGGGCAAGGTCAGACTCCCACTGAATACCTTTAAACCTTATATAGTCTTTACCAGGTGAAAGCTGTCAAGTCTGGGGAGATTCCTGTGCAACAGGCATACAACTATAAAGCAGTTAGTTTGAATTCTACAGGTATGGGCCTGGTTATTTGCACCAGACAGCATGTGATAGCTTGCTTCCTTACCTCACAACTCAACCTCTCAAAGTTCCTGGGTTGTCTTAGCTTCTCCTGCCATTCAATGCCATGTTGGCACAGACACATAAAAAGAAGAAGGGACTTACATTGGAATATCCATTGACGCATAGGATCTGTTCCAACAGAGAACTGAGACATGTGAACAGCGCTATCCCCGTGGCAAAGCAGAGGTTCAGGATGATGTAAGGCTTATTTCGGCTGAGCTGGAGCAAGGGCAGTAAGAGAGAGTTGTCAAAACACAGCACATTATACAAGGTGCTAGTCGAAATTTTACTTATTTCAATATTAAAATGTATATGCCACTCATCTCACTTTACAATGACTCTGGACAGCTTATTATTACAATTACAAATATAAAACTAATTCAAAGGTGTTGCTGGATTTGCATTTTGTGTTTTGGGACTTCTGATTTGTAAGGCTAATGTCCAGAAACATTGCGTTCGTATTCCAGAGGAATGCCATTATAATGTGTGCAAGGGATGTCATGGCACACAGTGTGCCATTTCTGTTTCCCTTGTGCTGACTACCCTGCTTCTACTGCAGACACCACTAGGCATTTTATCGACTTCTAAAGGCCTTCGGTCTCATTCAGCACAGTACAGAACGGAATAGAAATAGAAATAGAGGAGAGTAGAATAGAATAGAATAGAGCAGAATAGAAGCTGGAAAGGACCTTGGAAGTCTTCTAGTCCAGCCCTCTGCTGTAGCTCTATCCCAATTTCAGACAAGTTGCTGTCCAGTGATGAAGAACCCACAATGTCTGAAGGCCAGCTGTTCCATTGGTCAATTGTCCTCCCTGTTAGGAAGTTTCTCCTTAATTCCAGGTTGCTTCTCTCCTTGATTAGTTTCCATTCATGGACTGATTCCTTAAACACCGACAAAGGTAGTCAACCAGACTACCTAGCAAGAAGGATACTTTTTTTGTTACCATATAACCTTTGGTTTTACACACACACACACACACACACACACACACAAACACACGCATGCACACAAAATTTATATACCGTCCATCTTGCTGCTCAGGATAACCGTATATACAGATAATAGCCCTTGACAGCAACCTGGACTGGCCCAGAATTACAGTAATAAATTGTGCCAGTCATTCAAGGGGCCATCATGCGACACACACCCCACCTGATTTTATAACCTTTTTTGCAAGTGAATGTAGTAGTCATTAAGTTCTGGGGGTACCCGTCATGGAACTGCTTCATTAACTTATGAGCCTTTACATCCCAGCTCTTGACCAGTGGTGGGATTCAAAATTTTTTGCTACCGGTTCTGTGGGCATGACTTCGTGTGCATGGCAGGGGAAGGTTACTGCAAAATCCCATTCCCTCCCCACCCAACTAACCTGCTTCCCAGCTCTGTTCTCCTGTGCAGGGCAACAAAAGACCCAGCCAATCAGCTGGGACTCGGCAGGCAGAGAATAGATGGGGGAGCGGCCAGTCAGAGGTGGTATTTGCCAGTTCTCCAAACTCCTCAAAATTTCCACTACCGGTTCTCCAGAACTGGTCAGAACCTGCTGAATACCATCTCTGCTCTTGACCAAGTGGCCTCCAAGAGGAGGGGTATTGTTGAGGTAATTGCCTATTAGGAGAATGAGCGCATACAGGGAGATGTATAGAGAGTAGTGTTGGAATTATACACACAGAGCACACAGATACACCGTACAGTAAATGTAGGTTTTTACTTCCAGAAAGGTTTAAGCAAAGTCAAAAATAAGCAATCCAAAGTCATTCACAAATTTCAGTCAGTTTGCAATCCAGGGATAATCCAAATATCAAATTCCAGTGTCAAAAACAGTTCAGTATCAGACTTACATTAAATCCAGTAATATCAGTCAATTAGGAAAAATGGAGCAACAGCAATACTTTCCAACAGAAGGAAAGAGATACACTCTCTTCTGAAACTCAGACTAAGACAACCCAGGTTTCTGGCTCCATCTTATGGCCATTTAAAAAACCACACCCAATTGCAGTTTTTGCAATCTCTTAAAGACATAGTACTAAAATGTTTATGCTGGTTTATATATTTCTAACCCAAATACCAGTTAGGAGACTCATATTCCTAACAGGTATTTCTTCCACTGCACAAGGTACTGCAGTCTACTCCTGTGCAATTTTGAATCCAGAACCTTTCTTTAATCTCGTAATGCGTCTCCCAATGCACTGCTATTGGTTTTGAGGCTTCCCGATCTACCGGTCTAATCAGGGAGCCTACCGTCAGCTTTTGTGAAAGACCAGATGCACTTTCCCTAGCAGGCAAGGGAGGCTACTCTGTACCGTAAGAGGGTTAATCCCTTTCATTATGGGGAAAGGCCCACCTGCGTCAGAGTTTTGCTTGCTATGGGACTGTTCCTTGGAATTCTGATACAAACACCATGGTTGCAAAGTGAACCCACTATTTGCAATGGCTGTTTTTTTTTTTAAACTGGAAGAAAATAACAAAACAGTCTTTTTGGTTTCCAGCAAAAAAAAAATGCATCACAAATTGCAGTCACATGAGCATGAGACTCTGCAATTGGCTGTACATATGGGCTACTTGCCCAATATCCAAATGCAATCACATGACAGATGGGTGGCTCTTGTAATGGGTCGAAAGCAGGGTGGGATGCTACCAGTTCTATAGAGCAGTGGTCCCCAACCTTTTTTGTACGAGGGACCAGTTTCACGCAGAAACACTTTTTCAAGGACCGGCAAAATCAATTCTTCACCAATAGTAAAGAGCTTCTTTACTATTTCTTTACTAAAAACATACTTTTATATATATTTTAATCATGATTATTCATTCTTTCTGGCCCGGTACAAAATGATCTATGGACGGGGACCCATACTATAGAGCCAGTAGCTCTGAAGAGCAGCAGACACCAAACCGGTTCTGTTTTTGCTGCTGTTTGGCCTGCCTGCCCGCCCGGGCTC
The DNA here is from genome assembly GCA_015471245.1 of Laticauda colubrina. Taxonomy (NCBI): domain Eukaryota; kingdom Metazoa; phylum Chordata; class Lepidosauria; order Squamata; family Elapidae; genus Laticauda; species Laticauda colubrina. The sequence continues at coordinate 17,260,351 of BLBF01000004.1, read as the reverse complement.
TTACCTGTCCTTTATTTCCTGCTTTTTCAACCTCAGTTGCTTTGTGTGGCACAGCTAAGGCTGAAAAAGCAGGAAAAAAGAGGCTTTTCAAATGCTGCACATCTGCACGCAATGCTTTTCAGCTGTCCAGGTGGCATAGCCTAAGGTTGTTTTACACATGCACACAGCAAAATGTAGTCACTGAACCGGTAGTAACACCAGTTGAATCCCACCCCGGTCGAAATTCCCTTTTGTGGGGCAGGGGAAAATCCATCACAACTTTGAATATTTCTTGACCAAGAACTACCTGTAACTACAGGAGCAATCCCCCAGTTTATTCTTTTGCTTTGCTTGCATCTTACCATTTTCAAACCTTCACAGAAAGTTGGTGAGTTTAAATGATCAGCACTTGCTGACGGGGGAGTTGGAGGGACACTACTGCAAACGCCGACGGTGGACATGAGGCAGCCAAGGACAGCGGGCGCTGCAGACACCCCAATCTGTAAAACAGGCACCCAGCCAATTTTTAAAAAACTTCAGCAGTTCTGCAATTTGCCTCCCCAAAAACAGATAACCTCGTGCTCAATACTAAGTGAAATTTCATGATCATTTACCAGTAAAGGGATATCTTTCACTCCTGGAGCAATTGTTGGTGACAATAGGTTAACTATGAGCATGCCCAATGGATTGGCTAAACGGAAATGCAAAAAGAAAAAAAAAAAGAAAAGAGATGATTGGATATGATTTCACCAAAGTAACTGGAACACATTCAACATACATATGAACTTGACAGGAGAACAAGTAGAATCTTTATCTGTTCCATACATGAAGCCACAATCTCTTCAGAAGCCTTTTGTTGGGAGCTTTTGCTTTGCTAGAAAGAAAGCAAACTGAGAAATGGGAATCTTGGTGTCCTCATTTTTTAAAAACCCCTCTAAATGGGCTTTAAAATTCTCATCAATGTTAGGCGAAGAACTTTCTCAATTGTGCCACATGTGGGAAAGGGGTTGATGTGACTAATTCATCAAGTCAGCCCTTGTGATTTAACAATAATTTTTCAGGGAGAAGGCTGAACAAACCAGGGAGAGCCCTTTAATAGAGAACTAGCAAACGAGGAAGATGATTTTCAGTTTTAGTCATGATTTGACATTCAAATGTTGTGTGGCCAATTCTGTGAGATCCCACCTACAGAATGTATCAGCACATAGATATATCATCTTTTTTTTTGTTCTTCCTATTTATTCATAATCAATGAGAGCTACTTAGGTAAGATCCCATGAAATAATTAAATAAAGTTAATATTCAACTCAATTTACTTAGCAGCATGATTTCTAGAAAATATAGTGTAGGTATACCTAGAATGCCAGATGGAAAATCTCTCTCTCATGAATATAGATGAGTTATGCTTAACCTTTCTCTTTGGGGTATCCCTCTAAAACCTGTGTTTCTCAACCTCAGCAACTTTAAATTCTGGGAGTTGTAGTTCACATGTCTTAAAATTGCCGAGGCTGAGAAACGCTGTTCTAGACATTCATGAACTGCAATTTCCATCTCTCAGCATAGCCAGTGGCGAGAAACACTAGAAGTCCTACTTCAGCAACATCTGGAGAGCCACAGATTCTCCACCCTACTTACATAGTTCAAAAATCTAGTACATACATCTTCACAAAACAGCCCTGTCCAGTAAGCTAGTAATAAACTCTTGCACTGACAGTGGAAGCCTCAACAGGGAAAGCATTGTGTTCCCCAAGAAAAGTGACATCTGAAATCCAGGATTCCCATCTTACTGCATCAGCTTTGGAATAACCAATGCCGACTCAATTACTTACACATAGAGGCAATCATGTTGGCTGTGGCTCGTTGGTCTTCAGGGAACCATAGGGCTGCTAGCTTGGTTGGTGCAAAGATGATGAGTGGCTGGGCCCCAGCACAGAGGCACTGTCCTACAAGAAGGTAGACGTAGTTTAAGGAGCCTAAGCTCAGGCTATCAATAACACTGAAAACACGAATGATGCTGCCTGCCATGTTGAGCCAGGCGCAGAGTAGCACCTGCAAGAGAAAAAGCCACACAGCCAGGGTTAGCATGAATCAGTCTTCCATGACCTGGTCATAAGACTGAGTAACATTGCTAAAAATGCCCTCCTGAGTTATATTTCCAAGTGTGCAACCGAGTACTTAATAGAAGGCTGCCTCATCTTTATATTAAATAGCATGAGACTGCTAGCCCATGGTAAAACAGAGAATCTGGAAGATGGGCAGGGATATTCTGTCTCACCCAGCATAAATTCAGGTAGGTGGTGCTAATTAAACAAGTGGCATGCTGATAAATTGTATAACAACCATCTCATCTAGCTCTGCCTCTGCCGTGCCACTAGCTGCCAAATAACTGATTGGTATCCTAGGCTTTGCAGCTCAACTGGCTTGTAAAATTCCAGAAAATTGAACAATTGCCTTTTATAAGCCAGTATGAGTACATCACTGTACGTAAAGCATTCAAGGAATGACATCCCCCTCACAGAATTACACGGAAGCTGGTCAGGTGCTGGACGCTGTCCATGGTCCTAAAATGTCAAGACACTCCCAGTTTATTCTCAATAGACCTATTTTTGATATTAGTGAAAAAGAGGCCATGTGCATGCAGGAGTCCTTGCTCAACTGAAGCTGGATCAATGCCATTTGCAACTGTGTAAATAAACCCCAAAGTATAGTGTTAGCTGCAAGAAGGCTCTGTCCAAAAATATAGAATTTGCAGTGGGATGAACAGCTATCAAGGCATCTCCGAGGCAAAGTTATACGTTGACTATCAAAGATCAAGGGATGCAGTGGCTCAGTGCTAAGATGCTGAGCTTGTCGATCAGAAAGTTCGGCAGTTCAGTGTTTTGAATCCCTAGCACCGAGTAACGGAGCGAGCTCCCGTTACTTGTCCCAGCTTCTGCCAACACTAGCAGTTCGAAAGCATGTAAAAATGCAAGTAGAAAAATAGGGACCACTTTGGTGGGAAGGTAACAGCGTTCCATACACCTTTGGTGTTTAGTCATGTCGCCCGCATGACCATAGAGATGTCTTTGGACAGCGCTGTCTCTTTGGCTTTATAACGGAGATGAGCACTGCCCCCTAGAGCCGGAAACGACTAGCCTGTATGTGCAAGGGGAACCTTTACCTTTACCTTGTCAAAGATCAGTTTCAAACACAATGAAATCATATGGGAAGACTCCAACTCCAAACCCATGGGCAGAAAAGAAATGGCAGCGAACCCAGATCACAGTGTTACTGCTAAACAAACATGCACACAAAACTTCCTTAAAGTCATTTAAAGTAATTGTGCAATACTGTGTCCTGGGCATGTTGAAAATAACATTTTCCAGCTCCATGGGAAAATCCCCACAACCCTAGCTGCTGAAGAATACATGTACAAACAAAGGATCCTATCACATCTTTTAGGATGTACACCGAAGGTGAAAACTAGGTGATATCTTCAACTATTATGTCCATATTTGTACCCGCTAAAGGCTATAAACACAGGATAGGCTATAAATACTGTAAGCCAACCAACCAAATATATAAATAAATAAATGCATCATGTTAATACTTTATTGAGTCTATTGCTCTGCACCTATCTTGGGATTCTAGTTCCCAGAATGTCTATCCATCCTATGCTGGCTTTGATTCTGTGCACAGAAATCCCAACATATATAAAAACCACCAGGTTGGGATATGACAAACTAGAACCTTGATATTTTAACATTCCAGTATTAAAGTAGCAGTTTTTGAATATTTAGTCGGGGGCTTTTTGATGTGATTCAGGTTTGAAGTGCAGGACTTTCTCCACTCTCCCAGTTGCAATGAAAATCCGTCACACATTCCTCTCATGAGCTAAATCAGGTGTCTCTAGACTTAGCAACTTTAAGACTTGTGGGCTTCAACTCCCAGAATTCTGGGAATTGAAGTCCACTTAAAGTTGTCAGGTTTAGAGACCCCTGAACTAAACTTCAGTATGTTTGCATGTGCGCATACAAACACACACAGCGAGACATGTTTCATCAGAAAACTGAGTGGAGAAAAAAACCCAAACCAGATCTGAATTTAAAGCATATATAATATATAATAATAGCATATATAACACTTAATGTTGCATCCATCTCTCCCTTCCTTTATGTGAAACATCTCATGGTGTGCATTGCTGTCTCCCTACCTTGCAATCTACCACATATCTCAATGTCATGGCTTCCAGTTGTGTAGAGTCAGCAGTGAAAAGTAAGTTATCTGATTTTGGGGGAGCTCATTGGCTAGCTCTGATTTTCCAGTGAAGCAGACCCCCCCCCCCAATTTTTGGGAAAACTCTCAAAACCCATTCTGAAGATCATGATAGGAATAAAGTGACTCGTGCTCCTCTCCATTCTCCTTACAGCGCATCTGAGTCCGATGGTGTCCAGAATCCATATTGCTAGAAGCCCCACAGGAACTGATACCACAAAATACACAATGCAGAGCCAATTGACCATATCCAGTGAGGTATGGAATCGTTCAGCTGTTATGTCAGCCACTGGAGCAAACGTCAACCATAGCTAAAGACAGGAAACGAGAAGAACAAAACATGCTTAAACATTCAGGTATCCTTGTTTGTGAGTACTAAAATTTAGGCACCTTCTAAGCCAGGGGTCTCAAACTCAGTTTCATTGAGGGCCACATCAGGGTTGTGTTTGACTTTGAGGGGGCCGGAGGGGCGTGGCCAGGTGGGCGTGGCCAGCTTGATGTCATTTGTATCTGGGGCATCTATGGTGGTCCGGGCCAGGCTCAGTTTTTGGCTGACAGAGGCACTGTGGGCCAGTCCTTCACTGTTTTCAGGGCGACCCCGCAGGCCAAATCTAAGCACCCCTCTCATGGTCCAAATCCAGCCCACAGGCCTTGAATTTGACACCTCTGTTCTAAGCTATACGTACTATGGTTTCTTACCTCATGTATATAATATAATAACATAACAAAATAAAATGCAACATTTTAAAGCATCCTATGTCATTTATCATCATCATCATCAGTCTCTTTTGGATGGATATTCAACAGCTCTGAAGAAAGTGCTGAAGACAGTCGACCACAAAAAGAAATACAACACTGGACAAATTATTTAAAAGTAACTTATCAACAACCTTAAAATGTATTAATTACAAACATAAAAGGGTCACCAAGCATTACGGAAGCCTAAATCGAAAAAACTGATATCAATGCCCTATTCAAATCCAGAGAGAGTGGAAACCAACTGCAATCAAAATAGAAATCTTACCTAAAATCATATATAAGTATAGATATAATATTCCCAATAATTAGCTGGCAAAGGACATGCAGGTCATATCCAGATAGCAAAAAAATCTAAAAGACTCTTAGAAGGAACCAGAGAATAGCAATGTCTCAATTTTGCTGCTATGGTGATCATTCAGATTTTGAAACTCAGATATGCCTTATCCAGCACATTATTATTTTTTTTGCATCAGAATTCTGGTTCTAGACTATAAATGCAATCTGAAAATAGGCAGGTCTCTAAACCATTACACAGAAATTTAGATTAGATTAGATTAGATTTAACTTTATTGTCATTGCCATGGATACAGGCAACAAAATGCAGTTAGCATTCAACCAGAAGTGCAAAACAAGAGTAAAATATAAATATATGCATGCAAATATGTAAGGCATCTATGAATATGTCAATAGAAAACACAACAAAATGTGTGTACAGGAGCACACAAGGATAAGTGTGACTGCACATATATGAACATATACAACTGCACAAAATGTTTATGGCACACTGAATATAAGTACAAGTGCACAGAGAATTATACAAAATACATCACATATTATCAAGGGAAGCATCAGCATATGTGTGGGGACAAACAAACTGAGGTTTCAGCAAGGAAACCGCTGTGTGGTAAAAGCTGTTCCTTATTTCTTTAAATTAATAATTAAAATCATATTGATGAACAAATATCTCTATTTTTCCCATTTTTCTAGAAATCAGATGTCCTTATCATGCATTCCTTATTAAGACAAGAATACTTCTTGTTGACTTGTTAAAAGATAAAAATCCTGCTTGTCTCATCAACATTTACAATGCAGAAGTATGAAAATGGCCTTAAAGAAGAAAAAAAATTCAATAACTTTCATGTAAGCACAACTCAGCCCTGAAAGGGAGGAGTAAGAAACTCAAAGCTGCCTTGCTTTGATACTCTTTGGTATAATATAGGGGTGAGAGAATCTCACTCAGAGTTTCAAGTTTCTGTTATTTTACCATGAAGCAACAAAGTTGAGTTATGCTGATTCTTGTGGCGTTGGTTTCCTGACCAGATCTATTTTGAAAGGTTGACAAAGTGTTATTAAAATTGAAATGTTTTACTAACCATCTGGAATCATTCCATTTGATACATGTATAGATTCAAGACAATGTGATCACTGAAATCAGAACATGTATATGTCTTTATATTAAATCAGCCTAATAAAATCCGAATAGATAGAAAAAAGTGCAGTAGATAAATTTAAAATAATCAGGGAAGAAGCATTACTTCAGAGTGTAAAGGCTAGGTCCCACTGGCCGACGGATGCAAAACGTATGCATAAAGGACACAGCGGATGAGCAAAATTTTGGGGTGGCTCCATCCATTGTCATCCGCTCCAAAAGGTGGTGAAAATTTGCATAAACAGAACGGAAAAGAACGGACATGGGTAGGATGTAGCGGGAATGTTAAACAGATGTTCATAGGAAGCCTAGCGGATGTATATCAGATGCAAACCCTTCACTGCACATCCTTTCTATTTCCGTGCTACTAACGCTGTGTAGACGTTCCGTGTACCTTTTGTTTCCTCCCTCTTTCCATTTTCAGCTGCAACGGATGTGAGTTGCGAGGATGCCCAGAGGATGCAGAGAGGATACAGCGGACGTTTAACGGATGATAAATGGACATAGAACGTTTGTTGCTTGTATGTCACGGATTTACATTGTACACAGCGGAAAGTTCATCCGTTCACAAAGTTTTGTGCAGCTCAAAACTTCTTGTGCGGATGAAATCTCAGTGGATGGATGCTCGAAGGATAGAGCGTATGAAACACGTATGCAGTGAGTACACAACGGATACATCACGTTTTCCAACGGATGGCAAGCTTTTTTTAACATTTTACATCCACTTTGCATCCGTTGGTGCAGTGGGACAGGGGCTTAAGAGATACTACTACTACTACTATTACTACTACAAAGAAGTTGCTGGTAAAATGATATACTGAGTTTAAATGCTCAAATTAAAAGATACTGTAAGACAAAAAATAAAATAACTATAAGGTATTCCTCACTTGGAATAGCTTTATTTTGAATAGCATGCAGATATACTTGGAACAGAGCTTCTGATGTTGGCTTCAGAATTTCAAGAGATGCAGGTACAGGAAACTAGGATAGTTACATTGCCTTGCTTGAGTATCACTGAATTGGTTTCCTTCTATGTAATTGGTTATTCCTTTCGTGAAATTTGTAATTAGTTGCTGTGAGTCAAGTTGCATATAAATTTAATAAACAGAAATTATTCTCCATGTCACATCAGATTGAAAAACTTCGGGTTTTATACATTGGTATATCAGATCTGAGAGATATAACAAATCCCAAAGTCGACACCTGCGTTTGTCTGAATCAGTTGTCAAAAACCAGCAATGACCATCAGCTTCTGCCCTTCCAAGGTCAATCTACAAGCCCTTCTAAGATACAAATCCTACATCCACATTCTCCATCATCAAAAGTGCAAGTAGCTCTGAACTGAAACTGCTAAATGAAATGAAGTTAATGAAGTTTTAAATGGGTCAGGCAAAGTGACAGGACCAGCCGGGCGAATTGTGACTCAAGGACCATAATCCCCAAATAAACTATGCAGCATTTGAAACTGGGAAAACAGTTTGCAAAGAGGAAATATTTATTTTTTTTTCTTTCTTTCTAGCTTCCCCCCACCTCCTTTTTGGGGGGTGGAGGGGGAAATCAACCAAGTGTTAATCCATTAATTGCAATAGGAAATGACCAATTGGCTTAGCCTGACATTGTGGGCTGAAAAAGGGGGACTGGCCCAAAATCATTCATCTGTTTTTTTCAGTCCTAAGATAGGACTGGAACTCACATCGTCCTGATTTCTAGCTTGGTGCCTTTACCACTAGACTGAACTTCTCTAAAGCCAAAGCAGTCCTGGACTGCATTAACAGAGGGACAGAATCAATATCACGTGAAGTGTTAGTACCACTTTAAAATGCCTTGCAAAGGCCACACTTGGAATACTGCATCCAGTTTTGGTTGTCACAACATAAAAAGATGTTGAAACTCTAGGAAGAAGGCAGAGAAGTGCAACAAAGATGATCAAGGGGCTGGAAGTTAAAGCATATGAAGAAGATTTGCAGGAATTTGGGCATATCTAATTTAATGAAAAGAAGGATTAGGAGTGACATGATGGCAGTGTACCAATATTTGAGGGCTGCCACAAAGAAGAGGCAGTCAAGCTATTCTGCAAAGCACTTGAAGGAAGAAAAAGAAGCAGTGGATGGAAACTAATCAAGGAGAGAACCAACCTAGAATTAAGGAGAAATTTCCTGACAATAAGGATAATTAACCAGTGGAATGGGTTGCCTTCAGTAGTCGTGGGTGTTCTGTCACTGGAGGTTTTTAAGAAGAGATTTGACAGCCATTGGTCTAGAATGGTACAGAGTCTACTGCTTGTGCAGGGCATGGATTAGAAGACTACCAAGGTCCCTTCCACTTCTGTTCTTTATTTATTTAAAATATTTCTATAATTCCCCATTTTACAAACCAATTTTGGGCTGTTCCCAATCAAGAGGTGAAATTTGGTGACCTCAGAGGTGGTATTCAGCAGGTTCTGACCAGTTCTGGAGAGCTGGTAGCAGAAATTTTGAGTAGTTTGGAGAACTGGCAAATACCACCTATGACTGGCCCTGCCCTCATCCATTCTCTGTCTCCCGAGTCCCAGCTGATTGGACTCCCAGCTGATCGGCTGGGTCTTCTTTTGTTGCCCTGCACAGGAGAACGGACCTGGAAAGCAGGTTAGTGGGGTGGGGAGGGAATGGAGATTTTGCAGAACCGATTTTGCCACAGCGACCAAGCCATGCCCACCAAGCCACACCACGCCCACAGAACCGGTAGTAAAAAAAATTGAATGCCACCACTGGGTGACCTATATGGTAATTCACAAAAAGAAATAACAGGTCAAGTGCTTAGGATATTCTCATTTGCCTAGCAAAAAAATAATAATCTGATAAAATTAGTGCAGCTTTGTTTGAATTAATATTTATAGGCTTTCATTATCCTACAACTGTTGACCACTAATGGGTTGAAGGATGTTCTAGAGGAAACTGAGAAGACTTGATTTACTACTAGTCGCGTTTTGTGAGGAGTAGGGAAAATCTGATGTGCTTGGAATACACTAGTGAAACTTTGGATTAGCAGGATCTAATTTACCATTGATACTCCCATTGGTTTCTACAGAAACTTTTAAAAACAATTAATGAGAAGGATGGGAAGGACAAACACATTTCTACCAGAGATGACTGAAACTGTGGCTAGTGAATATATGGTCTACATGAAAATTTCCAAAAATTTTTAAAACACACAGGATTTACATAAAGGCCCTTAAAAGCGTTCTAAAATTAGTGGGTGGAATCCCTATTGCTAGGTTTTTAGTACTGAAACAATTAAAGAAACGTTATAGAACTGTGTTCTCTATGTTCTGTAATGAGGGGTTAGTTTCTGCAGGTTTGAAACCAGTCAGAAAGGGCACGTGTATCTATCTTTTCTCTTCCCCCAAAGAAACTTGAGAACATAGGAAAAAGTAGAATCATTGGATGAGTTCACAGATGGCAGCAGACTCAGAAAATAAATTCAGAAGAGCTCTTGCTACTTTCATCACTGGTCTTTTGTCAGGTCCAAGCAACCAGCATCACACATGTAGAGTTTAAACTAACTAGTTTCCTGTCTATAATACAGGAATCTGCCTGAACAGCTGGCCGTCGTTGATCTATCTATTTCATGGAGCTTGACCAGGGGTGGAGGTGGGAGAGTGAGTCATGGATCCCTTGTGGCCATGCAATGATTCAAGGCTTATTCCCCATTTCAGTCCTCCTCCCTCCCTGGCTGGGTGTTTCCTGGTATCTGCACTTCTTTTGAAATGTTACTTATAGGAATAAGGAGAAAGGCAACTCCTCTGTGTGCCTTAATTATGGCATTTAATTAGTTTCATTGAAGAGTGGCGGTCTAAGAGATGTGAAGTGATTAGAATAAATGTCAGAACATCAGAGATTTGCCACCATACCCTCCTTATAAATACTCCTAGAGCATTAAGCTGCTTGCTATTAGAACGTGAATAGCAAAACTTATGGATCTGAGCCATTAAGGCAAACCTCATGTTATATATGCTCCTCTAGGATTGCAATAAAGATTTGACCTAAATGTTATCTATGGCAATTTCAAAATACACATTCACCTGTAATGGGAAATCAGAATAGCTTTAAGGAATAAGGGGAAGAGATGCAACCAAGTTAGATAAAATAAATCTGAGTCTGGAGCAGAAAGGTAATTTGATGAAGTGTCTCAGACATCCCTAGTTCTTTTGAAGATAAAGAAATAGGGTGCAATCAGACTTATGAGATTCTGTTATTGTAACTTTATAATAAAGTACTATTAGATTCATAGCATCCCTGTCTGGTCTAGGTTGAAGGGCTGCTGTTTGGGATTGATGACCCTTCAGCAAAGGATGGAAATCTCCAATTCTTTTCATCCCAGCCAGGATGTTAAAATGTTTCTCTTTCCAGGAGTGGGATTCAAATTTTTTAACAACTGGTTCTGTGGGCGTGGCTTAGTTGGTGGGCATGGCTTGGTGGTCATGTTATTGACTGGGTGTGGCCAACTCAGTATCACTCACATCGAGGCACACATCTCCTCGCCTGGCCTCTCATGACTGTGGGGATGCTACAATAGTCGGAAGTGTGAAAAATGGTCATAAGTGACTTTTTTCAGTGTCGTTGTAACTTTGAATGGTCACTCCGCACAAGCAAAGTACCAGCAAAGGAGGGGGAAAAAACTCCAGAGAAGTTCCTGAGACAGGAAGTCTAGTCCTGCCAAGAATGTAATAAGGGTTCATGGAAAGGCAGTTTCTGTAAGCAACACCAGAATGTTTCTTTTCTGCCTTCCTTACAGGATTAGGTCAGTAATTTTTTCTAACAACCGGTTCTCTGAACTGCTTAGAATGTAAACAACCAGTTCTAGCGAATAGCTATGAACTGGTAGAATCCCACCCTTATTCCTATTTCCTATTACAATGAATCTAGAGAAAGTTGAAAAGCTGTGTAGCATGTTTATGGGAGAGAAGCCTTCCCAACTCCCTAACCATAAACTAATGATAACATATTTTATTTTGCTTCTATATAGCAATGGAGACCTGTGAGCTTCCAGGAACTGTTTGATAGTAACTCCCAGCATCCTTCATAATTGGCTGTCATGCCCCTGTCAGAGTCTGAATCCGAGGAAGAAGATGAACAGCTGACAGGGAGTGGGAGTGTGGCTCTCTTGGCTGTGGAGAAAACTGGAGAAGGGCAAAGTCCAGCTGGGCAGAGCAGGGGAGAGGTAGAGCAAGCGAGAGGGAGTTCAGAAGAAGACCCAGGCCCACCCACCCCTTTATCCTGGGGCACGCAGGAACGGAGAAGAGAGCAATGTGGGTTGCGTGGCTTATGGGGGAAGAAAGGGCCCTTATTCCCTTTATTAGCCACAGCTGGGAAGAGAGTTTTTAAAAAATGCATGCTGAATGTGGCAGCTGCTGGGAGCAAACATGAGTTTATCTTGTGTTGACTTTGCTTATCTGTGTTCCTGGCATCTTCCTAGCCGTGTTGAGTTCTTGCCGTGCCTTCACATCTGGAATTCTTGCTCCTGCCCTGTCGGACTAATTACCTCATTTTGCCTTGATTATAGTTACAGCTTTTGTTGATCACATTTTGGACTTGATTCTCCATAGCCAAAGGCTGTTCCTGGGAGAGTTTTTCTCCAACCAGAAGGTAACCATGACATTGGGGGCAAAGTTGGAGCTAATAAAGGGTCTCCTACTGATATCTGACTATGTTGCTTTTGTGCCACGCCCAGATCATCACAATTGACTATGCTAGTTCACACTGCAAAGAACTACAGTCAAGCAACATCTGAAAAGCTCCAAGTTCTATTGAACATGTCAATTTAC
>BLBF01000004.1:17152238-17248117 GCA_015471245.1 Laticauda colubrina | reverse complement strand
AAGCAACATCTGAAAAGCTCCAAGTTCTATTGAACATGTCAATTTACAAACCAGTCACATGCTCATATTTGTACATGAAAACAAACTTTACAAAGCAAGTTGTGGGTTTTGAGCAGCCAAGGATGCTGATAGCTGATTGATACTTTGGCAGAAAGGAAAAGGAGAAGATAAGTTGCAGCACAGTAGTAGTATAAATCAATGTAGCAGTTACCATATTCTTTCCTGCCAGAAATAGGATGCAGACATGGGAAAGCATCTGAAGAGACCGAAAAGAAGTCCGCCATGAATGCCTGTAATCATTACTATGATCAAGGCGAGCAGTGGGAACCCAGAAATTTCAGAAGACATGGAAGCCTAGGGGCAGAACCTGGGTGATAGGATCCATAAATATGGTGTCCCTTGTTTCATACATTAAATTGATGCTCATCAAATGTATACGACATGAAAAGTAGCCATCAATCAGCATTAATCCCAACTTGTGTGGCATAATACCTCAATGCGAACAAATTTAATGAATAAACCCACGTTTAAGCACTTAAACCATATGCTAAGCAAGCCGCAGTATTGTGTATCCTTGTAAACCAATGATCCTACAGACCTGATTACACAGATTATTTTTATAACTAGATTAACGAGACAATGGAGATTAAGAACACTCCTTGTACAGTGACTCCATAATCACTGAACTCTTAGTAATCCAGAAGGATCTGGAGTGTGCCTTCCAAAGTAACCTGGCTTTTAGTCTTAATTGTTCTTGATATCAGGGCTCTCAAAACCGTTCATGATACCAAAAGAAATTTAAAAAGATTGTGTAGGCTCTCTCCAAACAATTGCTGTATGAAAATTAGTGTTTTTCTCCCTCCTTCATAGCTTTAGAACTGGGGCTCATCCAGCATATCCTGCCTCCATGATAAAAGGGCATTCTTCTTTGCACAATGTGGCATTGACCGTGGAATTTGCTATGCTGTCTGATGATGGCCATCAGTTTAAAATAAGTTTTAAAGGCTTGATTCATGGAGAATTAACTTTGGGTGGCCGTATCTTGCCTCCAAAATCACCAGCCTTTTAATGGCAGCTGCTGGGGAGTGGCAGTGTTGGAGAGCCAGCAATGTGTTTATTCCTAAATTGATCTGCTTAGACATCATATCTTACAGATGGCTGGGCTAGGTGGGCTATTGCCTTGAGCCAGCAAAATGTGGCTTACATTGCTGTGCTTTTAAAGAAATTTGCAAGCATGGACCAGAGGGAAAATGCACTTTTTCACTCTCCAGCAAGGGACATTTGTGATAAGCTCCTGTCATTGATGTGGTTGCCTAAGATGATATTAAAGCACTTAAATTTGCTAAGTCTTTGAAGTGATTGGCTCAACAAATATCTGTCTTCCAGTTAGAAAAGCATCTAACAGCTTACATGCAACATCTCAGAAGAGCTTTTTCTACAGATCACTTCTAACAACTGGACTCCACAATAAGACATAAAAGTTTTCATGGAATTCCGTTTATGGAAAGGCTGTGCATTTGTGTCACACAAGCCACTGAAGACATTGGACATATTATTTTGGACTGCAAACTATATGCTGCAGAAAGAACTGCTCTTTTAGATTACTTAAAAATGAAAAAATATTGGATCTTACAATTTGCAGGCAATGAAATGAACCTGCATATCACTAATAAGATATGTGGCAAGATGGGCAGCAAACAAATTTAATAAATAAATAAATTTAACAAATAAAATAAATAAAATAAGACCACACTCTTTCTCAAGAAGCAACTGGACTTTTTTGGTTTTTCTTTGAAGACATTTTGCTTCTCATTCAAAAAGCTTCTGGCATTTTCTTCAAAGAAAAAACTAGAAAAGTTTCTAAATAAGTTAGATCAGCTGTCTGTGATTCCAGAAATTAAAAACAAAATGAATACATCTTATCTTATTGATTTATTTTCTCCCCATCTTCTGCACATCCCAGAAAATTAAGCATCTTTAGAATATTAAGAAACTGTTGGTATACAAAAAATAGCTATAAAAAAAAACAAGCAATTCTTTTATTCAGTCACTGTTGGCTTTTAAAGCAAATTAGATTATGCGGGTGAAGCCTTTGCCCTTCACTTGGGTTGTAAAGTGTATTCTGCACATGGTCAGAGGTTCTTCACAATTAATGTTTATCAGTTTGTTTTTCTACATTCAAGCCACAAGTAAAATCTATAATAAAGCAAGGCTCTCACTGAATACAGTAGAATTTCAAAAGAAATCCTCTTGTTCTGTTCTTTTCCAAGCCTACTGCCTTCCAGATGTCTCCATCTCCACTTTTCAAAATTCTTAACCTTTTATTGTGACATTATGGCAGGGATACCAACCCGAGGTCTGTGGCATGCCAGAAACAGCACGCAAACATGCCAACAGCACACGAAAACCCCTCTGGTCCATGGAAAAAACCTTCTCTCCAGGGAACTGGTCTCTGGTGCCCAATAAAGGCTGTGTGTGTGGGGGGGCATTGAATTAGGGGATTATCTGAATTATCTGAATGAGGGGATTATCTGATGGGGGGGGGGAACTATTAGGGTAAGTAATAATGCATAAGCGCACCAACCAAAGCATAAACAGGACGGTCCCTGTCCTATTGATTCTTTTTATGTTTCTTATATGTATCCATTTCATGGATTCATCGCTATGTTTTATACTTATACCTGTTATCTTGTGTAAGCGATTGACAAATCAAAACAAACAAACAAACAAACAAACTTCGCCATGAACTTCACTTGGGTTAATCTTTCAGCTTGCTTCAGGGAGCTGTCATAAAGATCAATAGAGGCACTATTAGTGAAAAGCAATGGAATTAACTAATTAAAGCGACGCCCAATTCGTTCAGTCCGACGTGGCTGTGGAGGAAGCCATGAAAGGAATCGCACGTTCTCACGTTTCTTCCAGCCAGGACGGATCGGGTCGGGAAATGGGAAAGCAGGGAAATTTAAAAAAAAAAAAAAAATAAATAAAAATCATTCAAAGTCCCGACCGGCTGACTGGAGAAGCAGCGGCGGCGGTGGGGGGGGGGGGGGAGAGGAAAAACCGAAACGGCCCGGGCAACTGTACCTTACCATCGCATTGGAGCAGTTTACGATGCAGACGGCCGTCAGGATAAACCAGCGCCGCTTGTAAACTTTGAAGGCTTGCCCCGCGGAAGGCTGGGGTTCATGGTTCATGGGGTGGCCGTCGTCCATCGGAGCGCTGTCCTTCCCTCCGCCGTCAGGGGAGACTCTCCGCCGCGCTGCTCAAGACCTTCTGAGCCATCCTCGCCGTCGTCTCTCATGCGGGGTTGCCTTGCAACAGCCGAGTCGGCGAAAAGGGGGAAGGAAAAAAAAAAAAAGAGAGAGGGGGGGGGGAATTGCCACATCCGCGCTAGCAGGGCCTGAAAAGCCGGTTTTCCTCCCCGCCAAGCGAAGCTCCCTTCGCCTCCGCAGCTTTTGCGGCGGCTGCCGCGGGACACTCCTCTCTGACTGACTGCTCGGCACTGGGAAATAGCGGCTTTCTTGCAGCCCCGTCGCCGCTTCCAAAACAGGGCCGCGGGATCCTAGCGCCTGCCCGGTTCGGTTCCCCGCCGGTTTGTTTCCCCGTCGGCCTTGTTTTCGAGCTCTGTTGCTTGGGCCTGTTTGTCCCGAAGGTGTTTTTTCATGAGGCAACTTGGACGTTCTTCGTTTTTGTTTTTTTTTCCCAAGTTCTGGCATGTTGTCCCGAAGGTGTTTTTTTTCATGAGGCAATTTGGACTCCCCCCCCCCCCCCCCCCCCCCCCCTTGGAAACGTTTACCTCAGGGATCTCCAAACCTGGCAACTTTAAGACTTGTGGACTTCAACTCCCAGAATTCTCCAGCCAGAATTCTGGAATTCTTTCTCCAGCTGGAAAATTCTGGGAGTTGAAGTCCACAAGTCTTAAAGTTGCCAGGTTTGGAGATCTCTGGTTTAGCTTCTCACCGAAGAAGCTTCTTCTTAACGGGTTTGATGGAGGAGAAGCGAAATGTTTCCGAGGACTAAGAAAGTCCAAGTTGCTTTTTGGGACAACCATGATCTTTGGCTGTCTGTGGAGATTCTCACTCATGCAGGTCATGGTTGTCCCAAAGATGGTTTTCCAAAACGCAACTTGGAGTTGTTTTCTTTTCTGAAAGACATTTCGTTGAAGTGAAACAAAATCCAGTTGTCTTTGGAAAAACTTTTTTTGGGAGGGATGATCTGGAATGATTAAGAATCTCTCTAAATTCTCAACCTGTTGCTCAAATAGGGAGGTGGGGAGGAGGTGTCAACCAGGACAAACCCTAGTACAACCCAGCCAAGCTTATCTAATCTCGGTTTTGGTTATGCCAGCTAGGAACTATTGCATCTGAAAAATCCCAGATGGGTGCAGACACTTCAATCATCCAAGAAGGCAGAGTCCTAAAATAGGATGGTTTCCCCCCCCCCAAAAAAAAAAAAAGAAAAAAGGATGCCATGGGCAAAGGATCAAGGTTCTACTCCTCTTCACCACCACCACCACCCCACTAAATCAAAGATGCACAAAAGTTCCCAAACCAGTTGGGGTTGGTTTCTGAACTCAGAAAAGGAACAGGTGGTATCATTTAGCAGCCTACTACATCACTTGACACAAGCAGGTGGCCATCTGAGGCATCAGAGTTTGAATCGTACAACAAAGGATTTTTCTTACTTTTTACTTACTTACACAGTTGACTTTTTTTTTTTCAGGCCAGGGGATGAGCTATACTACAAGTAGTCCTTAGACTCACTCAGTGACTTCAAAGTTAAGATGTTGATTTCTGACATTCTCTACCAGCTTCCCAGAAGCAAAGTCAGTGGGGAAGCAGGTAGGAAGTTGAAAGTTGTGATCACACGAGTTCCTTGTCTTGCTTAAAAATGTGTATGAACCTTGCAAACAACAGCAACCAGGACTCCCAGAATTGCTGTTTCACATCACAAGCAATGTGATGATGTTGTATCATATTTTACATCCATGTCACTTAGCAATGGAATTCCTGGTTCCAATAGCTGTGTAATTCGAGGACTAGTGTCCATCATTTTTTACTTTCTAAGAAAAGAAGATGTGTTTTAAATCAGCTCCACTCAGTTCTTTTTATTTTTTCTGAATATGTGTGCATTTAAAATTTTATTTCTCTTCTGTGGCCCAAAGTGGTATAGCCTAAGTGTAAGATTAATATTCATCAATGCATCCAAAAGTGCTTGACCTGACCTAGTTAAGTAAATTGTGTGAAGACAGACAATTATTTCAGAATACATATGCATCACGTGCTGTTAGTTTGGTATGGTGATTAAGGTGCAGGTCTAGAACCCAGGAGATTGTGAATTCTAGTCCCTTATTAGGCATGAGAAACCAGCTGGGTGACTCTACAGCAGCACTCTCAGCCCAACTGAGTTGTTGTTGGGAATAATAGGAGGAAAAAGGACTATTAGATATTTTTGTCACTTTGTACATGGAAAAAAGTGGGTTAAAAATAATAAAAGTGCTGGATTTGAATGGGAGATCCCTATAAGAAGAAGTGGAAAAGCAGTGTAGTACAGAATTTAGGCCAGAGAGTGGCCATCTGATGGTTGCTGTCTGCAGGGCCAGATAAATGCCAGCTGAAACACAGCCCAGTAATGCTGCCTCCCACCTTCCATCACTTAATGGACAAGATATTAAGATTCAGTAAGTGCTGAAAGCTACAGTTGTGTGAAATAGTTAAGGATATATAGCTATAAGGAAAATACTCTGTGGTGCTGCCTTCCCTTGGTGCCCAAACCACATACTTATTTTGCTTAATGGTTAATCCAGGGCTGGCTGTGCCCCCCAAATTTCACAGTGGCTCCTCCTAGCATTTACTAGCTCACTGCTGCACTTGAACTGAATGGAGTTGAACTGATTTAAAACACAGGTCTTCTCTTCTAAGAAAGTAAAAAAAAAAATGATGGATGCTGCAGTCCTCCAGTTGGAACCAGGAATTCTAGTGCTAAGTGACACAGTTGTAAAATATGTTGTAACACAATCACATTGCTTAATAACAGCAATTCTGGCAGTCCCAGTTGCTGTTGCTCACAAGGATTGCACAAGTTTTTGAGGACCTCATTCGACCACAACTTTGTCAGCCGTCTCATAGCATAAGACTTGTGATGTGGCTCTCGCTTCCTGCACTCTGGAGGCAAGACCACCATCATAGGACTCTTAGGCAGAATGAGGTGCCCAGGTTGGGGGTGGAGGGAAGAAGCAACAGAAACATTTCAAAGATCAGACTTGCTGGCCTGATGTGTGTGTGTGTGTGTATACACAAGCCTGATGATGGCAGATGAGATTCTGCCGAAACGTCGCTACAACTTTAAAAGCACAATTATAATGACGTGGGAAAATACCCGAACAAAGCTGAATACCATACATGTAAGTATCCCCGAAAACTTAAGAATATTTCCACTGCCTGTAAGTTCAGCTGGGAAATGGAAGAAATGTATTTTATCTCAAGCAGTATAATCTTTTGGTTTTATCCAACTGTGGCCTGACAAAGAGAGATGGGAATGTAGCAATCTCATGACCAATGACTCAATTCCCACAAACACACTGCTGAACAAATAATTTGGCGATTCTAGAAATGCACAGCAGTTGTGCTTTGGATGCATATTGTGGACCGTATAGCAAGGCAGGAGCTGGCAACCCTTCCTTCCACTTGTTTCCCCTGTTGTTCTGGCTGGTGGCCACATCTGACTCTGGTGAATTCATATCTGCTCTGCCACTATGCAGTTTGATCCTCATGTCACACATTAAAAGAATTATGCAGATGTTTTTCAAGTGTTATACCTTGTTGAGCGTGGTGGGAAGGTAAGGATAAGCCTTCAGGCTTGTCTTCTCCATTCCAACTCTCCATGTTGAAGGAGCATTGAGAGTGGCACCTGCAAACATAGTTAAAACATAAACTCAGGTCTTCTTTAACAGGGGAAGATGGGTATGGATGAGTCAGCATAAGCAATTCTGAAAAAGCTACTAATGAAAAGGAGAGCATCTCTTGAAGTTAGGGCTGCCCTAATCTGTTGCCCTTCAGTTGTATTTGCATTCTAGTTACCAGTATTGCCAGCCAGCATGGCTAATGACCTCCCAAAAGTATCTGCAGTACATCAGTTTTGGAAATGCTGCTCTGACTCATTTTTGTTTTTAATTAGCCCTTGAAGTTGTCTGAAGAGTTTCATGTATATTAAGTCAATTGCCCTATAACCATTTTATAAGGTTTATATTAATTTTTACTATACATTTTGTACTGTGTAATAAAATTATTGTTATAGCCATCTTATCAGGTAGGGCACTATCAATATCATCTCAACCTGCTGTGGCCCGCAAGAAATTTTTGGTGGTCCACAGAGAAATCTCATCCCCAGAGCACACACCCCCCAAAGCAATTAATCCAGGCTGTGTAGAAACACAAGTCTGCTCTCACCTGCGGGAACTCTCTCCGCCCACTCATTCCTTACCAGGCAAATTTGCCTGCTAAGTTGCTATTTTTCCTTTTTCTGACCATCAGCTGTTCTGCTGTGCCCGCAGATTTAGATGAGGTAGGAAGCAGGAAATGGTTGGATTTCTTGCTTTCTAGCTCGTCTTTAGATTTTCGGCTCTGCTTTTAAGAACAGCCGAACCTCCCTTAGGACTGAAGGCTCTATTATTCAGTGCAGACTCACAGCAAGCAAATTTTATGTGACAGACTCAGCTAGCCGATGGCAAATAGATAGATCACTGAATAATTCTGTGAGCAACTCAATCTGCCTGCCTGCTTTGCCTGATTTTGGGTAAAAGTTGCTCTTTTTTATAAAAAATTCAATATTTACATACATGGTGTATTGTGAGTTAATTTTGTGAGTTTGCTTGCAAGCAAATTTTATGTGACAGACTGAGCTAGCCGATGGGAGATAGATAGATCTCTGAATGAATCTGTGATTCTGTAGGCAACTCAATTTGCCTGCCTGCTTTGCCTGATTTTGGGTAAAAGTTGCTCTTTTTTAAATAAAAAAAAATTAATATTTATATAAATATAATATTTATATACAAGCCATGCCCAGCCAGTCACATGACCACCAAGCCACACCCATAAATTAGGCCATGCCCACAGAGCCGGTTTGTGGTCCCTGGGATTTCAAATTATGAGTTTGGTGGTCCCTGAGGTCCAAAAGATTGGCAACCCCTGTGCTCACCCATTCTGTATCCAAATTTGCCTCATGGGTTAAGGTTTCCTAACACATCTTAATGGAACGGATTCTTCCCTAATGCCATAATCCATAATATGTACCACAATTTGATTGATCATAGTAAATGAAAGTCAAACCATCATGACTTTGCCCAACCTATGAACCCAACAGTATGTCACCTAAGAGTTTGTGGATATCCTTGAGGACAATTTGTACCCCTAGGCTTTACTCTAGTTTTTATTTGCTTTTCTACATTTGTAAAGACTGAAAATACCTGATTCACACACCCCGTTTCTCCCAAACTAAGTTTGTCTGTGATCATATAGCAAGAGATTTCCTTAGATCCTGGGTATATATCACTTTGCCTGCAATTCTGATGCATCAGTGTGACACCCCTGATCTAGACACAAAACTGCCTTGTATTCACGAATACAAGTCCCATCTAATTCAGTATGTCAGAGCTAACCAGCAGTACCTTTCAGGGTTTCAGTTAAATTTCTTCCACAGCTGACTATTTTGAGTCCTTTTTGTATGCATTTGTCCCAAAGCCACTATCATTCTTTGTTTCCTTTTGCCTTATTTGTATAGCATGTGGTTGTACAACTTTATTGCCCTATAAAAAGATGTTGTTGTTCTGTAGCGATGAATCCAAGTTTCCTTCAAAACCAGAGCCTGAAGGTTCACTTCTATTTCCTATAGTTTGTCTCTATAATGACATGCCAATTTTGAACTTTGCACACATATTTGCTGGTAAACTTTGACACAATAAGGATCAGAGTGTTTGCACACATACTTATCTAAACCGGAGCTGTGATGTGACATTGTTGTGGAACCTATCACATGATGCATTCTGATTTCTCCAAACTTGATATGTGAAGATTTGAAAGGAAAGCATTTCCTTCCAATGAACCTCCTACCAAATCTGGTGCTCTGTGCAAGAAATGGAGACAATCGTGCAGCTATATAAATTTGGACCTTGCATTTATAGTCTTGCCTTTAAAAGTCCAGATGTATCAATTCAGTTCTAAGCTCACATTTCATTCGTTCTTTTTAAAGGCTGCTTCTACCTTTCTGGGAAGAAAAAAAAAGAATAAACATCAAACAAAACTATTGACTAGTTCTGACAAAAGGAAAGAAAAATACTGAGGGAATGTATTTATTTGGATCCCACTTTTATTATTTTTGCAAATAACTCAAGGAGATGAACATATCTAACATAACTTCCCAGTTTCCCCACAATAACACAATCTTATGAGGTGGGTAAGGGTTGGGCTAGGAGTGAATGACTGGCCAAAGTCTCCCAGCTAGCTTTTCATGTCTGATATGAAGCATAAAGGAGCCTCAGTGGCACAGTGGTTAGAGTGCAGTACTGCAAGCTACTTCTGCTGTAGCCAATTGCCTACAATTTGGCAGTTCAAATCCCACCAGGTTTAAGGTTTACTCAGCCTTCCATCCTTCCGAGGTGGATGTAAATTGTTGTTGGGGGCAATAGACTAATGGACAAACATAAATCTTGTTTGTTAGTATGAAACCTTTTGTAGGGGAAATAGGAGGCCTGAGTTCATCTTACTTCTAGTCCTGTGCAAAAAGGCCAAAATCTTGGCTTTTAAAAAAGTATTGGGGTAATTAAATATAATTTTTATTGAGAATTTTTACATCAGTAAAAGGCAAATGTAAATAAAAATATGAAAAATAAAGGAAAAATGTGCACAAAGTAAAACAGGAAGTAAGAAGGGTAAAGGAACAAGAATTCAAAAATATAAGTGACTTATGACCTTCTTGTCAACAGTTATAAACAAACTTATTTTCCCTTCTCCCTCTTGAGGTTACAGAAATCTCTTCAGGCCCTTTTTAATCCCTTCTCAATCATAAAATCAATAAATCATCACTTCTTTTTTTTTCCATTTTGAGCAAAAAGGTCTACAAAAATTTCCAGACATCTAGAAAAAGGGCTTATTACTTTGTCCAAACAAATCAATTTTGCCATTTCTGCCAATCCTGACAAATTCACAATGTATTCCTCCATTGTGGGAGATTTAGTATACCGCCCCTGCTGGGCAAACAGGTAATTTTCAACTTACAATCATTCATTTAATGACTGTTCAAAGTTACAATGGTACTGAAAAAAAGTGATTTATGACCGTTTTTCACACTTACGACCTTTGTAGCATCCCCACGCTCATGGGATCAAACTTCAGGTGCTTGGCAACCGGTTCCTACTTATGACCGTTGCTGTGTCCCAAGGTCATGTGATCACCTTTTGCAACCTGACAAGCAAAGCCCATGGGGAAGCCAGATTCACTTAACAACCGGGTTACTAATTTATCAGCTGCAGTGATTCACTTAATGACTGTGGCAAGAAAGGTCATAAAATTGGGCAAAACTCACCTAATGTCTCACTTAACAACAGAAATTTGGGGCTCAATTGTGGTCATAATTCGAGAACTACCTGAAGTTCACTTTCAAATTCCATCTTATGTTGTTTGATTCCAGTTACCTTTTTTTAAAAAAACCTATCTTTCTCTGCATCTGAACATCACTGAAAACTAAATCTTTGGCAGTCTGCAGTGAAGTACAGAAGTAGGGCTGACTTGCGTTGATTAGCTGCTTCCTTTTTCTTTTTCTTTTTAAAGGCTTATGCAGAAGAGCAGTAAAGGGTCAGAGAATTGGCCAAATACAGCTATCCAGGTTCAATCAATGGAAGTGTTATGTTGCTTTACTAGGGAGGTTGGTAGTGATGTTCAGGGAATCACCTTGGAATTTGATCGCCCCATCAAAGCTTTCCACTACCGTAATAATTTCTCACCCTAGAAACTCATGTGTCAAGCACTTTTGGTTTGTTAAATAAATACTTATTACAGAAAAAATTGCAGCAATCCACATGCCTGTGGCTCTGATATTTGGTTACATAGTTATTACTTCTTTTTTCTGTTGAGGTTGCCACATCTTAGGATTTTTTTTTAAATGTGTGATGATGTCAGCTAAGCAACACCATCACCTAATCCATGTGCATTTGTTTATGGCTGAGAGGAGATTTCAACTTGATTGCTCAGGGTTTTTTTTTTTTAATGCATATATTCTATAAAACTAAATTTGCCTCCATTAAAGATTAAAAGATGTGGGTAGAACATGTGATAAATCCTAGGACCCAAAATAGTGTTAAAATAGTATTTAAAAGCCCCCCTCGCTACCTTACTGTTATATTAAAGGAAGTATTTAAATATGCTGAGTTGGTGATTGTTTATAATTTCTGTGAGAAGTGCATATAAATACAAGAGGTTAATGAATCTCTGATGAACATGAATATGGAAAATTGCCAACTAAGCAACATATAACACATTAAGATTCCAGAAAAAAAGATGAGCTGCATGAAATAGAAGATACACACACACACACACACACACACACACACACACACACACAAACAGAGAGAGAGAGGCTGAAATTCCTCTCCTCTGCTTGTATTTTGCCTTTGGAACAGATTTCTTTTCAGGTGGGGAGGGAAAGTAGAACTTCTTAGCATCAGAGCTTTTTGTTGCCCAGAAAACATCAGCTAGTTGAGTCAGGCACAAGCAAGTCAGTTTCAAGGTTTCACATCCTGTAAGTTCAGTTTGAAGAGGACACAATGGCTCTGCTGAGCATGTCAGCGACAGCCTGAGTTCAAGACCCAAATGCCGCACAACAGAGTGAGCTCCTGTTATTTGCCACAGCTGCTGCCCACCCGAGCAGTTCAAAAGCATGCAAATGCGAGTAGATAAATAGGTGCCATTTCAGTGGGAAGGTAGCAGTGTTCTGTGTGCTTCGGCAATAGTCATTGCTGGCCACATGACCACAGAAATGTCTTCAGACAATGCTGGCTACCTCAGCTAATAAATGGAGATGAGCAGCCACCAACCCCGGAATCAGGACAGGGAAAACCTTTATCTTTAAGCCCAGTCCATTACCCAATCTTGTAAAAAGGAAGAAAAGAGGAAAGGGAAGCAGCTGTGGAAGTGAAGCTGGGGATCTGGTTTCCTCAGAGCCAGAGCAACACTGCAGAATAGACACTGAGCTCAGGAACCAGACAAAAGGTTCAGACCTGGCAGATAACAGTAAGTCACATAGTTTCCCACGCACAACTGCGCCAAACGTAACCCTTTTTTCTCCATCCCTCACATGCTGTCAGATTTTTCAGGGAAAACACTATTTTCATACTGGAACATGTTGGGATGCTTCAGTCTGCCTCAGCAGGGAGCTACTTACGAGATGTCCTCAGCAAACAGTAAGTGGGATGTTTCTTTGCTGTTGAGTTAAAGTGCTAACCACCCACTTTGAAACAAAATCTGTCCCCATGGCTGATTTCTCTTTTGCCTCTGTCCTCAATTGCTCCCAATCCCCTGATTGCCCTAGAAAGTTTACCATTTTAGGCATCGTGGATTGTGCTTAGACTGTTTCAGAATGAGAGAGAAAATAGCATGGAGGGCTTCACAGGCTGCAGATGAGATGAATGCAACAATGTGGGAAAGCAGAAGAAAATAGATGCTGTCAGGACATCAGGAATGGGCTTCAAAAATTTTAGCAAAGGGTTCTCTGTCCGGTTGCTGGATGGCTGTGGCCATGGTGGGTGCGCCCTAGTTGGCCTCCTGCACCATGCCAGGGTGGGGCATTTTTGCCCTCCCCAAGCTCCGGAGGCTTTCCTTGAGCCCATTTCTGGCCTTCCTGAATGTCCAGGAGGCCCGTTTTTCACCCTCCTCGAACCTCTGCATGCACCCTGCACTTACCTGCATCCAAAACAGGCCTTGTGGGGACTCCTGGGAGAGGCAGAGTGAGGTGGGTGTGACCAGTCAGGAGTGGGATTTGGGGGTTCTCTGAACTGCACAGAATCTTGGCTAGGGGCTCTGCCAAACCCCTGTGAACCCCCAGCAGCCAACCCCTGCAGGGCGTATATAATGTGCTGTTAGATTCAAGGAGAGACATGCCTTACCATGACTGATCATCATCTCCCAAGGATACTGAAGACATTGATGGGCTTTCATCTTTAAATCTCAAGGATTTCAAGGATCTAAAGCCCCTGTCACACTGCACCAACGGATGGAAAGAGGATGTAAAACGGAGAAAAACACTTGCCATCCGTTGGTTAACGCGATGCTTCCGTTCTGAACTCACTGCCTCCATTTTTCATCCTCTCTATCCGTCCATCATCCGTCTATTGAGGTTCCATCCGCTCAAAAAGTTTTGAGCTGCTCAAAACTTTTTGAGCGGAAAATGTATCCAACGCGTCCGTTCTGCATCCGCAACGCATACGGGGAACATTCGTTCTACATCCGTCGTCATCTGTTACGCGTCCGCTATATCCGCTAGGCATCCGCTGCGCATCTGCGCAACTCAAATCTGCTCCATCAGAAAATGGACACAGGGAGGAAGCGAAACGGACGCGGAACGGACGTGCAGCGTTAGTAGCACGTACAGAGAAAGGATGAAAGCGGATGCAGCTCACAAAGAAAGCATTTAAAATGGAAAAAACGTTCGCAGAGGGGACCTATCTTGGATATTAAGGATGTCTAGAGGATGCCTAGAGGATGCAAAAGGACACCTAGAAGAAAACCTATATTGCCTATAAAAAGGGGGAGGAACTCACCTGGATCTCACTTTCAGTCCAGCAGCCCTGCTGTGCAGACCTCTGTAGCCTTCATCTGGCTCTTGCTCTTCCACAGCATCCAATCATCTCCACCATGGATCGTAACACACTCCTTTTGTAGCCACCATCATTCTGCAACTGTGCGAAGCCATCTACAGGCTCTTTCAACTGTTCTACGGGAAGAAAAGGAGGCGGCCAAGAAGTGTCTGGGTCCGAAGATGGATCGCAAGAAGAGCAGAGGACGGACTGTACAATAAGCTGATGGTGGAGCTGAGGAACGAAGACCCTCGTGCATTCCAGAACTTCATGAGGATGCCTCCAGCCATGTTTGACGAAGTTGTGGAGTGGCTGAGACCAGGTTGACCTAGGCAAACACCAACTTCCGGCCCAGCCTGGACCCGGGGCTCAAAGTGGCACTGACTCTGCGCCACCTGGCCTCAGGAACCACCTACAGGAGCATGCAGTACGGCTGGAGGGTGCCACACAACACCATCAGCATTGTGGTCAGAGAAGTGGTGCAGGCCATCATTGAAGAATAACTGGAGGAGCTTCTCCAGTGCCCCTCCACTGAAGAAGGCTGGAAGAAAGTTGCAGAGCAGTGGTATCAGAAGTGGAACTTCCCCCAGACCATTGGAGCCATAGATAGCAAGCACGTGGCCTGCAAAGCTCCAGCCAAGTCGGGGTCCACTTATTTCAACTACAAGGGCTTCTTCAGCATCATCCTCTTCGCCATGGTCGATGCTGACTACAAGTTCATGTACATCGATGCTTCAGGCAACGGGCCAGCTTCAGATGCCCAGGTATACAATGCCAGTGACCTCAAGGAGGGGCTGGAACTCAACCTCATCAAGGGCTTCCCAGATCCAGACCCCCTGCCCAACGACACGCAAGATGCATCCTACTTCATCGTGGGGGATGACGCCTTCTCCCTCAGAACCTACATCATGAAGCCCTACACTTCCAGATGCCTCACCCGTGAAGAGAGGATCTTCAACTACAGGTTGTCCAGGGCAAGGCGGGTGGTGGAGAAACGCCTTTGGCATCCTGGCCAACAGGTTCCAGGTACTTCTCATCACCATGCAGCATCACCCAGAGACCGTGAGGAGGATCGTGGAAGCTTGCTGCATCTTGCACAATCTCATGCGCACCCGCTACCCAGTGTTGCAGAACAGGCTCGTGGACCTTTAACAAGGCAATAGGGACATGGAGCCTGGGGAATGGAGGCAAGGGCCCATCAGAGCTTCACGTGAAGGGAAGAAGCAGCGCAACCTCCTGAGACACTGGTGCAACTCCCCAGCTGGAGCAGTGGAATGGCAAGACAGGATGATAGATGCTTAATGGATGCTTCCTTCAGCCTGTCTCATCACACTGATGAGATTGGGCCATGTATGTTGGGTGGGCCTACAATGAACAGGGCATTTAATAAAGAGTTGTGTTTATGTTGACATGTGTGGATGAATGATTACATTAGTACTGATAATAAAGGGCCATAGGTGTGGCACCTGGGAGGGTGGACCATATAGTCCCACTATGCTTGCGCTGGAGGTTTATCTATCCCACAGCTATTACCCATCCCAAAGGTATCCCTGCCCATCCCACAGGTATCCCTGCCCATCCCACAGCTATTATCCATCCCACAGGTATCCCTGCCCATCCCACTGCTATCCTTACCCATCCCACAAGCATGCAAAAGCTTAAACCATTTCTAAAAGTTTCCACCAAGACTATTGACAAAAATAAATGAAGCAAGTGTGTGAAGCAAAGATAATATTTATTAATAACAAGCTGTAAAAGAAAAATAACCCAAGTCAAGTGTCCAAAGCAAAAATAAAATCAACATGTAGCCACCCAGTCTCTGGCACTCTTCTTGGTCACTCTGAGGTGTGCCCAGTCTCAGGGGTGAAGGGTCCAGGTGCTGTGGAGGTGGCTGCTGCTGGAGTGCTGGTCTGAGGTGCCACTGGGGTGCCTGGCCCCGAGAGGACAACAGGGGACAGTGTGTTGAGGAAGCTCTCAGACAGCTGGCTCAGCCCTGTGATGTTGAGAGCCCCTTCCTCCATGACATGGGGTGTCAGCCCCAATACCGATGACAGATGTACTGAGGCCGGGCTTGGCTGT
Organism: Laticauda colubrina; assembly: GCA_015471245.1. NCBI lineage: Eukaryota > Metazoa > Chordata > Lepidosauria > Squamata > Elapidae > Laticauda > Laticauda colubrina. The sequence continues at coordinate 17,232,195 of BLBF01000004.1, read as the reverse complement.
GGGGTGGAGGAAGAAGCAGTATAGTGGGGCTGTCTGGTCTGCAGCTGGGTGCGGACTGGCATCGGTAGCATCGGTGGCATGGGTGGCATCTGTGGTGTGGCTGGCATCGGTGGCGTGGCTGGCATCGGTGGCATCAGTGGCACCGGTGGCGTCCGATGTACCTGTGCCTGGACTGGGAAGGGCTGCCTGTGCTGCTGGACCTCCTGGTAGCCGTAGCCTTGGTAGGGGAGGGCCTGTGGAAAGCCTTGGAAGGGCAGTGACATCACCTGGGGTGGAGGAGCAGGCCTGGACTGGGTGGGAGCAGGTTCAGCTTGGTCTGGAGGGTTGTGAAGAAGATCGGTGATCCTGTCCTTCACCACCTGGTACTGGGGTTCCGACATGTTCATGAGGGTCTGGTTGACGTAGGTGAGGAAGGGCCTGCTGTTGGAGGATGGGGCGTCGGTATGTACCTGTTTAGAGAGGAGATCTATGCTGCTCCTGATGGTGTCTCTTATCTCCAGCAGGACAGTGTGGCTCTGCCCCTCTGGTCTGGCTCTCTGTCTTTCTGTGGAGGTGGAGCTGGGGTGGATGCGGGTTGGGCTGTGGTGGAAGTGCCGTCTCCTTTCTCCCACTGCATCAGGGGGGTCCTCCACGTGCTCCGCCAGGGGTAGTTCAGCTGTCGGGGGGGGGTCTCCGTCGTGGCACGCTCCACAGATACCTGCCTGGACACAGGAGCTGACTCTTGGCCAGAAGAGGACTCGCTCTCAGCAGGCTGCCTGAGAGAGAGGGTTGTGAGAGGGGCTGCTCCTTGGTGGCGGATCTCACCCTCCAAGAAGCTGCACTTGGCCATCACGTAGGTCTCCTGGTCCGTCAGGTTGACCGCGGCCTGACCAGATTTCTTCAGGTGCAGCTTCCCGTACCAGGTGTGCATGTGCTTCCACCAGCTGTGGAGCACCTCCGAAGTGTAGCCCAGGCTCTCCGCCTTCTCTCTCCAAGCAGCCTGCTTCCTCTTGGTGTCTCGATAGAGCCTGTGTCCCTTCCGCCAAAGATATTCATTCTCCCTCAGCCACTCCAGCACCTCCTCCTCATGTTTCTCTTTGATTGTGTATTGCCTCCTCTCCCGTTCACATGTCTGCCTCTTCCTCCCTTTGGCAGGGCCATATGGGCCCTCATCAGAAGGGCTTCTAGGTTGTAGGGGCTGCTCCTCCACACCAGCAGCAGCAGCAGTAGCAGCAACAACAGTACCAGCAAAAGCAGGACCAGCAGCACCAGCAGGACCAGCAGCAGCAGCACCAGTAGCACCAGAAGCACCAGCAGGCCCAGGAGCAGGACCAGGGGCACCAGCAGGACCAGGAGCACCAGCAGGACCAGGAGCACCAGCAGGACCATCAGGACCAGGAGCAGCGCCAGCAGAGTAAGCACCAGCAGGACCAGCAGGACCAGGAGCAGCGCTAGCAGAGTAAGCACCAGCAGAAGCACCAGCACCAGGAGCAGTGCCAGCAAGAGTAAGCACCAGCAGAAGCACCAACACCAGGAGCAGTGCCAGCAGAGTAAGCACCAGCAGAAGCACCAGCACCAGGAGCAGTGCTAGCAGAGTAAGCACCAGCAGAAGCACCACCAGCAGAAGCAGCATCAGCAGAGTAAGCACCAGCAGAAGCACCACCACCAGAAGCAGCATCAGCAGAAGCCCCAGCACCAGAAGAATGAGCCCGGGCAGCAGAAGCCCCAGCAGAAGCAGAGTCAGGGCCAGGGGGTGGGAGTGTGGCCCTGTCCCTCTTGCCAGGGCTGGCAGCAGATGGCATAGGCTTCCATTTCTTCCCCATGGTTGTTGGGTTGCTGGCTGGCTGGCTGGCTGGCTGGCTGGCTGGCAAGCTGTGTCTGGTAGCAGGTCTTTCCTCTGAATGGTGACCTGCTTGCGAGCTGCTTCCCTGTATATCCGCGGGGCTGACGCAATGCATCCTCCCCGCATGCGCAGTGAACGCTAGGCATCCGCTAGGCATCCGCTAGGCTTTCGCTCTGCATCTGCTTCATCCGCTCGGAATCCGCTCGGAATCCACTCTTTCCGTTCCGCGTCTGCTTTGCTGTGCTCTCCCGGAAGCCTTGCGGATGTGCCATCCGCTTCTATCCGCTTCCATCCACTAGGCTTCCGTGGAGCATCCACTTTCCATCTGGCCTACGTCCTCCCCCCGTCCATTCCTTTCCGTGTTGTCCGCTCTGGTTATGCAAATTCGGGGCACTTTTGAGAGCGGATAACAACGGATGGAACATTTTGCTCGTCCTCTGTGTCCTTTTTACAAACATTTTGCATCCGTCGGCCAGTGTGACAGGGCCTTTAGGTCACGTGATATCGTAGAACCTAGAAATTTGAAGGTCTCTACTGTTGATACTGTGTTATCTAGTATTGTAGGAGGTGGTAGTATGGGAGGGTTTTCTTCTAAAGTCTACCACCATTTCTACGGTTTTGAGTGTGTTCAGTTCCAGATTGTTCTGGTTACACCATGAGGGAAGTTGTATAACATCCTGTCCATATGCAGATTCATCGTTGTCTCAGATGAGACCATTAACTTTTGTATCATTAGCAAACTTCAGTATTTTAACAGATGGATCATTTGAAATGCAGTCACTGGTATATAGGGAGAAGTGGAGATGGCACACAGCCTTTGGGGGCTCCTGTGCTGATTGTACAGGTATCGGATGTGATTCCACCGAGCTTCACCTGCTGCTTCCTGTCTGTTAGGAATACTAATATGGCAAAGGATGATTGCATTTTAAGGACAGAATGACTCATACTTGATAAATACTTGGAACACATTCAATTCCTGGCTTCCAGATAAGGTTCTAAGTCAGCTTTTACTTCCTTTAAAGATGACAAGCGCACAATTATGGCAATGCTTCTGGCCCTGCCTTTGCACCCAAATAGCTTTTGATCAGCAACTTATCATATTCTCTGGGCTATAACTAATGGTAGCTGAATTTGCCTTGCCGAGATCTACGCTTTTGAAAATCAAATCATGTCTAAAATAAATCATATTGATGTCATGCCCTTGTTGGAGTCAAGAGGGATCTTAGAAGCTGTGCACTCTCCACGCCTTCACAGATGTGGCTCCATTCCACTGTTAGACAGACCAAGGCAACTGGTGACTGAAGGAGAAAGACAAGGAATAGGGGAAAGATATTAGAAGACATAGTTTAGTATGCTTTATGCAACCTAGCACTGATGATATTACCCAGTTGGGTAATGAAACATCTTCAAGAAAACAACCAAACTCTAAGCACCCAACAAGATGCAGTTTTCTCTGCCTGGCAGCTCTGCTTCCAAGTTAGCCTGTTGGCTGAAATCTGGAGGATGCATACATTGCTAGAAAGGAAGTCATAATGTCCATGTGGACAACAAACTCACATGGGCTCAAATGTAGGGTGTGATCTTGGTAAATTCCCATATTGTACCTCCTCAAATTGAATACTTCACTGAGCAGAAGATCCTGTTCCTCATAGGATGATGACTTCTTTGATTTCTCATGGGATGATGACTTCTTTGGGATTTAAATAAATAAAAAAACATATACGTAACTGCATAGTCATAGTTCCTGAAGATGGTTTAAATGCTCCAGGGGTTTACTGTATATTGCTATTAGGATCTTGACTGGGATAGGATAGGCTTATTAGCATTGGCTTCCACAGAAGGAGCTGGTTTAAGAGGGTGGTGACAAAAATATTCCTATAGTATTTTTTTTATTACAGTCACAGTCCCGCATTACAAATAAGAAGCATTAAAGAAGCACTCAAAGGCCAGACAAGGAATAATGGATGGAAACTGATCTAAGAGAGATTCAGCCTGGAAATAAGGAGAAATTTTCTGACAGTGAGACCGATCAACCAATGGGGCAGCTTGCCTTCAGAAGTTATGGGAGCTTCATCACCAGAAGTTTTCAAGTAGAGACTGGACTGCCATCTGTCAAAAATGGTGTGGGGTCTGCTTGGGCAGGGGGTTGGACTAGATGACCTACAAGGTCCCTTCCAACTCTCTTAATCCGAATATTGAAATACCAACAGTAACATCAATAATATTAACAACAATTTCAATTGCAAAAGGCAGCTTTACTCAGAACAACTTATATCCTGTGACGATACCTCTTAACACCATAAACATCTGCATCTATCTAACTCAGGTCCTTTAGAAGGACTCGATAGTGGACAAAAATGCCAAATGCAATCTGAACATCTGGCTGACTGTGCGATGGATCAAAAGTAATATATTACAATTAATTTGTTGTCAATTGGCAATCAAAGTCTGACTAATTTTGCAGATAGTAAAACAAAATTTAGCGACCTTCAAGAGATTGCATTGTACTGATCTGATATCAGCAATTGCATATTAAAAAGATGAGTGTTCCCTGGGTATTTCATCAGGTGAGTTGTTATGAGTGGGTCCTTGAGACCTTATGGAATAGGGGGTCTCCAAATTTGGAAACTTTAAGACTTGTGGACTTCAACTCCCAGAATCCCTCAGCTAGCTATGGGAGTTGAAGTCCACAAATCTTAAAGTTGCCAAGTTTGGAGACCTCTGTTATAAAAGGTACAGTATAGTAGAGTATCATGCACTGTAGTTTTAATAGCCCCACAAGGGCACAGGCTCAGCTGGGATGGATTTTTTGTTTACATCCACCTGCCAAAAGTGCTTTATCCTTTTATAGACCTCACTTCAGAGTAGCTGAAAAAAATGCCTTCTCCCATAAGAACCTCCTTAAGTAAGAGGGTCTGTAGCTAAATTTTATTCTGGTTCTTTCCACCTGGAATGTAGAACTTTCTGATGTAGAACCTGAAGTGGAAGCTTTTCATAGGCGGGGGATACCCATCCAATCTTTTTTTTAATGAAAGATAAACACAAGTATCTTTGCAAGGTGTTTCTCCTTTGTATTTATCTGTACATGTGTGTGTGTGATTGGCTTAAACAAGTATGGTACATCCTCTTTTTCTAAATACACACTTCATGCACACTTAACCTTTGTATCTTATTTTGACTGGTGAAGTTACTTGGATGAGTATCAAAATGTCTCAGATTAACAAACTTTGGTCGAGCTGCCAGGATTTAACCTTTGTTTAGATACTTTTGGCCTGGGTGATTGAGTTTTCAATGACATATTTAACCTTTGTGGACTTAATCTACTAACAAATCAGCTGGGAATCAACTCTGAAGATCTTTTTAACACATTCCATTTATCTTATTAAACTTGAAGGCCGCTTTCTGAACTAGAAACCAAAGCTTTATTTAATTTGCTTGGAGTCTTTTCTCTTTTTAATTTTTTTTAATTGAATATTGTTTTTGTTAATTGTATATATTAAGAAGGTTAAATAAATGAAAAAAGAAACGAGAGGCTGGTTGATTCCAAATGACTCCAGGCAGCTTACACTTGAAAGGAGTCAAGAATAAATGATAAAATAAAAATAAAAAATCACGTCTGGAAGAAACAAACACAACATGCCAGAAAAAAACAACAGGGACTGAAGGAAAGAAAAGAAAGCATCCTACTGCCAGGCCTGGGAGAACAGCCAGGTTTTCAAAGCCTTTCAGAATATTGTCAAGGTAGGACCCATAGCAGATGGCTCAAGAATTATCATATCAGAAGGCAGCAGCCACAACAGAGAAAGCAAATGTCCTGGGATCCAGAAAAGGGGCTCTTTCTTTGCATGGACCTGGTTTACACCCACTGTCTCCAAACCTACTGGGAAGACATAAAACTATTGGAGACAGGTAGTCCTTTAAATAATCAGGTTCTAGATATAGATCAGTCACAATTTTCCATGCACATTATCAGGGATGGGCTGCTGGGGATTCGCAGGGGTTCGGGAGAGCCCCTAGCTAAAATTCTGTACAGTTCGGAGAACCCCCAAATCTCACTCCTGGCTTCCCCTCCCCTCCCCTCCCCTCCCCTCCCAGGATTCCCCACGCAGCCTGTTTTGAATGCAGGTAAGTGCAGGGCACACACAGAGACTCAGGCAGGACAAAAAACAGGCCTCACGGAAGTTCGGGAAGGCCGGAAATGGGCCTGTTTCTGGCTTCTAGAGAGCCTGTGGAGCCCAGGGAGCCATTTCCCCCTCCCGGAGGCTCTAGGAAAGCCTCTGGAGCCCAGGGAGGGCAAAAATACTCCACGCCTACCCAGCAACCGGGCAGAGAACCTTTTGTTAAAAATTTTGAAGCCCACCCCTGCACGTTATGTCCATCAAGAAACTAGGATTGATTTAGGCTTCCTGTTAATGGTTTATTTATTTAGCATATGGCACTTGTTAATAATAAAAAGACATGTACCTGGCATTCTTACTACAACATATAGTATTGCTTTAGATTTAGAAGATGCCAAGCTGGTTTGATGTTATAATTATAAGAGAAAGATTTGCTACCATAAACCCAAGCTATTTACTTGCATTTTTCTGGAAATCTGAATATAATAAGGGCAAAGTCTGTTTTGCATCAAGCTTGACTCCTGGAGATCCATCCGTATAATTTTATTTGGATGACATTTGGATGGATTGCCATTTCCTTTCTCTGAGATTCTTTTTTCTTTTAAGTTTCAGCTTCCCAGTTTAGCCTCCAGTACTTGTCTTCCAAAGTAAGGTAGTCTCTCTCCATGTATTAAGTAGGCCTGATATTGCCTTGCTTTCTAGTTCAGCTAAATGCATTGCTGCCATCTGCTGAGGGGAACAGAAAAGAGAAGCAAGTAGAGCCTACTGCAAATAGTCCTCAATCAATGACAATGGAGTCCCAAAATTCTGTTGCTAAACAAGACAGTAGTTAAATCCCATGTCACACTGAACCAATGGATGCAAAGAGGATGTAAAACGGACAAAAAACCTTGCCATCCATTCGAAAACGCGATGTACTCACTGCCTCCATTTGGCTTCCTCTCTATCCGTCCAGCATCCATTTATGGACGTTTCATCCGCTCCAAAAGTTTTGGGCTGAAAATGTATCCAGAAAATGTATCCAGTTCGTCCGTTCTGCATCCGCTACGCATCTGTTACGCATCCGTTACGCATCCGTTACGCATCTGCTATATCTGCTAGGCATCCGCTATGCATCCACGCAACTCGCATCCGCCCGGACGCAGGGAGGAAGCGGAACGGATGCAGAATGGATGCAGAATGGATGCAGAACAGAAACAAAGCGTTTAAAACGGAAAAAACGTTCGCAGAGGGGACCTATCTCGGATATGAAGGATGTCTAGAAGATGCCTAGAGGATGCCTAGAGGATGCCTAGCGGAAAACCTATACTGCCTATAAAAAGGGGGAGCAACCCGCCTGCATCTCACTTTCAGAACAGCAGCCCAGCGGTGCAGACCTCTGCTGCCTTCATCTGGCTCTTGCTCTTCCACAGCATCCAGTCATGTCCACCGTTGATTGTAACAAAGTCCTTTCGGCAGCCACCATCGTTCTGCAACAGTGCGAAGCCATCTGCAGGCTCTGTGAACTCTACTGCAAGAAGAAAAGGAGCCACCCAAAAAGCGTCTGGATCCGAAGATGGTTCGCCAGAAGAGCAGAGAACAGACTGTACAACAAGCTGATGGTGGAGCTCAGGAACGAAGACACTCGGGCGTTCCAGAACTTCATGAGGATGCCTCCAGCCATGTTTGACAAACTTGTGCAGCGGCTGACACCCAGGTTGACCAAGGCAAACACCAGCTTCCGGCCCAGCCTGGAACCTGGGCTCAAGGTGGCACTCACTCTGCACCACCTGGCTTCAGGGACCACCTACAGGAGCATGCAGTATGGCTGGAGGGTGCCATCCAACACCATCAGCATTGTGGTCAGAGAAGTGGTGCAGGCCATCATCGAAGAATACAAGGAGGAGCTCCTCCAGTGCCCCTCCACTGAAGAAGGCTGGAAGAAAGTTGCAGAGCAGTGGTATCAGAGGTGGAACTTCCCACATACCGTTGGAGCCATCGATGGCAAGCACGTGGCCTGCAAATCTCCAGCCAAGTCAGGATCCACTTATTTCAACTCCAAGGGCTTCTTCAGCATCATCCTCTTCGCCATGGTCGATGCTGACTACAAGTTCATGTACATCGATGCTTCAGGCAACGGCTCATCTTCAGATGCACAGGTATACAACGCCAGTCACCTCAAGGAGGAGCTGGAAGGCCACCTCATTGTGGGCTTCCCAGATCCAGAACCCCTGCCCAACGACACACAAGATGTGCCCTACTTCATCGTTGGGGATGACGCCTTCTCCCTCAGAACCTACATCATGAAGCCCTACACTTCCAAACTCCTCACCCGTGAAGAGAGGATCTTCAACTACAGGCTGTCCAGGGCAAGGCGGGTGGTGGAGAACACCTTTGGCATCCTGGCCAACAGGTTCCAGGTACTTCTCACCACCATGCAGCATTTCCCAGAGACCGTGAGGAGGATCATGGAAGCTTGCTGCATCCTGCACAATCTCATGCGCACCCGCTACCCAGTCTTGCAGAACAGGCTCGTGGACCTCCAGCAAGACAATGGGGACATGGAGCCTGGGGAATGGAGGCAAGGGCGAAACCTGATCGACACTGAGGATGTGCAAGGTCCCAACAGAGCCTCACATGAAGCGAAGAAGCAGCGCAACCTCCTGAGACAATGGTGCAACTCCCCAGCTGGAGGAGTGGAGTGGCAAGACAGGATGGTAGATGCTTAATGGATGCTTCCTTCAGCCTGTCTCATCACACGGATGAGATTGGGCCATGTATGTTTGGTTGGCCTACAATGAACAGGGCGTTTAATTAAGAGTTGTGTTTATGTTGACATGTGTGGATAATTATTACATTATTATTGATAATAAAGGGCCATAGGTGTGGCACCTGGGAGGGTGGACCATACAGTCCCACTATGCTTGCACTGGAGGTTTATCTATCCCACAGCTATTACCCATCCCACAGGTATCCCTGCCCATCCCACAGCTATCTCAACCCATCCCACAGCTATCTTAACCCATACCACAAGCATGCAAAGGCTTAAACCATTTCTAAAAGTTTCTACCAAGACTTTATTAAAAAAAAGAAATGAAGCAAGTGTGTGAATCAAAAATAGACTTTATTAACAACAAGCTATAAGACAAAAATGAGTCTCTGGCACTCCTCTTGGTCACTCAGTCTCAGGGGTGAAGGGTGCAGGTGCTGTGGAGGTGACTGGTGCTGGAGTGCTTGTCATCAGCTCCTCCAGAAGCAGAAGCAGCAGAAGCGCCAGCCCCAGAAGAGCGAGCCCGTGCTGCAGAAGCCCCAGCAGAACCAGAGTGAGGGCCAGGGGGCGGGATGGTAGCCCTGTCCCTCTTGCCAGGGCTGGCAGCAGATGGCTGAGGCTTGCTGTGCTTCCGCATGGTTGTGGGGTTGCTGGCTGGCAGGGAGGCTGGCAGGAACCAAGGCTGGCAGGAAGGCTGGCAGGGAGGCAGGCACCAAGGCTGGCAGGAAGGCTTGCAGACAGGCACCAAAGCTGGCAGGCAGACATGAACCAAGGCTGGCAGGAAGGCAGGCAGCAAGGCTGGCAGGCAGACCGGCTGGCAGCAAGGCTTGCAGGTAGGCTGGCAGCAAGGCTTGCAGGCAGGCTGGCATCAAGGCTGGCATCAAGGCTTGCAGGCAGGCTGGCAGCAAGGCTGGCAGCAAGGCTGGCAGCAAGGCTGGCACCAAGGCTGGCACCAAGGCTGGCAGCAAGGCTTGCAGGCAGACATGCAGGCAGGGCAGGCAAGGCAGCCAATCCGTCCGGCAGCAGGTCTTTCCTCTGAATGGTGACCTGCTTCCGAGCTGCTTCCGTTATATCCGTGGGGCTGATGCAATGCATCCTCCCTGCATGCGCAATTAAGGCCAGGCATCCATTAGGCTTCCGCTGTGCATCCGCTGTGCATCCGCTTCATCCGTTCGGCATCCGCTGTGCATCCGCTGTATCCGTTCCACGTCCGCTTTGCTGAGGTCCCCCGGAAGCCTAGCGGACGTGCCATCCGCTCCCATCTGCTTCCATCCGCTGGGCTTCCGTTCCACATCCGCTTTGCATCCGCCCTGTGTCCTCCATGCGTCTGTGTTATCTGCTCCGGTTATGCAAATTTTTGCCCCTTTTGAGAGCGGATAACAACGGATGGAACATGTTGCTCGTCCGCTGTGTCCTTTTTGCATCCGTTGGGCAGTGTGACATGGGCTTAAATAAGTTTTGCCCTCTTTTATCGCGTTACTTGCCACATTTTATGTGAATCACTGCAGTTGTTAAGTTAGTAACACGATTGTTTGGTGAATCTGGCTTCCCTATTGACTTTGCTTTTTCATGTATTTATTTGTTTGTTTGTTTATTTATTTATTGCTTACAAGATAATAGGAATCAGTAAAAACATAGTTATGAATACATGGATACATTTAAGAAAAATAAAAAATAAAATAAACAATAGGACAGGGAGGATAGGCAAGTTGGTGCGCTTATACACATCCCCTACAGACCTCTTAGGAAAGGGGTGAGGTCAATAGTAGACAGTCTAAAGCTAAAGTTTTTGGGATTTGGGGAAGAAACCACAGAGTCAGGTAGAGTATTCCAGACATTGACCACTCTGTTGCTGAAGTTGTATTTCCTGCAATCAAGTTTGGTGCTATTAACCTTGAATTTGTATCTATTGTGTGCTCTAGTGTTGTTATGGTTGAAGCTGAAGTATTCATTGACAGGTAGGACATTGCAATGTATGATTTTATATACTATACTTAGATCGGACTGAAGGCAGCATAGTTCTAGGTGTTCTAGGTCTAGAATTTCAAGTCTGGTTGCATAAGGTATTCTGCAACGAGTAGAGGAGTGGAGAACTCTTCTTGTGAAATATTTCTAGACTTTCTCAACTGTGTTAATATCAGACACGTAATGTGGGTTCCAGACTGATAAGCTGTGTTCGAGTATTGGTCTAGCAAATGTTTTGTATGCTCTCCTTATTAGTGTAACATTACTAGAGCAAAGGCTACGTAAGATTAGGTTAACAACTCTTAACACCTTTTTGGCTATGTAGTTACAGTGGGATCTAGCACTTAGATCATTAGAGATGAGTACTCCAAGATCCTTGACAGAGTTTGAATCATCAACAAGGTCTTGACTATTCAGCCTGTATTTTATTTTCTGATTTTTTTTGCCAATATGTAGGACAGAACATTTATTAGTAACACAATTGTTTGGTGAATCTAGCTTCCCGTTTGACTTTGCTTTTTAGGAGATGGCCAAAGGTAATCACATGACCCCAGGGCACTGCAACTGTCATTCCTGATGGGATGTGTTCCGTCCGGAAAAACGTGAGGTAGACCGGGTTCCAACAAACAAAATCTTTATTGAAGCGAGCAACAGTAACAGAACCGTTTGGCTAAAGCAGCGGCAGCCTTTTTGTACAGGATTGCCTGCCGGCTTGTAGCCAATGGCGGCTATTTAACTTTGCCGCCTTTCAGTGGCTCTTTTGGATTGGTTCCTAATAAACCAATCCAATGCTTATTCTTCTAGCCAATCAGATTACATAGTTTGGAGTATACCATTTTATACAGAACAGGATGAATCCAAGGTCTTCCTGAATTCAGTTTTGTTGTGTCACTAAAGGAATGGTTGCAAGTTGAGGACTACCTGGATTGTTTCAGAGCTGTTATTTCAGGCTGATCAGTTCAAACTTTCCCTATAGTTTCATTAAACAAATATTGTTGCTGGCAGCCTAGATTAGTACAACTGTGCAGTTTTATTTGATGATACAAAAATGTTTAACATGCCTTCTTTGGGACTGGGTTTCAGCCTTCCAGTAAAACTATTGCTTTGGATGACCCAAATAATCCAAGGAAAATCCTGCTTAGTTTCTTAGACCAGCTAAAATCATCTAAATGTTGCCAAACAAGATCCTGTTGCTAACCAAATGTACAGCAAATCTTTTAGCATCAATGTTTTTGGCTGTTAAGGGTTAGACTGTCTGGTCTGTTTTATTCCTATAGCCAACACATTTTTGATATATTCAACTAGGAGGCTCATATTGTGTTGGAAGACTGTGGTGGTGTGATTTGTTAAAGCTAATCTGCATTGCAGCATAGATGAAGTTAACATTTCAGAGAGAAATGACCTTGTTAGTCTGCTGTAGCCAAAACAACACTTTTCTGATAACTATAAACTAATAAATAACAGCACATTTTTGCGACTTACACTTTACTTTGTGGGTCTGATGAGGCAAATTCCAGTCTGTATAAAGAATGCCTTATTTGTGTCTCTAAAATTCTTGTTTAATTTCTATGAACTACATGCACATAGGCAATCTTCATTTACTGGATGCTGGATGCTGAAATGATAGTTGGCTTGAAAGACATATCATTCAAAGTTTGATTTTAAAAAATAATAATTTTATAGTAATTTCAGATAACTTTTCTTTTACAACAATAATGATTTACTGGAAGATCTTACATAGTCACTCTATTCAAACAACACAAATCTGTGCAGCTTACAAACACCCCCCCCCCAAAAAAAATCAGGAAAAAATGACAATAACAATAAAGAGTAATATGTGACTTAGCGCACTTCATATCCTCCCCTGATGGGAATTTATACCCATTGGAATCCAGAGTTGGTATTCATCAGGTTCTGACCAGTTCTGGAGAACCAGGAACGGAAATTTTGAGCAGTTCAGAGAATCGGCAAATACCACCTCTGATTAGTCCCACCCCAATCTATTCTCTGCCTCCCAAGTCCCAGTTGATTGGCTGGGTCTTCTTTTGTTGCCCTGCACACGAGAACAGAGCTGGAAAGCAGGTTAGTGGGGTGGGATGGGGGAAACAGGGATTCTGCAGTAATCTTCTCCCAGGAGTGGGGAGGGAATGGAGATTTTACAGTATCCTTCCCCTGTCATGCCCACCAAGGCACGCCCACAGAACTGGTAGTAAAAAAAAATTGAATCCCACCACTGTCAGAATCCCAAAGTTTGGGGAAATAACCAGATTTTAAAGCAGTTTCTAAAGGTCAGTGGAGGTGGATGGTAGGCCCAGATCAGCTGTATCTCATAGAAGATAATTCCAAGGGAAGCTACAACAACTGCAAAGGCCCCTGTTTGGGGGCCAGTCAGGTCCATTGTTTCAACACAAGACACAAAAGCAAAAAGGTAAAGGTTTCCCTGTCAGTCATATCTGATTCTAGGGCATGGTGCTCATCTTTGTTTCTTGGCCAAGGGAGCCAGCATTATCCAAAGACAATTTCTATAGTCATGTGGCCAGCATGGCTGTACACCAAAGGCACACGGAATAATACTCTTACCTTCCCATCAAAGTGGTACCTATTAATTTACTCACACTTTCATGCTTTTGAACTGCTAGATGGGCAGGATTCAAAGGATGCCCATTCTTTTACACCTCATTTTATTTCATGAGCTGACATGAAGTCTATTTCCAATTAATTTCTTTACTATTCTTCTTTCCAGAGGAGCTGAGAGAGATACAAAAAAGCAGAGGGAGTCTAGAAGGAAACCATGGCAATAAAAACCAAAATTGCTTAAAAGCAGTAAGTATGGAAAACTAAAAACAAACAATATAAAAATAGACAATCTTTAAAGTACCTAGTTCTAAAGCAGATGCTAGCCTCTGAAATGCCTAGGTAAACATGTGTGCCTTTGTTTGTTTGTAAACGAAGATGCTGAACATCTTGACAATAATCCTTAAATAGGTAACGACACTGAGAAAACCTTATCCCTGCCTCTGTATGATGAGTCAAAACTATTGGTACAAGTAGTCCTCAACATGTGACCACAAATGAGCCCCAAATTTATGTTGCTCAGTGAGACAGTTGTTAAATTTTGCCCCATTTTATGACCTTTCTTGTCACAATGGTTAAGTGTGAGTCATTGCAATTAAGTTAGTATCACATTTGTTAAGTTAATCTGGCTTCCCCATTGTCTTTGCTTATCGGAACATCACTAAAGGTAATCACATGACCCCAGGATACTGTAAACCATCCTAAATATGAACTAGTTGTGGGAATTATTTGTTTAGCAGAGTGATAGCATTCGGGAAAAAACTGTCTTTGTATCTAGTTGTTCTGGTGTGCAGTGCCCTATAGTGTCGATTTGAGGATAGGAGTTGAAATAGTTTATGTCTGAGATATGAGGGGTCTGTAAATATTTTCCCAGCCCTCTTTTTGACTCGTGCAGTATACAGATCCTCAGTGGAAGGCAGGTTGGTAGCAATTGCTTTTTCTGCAGTCCAAATTATCCTCTGAAGTCTGTGTCTGTCTTGTTGGTTGCAGAGCCAAACCAGACAGTTATAGAGGTGCAGATGACAGACTCAATAATTCCCCTGTAGAACTGTATCAGAATCGAAAGGTCTTCCAAAACAGAGCTTGGAGAAAACCCTGCACAGCTTGTGTTTACATTGCAACATTCTTATAACCAATCTTTAGCCCTGTTTTTTGGAAATAATATTTCAAGAAGAATATAGCAAACTGAGATCCTTTGAGACTTCAAAGAGCAGCAATTCTTGGGGATTCTAGACAGAGGAAATTCCTGTTAAACTGTTTAAAATGTCTTGGGGATCTCTATTATTGACTGGCTTTAAGACAAATTAAGTTTGTCTTAAAATTAAACAAGGAAAGCTTTCGCTTGAGTTCCTGGAGAATAGGTGGGATATGAATCTAATAAGAAAAGTAACTGAGCATTAATGGAATTTTAGAGGTGAGAGATTTATTGGAATTATAACAGAATGGTTGTTTATCTGTTCTATCTCATGCATTCTAGTTCTAGTGAAAAATCATTGTGGGTTAATGATACACACAGACACACACACACACACAAACAAACTAGCCATCCATTTTGTAGTCTAATATTGTTTTACCCATATGGTTTGTGATTTGGTGTTGTGCAAACTTGGACAACTTGCAGTAGTTTTTAATCCACTTGGACGTTGACAACCTTGACTGGGAGTGATCTACTATAGGAGACATTTGAAGTCTTCAGATTGGGGAAATTTGCATGAATTCTTGGCCCAAGATCAGCTTTTTTTTTCTTCCTGCCTCTTTATGGTTTCCTTTCTATCTATACATTCCTTTTCATATATGTAGAGCATCACAGAGAGCTAATAATTTTGCTTTCATTCTGCCGGGAGCATTTGGTTAAGGTTGGTTCAAGAAAAGGACTCAGGCACCCACTGAATCCATAGATATAAACACTTGTCCTCTCCTGGAACCTGCTTTCTACCTTCTATCAACCCTGTGATTCATCACCACCATCCTGCATAATGAATAAACTGCATTACTTTTTGGCTGATGCCACAAGATGCAAAAATTTTAGACACACAATGTGTGCTATTTCTTAGCTAGACTGTGGCTTAGAATCTTGCCTGCCTCTTATTCTCACAATAGGCTAGAGCAGGGGCGTCAAACTCGATTTCATTAAGAGCTGCATCAAGGTTGTGTTTGACCAACAAAATTATATGGAAATTTCAGGCGTTAATACATCCAAACCTTTTGAACCAGGAAAAATATTACATATAAGAATATTATAAATGAAAAAAGGGAACTGAAGTCCAAACAAGAGCTAAAAGAACAAGGGGTAGAATTGAAATGGTGGGCCTATTTACAAATTCAGTCAAGATATGGGAAAGACATGAAAGAATGGGGGATTAGTAGACAAGCCACAACACTAGATGTAATTTTACTGGGGACAGACAATAAATTGATAAGAAAAAATTATAATTTTTTATTGGACTATAAGATGGAGGAGGAACAGGTAAAGGAAATGAAGGTGGTTTGAGCCACAAATTTTGGACATAATATAGATTTGGATAAATGGCAAGCACTATGGGAGTGAAATAAAAAGACAGCATTGGCCACATCTTATAAGGAAAACTTATATAAGATGTTTTATAGGTGGCACCTCCCCCTAGCAAGATTGGCTAAAATGTATAAAAACCTGTCACCAAACTGTTGGAAATGTGCCCAAGAACATGGAACATACTACCATACATGGTGGTCTTGTAAGAAAACTCAAGGAGTAGTTTTGGCATAAGATCCAGATGTAGTTAGAGGAGATGATTGGACAGAAAATAGATTATAAACCGGAATTATCTCACTTGGAATTATGACAGAAAGATATAATAAAGAGGAGATTCATCTTATAGTACACATTATCATGGCAAGAATGACTTTTGCCCCAAAATGGAAAGATAGAGAAATTCCTGATGAAGGTGAGGTGACAAAGAAGATATTGATATGTGCTGAAATGGATAGATTGACTCTGGAATTAAAAAATAATGAGACAAAATACTACCAGATATGGAACAAATTTTATCAGTGGTAGATAATAAAGGAAGGACCCAGAATAAAAAGCAGGATTTGTAGAATGGGTAATTACGGATAGAAACAAATTATACAAATGTATATAAAATATGTATTATATATTATAACATGTATGACAAAAAGGAATGTCAGGACGATCATACCGTGTCCAGTATTTTAATAATTCAATCAATAAAATATGTTTAAAAAAAGTGTTTGACCTTGGGATGGTGTGGCCAGCATGACATCCCTCGTGTTGGGGGCGGCTGTGGTGGCCTGAACACACTGCCAAAACAAATGGGCTCCTGGCCTCTGTTTTCAGCTGCAATGGCCTCCTGCAACCCTCTGCCAACAAAAAGGAGCTCGGGGGCCAAGTACAGCTTTGTTTTCACTAGCAGAGGGCTGCAGGAGGCCATCATGGCTAAAAATGGAGCCTGGGATGGTTGTGCATAGCTCTCCTGAGCTCCATTTTTGCTAGCATAGGCACCACAGGCTGGACCTTTGCTGTTTCCTGGGTGGCTCCACTGGACAGATCTCAGCGCCCCATAGGCAGGATCTGGTCCAAAGGCCTTGAGTTTGACATCCCTAGGCAAGAAGTAAAAATGTATCCAAAGTAGGGCTACTCTATTTGGCTTGCAAAGAGATATAGATTTATCTCTTCGTTGCCATCTAGTAGGCTAGAGGAGGCTGATATTCCTAGATGTAGTTGTGCGGATCTTTATGAAAGTCCATTGAAATTTTAGAATTGGGTCAACTTGTTCATTGTGCAAACTGTGATCTAACCCACCCCCAGTTCAATCCAGTAATTTTGAGTGATGAGTTCCAAAGATCTGTAAGACCTGGTCTACAAAATAACTGGTTTTCCAAGCAAAAGTTTAGATTTTTGGATTGCTTTTACCATAAAATAATGTATCCAACTACTCCATCAGGCTGCCTAGTGAGGGGTGCTCCCAAGGGAGCTCAGGAAAAGGGATGAAGTCCACCCCATGTAACACCTTAAAAGCTGTCTGTCCCATACTTCAGCCAAAACCAAACTTGCAACATGAAATGTAGCCCATCCATGGAAAGCAAGAACTATGGAAAATGCCTTACAGATATTTCAGCAGTATATTAATTTTATTCCTCTCAGTTTTGCCTATTCCTTCCATCTTTCCTTATTTTCCATATAATCCTTCTAAATGGCTTTTCAAGTAAGGCATATAGAATCAGGTAGAATCCATACAAGTCTAAAAATTAAAAAGCATCAATCATGCTTGGGTATGGCAGTTTTATTAATACAGCCTAAAGCCCCTGTCACACTGCACCAACGGATGGAAAGAGGATGTAAAACGGAGAAAAACACTTGCCATCCGTTGGTTAACGCGATGCTTCTGTTCTGTACTCACTGCCTCCGTTTTGCTTCCTCTCTATCCGTCCAGCATCCGTCTATTGACATTTCATCCGCTCAGAAGGTTTTGAGCTGCTCAAAACTTTTGAGCGGAAAATGTATCCAATGCATCCGTTCTGCATCCGCTAGGCATATGGGGGACATCCATTCTGCATCCGTTACGCATCTGCTATATCCGCTAGGCATCCACTGCGCATCTGCGCAACTCAAATCCGTACCAGCGGTAAACGGACGCAGGGAGGAAGCAGAACGGACGTGCAGCATTAGTAGCACGGACGGAGAAAGGATGAAAGCGGATGCAGCTACGCATCCATGTCATCTGCTCTGCATCCGCTCTGCATCCGCTCTGCATCCTCTACGCATCCGCTCTGCATCCTCTACGCATCCGCTCTGCATCCTCTACGCATCCGCTCTGCATCCGCTTCCATCTGCTAGGCTTCCGTTCCGCATCCGCTTTCCATCCGCTCTGCGTCCTCCCCCCGTCCGTTCCGTTCCGTGTTATCTGCTCTGTTTATGCAAATTTTTGCCCCTTTTGAGAACGGATAACAACGGATGGAACATTTTTCTCATCCGCTGTGTCCTTTTTACAAACGTTTTGCATCCGTTGGGCAGTGTGACAAGGCCTTAAAATCAGACCAGCCTTTCTCTTCCTTTTCCTTCCTTGTTTAAACTCTTGTTCCCAAACCAGGAAATTTTCCCAAGCCAGGAATTCCCATCCTGTATTTGGGGGATTTGATTTTTGTGTAACCTGATGTTGAATTTTTCCTTTGTGTTGAATTTCACATTGCTAATTTCATCCCACTCTTCTATTTTATCCAAACAAATCCCTTCTCCCTAGATATATTAAGGCCCTGTCACACTGCCCAACGGATGCAAAACGTTAGTAAAAAGGACACAACGGACAAGCAAAATGTTCCATCCGTTGTTATCCACTCTCAAAAGGGGCAAAAATTTGCATAACCGGAGCGGATAACACGGAAAGGAATGGACGTGGGGAGGACGCAGGGTGGATGGAAAGCGGATGCGGAATGGAAGCCCAGCGGACGGAAGCGGATGGGAGCAGATGGCACATCTGCTAGGCTTCCAGGGGACCTCAGCAAAGCGGACGCGGAACGGATACAGCGGATGCACAGCGGATGCACAGCGGATGAAGTGGATGCAGAGCGGAAGCCGAACGGATGCCGATCGTTAATTGCGCATGCGGGGGGGGATGCATTGCATAAGCCACACAGATATAAAGGGAAGCAGCTCGCACGTGGCCAGCATTCGGAGGAAAGACCTGCTGCCGGATACATCAAGTCCTTGCCTGCCCTGCCTGCATGCCTGCCTGCAAGCCTTGCTGCCTGCCTTGCTGCCAGCCTGCCTCCAAGCCTCCTGGCCAGCCTCCCTGCCAGCCTTGCTCTCTGCCTGCCTGCCAGCCTTGCTGCCAGCCTGCCTTCCAGCCTCCCTGCCAGCCTTGGTGCCTGCCTGCCTTTCTGCCAGGCTTCCTGCCAGGCTTCCTGCCAGCCTGCCTGCCAGCCTTGGTGCCTGCCTGCCTGCCAGCCTGCCTGCCAGCCTTGGTGCCTGCCTGCCTGCCAGGCTTCCTGCCAGCCTTGGTGCCAGCCTCCCTGCCAGCCAGAAACCCCACAACCATGGGGAAGAAGCAAAAGCCTCAGCAACCTGCCGCCATCCCTGGCAAGAGGGACAGGGCCACCCTCCCGCCCCCTGTCCCTGACTCTGCTTCTGCAGGGGCTTCTGCTGCTCGGGCTCGCTCTTCTGGTGCTGGAGCTTCTGCTGAAGCTGCTCCTGGCGATGGTGCTTCTGCTGGTGCTTACTCTGCTGAAGCTGCTCCTGGCAGTGGTGCTTCTGCTGGTGCTTACTCTGCTGAAGCTGCTCCTGGTCCTGCTGGTCCTGCTCATGCTCCTGGACTTACTCATCCTGCTCGTAATGCTCGTGCTCCTGGTCTTGCTCGTCCTGCTGGTCCTGCTTGTGCTCCTGGTCCTGCTCGTGCTCCTGGTCTTGCTGGCGCTGCTGGTGCTTACTCTGCTGCTGCTGATCCTGGTCCTGCTGCTGCTGCTGCTGATCCTGCTGGTGCTGGTGCTGCTGCTGCTGCTGATGATGATGATGATTATGATCCTGCTGCTGCTGCTGCTGCTGCTGATGATGATGATGGTCCTGCTGCTGCTGCTGCTGCTGGTGGTGTGGAGGAGCAGCCCCTACTACCTGGGAGCCCCTCTGATGAGGGCCCATCTGGTCCTGCCAAAGGGAGGAAGAGGCGAATGCGACAACGGGAGAGGAGGCAATACTCCATTGAGGAGGAACATGAGGATGAGGTGCTGGAGTGGCTGAGAGAGAATGACTATCTGTGGCGGAAGGGACACTGGCTGTACAGGGACACCAAAAGGAAGCAGGCTGCTTGGAGAGAGAAGGCAGAGAGTATGGGCTACACTTCGGAGGTGTTCCTCGGCTGGTGGAAGCACATGCACACCTGGTATGGGAAGCTGCACCTGAAGAAATCTGGCCAGGCCACAGTTAAGCTGACGGACAGAGAGACCTACGTCATGGCCAGGTGCAGCTTCCTGGAGGGTGAGGTCCGCCACCGAGGAGCATCAGGAGCCCCTCTCACTACCTTCTCTCTCCGGCAGCCTGCTGAGAGCCAGTCCTCTTCCGGCCGAGAGTCAGTCCCTGTCTCCAGGCAGGTTTCTGTGGAGCGTGCCACGGCGGAGAACCCGCGCACAGGTGTTGTAACCGTGGTGGAGCGCGTGGAGGACTCCCTGGTGTGGTGGGAGAAAGGAGACAGCGCGTCCACCACAGCCATACCCGCATCCACCCCCCCCAGCTCCACCTCCACAGAAAGGCAGAGAGCCAGACAGCAGGAGGGGCAGAGCCACACTGTCCTGCTGGAGATCAGGGACACCATCCGGACCAGCATAGATCTCCTCTCTCAGCTGGTCCACACTTACTCCTCATCCTCCAACTGTAAGCTCTTCCTCATCTATGTCAACCAGACCCTCAGGGACATGGCGGAACCCCAGTACCAAGTGGTGAAGGACCGGATCACCAATCTGCTTCACAACCCTCTAGACCCAGAAGAACCTGCTCCCACCCAGTCCAGGCCTGCTCCTCCACCCCAGGTGATGTCCCTCCCATTCCAAGGCTTTCCACAGGCCCTCACCTACCAGGGCTACGGCTACCAGGAGGTCCATCAGCACAGGCAGTAGCCCTTCCCAGTCCAGGCACAGAGTCATTGGGTGACACCATTGCCACCGGTTCCACTGATGCCACCGATGCCACCCACGCCAATGATGCCACCGACGACAGCGATGCCACCCACGCCACCCATGCCACCCATGCCAGTTCTCACCCAGCTGCAGACCAGACAGCCCCACTACACTACTCCTTCCTCCACCCCACAGCCAAGCCCGGCCTCAGTACATCTGTCATCAGTACTGGGGCTGACACCCCATGGCATGGAGGAAGGATCTCTCAGCATCACGGGTCTGAGC
Source organism: Laticauda colubrina (assembly GCA_015471245.1). NCBI lineage: Eukaryota > Metazoa > Chordata > Lepidosauria > Squamata > Elapidae > Laticauda > Laticauda colubrina. The sequence goes on along the minus strand of BLBF01000004.1, from coordinate 17,211,080 downwards.
CAGCTGTCCGAGAGCTTTCTCAACACACCGTCACCTGTTGTCCTCTCGGGGCCAGGCACCCCAGTGGTGTTTCAGACCAGCACTGCAGCAGCAACCACCTCCACACCACCTGGACCCTTCACCCCTGAGACTGGGCACACCTCCGAGTGACCAAGAGGAGTGCCAGAGACTGGCTGGCTGGCTACCTGTGGACTTTATTTGGACACTTGACTTGGGTCATTTTTCTTTTACAGCTTGTTGTTCAATAAAGTTTATCTTTGATTCACACACTTGCTTCATTTCTTTTTTTTAATAAAGTCTTGGTGGAAACTTTTAGAATTGGTTTAAGCCTTTGCATGCTTGTGGGATGGGTTAAGATAGCAGTGGGGTGGGCAAGGATACCTTTGGAATGGGTAATAGCTGTGGGGATAGATAAACCTCCAGTGTAAGCATAGTGGGACTGTATGGTCCACCCTCCCAGGTGCCACACCTATGGCCCTTTATTATCAATAACAATGTAATAATCATCCACACATGTCAACACAAACACAACTCTTTATTAAACGCCCTGTTCATTGTAGGCCCACCCAACATACATGGCCCAGTCTCATCAGTGTGATGAGACAGGCTGAAGGAAGCACCCATTAATCATCTATCATCCTGTCTTGCCACTCCACTGCTCCAGCTGGGGAGTTGCACCAGTGTTTCAGGAGGTTGTGCTGCTTCTTCCCTTCACGTGAGGCTCTGTTGGGGCCTTGCACATCCTCAGTGTCTATCAGGTTTTGCCCTTGCCTCCATTCCCCAGGCTCCATGTCCCCATTGCCTTGTTGGAGGTCCACGAGCCTGTTCTGCAAGACTGGGTAGCGGGTGCACATGAGATTGTGCAGGATGCAGCAAGCTGCCACGATCCTCCTCACGGTCTCTGGGCGATGCTGCATGGTGGTGAGAAGTACCTGGAACCTGTTGGCCAGGATGCCAAAAGGTGTTCTCCACCACCCGCCTTGCCCTGGACAGCCTGTAGTTGAAGATCCTCTCTTCACGGGTGAGGAGTCTGGAAGTGTAGGGCTTCATGAGGTAGGTTCTGAGGGAGAAGGCATCATCCCCCACGATGAAGTAGGGCACATCTTGCGTGTCGTTGGGCAGGGGGTCTGGATCTGGGAAGCCCATGATGAGGTTGCATTCCAGCCCCTCCTTGAGGTCACTTGCGTTGTATACCTGGGCATCTGAACATGAGCCGTTGCCTGAAGCATCGATGTACATGAACTTGTAGTCAGCATCAACCATGGCAAAGAGGACGATGCTGAAGAAGCCCTTGTAGTTGAAATAATTGGAGCCCAACTTGGCTGGAGCTTTTCAGGCCACGTGCTTGCCATCTATGGCTCCAACGTTGTGTGGGAAGTTCCACCTCTGATACCACTGCTCTGCAACTTTCTTCCATCCTTCTTCAGTGGAGGGGCACTGGAGGAGCTCTTCCAGGTCTTCTTCGATGATGGCCTGCACCACTTCTCTGACCACAATGCTGATGGTGTTGTGTGGCACCCTCCAGCCATACTGCATGCTCCTGTAGGTGGTCCCTGAGGCCAGGTGGCGCAGAGTCAGTGCCACCTTGAGCCCAGGTTCCAGGCTGGGCCGGAAGTTGGTGTTTGCCTTGGTCAACCTGGGTATCAGCCGCTGCACAACTTCGTCAAACATGGCTGGAGGCATCCTCATGAAGTTCTGGAATGCACAAGTGTCTTCATTCCTCAGCTCCACCATCAGCTTGTTGTACAGTCCATACTCTGCTCTTCTACCGATCCATCTTCGGACCCAGACGCTTCTTGGCCGCCTCCTTTTCTTCCCGTAGTAGAGTTCACAGAGCCTGTGGATGGCTTCGCACTGTTGCAGAAGGATGGTGGCTGCCAAAAGGACTGTGTTACGATCCACGGTTGACATGACTGGATGCTGTGGAAGAGCAAGAGTCAGATGAAGGCTGCAGAGGTCTGCACAGCTGGCTGCTGGTCTGAAAGTGAGATCCAGGTGAGTTGCTCCCCCTTTTTATAGGCAGTATAGGTGTCCCTTTGCATCCTCTAGGCATCCTCTAGGCGTCCTCTAGACATCTTTAATATCCGAGATAGGTCCCCTCTGCGAACGTTTTTTCCGTTTTAAATGCTTTGTTTCCGTGCTGCATCTGCTAGGCATCCGTTCTGCATCCGTTCTGCGTCCGTTCCGCTTCCTCCCTGCGTCCGAGCAGATGCGAGTTGCGCGGATGCGGAACGGATGCCTAGTGGATATAGCAGATGCATAACGGATGCCTAGTGGATGCCTAGCGGATGCAGAACGGATGAATTGGATACATTTTCCGTGCAAAAGTTTTGAGCAGCTCAAAACTTTCTGAGTGGATGAAACGTCTATAAACAGGTGCTGGACGGATAGAGAGGATGCAAAACGGAGGCAGTGAGTACAGAACGGATACATCGCGTTAACCAACGGATGGCAAGCTTTTTTGTCCGTTTTACATCCTCTTTGCATCCGTTGGTGCAGTGTGACGGGCTTAAGTGAATCATTGCAATTATTAAGTTCGCAACACGGTTGTTAAGTGAATCTGGCTTCCCTATTAACTTTGTTTGTCAGATGGTCGCAGAAGGTGGTAACATGACCCCAAGGTGCTGCAACCGTTGTAAATATGAGTCATATCATACTTGTTGCCAAGTATTTGAAATTTGATCATGTGACCATGAGAATGATGCACTGGTCAAGAGTATACAAAAATGGTCATAAGTCACTTTCTCAGTGACATTGTAACTTTGAGTGGTCACTAAATGAATTGTTGTAAGTGGGAGGATTACCTGTAATTGGGATGAGATGGTTCCTTGGGTATCTTGGCCAGGTTGGGCTTCAAAAAATTTCGCAAAGGGTTCTATACCCAGTTGCTTGATGGGCATGGCCTAGTTGGCCTCCTGCACCACGGCGGGGGGGGGGGGGCGTTTTCACCCTCCCTGGACTCCAGAGGCTCTCTGGAGGCTGGATACAGGTCCATTTCCGGCCTTCTCAAAGTTCTGGGAGGTCCATTATTTGCCCTCCCAGAGCCTCTGTGCACACCCTGCGCTTACCTGCACCCAAAACAGGCCGTGGGTTGACTCCTGGGAGGGTGGGAGGGTGGGGCCAGCCAGGAGTTTGGAGGTTCTCCGAACTGCAGAACACCCAGCAGCCCTTGGCCTCATACAATGAAGGGTTTTAAAGGTAATAACTAACACTTTGAATTGGGCCTAGTGAATTGAAACAAATTGGCACCTAGTGCAGCTCACATAGTAGAGGGGCCATCTTAGGGGCACCCAGAAGCAATGTATTGATTATTGCAAAGATTAGTCAGTCATGGCCATCTTAACAGGGATGGAGTTCTAAAAGCTAGGAGATGCAGTGAGGCAGGAATTCTAGCAAATGGAGAAAGATGTGTCCCATAAATTCCAGAGATGTTTATGAGATTTCTTGCAGTGATAAACACAATGGGATTGAGACAGAAGTTCTTGAATGCAGCCAACACAAGGAATTGCAGAAATACGGAGCTGCTTTGAACCTGCTGCCACTATATCCCTGTGAAAAATTGTTCTCAATGCCTCTTGATCTGGACTCCTTGTTTGGAAAGCACACTCACACATGAATATATTTGGGGGGGGGGGGGAATTCTAGATTGTGCCAAGCATTTTATTTTAAATGTATGCACTGAATGTCTGAGTGTCTTCCAAAAATGAGCCTGGGGAATAACGTTCACCCCCATTCGAAGCATATGGGAATCTATATCTGGATTGTACCATAGTTATTTACTGAAATGTAAGAAGAAAAAAACAAATAGAAACACAGCTGTCTATGATATACTTAACAAGAAATGCAATTGGCTCTAATGTCAAGGACAGATCATATTCTGTTGAGTTTCAGGATTCTGAAGAAGGAGTAATATCTCAGAAGAGATGCCCCATACATAAAATAATAGGTTGCGGCTAGGAAGAAACACATCCTTTCAATAATCAAATTAATTACTATTTATTGTAGCAGCAATTTGGCCTCTGCCTCCTTCTCTTTCTCCTTCTCTCCAGCCCACCCCCCAGCAAACTGACTTCCAATCACCTCCTATAAATAAATGTATTTTCTCATCTTGAATGCAACAAATCAACATGGAACAATATTTATTTTCCAAAAAAGTCTGTTTATGAAAAACCTTTCTTCTTCGCCTATTCACATTCCCAACTATCCTGTTTTCTAACCTATTGTAGAAGGCCTTGCTATTTACTTTGAATAGAATAGAATAAAATTCTTTGTTGTCCAAGGAATTTGTCTTTGGCACACATGCTCTCAGTTTACATAAAGAAAAAATAAAATATATATTGTCTTTTTCAGCTAAACTCCTCAGTGTAAGAAAGCAGCAGTTCTGCTATTCTTTCATGGTTCTTACTCTTCTCATTGTGGTTTTGCAGTATCCCCCACATAGTTTTTTCCAAAAAAGCTGCTTACTTCGGGGAATGTATTTGAGAGCCTGAGTGGCTGTAATTCAGTGAATTCTTGCATCAAGGAACACAAGAGTTTTTCATAGCCAGAGGACATGTTTAAACCACTAAGTTCAAATTTCTATGAGACTTCCTTCAAAATTGTTCTGGGGTGAAAAATGAAAAGGAAAAAGTTTGCTTCCATGCATGGCACCCCTCAAAAATTTCAAAATGCTTTCCCACTGGATAGTTCTGTGTATTCTGCTAACCACCCAAACAAAGTTAATAGTAGTTACTAAGAGAAACTTGTCGGCATCCACATCAATAGATGATTCCTAGAATTCCTTGGGGGAAACCATGACAATTAAACTAGCCTATCTATCATACATACTAGTCTGTTCAGTTAATCTCCTTTTCACGTTTAGCAGAGAACAGGAGAAAAGCAAAGAAAAATAGGAATCGGTTAATGTGCCAAGAACTGTAGTAAGCAAACAGAATAGTCTACTGGTTGCATTATCATATGGGTAAGTGCGAACTTTCTCAGTGGTTTCTTATTTTAATAATACTAAAAAATACCTGGGTACATAACAAACTACATAAGAATGTTTGAACTGGAGAGGTAGGAAATGAATGGTTACGTCTTAACTTGGCAGCTCTTAATATTCCCCTCTTATGCAAATGCATAGATCACCGTAGCTGGGTAATGGCCTGGAAATTTGAAGGAAAGTCTTTTTTGCAGATATATAGCAGCAAAGCTGAATTAAAGCATCAGTCAAACCAAAGGTTATTGTATTGCTTTAATTATAGTGGCAGCACTTCTGAGACTGTTAGATAGTTGTGTGTTAGACGTATATCCTGCCTTTCCTACAGGAGTTCAAAGCTGCATGTACAGGTAGTCCTCAACAACCACAATTTCTGTTGCTAAGTGAGACATTTTAAAAGTAACTTTTGCCTCATTTTACAACCTTTCCTGTCACGGTTGTTAAGTGAATCACTGTAGCTGTTAAGTTAGTAACATGGTTGTTAAGTAAATCTGGCTTCCCCATTGACTTTGCTTGTCAGAAGGGTGCAAAAGGTGTTCTGACCCAAACCTAGTTCCAAGAAAACAAACACAAGACAAAGGCAGCAGTATAATCTGTTTAAGGTTCAGCTAAGAATCCTGTTTCTTCACAGATAAAAGGCTGCTTCCAACCAAATAGCTCCAACAAGAAAGAGCCTTGCCAAGTTTTTTGAAGTCTGACAAAAAACAACAGATAAGAAATAGTTTACAAGTGTCTTCAAATACCAACTGTAATGTCCATGAGGCTGAGTTCAAAACGTCTTTGCCTTCTGCAAAGAAGGTTAGTTTCAAAGTTGGTTTTTATCTTTTTGAAGGAGGGACCATTATCTTGCAGCCTTACTCCTGAGTTGCCCATGCTGCTGTAATTGTTCTTTCCTCCGAGCAATCCTTCGTGCATGCACACTTGGCACATGCTCCTCAGGAGCCTCCTCGTCGCTGCTGCCAGCCCCCACAATCTCTGAAGGTAACAGTCCACTCCCTAATGGTCCTGGCCCCTCCTCTGAGCCCTCGCTCTCCTCAGCCGTCTGCACCTGCTGCCGGTTAACCACAACAAAAGGGGATTTCATGACATTGCAACTGTCATCAATATGAACCAGTTGCCAAGCATCCAAATTTTGATCATGTGACTACAGGGATGCTGCAAAGGTCATAAATATGAAAAATTGTCATTTTTTTTCCAGTGCCATCAAAATTTTGAATGGTCACTGAATGAACTACTGTAAGTTGAGAACTATCTGTACAGCTTTCGTTTCTCCAACCCCCCCTCCGAATAACTGAGAGATCACAACAGACTCAAAGTCACCAGGGAGTTAGTCTGGATATAAACACAGGCAGCTATTTAACCAGGGAGACTTGGATTCGAATCCTTCCCTTAACTGTGAAGGCCAAGTTTGCTTTTCCTCTTACTAAGCTGGGAAGATGACAAGGGATTTTTGTTCTCTTCGGCCTTGCTACTGTTCCTCTTAAGGCCCGGTCCCACTGGCCGATGGACGCAAAACGTATGCATAGAGGACACAGCTGATGAACAAAATTTCAGGGGTGGCTCCATCTGTTGTCATCCGCTCCAAAAAGTGGCAAAAATTTGCATAAACAGAACAGAAAAGAACGGACATGGGTAGTATGTAGCGGGGATGTTAAACGGATATTCATAGGAAGCCTAGTGGATGAAAGTGGATGGAAGCAGATGACAACTCCGAAGGGGTTTCGGGGGATAATTTCGAAGCGGACGCATAGCGAAAGTGGCGGATGCATAGCGGGTGAAGCGGATGCATCACGGACGCCTATAGGAAACAAAGGGGTTGCTGCGTGGATGTATATCGGATGCAAAGCATTCACTGCGCATGCGGGGAGTATAAATTGCATCAGCTCCGCGGATATAAAAGGATGCAGCACCCATGCAGAATAGTCTATTCTGACTCAGAATAGTCTCAGAGACTGAGTTGTTTACTTGTTTAACAAAGTTTATCTTTGCTTAAGACACTTAATAAAGTTTACTTGGTTCATTTTGTTTACTTAATAAAGTGTTGGTAAAAACTTTGAAAAAATGGTTAAGCCTTTGCATGCTTGTAGGATAGATAAGGATAGTTGTGGGATAGATAAACCTCCAGTGCAAGCTTAGTGGGACTGTATGGTCCACCATCCCAGCTGCCACACATATGGACCTTTATTATCAATAACAATTTATTCATTGATCAACACATTTTAAAATAAACAAAGCTCTTTATTAATGCCCTATTCATTGTAGGACCACTCAACATACATGGCACAATCTCATCAGTGTTATGCGACAGCCTCAAGGAAGCATCCATTAACCATCTATCATCCTGTCTTGCCACTCCACTGCTCCAACTGGGGAGTTGCACCAGTGTCTCAGGAGGTTGCACTGCTTCTTCCCTTCACTGAAGCTCTGTTGGGGCCTTGTACATCCATAGTGTCTATCAGGTTACATCCTTGCCTCCATTCACCATGCTCCATGTCCCCATTCCCTTGTTGATGGTTGACAAGTCTGTTTTGCAACACTGGGTAGTGGGTGCATGAGATTCTGCAGGATGCAGCAAGCTTCCACGATGCTCCTCACAGTCTGTGGCTCATGCTGCATGGTGGTGAGAAGTACCTGGAACCTGTTGGCCAGGATGCCAAAGGCATTCTCCACCAGCCATCTTGCCCTGGACAACCTGTAGTTGAAGATCCTCTCTTCACGGGTGAGGTATCTTGAACTGTACATGAGGTAGGTTCTGAGGGAGAATGCGATGAAGTAGGGCACATCTTGTGTGTCGTTGGGCAGGGGGTCTGGACCTGGAAAACCCATGATGAGGTTGCGTTCCAGCCCATCCTAGAGGTCACTAGCATTGTATACCTGGGCATCTGAAGCTGACCCATTGCCTGAAGCAGCAATGTAGATGAACTTGTAGTCATCATCAACCACGGCAAAGAGGATGGTACTGAAGAAGCCCTTGTAGTTGTAATAAGTGGACCCTGAGTTGGCTGGAGCTTTGCAGGCCATGTGCTTCCCATCTATGGCTCCAACGGTATGGGGAATGTTCCACCTCTGATACCATTCTTCTGCAAGTTTTCTCCAGCCTTGTTCAGTGGTGGCGCACCTGAGGAGCTCCTCCACGTATTCTTCAATGATGGCCTGTACCATTTCTCTGACCACTTTACTGATGCTGTTGTGTGGCACCCTACATGCATACTGCATGTTTCTGTATGTGGTTCCAGAGGCCAGGTGGTGCAGAGTCAGTGCCACTTTCAGTCCAGGATCCAGGTTGGGACGGAAGTTGGTGCTAGGCTTGGTCAACCTGGGTCTCAGACGCTCCACAACTTTGTCAAACATGGCTGGTGGCATCCTCATGAAGTGATGGAATACACGAGGGTCTTCATTCCTCAGCTCCACCATCAACTGGTCATACAGTCCAAACTCCATTCTTCTCATGATCCATCCTCGGACCCATACAGCTCTTGGACGTCTTCTTCTCCTTCTGTGTAAAACTTGATACAGTCTGAACAGGTTTTGGTTCTAGTGATGAATGAGAGCAGCTATCATACAGACTGTGTCATCATCTATGGTGGAGAACAATTGATGATATTGAAGACCAAGACCAAGGGTGATGAGGTCTGTACACCACGGCTGCTGGACTCATACTGAGATCCAGATTATTTTCTCCCCCTTTTTATAGAAAATAACGGTTGTCCGCTAGGTGTCCTTCTACATACTCTAGACATACTCCAGACATCCTAAATATACGAGATACATCCCAGATACAAACGTTTTGTCCATTTTTAATACTTTATATACGAGATGCATACGCTTACATCCTTTCTATTTCCATGCTACTAACGCTGTGTAGACGTTCCATGTACCTTTTGTTTCCTCCCTCTTTCCATTTTCAGCTGCAGTAGATGTGAGTTGAGGGGATGGCCAGAGGATGTAGAGAGGATACAGCGGATGTTTAACGCATGATAATGGACATATAACATTTGTTGCCCGTATATGTCATGGATGTACATCGTACGTGGCGGAAAGTTCATCCGTTCACAAAGTTTTGTGCAGCTCAAAACTTCTTGCACGGATGAAATTGCAGTGGACGGATGCTCGATGGATAGAGCGTATGAAACACATATGCAGTGAGTACACAATGGATGCATAGCATTTTCCAATGGATGGCAAGCTTTTTTTAACGTTTTACATCCTCTTTGCATCCGTTGGTGCAGTGGGACCGGGCCTTAAAGGATGGGGAGGGAATAACACAATCGACAACATCTCAAACGTCATTTGGCAATAAAATCATTTGACATACTTTATTAATGCTTAATATTATTAACTATTAATAAATTATTAAGTTAAGAATTGGCAAACTCTAGGGCTCAGCATCCAATTGCTTCTCATCCAGCATTGAAAAGTATAAATACAAACCTTTTTATTGCACCTGGTTTTGGTTTGTTTTTTTTTAAGTTATAGTATTGCTTCCATATAAGCTCCCTTCATCAGAGTTGAAAACATGAAGTATAGTTGCCTTTAGGGAAGGCTGATCCATCATTGAACAGTGTCTAATGTTATCTCATTGAAAAATATTCCTCTCGCAACACAATCTCCCCTTATGTGTTTTTCATAGACTTCAAAGCAGCATTTAATTCCATGTTCTGAGCTAAACCTTGGGAAAAACTGGAGGACTCAATTGACCAATGTCTACTTCATTTCATACAAAGGGATCTAGCTTAAAGGCCAGGTCACATAGGCCGACGGATGCAAAATGTATGTAAAAAGGACACAGTGGACGAGCAAATTTTCCATCCGTTGTTATCCGCTCTCAAAAGTGCCCCAAATTTGCATAAAGAGAACAGACAACAACGGATGGGGGGAGGACGTATCACGGATGTAAAACGGATGCTCAACGGAAGCCTAGCGGATGAAAGCGGATGAAAGCAGATGGAAGCGGATGGCATGTCCGCTGGGCTTCCGAGGGACCAGAGAAAAGTGGACGCGTAAGAGAAAGAGCGGATGCAGAGCGAATGAAGCGGATGCATAGCGGATGCGTAGCGGATGCAGAGCGGATGTGTAGCAGATGCAGAGCGGATGTGTAGCGGATGCAGAGCGGATGCATAGCAGATGAGGCAGATGCATAGCGGATGCAGAGCAGAGGTGGAGCGGATGCCTCGCGGATCACTGCGCATGCAGGGAGGATGCATTGCATCAGCCCCACAGATATAAAAGGAGGCAGCTCGCAAGCAGGTTACCATTCAGAGGAAAGACCTGCTGTCAGAGACATCTTCATCAGAGACATCTTCTTCAGAGACATCTTCATCCCAGATATCTTCATCATGGGGAAGAAGAGGAAGCCTGTGCCATCTTCTGCCAGCCCTGGCAAGAGGGATAGATCCACCATCCCACTCCATGGCGCTGACTCTACTGATGCTGGTGTTGCTTCTTCTGCTGCTGGTGCTGCTGGTGCTGCTTCTTCTGCTGCTGGTGCTGACTCTGCTGGTGCTGGTGCTGATGCTTCTGCTGGTGCTGCTCCTGGTGCTGGTGCTTCTGCTGGTGCTGACTGCTGGTGCTTCTGCTGGTGCTGACTATGCTGGTGCTGCTTCTCCTGCTACTGCTGTGGTGGACCAGCCCCAAAGCCCTGAAAGCCCTGATGCTGAAGGCCTTGCCAGAGGGAGGAAGAGGCAAGGCAAGGAGAAGGAGAAGGGAGAGAGGAAGCAGTACTCCATCGCAGAGGAGCATGAGGAGAAGGTGCTGGGGTGGCTGAGGGAGAACGAGTATATGTGGAGGAAGGGCCACAGGCTCTATCGAGACACCAAGCGAAAGCAGGCGACTTGGAGACAGAAGGCGGAGAGCCTGGGCTACACTTCAGATGTCCTCCTCGGGTGGTGGAAGCATATGCACACCTGGTATGGGAAGCTGCACCTGAAGAAGTCTGGCCAGGCCGCGGTCAAGCTCACCGACTGGGAGATCTATGTCATGGCAAAGTGCAGCTTCCTGGAGGGTGAGGTCCGCCACCGAGGAGCAGCCCCTCTGACAATCCTCTCTCTCAGGCAACCCACAGACAGCCAGTCCTCTTCTGGCCAGGAGACAGCGACTGTGTCCGGGCAGGTGTCCACAGAGCGCCCCGCGACAGAGACCCCTCCGACAGCTGCACACCCTGTGCCGGAGGACATGGAGGATTCTCTCACACACATGGAGCAAGAAATAGCAGCGACCACCAGGGACCAACCCACACCCACCCTCAGCTCCACCTCCACAGAAAGCAGGCAGAGAGGCAGACTGGAGGGACAGAGCCACACTGTCCTGCTGGAGATCAGGGACACCATCAAGACCTGCGCAGATCTCCTATCTCAACTGGTACACTTCGAGATTCCATCCTCAAACTGCAAGCCCTTCCTTACCTACGTGACCCAGACCCTCATGGACATGCCCGAGCCCCAGTACCAAGTGATGAAGGAGCGGATCACGGCACTGCTGCACCACCCTCCAGGCCCAGCTGAACCTGCTCCCACCCACTCCAGGTCTGCTCCTCCACCCCAGGCAATGTCACAGCCCTTCCAAGGCTTTCAACAGCCCCTTTCCTACCAAGGCTACGGCTACCAGGAGTTCCAGCAGCACAGGCAGCACTTCCCAGTCCAGGCACAGGTTCCTCGGATGCCACAGGTGCCACAGGTGCCACCGATGCCACCGATACCACCAATGCCACAGACGCCACAGATGTCACTGATGCCACCGACGCCACTGATGCCACTGATGCCATTCACGCCACAGATGCCACCGACACCACAGATGTTTCCTCGCATGCCACAGACGCCTCACCTCACCCAGCTGCACACCAGACATCCCCACTACACTCCTCCTTCCTCCACCCCACAGCCAAGCCCGGCCTCAGAACATCTGTCATCAGTCCTGTGCCTGACATTCCAGGTCCTGGATGAAGGGCCTCTCAACCTCACAGGAATGAGCCAGCTTTCTGAGAGCTTCCTGAACACACCATCTCCTGTTGTCCTCTCGGGGCCAGGTACCCCAATGGCGCCTCAGACCAGCACTCCAGCCACTGCCACCTCCACAGTCCCTGTCCCCTTTACACCTGAGACCATGGACATGCCTCAGAGTGACTGAGAACATTGCCAGAGAGTTGTTACCGGTTGACTTTATCATTGCTTGGGACACTTTTCTTGGTTCCTTTTGCTTTTTAAATAAAGTCCTACACTTTACTGTTATTAATAAAGGTTTTCTTTGCTTCACACACTTGGTTCATTTCTTTTACGAATTAATTCTTGGTGGAAACTTTTAGAAAATGGTTAAGCCTTTGCATGCTTATGGGATGGGCAGGGATACCTGTGGGATGGGTAATAGCTGTGGGATGGGCAGGGATACCTGTAGGATGGGTAATAGCTGTGGGATGGGCAGGGATACCTGTGGTATGGGTAATAGCTGTGGGATAGATAAGCCTCCAGTGCAAGCATAGTGGGACTGTATGGTCCACCTTCCCAGGTGCCACACCTATGGCCCTTTATTATCAATAACAATTTAATCATTGATCCACACATTTCAACGTGAACAAAACTCTTTATTAATGCCCTATTCATTGTAAGGCCACTCAACATACATGGCACAATCTCATCAGTGTGATGAGACAGGCTGAAGGAAGCATCCATTAAGCATCTACCATCCTGTCTTGCCACTCCACTGCTCCAGCTGGGGAGTTGCACCAGTGTTTCAGGAGGTTGTGCTGCTTCTTCCCTTCATGTGAAACTTTGTTGGGGCCTTGTACAGCCATAGTGTCTATCAGGTTACATCCTTGCCTCCATTCACTAGGCTCCATGTCCCCATTCCCTTGTTGATGGTCCACAAGCCTCTTCTGCAAGACTGGGTAGCGGGTGTGCATGAGATTGTGCAGGATGCAGCAAGCTTCCACGATGCTCCTCATGGTCCGTGGATGATGCTGCATGGTGGTGAGAAGTACCTGGAACCTGTTGGCCAGGATGCCAAAGGCGTTCTCCACCACCTGTAAGGCTTCATGAGGTAGGTTCTGAGGGAGAAGGCGTCATCCCCTACGATGAAGTAGGGCCCATCTTGTGTGTCGTTGGGCAGGGGGTCTGGATCTGGGAAGCCAATGATGAGGTTGCGTTCCAGCCCCTCCTTGAGGTCACTGGCGTTGTATACCTGGGCATCAGAAGCTGACCCGTTGCCTGAAGCATCGATGTACATGAACTTGTAATCAGCATCGACCATGGCGAAGAGGATGATGCTGAAGAAGCCCTTGTAGTTGAAATAAGTGGACCCTGACTTGACTGGAGCTTTGCAGGCCACGTGCTTCCCATCTATGGCTCCAATGGTGTGGGGGAAGTTCCACCTCTGATACACTGTTCTGCAAGTTTCCTCCAGACTTGTTCAGTGGAGGGACACTGGAGGAGCTCCTCCAGGTATTCTTCGATGATGGCCTGCACCACTTCTCTGACCACAATGCTGATGCTGTTGTGTGGCACCCTCCAGGCGTACTGCATGTTTCTGTACGTGGTCCCGGAGGCCAGGTGGCGCAAAGTCAGTGCCACCTTCAGCCCAGGGTCCAGGTTGGGACAGAGGTTGGTGCTCTGCTTGGTCAACCTGGGTCTCAGACGCTCCACAATTTCGTCAAACATGGCTGGCGGCATCCTCATGAAGTTCTGGAATGCATGAGGGTCTTCGTTCCTCAGCTCCATCATCAGGTTGTCATAGAGTCCAAACTCCGCTCTTCTCGCGATTCATCTTTGGACCCAGACACTTCTTGGCTGCCTCCTTTTCTTCCCGTAGAAAAGGTGAAAGAGCCTGAAGAGCGCTTGGTTCTGGTGTTGAATGATGGCGGCTACCAAAAGGAATGTGAGATGATCCATGGTGGAGAAGAATGGATGCTGTGGAAGAGCAAGAGCAAGAGCAAGGCTGAAGAGGTCTGCACACCAGGGCTGCTGGACTGAAAGTGAGATCCAGGTGATTTTCTCCCCCTTTTTATAGGAAATGTCAGTTTTCCGCTAGGTGTCCTTCCGCATACTCCAGGCATCCTCCAGACATCCTAAATATCTGAGATACGTCCCCTATACGAACGTTTTTTCCCTTTTAATGCTTTGTATCTGAGCTGCATCCGCTTTCATCCTTTCTACGTCCGTGCTACTAAAGCTGTGTGTCCGTTCCGCGTCCGTTTCGCTTCCTCCCTGTGTCTGTTTTCCGGTGGAGTGGATTTGAGTTGTGCGGATGCGCAGCGGATGCCTAGCGGATATAGCGGATGTGTAATGGATGATGACGGACGTATAACGGATGTTCCCTCTGTGTGTAGCGGATGTAGAACGGACGCATTGGATACTTCATCCGCTCAAAAAGTTTTGTGCAGCTCAAAACTTTTTGAGCGGATGAAATCTCAGTAGACGGATGCTGGACGGATGGAGAGTATGAAAAACGTATGCAGTGAGTATACAACGGATGCATCACGTTTTCCAACGGATGGCAAGCTTTTTTTCACGTTTTACATCCTCTTTGCATCCCTTGGTGCAGTGTGACAGGGGCTTAAATTAAGATGTAACCATTAGTGCCACTCTTGGTTTTAGAAATACCTAGGGTGCCCAGGATAATATTAGATCTCGCTGTTGCAAAATATGTTGCCAAGTTCTTCACTTGCAGCCCTTAAAATTTGTTTAATGCTGACCTGGGCCATAAAGTAGACATATGAGCATCTACTTCGCCATACTAGATAGTAGTGATTTAGTCTTCCACATATGTTCCCCTATATCTATATAAAGATCCCATCCTTCCCTTTAGATCAGGGCTGTCCAATCTTACCAGTAGCAAGTTTAAGACTGCAAAAAGCATCAAGCAAGGTTGTACATTGGCCCTACTCATATTCTGTCTCTATTTCAACTCCATGGTGCGCCATCTCCACAACATGAACTTTCATTCCCCAAAACATGTTGGAAGGTACATCTACTCTATGAATATGATACAGCAATACTTTCAAGAATACCTACTGATCTTGAAAAGAGCACCGAGAGCACTAACACAGTATTGCAAGGAAGGCTACCTAGACTTCAATCACCAAAAAATTAAAATTGTAGATCTTGTGGCCATCTGTCCTGGAGCACTGAAGGCCATAAGCCTGAGCAGGCATCCTGTTTTGAATACCTGGAACTAATCCTACATTCTGCCAACAGTGGGAAGCCCTATGGAGACCATGTTGCTGAAAATGTGCAAAGGAACCCATCTACTACCTTTACATTTCTTAAGACAAATACCTGTAGCACTCAAATTACTCAAAGCCAAGCTAATTAGCACAACTTATTTATGATGCCCAATTTTGCAGCATTCCACCTTTTATCAACTTTAAGACTTGCTGGCTGGGGAATTGTGCAACTTAAAGTCCACAGGTCTTAACATTGTCAAAGTTGAACACCCCAGCTTTAGATTATTTTAGATTCTTGTTTTCAATCTATATTTTCTGTTTCATATCTTTTAGTGTGCCATAACTTTTTTTAACTCTTCTATCTATGCTCTTTCATTGAGTGCATGCCACCCTCTGACTGTAATAAAAATTTATTTAAATCATGGCCAAAGTCTAGAATTGTTTTATGGTACAATTTGAGGCATATCTACCTGCCCTTGAGATCTCTGCAATGCTCACCAATTGAGAACCACACATGGAGTAAGCAGGAAGAAGGAAAAAGAATTGTGGCCGAAGAGGAAGACCAAGATTCCCCCCCACCAACTAAATGCCCCCTGGGAAGCCAATGTGAACACACTGCAAAGCACCAGATCATGTTCAGAATCCATCTGGGGATTATTAAATGGGCAAGTATTCTCTTTAGTGGTTAAGAACATTTCAATTTGTATTACCTAGATGAAAGAGGTCATTAAGAGGTGGTTAAAAATGACTCTCAGGGTTTGAGCGCGTGAAAATGAATTTTGCATCAGGACCTATACAGACTCAGATGGTAAAATTTTTGTAGTTCTGTTCAAATACTTTACACAGATTGGCAAGTGAATAGTTAAATGGGAGGAATACTCAAAAATTCTTTAATAAGTTTACACGTATCTCTCATAAGTTGATGCTAGTTTTAATTTTCCTGTTGTATTTTTTTTCAAATATTGGGCATATTTGTTAAGTTGAATAATGTACTAGAACGAAAATAATTGCTATTAATCACAGTGGCTTCAACTTAAGAGTTATTATTTGTCTCCCTTCTGTTCCTCACAAGTTCCTGATTCTACCTATAGCAGGAATTTGGTCCTTTTTCACAGGCTTGAAGATGGTCAGACACTGACTTGACTGGGCTAGAAAAAAAAAGATTTTTGCTGACATGAACAATTGACACTTTGGGTTAAATTCTTATTTTAGAATAGTTAAATAATATATGTATATATTCATTTGATTTATATCCTGCCTTTTGTTCAGTAGCTCAAGGCAGAGTCCTCCCTTTCTTCTTATTCTTGCCATAAAAGCAACCCTGTAAATTAGCTTAAATTGATGCTGAGTGATTGGCCCAAAATCAATTAGCGAACTTCAATGGCGAAAAGTCTTTATTTTTGGTAGGAAGGGCGGGGAAACTTGGCCTGAAACTGGGGTGATTCATCTTAACCAGCTAATAAGTAATGATACTTTAAAACTTTAGAAATTTTTAAAAAGAATATAATTTACCTAATAATTTTATGTGGGAATACATACAACTAAAACATTTGCTATTTTAATTATTTGGCCCCAATGTCCACCTAACCTCCGAAATTTATAAGATATTGACTGTATGGGAAAAGGTTTTCATCAAGACTAAATGGGCAATTTATTACAAGCTTAAATTAAAATATTTCCCAAGATAAATTTGGAAAATATACAAGAAACTGGGAATCGAGAATTGGCAGTATTACATTAATTGATGGTTTCAGACTTTGAGGAAATGTAGCAGTGTTTTATATAATTTAAAAGCTTGGTTCAGCTAAACATTATGTGGGGGAATTTATTGGATCCCACAAATAATGTTTTCAAAAAGATTGACAGTCATCCATTCTATACTGCAGATGTACTTAATCTGAAAAAAAAAAAACCTTAATGCATATTTTATGGATATGTCCACTGATAATTCCTTGCTGGTTAGTTCTTGGAAGGAAATTAAGATTCCAAGATGTTAATGCATTGTTAAACAATATCCCCAAATCTGGAATTTCTTTATTATAAATAATATTGTATCAGGCCAAGAATACTTGGGTTCTAGATTCAAAAAGTTGGCTTCAGGAAATTTGTCAACTTTCAGTTTTGAATTAACTTTATTCAGAAGAAGTGGCAGGATCAGCCAATATTCACTGTTTAAAATATGAATAATCACTATCTTTCCAGTAAGATAAAATTAAAAACTTGAAACTGTAGAATGTTATATTGAAAATTAAATGATGTTTTCATTTTCCTCCTTTCCATTTTATTTGTTATTTTTTTTAAATTCATTTTCCTCTATGTTTTGTTTTACCTTTTTTTCTAATTTTCTCAGCTTTTAAAATTTAGAATTTCTTGCTGGCTGGGGAATTCTGGGAGTTGAAGTCCACAAGTCTTAAAGATGCCAAGGTTGGCTTGCCTGGCCACATTGAGTGAAGAGGAATTGTCTTGGGTTGCATATAAATATATAACCTAATTAATGTACATGAAGCACATAATAATGTTACAAGTCTGCAATCTTGCAAGGGTGCTAGCTACCCAAGTCTGCATGAGGCCCTTGGGCCATTCTAGTCTATATCTATGTTTGTTAAAAGAAAGGAGACAACCAACAGAAAGGTGGATGGACTAAATTACAGCAGCAATGGAAGTGATGAAAGGCCAGGTTGAGGACAGATTATCATGTCTGCGTGGTTGCTAAGAATCAACACCTACTTGATGGCAAATAACCAATATTTGTTGTTAAGTAATACACAGTCTTTTAAGAAAATGTAACTATAATGCTTTTACATTAAAAAATGTTCTAGGTGATATTCATATTAGTTCATATTTTGAGCCATAAGTCACAGTGTTCCTTACTGGAGATGGCAAAAGGATTCACAACTTTTCAGGCCAGAGAACATGTTTAGAATTTTGAGAGCATGATATGGAGAACGTGATAAAATTGTTCTAGAATGTGTGTGGCCAGTCATAAAACAATAATTGAATATAAATATATGTGAGTTTGTTCCTATCATTCCTTCCATCTTCCTTATATGTTTTCTAGTACATTGGCTTATCTTTGTGTTCTTTTTTTACTGGAGGAAATAAGAGTTTATCTTGGTGTTCTGTTTGATAAGAAGTTACTTTTCTATTCTTTTTTTTTAACTAGCTGATTACCCAGCGTTGCCCGGGTATTTATCCCAATCCAGTATTAGACAGGAAAATTGTGTAGTCAGGACTCACGCTGTTGTACTGTCTCTCGCATAGCATTGCAAATCTTCTATTCCTTTTGGGAGTTTGTTGTCTATGCCGGTGTTTCCTTTTTTTTATTGCACTTGGCCAATCACCTAATGTTTCCTTGGAGGGCTGAGAGGGAGCCCCCTTGTGGTGTACTGTGAAGCCGTTACCATGGCAAGTCCACCATGCTGTACAGTAGAAGCCATTTTCAGGAAACCCCCCAGGGGTGTTAAGGGTCCCTTATTCCCACAGTATTTGTTTCTAAAGTGTAAGTCTTCTGTGTACCAAGTTTGGTGGAAATTGCTTGAGGCATTCCAGAGTTATGCTGGAACACACACACACACTCTCATCCATTTATATATATATAGATTAAAATGCTTTTTTAAAAAATTAGATGGCTTAAGGCCCTGTCACACTGGCCGACGGATGCAAAATGTTTGTTAAAAAGGACACAGCGGACAAGCAAAATGTTCCATCTGTTGTTATCCGCTCTCAAAAGGGGCAAAAATTTGCATAACCAGAGCGGACAACACGAAAAGGAACGGACGGGGGGAGGATGCAGGGCTGATGGAAAGCGGATGCTCCACGGAAGCCTAGCAGATGGAAGCAGATGAGAGCGGATGGCACATCCGCAAGGCTTCCAGGGGGCCGCAGCAAAGCGGACGCGGAACGGAAAGAGCGGATGCAGAGCGGACGCCGAGCGGATGAAGCGGATGCACAGCGGATGCACAGCGGATGCCGAGCGGATGAAGCGGATGCAGAGCGGAAGCCTAGCAGATGCCTAGCGTTCACTGTGCATGCGGGGAGGATGCATTGCGTCAGCCCTGCGGATATAAAGGGAAGCAGCTCCCAAGCAGGTCACCATTCAGAGGAAAGACCTGCTTCCAGACACATCGACTGCCTTGCCAGCCTGCCCTGCCTGCATGCCTGCCTGCCAGCCTTGCTGCCTGCCTTGCTGCCTGCCTTGCTGCCAGCCTGCCTGCCAGCCTCCCTGCCAGCCTTGCTGTCTCCCTGCCTGCCAGCCTGCCTGCCAGCCTGCCTGCCAGCCTGCCTGCCAGCCTCCCTGCCAGCCTTGGTGCCTGCCTGCCTGCCAGCCTGCCAGCCTTGGTGCCTGCCTGCCTGCCAGCCTTGGTGCCTGCCTGCCTGCCAGCCTTGCTGCAAGCCTTGCTGCCAGCCTTCCTGCCAGCCTGCCTGCCAGCCTTGCTGCCTGCCTTCCTGACAGCCTGCCTGCCTGCCAGCCTTGCTGCCAGCCAGCAACCCCACAACCATGGGGAAGAAGAGAAAGCCTCAGCCATCTGCTGCCGGTCCTGGCAAGAGGAACAGGGCCACCCTCCCACCCCCTGGCCCTCACTCTGCTTCTGCTGGGGCTTCTGTAGCATGGGCTCGCTCTTCTGGGGCTGGGGCTTCTGCTGCTTCTGCTCCTGGAGGAGCTGCTGCTGCTGCTTCTGGCAGTGGTGCTTCTACTCGTTCTTACTCTGCTGATGCTGCTACTGGCGGTGGTGCTTCTGCTGATGCTGCTTCTGGAGGAGCTGCTGATGCTGCTTATGGCGGTGGTGCTTCTGCTGGTGCTTACTCTGCTGAAGCTGCTTCTCGTCCTGCTGGTCCTGCTGGTCCTACTGGTCCTGCTGGTCCTGCTGGTCCTGCTGGTGCTCCTGGTCTTGCTCGTCCTGCTGGTCCTGCTCGTGCTCCTGGCCCTGCTGGCGCTGCTGGTGCTTACTCTGCTGCTGCTGATCCTGGTCCTGCTGGTGCTGCTGGCGCTGCTGCTGCTGCTGATCCTGGTCCTGCTGCTGCTGCTGCTGCTGCTGCTGCTGCTGATAATCCTGCTGGTGTTGCTGCTGCTGGTGATGTGGAGGAGCATCCCCTACAACCTGGAAGCCCCTCTGATGAGGCCTATGTGGTCCTGCCAAAGGGAGGAAGAGGCATATGCGAGAACGGGAGAGGAGGCGATACTCCATCGAGGAGGACCATGAGGATGAGGTGCTGAAGTGGCTGAGAGAGAATGACTATCTATGGCATTCTCCACCACCCGCCTTGCCCTGGACAGCCTGTAGTTGAAGATCCTCTCTTCACGGGTGAGGCATCTGGAGGTGTAGGGCTTCATGAGGTAGGTTCTGAGGGAGAAGGCGTCATCCCCCATGATGAAGTAGGGCACATCTTGCATGTCATTGGGCAGGGGGTCTGAATCTGGGAAGCCCATGATGAGGTTGCATTCCAGCCCCTCCTTGAGGTCACTGGCGTTGTATACCTGGGCATCTGAAGCTGACCCATTGCTTGAAGCATCGATGTACATGAACTTGTAGTCATCATCGACCATGACGAAGAGGACGATGCTGAAGAAGCCCTTGTAGTTGAAATAAGTGGACCTCGACTTGGCTGGAGCTTTGCAGGCCACGTGCTTGCCATCTATGGCTCCAACGGTGTGGGGGAAGTTCCACCTCTAATACCACTGCTCTGCAACTTTCTTCCATCCTTCTTCAGTGGAGGGGCACTGGAGGAGCTCCTCCAGATATTCTTCGATGATGGCCTGCACCACTTCTCTGACCACAATGCTGATGGTGTTGTGTGGCACCCTCCAGCCGTACTGCATGCTCCTGTAGGTGGTCCCTGAGGCCAGGTGGCGCAGAGTGAGTGCCACCTTGAGCCCAGGTTCCAGGCTGGGCCGGAAGCTGGTGTTTGCCTTGGTCAACCTGGGTGTCAGCCGCTGCACAAGTTCGTCAAACATGGCTGGAGGCATCTTCATGAAGTTCTGGAATGCATGAGTGTCTTCGTTCCTCAGCTCCACCATCCGCTTGTTGTACAGTCCGTACTCTGCTCTTCTCCCGATCCATCTTCAGACTCAGACGCTTCTTGACCGCTTCCTTTTCTTCCCGTAATAGAGTTGAAAGAGCCTATAGATGGCTTCGCACTGTTGCAGAACGATGGTGGCTACCAAAAGGAGTGTGTTACAATCCATGGTGGAGATGACTGGATGCTGTGGAAGAGCAAGAGGCAGATGAAGGCTGCAGAGGTCTGCACAGCAGGGCTGCTGGACTGAAAGTGAGATCCAGGTGAGTTCCTCCCCCTTTTTATAAGCAATATAGGTTTTCCACTAGGTGTCCTTTTGCATCCTCTAGGCATCCTCTAGACATCCTTAATATCCGAGATAGGTCCCCTCTGCTAACGTTTTTTCCATTTAAAATGCTTTCTTTGTGAGCTGCATCCGCTTTCATCCTTTCTCCGTCCGTGCTACTAACGCTGCGCGTCCGTTCCGCGTCCATTTCGCTTCCTCCCTGTGTCTGCTTTCTGCTGGAGCCAATTTGAGTTGCGCGGATGTGCAGCGGATGACTAGCGGATGTAGTGGACGTGTAACGGATGACGACGGATGCAGAATGGATGTTCCCCGTATGCCTAGCGGATGCAGAATGGATGCGTTGGATACATTTTCCCCTCAAAAAGTTTTGAGCAGCTCAAAACTTTTTGAGTGGATGGAACCTCAGTCGACGGATGCTGGACAGATAGAGAGGAAGAAAAACGGACGCAGTGAGTACAAAACGGAAGCATCGCATTAACCAACGGATGGCAACTGTTTTTCTCCATTTTATATCCTCTTTCCATCTGTTGGTGCAGTGTGACAGGGGCTTTAAGAAACATAGGAAGCATCAAGGAAGCATCATTCCTAGATGCGTTAACAACTTGGTTATATTATCATTGGTATTATTATCATTGATTAGTAAAATTTCACCATAACATATTGCTGTCATGAACTTCACTTATGTGCTACATGAAAGAGGAGCCCAGTTTTAACTTGACTCTCTTAACATTTAGTTTTGCTAGATAACTAAGCTAAACTAAAATGAAGAAAAAGAAAAATTACTGCCTACATCCCACATTGATTTGCCATCAAGTCCATATTGAAGCAACCACATATTCTCCATGACAACATTCCACATCTAGTTTTCTATACCTGCCTCTTGTGTCCTCTTAGAAAAAACATGGCAGTTTTGTTAAAATGAACCCCCCCCCCCCGAGGAATCAGGGAGATGGATTAGGAGGAAGAAAATTGGAAAGAATCCCATTTAGATCAACTTTAGGAAAGGAAAGTTACATCATCATGTAAACTTTTATTAAACATTCAAGGAGTTTTTCAGCCAGGTGTTGCAACAACTCAGTTTTATTATTATGGATTGTTTTTTTACTATTGACCAGACAACTGATACTCTCTCCTGTGTTTATTTAATAGGTTAGACAATTTTCTAAAACTAGTTGGAGCAGTCTTCTTCCATTTTTCAGAAAAAAACCCTACAATGTCACTTCTGTAGTTCTCAACTTCAAAAATGAATTTAAAATAGCTCACAAAAAACAAAGACCAAACTCCATTAAATCATCACTTAGTACTCTATAGGTCTTGGGTTCCTCTTGAATGTTAAATGTTGCCCTTAGGCTCTGAAAGCTTGCCTACTATTCTGTATAAATATAGTAGACTCCAAATAACTCATTCTGATTGGTTACTAACAAACTAATGGGGATAGGTTCAAAAGGAACCAATCCTCGAAGCCGCACAAAGGCGGCAAAATCAAATGAATGTCATTGGCTACAAGCCGGCAGACAGAAAAGTATAAAAGGGCTGTCGCGGCTTGAGCCAATGTTCCGTTTTGCAACTGTTCTTGAAATAAAGACTTTGTTGTTGGAACCCGGTCTACCTCGCGTTTTTCCGGACAGAACACTGGCGACGAGGATGGGATCGTCCTAAACGCGAGACTGAGCATGGGGTGACAGACAAGCCAGACAAAGAGAAATGGCTGGAAACAATGCACCGCCCGCACCCTTCAACCCCAATGAAGAAGATTGGGAATCTTACGTAGACCGTTTCCAGATGTACCTAGAGAGCAATGAGATGGAAGAAATCTCAGATCAGTAGAAAAGAGCTGTTTTCTTGACACACTGTGGGTCCACAATTTTTAAAATGGCCAAGGCTTTGGCAAAGCTCCAAGATGTCAAACAATTGATGTGGACTGAGCTCCAAAGAGCATTAAAGGCCCATTATGCACCGGTGGTGTCAAATCTAATAAAGTGGCACGAGTTTTATCGGAAAGACCAGAAAGAAGGCGAAACCATCGCTGAATTTGTTGCCGCCCTCCGCCACATAGGGGGAGCGTGCGAGTTTCTCAACTTAGATGAAGTGATGCAGGATCGAGTGATATTGGGGTTAAGAGACTCAACTATACAGAGCAAGCTACTGAACAAACCCAACATATCAGTAGCCGAAGCTATTGCAGAAGCCTTGGCTGCCGAAGCCGCCAAAAAGTTGGCAGATAAGATGAAACAAATGAATGCAAGCAGCGATGAAATAAGCCCGGCCAGAGGAAAAAAACAATCTCCCACAACCTCTCATTATGAAGAACTCGAGGAGACGTCAGAATCCGGGGAGGAAGATGACGAAATCCACCGCCTATATGCTAACAAGAAAGGGCGCGAAAATAGAAATCGGTGGGAATGTGCTGGCTGCGGGGGAAACCATCCCCGAGCCGATTGCAGATTCCTCGATGCCATTTGCAGAGCATGCAAGAAAAGGGGGCATATCGAGAAAGTCTGCAGAAACAAAAAGAATTACAGCCCAAAGAGACGAAATGACTCCCCAGCAAAGCCTGAGCCAAGACTCTCCGAGAGAAAGTGGCAGCGAAACAGGCAAGCCACTAACCGGGAGAAAGCATACCAAACTTTCACTATCGGAAGCGCTCAGACGGAAAGCGGAAAGAAAGTAAAAATAGTTGTAAAAATCGAAGACAGCCCCTGCAAAATGGAAGTTGATTCTGGATCGTTCCTATCCATGGTGTCATGGGACACCCTCAAAAAACTAATTCCAGACATCAAAATTAAGGAACTCCAGAGACAAAAACTAACCCTCAAAGATTATCAGGGAAACCGAATTCCTGTAATCGGCCTGGGACATTTTCGAGTCGCTTACAGGCAACATGTCGCAGTACTACCATTAACGATAGTCGACCGAGATCGACCAAGCCTCCTGGGTATCGAATGGTTCGCACCATTGGGCATCGGGATGACCGGAGTAGACCGGGTGGCCGCAACTGACTGGGAAGAAGACCTGATCCAAGAATTCCAGGACATCTTCGACGGCTCCCTAGGCAGGTATCGGGGGACCCCCATTTCTTTTAGTCTAGACCCACAGATAACCCCTAAAAGGCTAAAGGCCAGATGGGTTCCTTTTGCTTTAAAAGCAAAAATAGAGGAACAACTAAATAAATTAATAGATCAAGGGGTTTTAGAACCAGTCGACCACACTAGATGGGAAACACCAATTGTGACACCAATTAAGCCAGACGGGTCGGTTCGAATCTGTGGTGACTACAAGGCTACCCTGAACCACGCGCTGCAACAGAGCGCGTACCCGGTGCCAGTTGTGCAACACCTACTGCACTCTCTTGGGGGAGGAAAAGTTTTCCCTAAACTAGACCTAGCACAAGCGTACCAACAGCTCCCAGTAGACCCCTTAACGGCGGAAGCACAAACAATAGTGACTCACAAAGGGGCATTCAAATGTAACAGACTCCAATTTGGAGTAAGCATAGCCCCAGGCGTTTTCCAGAGCCTCATGGAACGCCTGTTAAATGGCATAAAAAGGGTCATGCCATACTTCGAGAACGTCCTAATCTCAGCCAAAGATGCAACACAGCTTAAAAAAAGACTCAAAGAGGTCCTAAATAAATTCAGCGAATCTGGCCTTAAAGTAAAGAAAGAGAAGTGCTGCCTAATGACTGATCGCGTCGAGTTTTTGGGATATTTAATTGGTGGAGAGGGCATACACCCCACCGAAAAAAAAGTAAGAGCTATAAAAGATGCACCAGAACCAAAGAATAAAACTGAGTTGCAGGCATTTTTGGGACTGATAAACTTTTATAATATGTTCCTACCCCAAAAAGCCACAATAGCGGAAACATTGCATCGATTACTGGACAAGAAAACAATTTGGACATGGGGGTTTAGAGAAAAAAAAGCTTTCCAAGGAATAAAAGACTTTTTAACATCAAACACCGTTCTTATCCAGTTTAGCAACACACTGCCATTGACGGTGACCTGTGACGCCTCGCCTTTCGGAGTCGGTGCCATCCTGAGCCACCAATTGCCTGATGGGAGAGAGGCACCCGTTGCATACTATTCAAAGACCCTGTCCAAAACCGAGCGTAATTACAGTCAGTTGGACAGAGAAGCTCTAGCAATTGTCGCCGGAGTGAAACGCTTCCACGAGTACCTATATGGAAGAACTTTTCAAATCGTAACAGACCACAAACCGCTACTAGGAATTTTGGCAGGAAACAAGCCCACACCGAATATTCTGTCCCCACGAATGACTAGATGGTCAGAGTTCCTAGCAGCCTATTCCTATACTCTGACACATCGCCCAGGGAAACAAATTTCCCATGCAGACGCTTTGAGCAGAGCACCATTGCCATCCACAGAGGAAGACCTGGCACCAACGATGACAGCATTGCAGATAGAGACTTGCCCCAATCTACCCATATCTGCGAATGATGTCGCCAGAGCCACCGCAAAAGACCCATTGACTGCCCGCGTACTTAACTGGGTAGGTAAAGGCTGGCCGGAAAACCAAAAAACTGAGAACTTTAAACCTTTCCGGACCAGACAAACTGAACTCTCAATCCAAAAAGGTTGTTTATTGTGGGGTGATCGGGTAATTATTCCGAACAAATTACAAGCCAAGGTAGTGGGTATGCTTCACGAAGGCCACCCGGGAATAGTTAAAATGAAAAGCCTTGCTAGAAGCTATGTCTGGTGGCCACGTATAGATAGGGACATCGATTACTGGGTAAACTCATGCAATAAATGCCAAAGAATCAGGCCGTACCCGCCAAAAGCACCCATAAGAGACTGGGAAACCCCAAGAGGCCCCTGGTCATGAATCCACATTGATTTTGCGGGTCCTACCAAGGCGCATACGTTCCTGATTGTCGTGGATGCATACTCTAATTGGCTGGAGGTAAAAATTATGCAATCAACGACAACAGAAACCGTTATAAAACAACTCGACAAACTATTTGCAACCCATGGCGTACCGGGCGTCCTAGTGTCCGACAACGGGCCGCAATTAACCAGTCTCCAATTCGAGCAATATCTAGCCTCCCTAGGTATAAGACATGCCCTAACCGCGCCGGCCCACCCGGCTGCAAACGGTAGGGCAGAGAGAATGGTCAGGTTTACCAAGGAGGGTTTAGAAAAAATGGACACTGGGGATGTCCAAAATAAAATAAATCGATTACTCACTCTCCAACATATCACACCCAGTACCACAACCAACAAAACCCCAGCAGAATTACTGATGTGAAGGAAACTAAGGTAGCATCTAGACAGATTGCACCCAAATTTCACACCAGAAAACCCCCCCGACTCCTCCACACGATTCAGGACCTTTGCAATAGGCGACTTAGTTTATGCAAAAAAATTTACCGGGGACCCATTATGGCTACCCGGACAAATTACTCAAATAACAGGCCCCAAATCCTACCGACTAACGGTAGACGACGGCAGGGAATGGAAGCGGCACATAGACCAGCTTCGCTCCCGAAACATAGAACAAAATGCAAACACACAACCACACATAGAAAAACACGACGAAATTCAAACCAAGGAGGGGGGGGAAATGCGAGAAATCAATAAAGAACCGTTTAAATTAAACTCTGAAAATAATAACAATGAAAAAGAGCAAATAAAAGACTCACTGTTTGAAGAAAGTTGCAAGAAGAGTCCATCCGAAGGGGCCAGCCAGGCCAGCTCGACCTGCCCGGAGGAAACAGGAGGGAGCGGCAAAACTGCCAGCCTAAGAAACTCAGGCGGCAGTAAAATGGCTGACTCACCCTTCCAGACGGTTCCATGGAGAAGGACTGAAGACAGAGCAAACCCATCCGAACCGGTTGAAATCTCCAACAATAATGAACCACGCAAGTCCAGTCGTGTCAAGAGAAGCCCCACTTACCTCCGCGACTACGTCACCACGTAGGACTGAACTAAGAGGGGAGGGGTGTTCTGTATAAATATAGTAGACTCCAAATAACTCATTCTGATTGGTTACTAACAAACTAATGGGGATACGTTCAAAAGGAACCAATCCTCGAAGCCGCAGAAAGGCGGCAAAATCAAATGAATGTCATTGGCTACAAGCCGGCAGACAGAAAAGTAAAAAAGGGCTGTCGCAGCTTGAGCCAATGTTCCGTTTTGCAACTGTTCTTGAAATAAAGACTTTGTTGTTGGAACCCGGTCTACCTCGCGTTTTTCTGGACGGAACACCTACTACTTAATATAAAGTAGTAACCTACAGAGTGCAGTGTTTTTCTCTCTCATTGCTATTTCCACCCATATAATCAAATCATTGCTTCTGCCCTTTTGCCAAATAGGCCCATCAGGTGGTAGCCCATAAGTCTCTTTATTCCTGTTCCAAATTCTCCATATTTGATTTCATGGTACTAACATTCCTCTTCTTTTTGAACTGTGAAAGACCTACTAACAGCCCAGGCATGCAGAGTAGACATTGTCCTGGGCCCACAGAATGCCCTACGCAATGTCAGTTCAACAGGTTCCTACAAAAGGGAGGAAAAGAGATGCCCATCAACTTTGTCTTGAACTAAGTAGCAAAATCAGTTCTTTTATGGTATTTATCAATAAACTATAAAAGCTCCTAAAAAAGATTCATGCAAAACTGATTTTCAGTTATTTCAGTATGCCTTAGTCCAAAATGTGTGATAGATCCTCTATGATGTTTTGTAAGAAAAATTGAAGAAATCAAACATGTCTCATAAACTTTTCCCTATGCAGTGATACATGTGCACACCTCATGCCAATGAGATGCAGAGCAAATGTGGGTATGGGTGACTATTTGCTCGGTCCATGTATCCAGGCTAATCCTGCAAAATAAAAATGATCACAAGCATTTGATGAGTAGGAAGGAGGGCGATGTACCAGCTGTATAACAAAAATCATTTTTTTGGAGAGGGGGGTAGACGAAATAGTATGTTCTACCACACCTAGTTGAACATGAAATTGAGAAGGGCTGCTTTGGGGTTTTCCTTATAGCAGTTGTTCAGTGTTTTAAATGTGTTGCCAAATAGATGAATCCAAGTGAGCAGGATTGTGAGCATCGCACCTATCTACAACTCTCTAAATCAGCTCTACTTTTTCCTAGGATCACACGGCAGCTACAGATGGCTTAAAAGAATTGAGAAAGGTATTGAATGAAAGGTATCCCATATTCTGAAGCATCTTTCTGGAATCAGTTCCAAAGGCATTGCCCAGGCCCAGTGTTCATGTCTAATATTCCATTATAATCTTCCTATGGGGCATTTAAACAGTTATTTCATATGGCCATTGCTTTCACTCCCCAGAAATACTGTGCCTCTATTGCCCTCACGATAGCTGACCTAGAATTGTTGAGAATTCCCTATGTGCCAAATGGATGGTCCTTCTAAACTACTGAGTTAGATAAAAATAGCACCCAACTGGTAGTGCCTGTCCTCTGCATTGTGATTTGTGTTTGGGAATTTCTAATAATTACAGTCGTTGCTCTGTGGGAAGGTGAAAAAGCAAAATGGCACCATCCTTCTGCTCAGTTCCAGAGACAGATGAGATACAGGCATGATGCTATGGGCATTGATCAACATAAGGAATGATGAAGGACTCAGGAGCTCTCAAGCAGCTTTAGTATTTTGAATGAAAATCAGATTTGCAGTGTTTTGTGAGATATCAAGGATGAGCTTGAAATAATGCAGTTCAGCTGACCAGCAAAGATGATCATAGGGACACAGCCACTCTAACAAGGCTGCCAATGTTTCAAGAAAAATATTTACAGAAGTTGTCAGCAGTAGGTTCTAGTTCCTGGAAGTGTTCTGAAATAAATTATTTTCTGCAGTGTGCTTTTCTCAACATTGTGAATTTTATTCCTAACTTACCATATCTGTTGTCCTTTGTAAGTTCCAACATGTACCAGAGATATAGTCCCATGCTTTAGAATTGTTGAGTTGTAATTTATGCAATTCCCATACAGACGTTGGTGTCCTGAGACCCAAATGATGGATTACATTATATTCCACAGACCACCACCACTTTGGAACCATTGGACTTTTGAAGAAACGATGCAGATGCTCTCACCAAAGATTATTAAGTTAGGAAGCATTAAGAAGTAAGCTAATGAGAATACTCTCTGCATCTCTCTTCTCAGAGGTTTATTACTTCTTACCTGCCCATCCACAAATGCCTCTGACAATGTAGATCTTAGAGGCTTCAAAAATCAAGTTAACACCTGAATGAAAGTATTTGCTTTAAAGCTTGCCAATTTCCTTTTTTCCCCCTTTAAGAACTTTTTTTTTTTTAAAAAATACTTTTTTTTTAGTCAGATGTTGCAGTGACCCTGACCAGCAGAAAAGGAGATATCTGTTAGGATACTATGAGAAATTCAAGCTATTTTCTAGGTTCTTCATGATAACGATAGGATGGTTAGCCAAGCATCCAAGAATAATTTTAATTTCTCTACCTTGTGAAATTGTGACAGGGGAATTTTCTCAAACTGGAGTCCTGATTGTTAAACCATTGACAGGATCACTCTGATTATCATTTATAGCCGTTCTGTATCTTTATCCCTTGGGGTGTTTCTCTGGCCTATTCCAGAGGATTTTCTGCCAGCACACCAGATTTCATTTCGTGCTACAATTAGCTTTGCATTAGCTGCTGCGACTCTTCCCCAGGAATGTCATTTCTTTGAGGAAATACCTAGTACTTTTGGGCAGTGCCCCTACAGCATGACACAAACTTATATAAACTCGGACTGCCACTTATTTAGCTCTCAGAGGGATGATAACCAATTGCATTTATCCCACATGGCGTGCAATATCCCCCCCCCCCCCCCCGCTTCCCCGCATTTGTCAAAACCCACCAAAAGTTCAAACTCGATTTGTCAAATCTTTTCACCGAGGTTACACGAGCCTGGGCTGGATGGATAGCTTGGTCAAGCATTTCTTAAAATTATTGGTGCCCCCACCCCCACCCCGCTTCCTTGAGGCTATAAGGTGCTCATTCAACAAGGCGGTGCTGCAAGTCGATCTGTTTGTTTGTGTGTGTGTGTGTTTGTTTTTTTTTTGAGGGGGTTGCCGCCGCCGTTTTAATAAGCGCAAAGCCAAGGGCAGCAACAGCACGAGCGGTCAAGGGCGAGGAAGTACTGAGGGCGCCCAGCACACCTGTAGGATTGCACCCGACCGCCATCCCGCACCCCCCGTGAGGGGCAGGGAGGAAGCGACGACCCGGCCCAGAAGTAGCAACCCGTTGTCATGGGAACGGAAGGTGTACGCGCACGAGGTGAGAGGGGCAGAGGTAGAAGGGGGGGGTTGTCTTGCTCCCCGTTTCCTTCGGCGGACGCTGTGGGGGTGGGGGTGGCGCCGTTGCTCATTTCGCTTCTGGCGAGGCTTGCCCCCCCCCCCCCCCCCGCCGCCCTTGCCCAGTCCTCTCGCTCGCTCTCTACGGTTCCATCTCCCGCCAACCCCGTCTCCGCTCCCCCCACCCCGTTCTACTTTGGGGCCGCCACCGAGGTCTGAAGGACTTGGCCGCTGCTGAGCAGACCCAGCCGGGTTGGTAGCGGGGTTGGTGGGGAGGCGGGGGGGCGGGGGGGGGGGGCGGCGCGCTCGGATTGGCCCGAGCGCGCATGCTCTCGGCGCCCCCGCTCGGGCGCGTTCGGCTCGGTTCGGCTATTTCCGCCTCTTTGTTGTACTAACTCCCGACCGGAATAATTTTTTCCCCCCTTCTAACCTTCTCCTGGCTGTCGTTTTCGTTTGTTTTTTTTTTTTTTTTAAATCTCTCCTCCCCCCAACCCCAGTCTCTTCGAGAGTCTTAAAGGGGAGCGGGCTCCCTCCCTCGTCATCCACCCGCGTGGTCGGCGCCGTCCTCGTTGCTGCTGCTGCCGCCGCCGCTGCTTCTTCTTCCTCCTCTTCCTCCTCCTCCCCCAGCCAGGTTAGTGTCTTTCTCCTTTGGGGCTGCCTCCTTGCTTCTCTGTCCCCCCCCCCCGCCTTCTTCCTCCTCCTCTTCTCCCCCAGACCTACCACGGAGGCCCCATAGGGGCGGGTTCCCTCCCGCCGTTGGGCCAAAGGAGTTGGTGGGTGGCGGAGGAGCCCCCCACCTCCTGGGTGGCTGCAGTGGGCGCTTGCCCCCCCACCCCTTGTTCGAGAGGAAGGACTGGTGTGTGTGTGTGTGTGTGTGTGTGGGGTGTCTTGTGCTAGACCCCCTTCCCTCTCCCTCCCTCCGTGCCTTTGAGCCTGGGGCGGTGGGGGGATCCTAATTTGGGGAGGTGGATTTCAAGGGCACCTCTCTTAACTTTCTGGGACTGCAGCAAATACTTCCAGGGGGCGGGGTGGTCATTTCTCTGATTCAGAGTTGGCAGACTTTTTGCCTTGTGGGTCCTCCCGGATAACTACACTGCTCTCCCCTCCAGAACTGTCTTCATGTGTTTTTTAAATCCTGTCCCGGGACTCCTCTTCCTCTCTCTCTTCTTCCCCCTCCCCACCCCCTTTCAGCATTGAAGTATTGGCTTCTTTCTTGCAGGAGCCATATGTGTGACCCCCTTCGTGGTCTAAAAAAGAAACTCACCCTGCTGGGGGGGGGGGGGGAAAGGGGAGATCTACTACACTTAATTTTGTCTTCTTCCTCACCCCTCCTTTCCGCCCCCAAATTAGGGCGAGAAATAGTCTTGCTTGCTTTTGCATAGTGACTAAGGGCTTGTTCACCATCAGTGCCGTACTTGTGTAGCAGTGCCCATTGCCGCTCAACTGGTAAGCTTGCCCTACAAGTTTAGCTGTGGTTTTTTTGTTTTTTTTTTAAAGTAATAAAGTATGATTTGGTTGTGTTTTATTGGGCAGGACAAAAGCTCTGCTGTGGCACAGTTTAAGGTTGTGGCATAGTTGTTGGAAAGTCTTTGAGTTAATTTGCAGAACTCTTGACTCAATAGCAGCAGTAACTTTCTTGTATTGTGCCAGTGTGGACTTTAAAAATGTTCATGGCCTCCGGTGTTTGTCTACGTGAGTGTACTTGGTTTTGCTTCTGGGGTATGTTCTGTACTGGAAATGGTAGGCATGTATTGGGTAATTCAATAGCAATGTGATTTTCTTTTAAATAATATGTTCTGAGTTTTAGAGGTGTGCTTCTTGTCATAAGGTATGAGTGCTGAAGAAAGACACTTTTGAGTTCCTCCAGATTATGTTAAAATCAGTTGGTTGGCATTTAAGTTTTGTGTTGCTATGGTAATGTAATGGTTAGAATGGGTAGTAAATATATAATCTTCACAACCAATTATGAGTTACTGTAAATTTCAAACACTCTGGGGGAAAAAAAACCTTAAGACTATCTATACTGTAATAATCTAGTCTCAAAATTTTTACTGTGTTTAACAGTTGTAATCCTGCATGGAAAAGTATTATGTGAAACTGATAAGAATTGGGTTTATTCATATATTCCTTTCTAGGTGTGCCTAATTTCATACAGCATTGCAACTTATTCTTGAAGTCATTTTATACAATACATATGTACATACACTGCATCCTCCTCCCCCTTCTCTGAACTCACATAATCTGATTAAAGTTGTCGTATTTATTCATTAAAATTCTAACATTCTCATCCAGGTTTTCTACTAACCTTATTTAGAAACTTTACTTTGCTCCAAACTCTGGTGTCCTATTTGACTAAGGTGTTTGTAGTGTTGACAGTCTTATTAATAAACAAGACTTTTTTTTTTTTTTTACAAAAAGCCTGTTTATATAGTGGCTAAGGCATCAGGCTAGAACCTGGGAGACCACAAGTTTTAGTCTTGCCGTAGATACAAAGCCAGCTGGATGACCTTGGGACAATCACTTTTTCTCAGCCTTAGGAAGAAGACAGTGGCAAATCACTTCTATAAAACCTTGCAAAGAAAACTGCAGGGACTTGTCCCAGGGAGTCTTCAAGAATTGGACACAATTGAAAAGAAGGGAGAAAAAAAAAAGGGAGGGGAGGAATCCTGCTGTTCAAAAAAAGAAGCCCAATTTAAATGTCCCAACTGTTTTATTTAATTGGAGCTTGTATATATTAGGTTTTCAAAAATGTATTTTATATCCCATAATGCATGGACCTGTTGCATGTATGTGATTTGTGCACTGCAAGTATACTTTAGAAACTTCGACCTGAAAAGTATGCTGGAATCTGTCAGATACATTGTTTAAATGAAGTTAATGAATATTGTGGTGTGGTGATGGTGGAAATGACTTAATTTTAAACCTTTTTTTCCATTTCTTTATCAATTTTACTGTTAAGAAAGTTCCAGGGATTCCTTGGAAGTTTTAGGGTGCACAGAAAGTTAATAGCACACATTAGGCAAGGCTGTTGGTCCCTCTAGTCCAGTGTAAACTAAGATTACTCCTTTGAATATTCATATAACAACTGTGCTTTCCAGTTGGAGGTAGGGAGTAATGTGATCCATTTTTACTGGTGCTCTCATTGAACAATTTCTAGTAAGCATGTGGAAACTCTGTATGGTGTATTATCTAGTTGTGTGTACTTTTTAAATAAAAGCTTTTTATTTTTTGTTCAGATTAAAAATAGCCTAATCTTATTATTTAAATCTTCTGAGGAAATACTTCTAACCAACCACATTCCTGTCTTTGCAGTTCTAGGCTAACCCTTTCCCATTATGTTAGGCATTTTCTCAAGACTTTTATGACTTTTTAAAATTTCTTGGCATGTGGAATTAACTATTGTACCCTACTAGTGGCTTAGCTGCATTTTATGTTATGTTGGATTTTATTTTGCTATCATAATTTTGGATTATTGATATTGTATGTCAAATTGCAGAGTGTGTGGAGAATTCTGTATTATAGAGCGTGTAATACATCTGATAGAGAACTACATACAATGTGAAAAATTTTCAATATAATTGTATAACACATGGGTTATGGCTTCATGTTCAGATATGTGAAGGTAAGCAAAGTGAGCTTTTATGGAAGTTTGTATCAAATTTTTATCTTCAAGTAAATTAAATTGTAAAACTTTGGTGCCTTTATTACTCATCCTTGAACATTGGGTTATCATCTCCAGAGTTCTGACAGTGTGAAACATTCTACATACTGTTTGGTTCTGTTTCCAGAACTGAAACAGATGCAACCATAGTGAAATGCTCTGTATGTGAGGAAAGAAGGGAAGATCAGTCTCATCATACTTCTCAGTTGAACTCCTGATAAAATAGAATAGAATTCTTTATTGGCCAAGTGTGATTGGACACACAAGGAATTTGTCTTGGTGCAAATGCTCTCAGTATACATAAAAGAAAAGATACAACCACTAATGGTCATATTTCAGAAAGCAGCACTTAGTCTGATCTCTTTGACTCTGTGGTAGTCAAAAGGCAGGCAGGCTGTAGAATAAATTCTTACTTCCCATTTACTTTTGCCAAAGTCCAATTCTCCCTGTATTTCATTCCCGAAAGGCATGTGCATGAAACTGCTATATACAGGTAATCCCTGACTTAAAGCTACAATGGAGTCCAAAATTTCCATTACTAAGGAGAGCAGTTGTTAAGTGAGTTTTGCCCCATTTTACGGCATTTTTGTCACTGCGGTTGTTGGTAAATCATGCAGTCATTAATCTTGCTTCCCCCCTATCGACTTTACTGTCAGAAGCCATCTGGAAAGGTTGCAATTGGGGATCACATGACCCCAGGATAGTGCATCTATTATAAATACATGCCAGTTGCCAAGCATCCTAATTTTGGTCACATGACCAAGGGAATGCTGTAATGTGTCAAAACTGGTCATAAGCCACTTTTTCAATGCTATTGTAACATCGTAACTTCAAATGGGTCCCTAAACAAATGATTATTAAGTGGAGGACTACCTATTCTTCTGTATCTTAAGGGAAAATATATTAATGTATCCTTGACCATTTTGTCACATCTTCACACCTTGCTCCATAACTAAGCTAGCAGAAAATGCTGGCTCTCTGTATGAACCAGCATTATGTGCTGGCTTAGTTATGAAAATTTATTTAAATAAATAGTTGTTTTTCACTATTTATGAAATTAGTATTCCTGTTGCCTGAAAAACTTTTGGTTAAAGAATGCCCTATCCTTCTTTTTTTCCCCTTCTGTCAACTGGAAAAAAAGCCATATTTATTCCCTGTTTAAGCCTTAAACTTTAAAAGGAGGAGCACAGGTTCTCCAGTTGTTATGCAGTTAAGAAAAATGAGTCACTGTTTTCTCAGGTGCTCCTAGTACAAACAGGTGTGCATGTGTGAGAGTATATGTGTGTGAGAGAATAGCTTTAAAGCACAGTTGGAATTTAGGGCAAAACCTTTACTATCATATTTTTTCACAATGTTATTTTCCCTGCAAAATTATCTCTTCTCTCTTTTATTCCCTCTTATCCAACATATGGTCATCCTGTTCTGATTAACAATTTGAACAGTTGGTTTTTTTAAAAAAAGTGGTTAAACTTTTACTATTTCATCTTAAGCTGTAAATAACAATAGGGGCAACATGTAAATGTTCGCACATGAATTAAGAACTGGGTTTACAAAAGAAAATTGTAGAATGAGATGGGAAACCTGTGAAATTTCCAATTATTTTTTAAATGTTCCAGCAAAGGTTTTTAAATGAATCTATGTGTCTGACATAAACTGCATACTGTAGGAAAAGAGGATGTTGCTCCTACTCCATAAGGATGGTCTATTTTTTTTATGGGAAGGTTGCAGGGGAAGAGAGAAATAGGTGAGGAACAGCATTCACATTTTGGTGCAGGATTCTTCTATAGGAATCTGTATAGGTGATGACATTCAGACACATCTTCCCAAATAGCCTCCTGAAGCACAACAGCTGGAAATTCTACAGAACTGTTTTTGAAATGTATTATTCTAAAATTCCCAGTTTAGAGAAAGCTAGTTGAAGAAAAGAAGCTATTCTGATCATTCGATTCCTTGACAACTAATTTTCTATGTGCTGGAGTTTTCCTGGGAGCATTCAGACATATATTAGTGTCACCTCTAGCTTCAGTCCAGAAAAAGCAAATAAGTAGTCTTGAATAATTTATGATGCTCTAGCTTGTAATAATTCCTGTCTCACTTTTTTGACCAGTCGAGCCCACTTTGGGAGTAAATGGTTACTTTCTCTTACCCTCATTCTTCAAATAATCTTAGGTGAAAAAAAACCAGCATTATTTTCCCTTGAATTCAGAATTGTTCCTCAGTCTGTTGCAACTTTTTTTTTGGGTTTGTTCTGTCACCACTTTGACAAGGAATTATGCTGTTCCCACAAACATGCTGTAAACAAATAACTTTTTATTATCTCCTTAAATTTGACCTTCTGAATAAAAGTTGCTTTTAGTACTTTAGGTTAAGATCAATAGCAGCTTAAAATTGAATGGACTGTCCTCCCTCTCAAAAAAAAACAACCCCTCCACCCTGATAATTTTCTTGGAATTTATCTACTTTTAAAAATCTTTAGAAGTGAAGAAACTCATTATGCAGTGTCAGTATGCTGAATGCGTATCAATACAGGTAGTCCTCGACTTATGACCACAATTGAACCTCAAATTTTCTGTTGCTACGTGAGACAGTTGCTAAGTGAATTTTGCCCCATTTTACAATCTTTCCTGCTGCAGTTGCTAACTGAATCACTACAGCTGTTAAATTACAACATAGTTAAATAAATCTGGCTTCCCCATTGACTTTGCTGGTCAGAAGGTCACAAAAGGAAGTCACATGACTATGGGACACTACAACCATCATAAATATGAGTCTGTTACCCAACATCTGAATTTTGATCAGGTGACCATGAGGATGCTGCAACTGGCATAAGTGTGAAAAATGGTCATGTCTCTTTTTTCAGTGCTGTTGTAACTTTGAACTTTCAGTAAATGAACTGTTGCAAGTTGAGGACTACCTGTATACTGCCCAGACCATCAAATTGGTGAGATGGGCAACTGGTTGTTGTCTTCTAATGTGTCCTGCACAGTGGGTATTGAGAAGCACTTAGCCTGTATGGGATAGAACTGAACTTTGGTTGTGTTTGTTGGATGCCAGCCCAAATGTGCCAGAGCTGGTCAATGCTGTCCGAACACTTAATAGGAAATGCGGCATGTGGCACAAGTATGATTAAATCTGGTAACTTAGTCTATATTTCTCTCGTCTATTAAAATAGTTCTTTAAAAGGTTCGATTTGCCAAATATATGAAGGGTGGTGATGACTACAGCCTATCGAAGATTGTGATTCAGTGTGTAAGAAGAGTAGATAATAAAGACCACAAATTAAATGAAATGAAAGGCCTTGTTAAGTAAACTTGATGATGTCCTGCAAGTAAATAAAAGTGTAGATTTAAATGTGAACAAATGTGAACTAAAATTTATATCAGAAAGTATCATTTAGATTGTTACAGGTACATAAAGTAAAAATTCAGAAGTTGGAGAGGTACTTCAGTGACTGTTGACTGTTGATGATAGAAGAACTAGAGATGAGTTGCAGAAAAAATTAAGACACCGTCTGAATGATGGGGTGTAGGGAGGGAGAAAATCTGTTAGATGTCACAAATGGATATTTGGAAACAAAATATGAGAGTACAATAGAAGGTACTTGGCCATTCAGAGACCCAAGAATGAGTGAGAGTTGTGACTGATAAAGTAATGACTTATATCTGTCTGTTTCAAATAAGTGGCTAAAGCATGTGTCTGTATGTACACATGCCAGAGGAATGAATATGCATATGAAAGCATGATTGATTGTTTATGATGAAAGACCTATAAAATTGTTGAAGGAAATGGACATTGTATGACTCTGAATGTGGGTTAGAAAGTGTTAGCACTGAGAATGAATATTGGAAAATGGTACATGACAGAAAATGAAAGGAGGGAAAGAAAGCAGCGTGAAAGTGAACATTCCCAGGAAGATAAATTATTAGTCCTTTAGGAAAAACCACTCAAAGATTAATTTCTATAAACAAAGTGGATTTAAGGAAAAGAACCGTGCAATCTCGGAGCCAAATGAAAAAAATCTGATTTAAGTGGGTCAAAATGAGATGGAAAGAAGGCATTTGTACAACTACTCCAGTACTGAGTCATGAATTTTAAAAACAAAAGCAGCACTAGGAAGCTCATAGGGGGCAAGTGCAGGGTCTGAAGCTGTAGGGTCATGGGCCATGGCATGCTAGACCAATTGAAGATTCTTAGTCATCTTCAAGGGCAACCCATGCTGTATACATGGTAATAATTCAGATAGAGCATGAATTAGAGTTGCAAGGCCTTTTTGTTCCAGGTTGGTCCACAACCAGCACACGAGGCAGAGTTGGGCAAATATCTCCCTGGCTCTGACTTTCACCTACCCACTGGTGTAGTAATCATGAATTCAAGTGGACCTCCAAGTTTTACAGTTTTGCTCTTTCAGGAACAGTGCTACCCAGAGACACTTCTTGAGATATTTAGGAACCCAAGTGAACAAATAGCAGCTTTGGTTTGCTTGTCTTTAACTTCAACCTGTTTTGTCCCATCCATATATTATATAAAGGCCCTGTCACACTGCCCAACGGATGCAAAACATTTGTAAAAAGGACACAGCGGACGAGAAAAATATTCCATCCGTTGTTATCCGCTTTCAAAAGGGGCAAAAATTTGCATAAGCAGAGTGGATAACACAGAAAGGAATGGACGGGGGGAGGACACAGAGCGGATGGAAAGCGGATGCATAGAGGATGCAGAGCGGATGCGTAGAGGATGCAGAGCGGATGCGTAGAGGATGCAGAGTGGATGCAGAGCGGATGCGTAGCGGATGATGCAGATGCGTAGCTGCATCCGCTTTCATCCTTTCTCCGTCTGTGCTACTAACGCTGCGCGTCCGTTCTGCTTCCTCCCTGCGTCCGTTTACCGCTGGAATGGATTTGAGTTGCGCGGATGCGCAACGGATGCCTAGCGGATATAACAGATGCGTAATGGATGCAGAACGGATGTCCCGCGGATGCCTAGCGGATGCAGAACAGACGCATTGGATACATTTTCCGCTCAAAAGTTTTGAGTAGCTCAAAACCTTCTGAGCGGATGAAATGTCAATAGACGGATGTTGGACGGATAGAGAGGAAACAAAACGGAGGCAGTGAGTACAGAACGGAAGCATCGCGTTAACCAACGGATGGCAAGTGTTTTTCTCCGTTTTACATCTTCTTTCCATCCGTTGGTGCAGTGTGACAGGGGCTTAAACTATATAGAAAGAAAGATAGTTGCAAGTAATGTAATCAAAGAGAGCAAGAAAGAGTTACAATGAATAAAAGAGGCAGAAAAAAAATGCAGAACAATTTAGATGAAAGCTTAAAGTTGTTTTGGAAGTCAATGAAGAACAAGTAAGTATATTTGTGTAGAATACCTGATTAAAAATGAAAATTTAGGACATACAAATGCTGGTAGAAAGGTTTTATGGTAATTTATAGTCTGTTGCAAAAGATGAGTGAATGTCATAAAAGCAAAAATGATAGTTCACAAGTGTACTTTTTCCACTGTTATATTTTTTATTTATTAAATGTATATGGCTGCCCAACTCACTGTGACTCCAGGTGGTTTACAACATTAAAATTTCACAATTTAAGAAACTATAACCTACCCAACCTAAGCCTAATAAAGCATATTGTTGGTCTCTCCTTTCCTTCAACGCATGGTCTGTGAGCCAGTTCTTCCCTAGCTCCTTTCTTTCCTACTTTTCCTTAAGGCCATGTCACACTACCCAACGGATGCAAAAAGGACACAACGGACGAGCAAAATGTTCCATCCATTGTTATCCGCTCTCAAAAGGGGCAAAAATTTGCATAAGCAGAGCGGATAACACGGAAAGGAACGGACGTAGGGAGGACGCAGAGCGGATGTATAGAGGATGCAGAGCGGATGTATAGAGGATGCGTAGAGGATGCAGAGCGGATGCGTAGAGGATGCAGAGCAGATGCAGAGCGGATGCGTAGAGGATTCAGAGCAGATGCAGAGCGGATGCGTAGAGGATGCAGAGCGGATGAGCTGCATCCGCTTTCATCCTTTCTCCATCCGTGCTACTAACGCTGCGCATCCATTCTGCTTCCTCCCTGCGTCCGTTTACTGCTGGAACGGATTTGAGTTGTGCGGATGCACAGCGGATGCCTAGCAGATATAGCAGATGTGTAATGGATGCAGAACGGATGTCCCCCGTATGCACTGGATACATTTTCCGCTCAAAAGTTTTGGGCAGCTCAAAACTTTCTGAGCGGATGAAACGTCAATAAACGGA
This sequence comes from Laticauda colubrina, assembly GCA_015471245.1. NCBI lineage: Eukaryota > Metazoa > Chordata > Lepidosauria > Squamata > Elapidae > Laticauda > Laticauda colubrina. Next base: position 17,170,430 of record BLBF01000004.1, on the reverse strand, counting down.
TGCTGGACGGATAGAGAGGAAGCAAAACGGAGGCAGTGAGTACATCGCGTTAGCCAACGGATGGCAAGCTTTTTTGTCCGTTTTACATCCTCTTTGCATCCGTTGGTGCAGTGTGACATGGGCTTTAGCCAATGCTTTTCACTGCCTAAATTAATTAGGCTTTTCCTGCTTTTGCTTCCTAAAACACTTCCGCTACTTCATACATGTGCATTTCTTTCTCCCTGAAACTAGCTGTTTAATGCATAGAACGCTGAGCACGTCCTTAAATTTTGCATGGAGTGTACAATTGGATCTGTAAGAAAAGATACTGCAAAGTTAACTTCGATGCCCAAGAGTGGCTGTCACTTTGTACCAGTTTGCACACCTAGAGCCAAAAGTGAAGTGGAAATTGCTGCCAAGACTACAAAAATAAGCAGACATAAGTTACATCATGTGATTCCTTGTATTGTCCAAAGACAGAAAGGTTTCATAAGAAGCTAGCCTAAAGGCTTAACTGCAAATCTGTTTTGTAATATATTGCTGTAGAATGCTTACTGGAATATTGTCTTCATAGTAGTTTTTCTGCTCCTCTTCCTAAAAAACTGCAAAGCACTGTCACCTTGAAGTTAAAATCCCATCTGTTCCCTGTTTTGTTTTTTGCTTCCATGGCATCACTTTTTAAAGAAGCAGTAGCAGAAAGTTCCTCTTGACAGAGTCTTATTTGTCAATTCTGTTAAATCCAATTTCAATTCTAAAATTGAGCATTAAAGAAAAGCATTGGGTACTCTGTGTGTGTGTGTGTGTGTGTGTGTGTGTGTGTGTGTGTGTTGTGTGTGAAGCTTGGCCTTACAAATAGCCACGCCTGGGATCAGGAACATTCTTTCTGTGTGAGTAAATTGCCAAATCTGCATGTTCATGCCATCCTGTAAATTGGGAAAAACCAGGTAATTAACACCAGCGATATGTAAATCAGGACTAAAGCAAATAGCTTTTCCTCCTTAGGAAGCTCACACGATTAAACATATAAGTTGCAAGATAAGATTTGGTACTGTTGAGATGAGTTTGTTTCAAGAGTGCTGCTTAGTTTGATGCATTATTCAAGTATGAATAGTACTTCTTGAATAATTGCTGCTGATCGTTTTGAGGGTTATCAAAACAGTCTAGAAATAGTGGTGCAATATTCCACATGCAATATCACCCATATAATACTGGTGACTTGCTTATGTGCATACATTTTAAAGCAGCTTTCAGTTGTCATGAACTTTTCTGACCAAAAAGGTGCTGTGTGTGCAAACAAACTGCTATCTGTTCCTGTGATAAAGGCAGGAAGCAGGTTAAAGGGTTACTTGGTGACATTTTGACCTTAGTATCTCTTCCTAGCAAGTAACTGGATTGATCTGAACCCTCTAAATTAATATGAATGTTTATTGTTGTTTGCCATTCTGATTGGAGTATGCCCCATATTTTCTTAATCCTAAAGAATATATTGGCAATTTTTTTTCTTGGTGAGAGTCTCTGGTTTAATTTTTTTTCTCACGGGTAACTAAGTCAGAGGTGGTATGCTGCTGGTTTGCACCAGTTGTAGCAATCCCGTAGTGTAGCTCAGCTGATAGGCGTGACAGAGTGGATTGCTGCACCTCAGCTGTTATACTCACCACTGCTGAAAGTAAGGTGATTTCATGCTTAAAATTCCCCTTTTTAGGATGCTCCGTGCGTGTTGGAAGCGGTGTGCCCACAGAACCAATAGTAAAATATGTTGAATTCCACCACTGGTAACAGTAGTTAGAAAGGAATGTTTTTTTAAAAATACAAGTAGTCCTTAACGACCATGATTGAGCTCAAAATTTCTGGTGAGTTTTGCCCCATTTTACAAGCTTTCCACAGTTGTTAAATGAATCACTGCAATTATTAAGTTAGACTGTTAAGTGAATCTGGCTTCCCCATTGACTTTGCTTGTCAAAAGGTTGCAAAAGGTGATCATATGATCCCAGCACACTGCAAGTGTATTGATGTCAGTATCTCTTCTGGTGTGTGCTGTCTGTTATGGAAGCAGTGTGATCAGCCAGTCGTTCAAACTTTGTACATTTTACAACAATGCAGATAGTCCTCAACTTATTACAGTTTGCTTAGTGACTGAAGTCAAAACAGTACCGGAAAAAGAGACCCATGACTGGTTTTCACACTACGACTGTTACAGCATTCCCGTGGTCATCTGATCATTCAGATGCTTGATAAATGACTCATATTTATGATGGTTGCAGTTGTCCTGGGGTCACAAGCAAAGTCAATGGGGAAGTCAGATTAATTTAACAGCCATATTACTAATTTAACATGTGCAGTGATTCACTTATTTACCACACTTATAGTGTGGTGTCCTTTACTGCACAAATTCTGTTTTGTGCCCATAGAGTCCATGTAGTATAGTGTGTGCTTAGGCCTAGCATGGGTGAGGTAAATTCCTTGGTTCTTAAACATAGCAGTAGATTACATTTTTCTCTTTGCTTACTGAAACAGAAGTTTAAAATAAGATTCTACTTGTCCCACAGAACTTCCTGATAGGTTGTGCTTTCCAAGGACTTTGTTAACCATACACTGGAAGTCTATCTAAAAATCTCAGTTTTTCTAGGGTTAGGGTTGGTAAACTGTGCATTATATATTTAGTAACACAGCTTCAATCTCTAAATCAGAAAAAAGTTCATTTTTAAAAAGTTTAAAAATATAAGATTACACATATAATCTATTGAAGATGGAGACAGAAAAAACACACGCAAAGCTAAGAAGAAGAAAAAGAAAGGAATACAGTGTACATTGTCTTTTATTCCAAAACCTTTAATCCAGAATGTGAGATATATTGTGAATGTTGTTCCTATTGCAACTGTGCTCCCAAAGAAGAGATTTTTTTTCCTTGAATTGTGTCAGGAGTGACACTTTGGAATAAAGTATTTGTGCACCATATTTATTCATTTTTACATGCAAGTTAGGCATTACCCAGTTAAGTAAATTCAGAAAATAGTTCTTTCTACTACGTCTATTTGGAATGTGATTCAGAACACAGATTATATGTTCCTCCGAAGTACATCCTATCTGTGCAATTTACAACAGGGGCCATTCTTTGGGCCATCACCATTTCAGAACCACTAGTGAAAGTTTCTATTTGGATTAATTTTATGCCCATATTTCATTTTGTATTATTTTTTATTGAACCATTTTCATTCAATTTGACAGAATAGAAAATGATTTTTTTTTCTTAAAGGAGGAAAGAAGTCTGATCAAAATGCTCACTGAATGGGGTATGGGAATTTCTCATTTATTTGCCTCTTTATATACAGTAACTACAAGATTTGTATGCCACCTCAGCCAAAGCTGTCTCTAAGCAGCATGCATTTCCCATCTTTGTTATTCAGATTAAAATAGTTATAATCAAAAACATAAATAAAATTCTCTGTTTCATTATACAATCATCTTTCTAATATCTGAAGTAGATTAGCTTTTTTTGTTTCAATTAAACCCCAAGGCAAGATATTGGGAAGAAACTCATCCCATGGAGATTTTCAAATGAGAATGGAAGTGCAGAATAATAGAGAGAAATATAACAGAATTAAAGAAATGAACAAAAAAATCAGAAATATCTTTTGCAGGTGCAGTAAGCATTCAGGGAGCTCAACCAGCATTTCTGGCTCAGTATTAATTGAAATGTCCCTGAACTCCTTAACAGATTAGTATATTTTAAAATCAATTATCCATCATTAAATAAGCATCTCAAGTATATTTCATTCTAAGATTACTTTGAATTGAATTTATTGTTTTTGAGAGAGTTAGGTTTTGGATAACTTTTGATGTTTGCTTCACATTATTTTGGAGTGATTATTATCAAGGGAAAATGAGTTTTTAGAAATCAAGCTGCCTGGAGCAACTTCACTGAATGAGGGTATAGTTAAATTGGGCTATTTTTTGTTTTACAAAAAATATATTGCATTCTTGAGAATTCCAGATGTTCATTGATTTTCTCACAGTATCTTTCGAAAAGCAAAGCCAGCATGCATTTTACTGGATGAAACCTAATTACCAAATGCTTTCGAGTTTTGTATTTCTTTTGAAAGAATGCACCAGAGGGTCGGTCCTTCAGTAATTACTCCCTTACCTATCTATTCTGTTCAAGTGGGGCAGTACACCTCATAGAGATCAGGCCCTAGAAGTATCACAAAGAAGCTGGAACATATTTCAGAAAGATATGATTGAAGATGAAGAAGTGTCAAGGAGTAAAGATTTCTCTCAAACTGCATGTTGTTTTTCCCTATTGGGCAAACATTCACACTCTAGTGATAGAGCGTGAGGCTGTCGCATCAGTGGTTCAAGGATTCTAATACCTGTGTGGCTTGGCTTTTTATGGGGGAACTTTGGCTTTATTTATGAAGAAAAGTTATAATGTCTTTGAACTAAAATGCAGTTTGATTTTCACATATTTCAGATTTTCATACATACATTTAGATTCATTTTTAATAAGTAGTGTCAGTTAGATAAAGTCTACTATTTTCAATTGGAATTTTCTTGATCACTTTGAGTGATTTCATGGTCCATATTTTCAGAGAGAGATTTATAAACATTTTGCTTTCTATTGTTATTTACTCTCAGATTTTCAGAGATTCTTTGCATGTACAGTATTCCAAGTTTTCATTATGTTGACTGTGTGGAGTAGCTTAAACATTTGGCATACAATTTGCATCCTCTAAAGATGCAAAAGCATTCAGTGGTTAGATTGTTCTGGCAATCAGATTGACTTATTTTGTACATTGTTATGTTTAAACAACATTTTGGAATCTGGGTAAATCAGAATGTGAGCTAAGCTATATGAACCACACAGGGAGGCTCCCCCCCCCCCCCAGTGCCCTGATGGCGGTACATATCTAAGTTTTGTACTGTTTCTGACAAATTTCATTCTTTAAATTGTACTGTTTGATGTATTTCAGACGAATATTTGCATGATGGTGTAAATACTTATAAATACGATAACTGTATTCTGTTTTGAGTTCTTTGGGACTGGAGCAGAATATAAGTTGGAGAAAATAAATAAGTTTGCAAGCAAGCAAACAAATCAATGACTTGGCAGTAATGTGGCATGCTAACAGTCATTCTGAACAATAGCACTTTGACTCTCAGTGTTTTTAGCATGTTGCTAATTAGGTGTGAAGTGGTCAAAGGTTCTTAGCATCCCAGTAAGTGAATCACATTCTGCTATTCTACTGATGTAATTTATTTACCTTGATTGGTAGTCAGCTAACAGTACAGATTAATTTGTATTAGCAGTGAAAAAAGATTCATAGGGATTTAAAAAAAAACTCTAAAAAATTCACATTTGGAAGATATTTTTTTCTTTTCCTATAGCAAAAAATTAGCAAACACTGTGTTGGATAATTTTCATCCCGTTATTATTGAATGATTTCAGAGAAACAAACAGCATGATGTTATTGTGTCGGAAAATACAGTATGATTCTGCCATCAGGGTGTAGATTTCCCCATAAGCATAATAATGGGAGAAGCCCATTCCTTTTTTGCATCTTATATTAGAATTAGAGTGGACCCATGTATGCTTATTCCTTATATGCGTAGTTTCAGATTCGAATCTTGGTATTTGGTTGTCTTATTGAGCAGGAAGAAGCTTGAACTCCTATTTTCCCATCCTGCTTACTTTTATTTATACTAAGAAAAGGTAAAGGGTCAGAATTTAAATCCTAAGGACCAACACCAATAGCTTTTTAGAGATATAGAAAGTTTACATAGGAATAAATTAATTCATGTTTGGTCAATTAACAATATGGATGGCCACTATAGTGCTCAGATTTTTGCTGATTTTGATGGAATTTCATTCCCCAATTCATTAATTAAATTGTAAATTAATTAATTTACATATGATGGAGAAATTTTCGTTAGTTGCCTGGAGGTGATTCCTAGTTGTCATGAGATGAAAAATGTAGGCAACATTGAATCATGTTTGACTACAAATGTTTATGTAGAGAAATCCTTGGCAATAATACAATAATACGTAACATATTTTCAAATTCCTAGACTGGCATACAGCTTTGAGATTTCTTGGTGGTCTCCTATCTAAATCCTGACCAAGTTGACTCCTGTGCAGCTCATTTTTCAATATGGTTAAGCTCAGCTAGATGCTGCCAACCCATTGTGATATGGATGAGTCCATGTAATCACCAGGAATCAATCTTGACTGAAGAAGCTTTTTCCTTGAGATGAAAAATTGAGGGATTGTCAAAATCAAATGCTTTTCTGTTAAGAATAAGGTATTTTAACTTGGTTCTATTTTTTTTAACTGCATTCATCTCTGTGGGAATATTTGAGCTGCCATAGTTAAATGCCATAGAGGACTGAAGGTTTTAGTTTTACCTCTGGAGATTGGGGTGTAGAGAATGGATAAAGAATGAGCACAGAGTGCTGAAGATTTGGTAGAAATAAAATCTATTTAAAAAGTAACCTAGAACAGTATCCTCCAATTCTACAATCCCAAATGAGTATATCCCAAATTGTATAGAGTAGTATTTATGGGAATTGTAGCACAGCATATCAGGATGGTGCTACAAGAAAAGGAAGTAAATTTATACTTGATGTGTATCTCCTTACATCAAAATGTCAGTAGAGAAAATGTGTTATGAATAACCAACTAATGTTCACCTCACTGTAGCCTTCCTTGTTAGTGTAAATGTCAAATTGTGTCTGCTTTTGAATATACTTTCTCTCTGGCATGGACAGACACATAAAGGCTAGGTCCCACTGGCCGACGGATGCAAAATGTATGCAAAAAGGACACAGCGGACGAGCAAAATTTTGGGGGTGCTCCATCCGTTGTCATCCACTCCAACAAGTGGCAAAAAATTGCATAAACAGAATGGAAAAGAAAGGAAAAGAAAGGACATGGGTAGAATGTAGTGGGGATGTTAAACGGATGTTCATAGGAAGCCTAGAGGATGTATATAGGATGCAAACTGTTCACTGCTCATCCTTTCTATTTCCGTGCTACTAACGCTGTGTAGACGTTCTGTGTACCTTTTGTTTCCTCCCTCTTTCCGTTTTCAGCTGCAGCGGATGTGAGTTGAGGGGATGCCCAGAGGATGCAGAGAGGATACAGCGGACGTTTAATGGGTGAAAAACGGACATAGAATGTTTGTTGCTCGTATGTCACGGATTTACATCGTACACAGCAGAAAGTTCATCCGTTCACAAAGTTTTGTGCAGCTCAAAACTTCTTGAGCGGATGAAATCTCAGTGGATGGATGCTCAAAGGATAGAGCGTGTGAAACACGTATGCAATGAGTACACAACAGATGCATTGCGTTTTCCAACGTTTTTTAACGTTTTGCATCCTCTTTGCATCCATTGGTGCAGTGGGACAGGGGCTTAACTAGGAAATTCCATGCACCTTTGCCTTTCTATATAGAGAAAAAGTTTATTCTTTTTAAAGATCTAGGTGAAACTCCAGGGACTCAAAGCTAACCATGAGCTGGGAAAGCAAACAGATATATCATTTCTTCAGCAGCTCTGATAAATGGAATTACTTCAAGAAACCAGGAGAGAAAGAAGCAGGACTTTACTTCAAGGTTTAAGATATCTTTAAGGAATATGCAGAGAGCCAGTTTGGTGTAGTTGTTAAAGCATCAGGCTAGAAACCAGGTGAATTCCAGTCCCACCTTAGGCAGAAAGGCAGCTAAATGACCTTGGGTCTGTAATACCTTCTCAGACCTTGGGACAGGCAATGGCAAATCATTTCTGAAAAACCTTGCCAGAAAACTGCAGCCACCAAGAGTCAAAAACTGATCAGAAAAGAAAAGGAAAGAAAAAGGAAAGAAAGAAAAAAGAGTGAGAAAGAAAAAGAGAAGAAGGAGTAGGTAACTGCTTTAGTGAGACACTGTGTTAATTATTATTTCTTTTATCTCTCTATTTTCTCCTACTATTTCTTTGCACATTCTGCATAGTTTCAGACGATTCAAGATACTATTTTTCCCTTTATTCATTTGCTGGAAGCTGATATATAACTTGGAAGCCATCTCTCTCAAGATGCCTAATAATGAAAGGGCCAGCACTCTATATGCATGAATCTTATATCTTTGAGTTATTTTTAATAAATGTGATTTTGTTTTGCAAGATTGTTTTATCTCTTGAACAAGGAGAAAGCCTGAAACTACTTATAATATGCTGTTAGGCTTATAGCTAAGAGGCTAAGACATGTTGTGGAAACCCCATCTGTCTAGACCAAGGCTAGGGGGAGGAGGAGACTAAGTGAGGCATCCCCTTGAAAGATAGTTAATGGCAGTGGCTACACCAGGGCTGTAAGTAGAGCCAGGGTGTGTGGTTCCAGTTGGCTGGGGATGGGAGTGGGGTGAGGATTGCAGTTAGACAAGGGTATATAAGAGCTAAATACATTTAAAATATTGCAACTGAGTCTTGCCTGCTACAAATATAACCAAGGCTGCTATCAGAGATTGCTGTCTGTCTGTCTGTCTGTTTGTTAAATCTATATGCCCTCCATTTCTCCAAAGGGGACTAGGTAGCTTACAATCAGATGTTTGAGTTGGGGCCCATTCCCGCTTGTCAATACTGAATCTGCTGTTGTCTTTCCAGCTCTCATCTTGTTTCAGCTTCCTGTTGTTCTGGTTCATGGATACTGTAGAGGTAGCCCTCGATTTACAACAATTCATTTAGTGATCATTCAAAGTTACAACAGCACTGATGCTTGGCAACTGACTCATAATGGTAGCAGCATCCCGAAGTCATGGGATCACCTTTTGCAACCTTCTGACAAACAAAGTCAATGGGGTAGCCAGATTCACTTAACAACTGTATTACGAATTTAACAGCTGTGTAGTGGCTTGCTTAACTGTGGCAAGAAAGGTCATAAAATGAGGCAAGACTCACATAATAAGTGTCTCACTTAGCAACACAAATTGTGGCCTCAATTGTGGCCATAAGTCAAGAACTGCCTGTAATGCATCCTCACTAAAATTCTTTCCCTATCATCAGTGGCTTCTGAATGAGAACCACACTAGTAATAAACTCTGTACCATGTTTTTTATCCATTACATAAGTTCACCTGAAAGGTAATGTCTTGATATTGTTTGTGCTGTGTAGCCATCCTACAAAAAGTAAAACTACTAGCTAGTTTGGCAGCCCTTTAGAAATCCAATAGCCGATTCAAAAGACCTTTGCTCTTTGTTAATGTCAGGAATGAGCATGTGAGTGACAAAAAGCGGCAGAGCTTAATGGAAGTAAAGGGAAAATATGGGCATTATTGACAACCTAATGGAATTTGACAAAGCTCCTGTTATGGAATCAAGCCATTTTTACTCATAACATCCAGAAGCCTAATATTTACTCTATGTATTCCAGTCATAACTTTATCATCTGTAAAAATTGTTGTGTGGATTGCCTGTATTCCATACCCAAGTTTCATGTGTCTGCCTCCGCTACCTTTATAGTTTCAAATGTAATTTAGAACCTCTTCAATTAAATGCACAAGTAAAATATATATTCCATATTCCTTTTTCCAGTACAAGTATGATGCTGTTGGGGGATATTACCTGGAGTCTTGCCTCAACATGCTTGTACTGCTCATTTCAGCCTTCCTTCTCCATCTGGCCCAAGTCTGTCAGTCTTGGCTCTTTGAATGATGTGCTAAGCAATGGTTTTCTTAGTCATGGCTGAGTTTACAAAACATGCTAATATGTAAAGTATTATTTTATAACTCAGTAGCCAAGTTCATGCAACCCATAGCATGCCAGAACCCAAAAAATCTATATGGCTTAATGGCTTGTGTGAATTCAGTCAGTGTTAGCCATACAGTGAAGACAACATATTAATGTGAGTAATAAAATAAAAAGAAATGTTTTGTAGCTATAGCTCTTTATAGGTTTTCCATCTCTTGTTTGGAACAAATACAATTGTAGAGTTAAGCCCCTGTCACACAGCACCAATGGATGGAAAGAGGATGTAAAATGGAGAGAAACACTTGCCATCCTTTGGTTAACGCGATGCTTCCGTTCTATACTCACTGCCTCCGTTTTTCATCCTCTCTATCTGTCCAGCATCCGTCTACTGAGATTCCATCTGCTCAAAAGGTTTTGAGCTGCTCAAAACTTTTTGAGCGGAAAATGTATCCAACGCGTCCGTTCTGCATCCGCAACGCATACGGGGAACATCCATTCTACATCCGTCGTCATCCATTACGCATCCGCTATATCCTCTAGGCATCCGCTGTGCATCCGCGCAACTCACATCCGCTCCAGCAGAAAACAGACACAGGGAGGAAGCAAAACGGACGCGGAACGGACACGCAGCGTTAGTAGCATGAATGGAGAAAGGATGAAAGCAGATGCAGCTCGCATACAAAGAATTAAAACGGAAAAAATGTTCGTAGAGGGGACGTATCTCGGATATTTAGGATGTCTATAGGATGCCTAGAGAATGCCAAAGGACACCAAGCGGAAAACCTATATTTCCTATAAAAAGGGGGAGGAACTCACCTGGATCTCACTTTCAGTCCAGCAGCCCTGCAGTGCCACTACACAGCCTTCATCTGGCTCTTGCTCTTCCACAGCATCCAGTCATGTCCACCATGGATCATAACACAGTCTTTTTGGTAGCCACCATCATTCTGCAACAGTGCAAAGCCATCTACAGGCTCTTTCAACTCTATTACGGGAAGAAAAGGAGGCGTCCAAGAAGCGTCTGGGTCCGAAGATGGATCAGGAGAAGAGCAGAGTACGGACTGTACAACAAGCTGATGGTGGAGCTGAGGAACGAAGACACTCGTGCATTCCAGACCTTCATGAGGATGCCTCCAGCCATGTTTGACGAAGTTGTGGAGCGGCTGAGACCCAGGTTGATCAAGACAAACACCAACTTCCGGCCCAGCCTGGACCCTGGGCTTAAGGTGGCACTGACTCTGTGCCACCTGGCCTTAGGGACCACATACAGGAGCATGCAGTACGGCTGGAGGGTGCCACACAACACCATCAGCATTGTGGTCAGAGAAGTGGTGCAGGCCATCATCGAAGAATACCTGGAGGAGCTCCTCCAGTGCCCCTCCACTGAAGAAGGCTGGAAGAAAGTTGCAGAGCAGTGGTATCAGAAGTGGAACTTCCCCCACACCGTTGGAGCCATAGATGGCAAGCACGTGGCCTGCAAATCTCCAGCCAAGTCGGGGTCCACTTATTTCAACTCCAAGGGCTTCTTCAGCATCATCCTCTTCGCCATGATCGATGCTGACTACAAGTTCATGTACATCGATGCTTCAGGCAATGGGCCAGCTTCAGATACCCAGGTATACAACGCCAGTCACCTCAAGGAGGGGCTGGAACGCAACCTCATCATGGGCTTCCCAGATCCAGACCCCCTGCCCAACGACACACAAGATGTGCCCTACTTCATCGTGGGGGATGACGCCTTCTCCCTCACAACCTACCTCATGAAGCCCTACACCTCCAGATGCCTCACCCGTGAAGAGAGGATCTTCAACTACAGGCTGTCCAGGGCAAGGCGGGTGGTGGAGAATGCCTTTGGCATCCTGGCCAACAGGTTCCAGGTACTTCTCATCACCATGCAGCATTGCCCAGAGACCGTGAGGAGGATCGTGGAAGCTTGCTGCATCCTGCACAATCTCATGCGCACCTATTACCCAGTGATGCAGAACAGGCTCGTGGACCTCCAACAAGGCAATGGGGACATGGAGCCTGGTGAATGGAAGCAAGAGCGAAACCTGATAGACACTGTGGATGTGCAAGGCCCCAACAGAGCTTCACGTGAAGGGAAGAAGCAGCGCAACCTCCTGAAACACTGGTGCAACTCCCCAGCTGGAGCAGTGGAGTGGCAAGATAGGATGATAGATGCTTTATGGATGCTTCCTTCAGCCTGTCTCATCACACGGATGAGATTGGGCCATGTATGTTGAGTGGGCCTACAATGAACAGGGCATTTAATAAAAAGTTGTGTTTATGTTGAAATGTGTGGATCAATGATTACATTGTTATTGATAATGAAGGGCCAAAGGTGTGCACCTGGGAGGGTGGACCATACAGTCCCACTATGCTTGCACTGGAGGTTTATCTGTCCCACAGCTATTACCCATCCCAAAGGTATCCCTGTCCATCCCACAGCTATTACCCATCCCAAAGGTATCCCTGCCCATCCCAGTGCTATCTTAACCCATCCCACAAGCATGCAAAGGCTTAAACCATTTCTAAAAGTTTCCACCAAGACTTTATTTACTAAAATAAATGAAGCAAGTGTGTGAAGCAAAGATAATTTTTTTTAATAACAAGCTGTAAAAGAAAAATGACCCAAGTGTCCTAAGCAAAGATAAAGTTAACAGGTAGCCACCCAGTCTCTGGCACTCTTCTTGGTCACTCTGAGGTGTGCCCAGTCTCAGGGGTGAAGGGTCCAGGTGCTGTGGAGGTGGCTGCTGCTGGAGTGCTGGTCTGAGGCGTCATTGGGGTGCCTGGCCCTGAGAGGACAAGAGGGGATGGTGTGTGGAGGAAGCTCTCAGAGAGCTGGCTCAGTCCTGTGATGTTGAGAGCCCCTTCCTCCAGGACATGGGGTGTCAGCCCCAATTCCCGATGACAGATGTTCTGAGGCCGGGCTTGTCTGTGGGGTGGAGGAAGGAGCAGTGTAGTGGGGCTGTCTGGTCTGCAGCTGAGCGAGGTGAGGCGTGGATGGCATCTGTGGCATGGGTGGCATCTGTGGTGTGGGTGGCATCTGTGGCATGGCAGGCATCGGTGGCGTGGGTGGCATCGGTGGCACCGGTGGCGTTCGATGTACCTGTGCCTGGACTGGGAAGGGCTGCCTGTGCTGCTGGAGCTCCTGGTAGCCCTAGCCTTGGTAGGTGAGGGCCTGTGGAAAGCCTTGGAAGGGCAGTGACATCACCTGGGGTGGAGGAGCAGGCCTGGACTGGGTGGGAGCAGGTTCAGCTGTGTCTGGAGGGTTGTGAAGAAGACCGGTGATCCTGTCCTTTATCACCTGGTACTGTGATTCCGACATGTTCATGAGGGTCTGGTTGATATAGGTGAGGAAGGGCTTGCAGTTGGAGGATGGGACGTCGGTGTGTACCAGCTGAGAGAGGAAATCTACGCTGCTTCTGATGGTGTCCCTGATCTCCAGCAGGACAGTGTGGCTCTGCCCCACTGGTCTGCCTCTCTGCCTGCTTTCTGTGGAGGTGGAGCTGGGGGTGGATGTGGGTTGTTCTCTGGTGGAAGTGCCCTCTCCTTGCTCCCACTGCGTCAGGGGGTCCTCCACACTCTCCGCCACGGGGAGTGCAGCTGTCGGGGGGGGGGGTCTCCGTCGTGGCACGCTCCACAGATACCTGCCTGGAGACAGGAGCTGACTCTTGGCCAGAAGAGGACTGGCTCTCTGCGGGCTGCCTGAGAGAGAGGGTTGTCAGAGGGGCTGCTCCTCGGTGGCGGATCTCACCCTCCAAGAAGCTGCACTTGGCCATCATGTAGGTCTCTCGGTCCGTGAGCTTGACCGTGGCCTGGCCAGCTTTCTTGAGGTGCAGCTTCCCGTACCAGCTGAGGAGCTCCTCCGAAGTGTAGCCCAGGCTCTCCGCCTTCTCTCTCTAAGCAGCCTGCTTCCTTTTGGTGTCTCGATAGAGCCTGTGTCCCTTCCGCCAAAGATACTCGTTCTCCCTCAGCCATTCCAGCACCTCATCCTCATGTTCCTCTTCAATGGAGTATTGCCTCCTCTCCCGTTCACGCATATGCCTCTTCCTCCCTCTGGCAGGGCCATCTGGTCCCTCATAAGAGGGGCTTCTAGGTTGTAGGGGCTGTTCCTCCACACCACCCCCACCAGCAGCAGCAGCAACAACAGTAGCAGCAAAAGCAGGACCAGCAGCGCCAGCAGCACCAGCAGCACCAGCAAGAGCAGGCTCAGCAGCAGCAGAGTAAGCACCAACAGCACCAGCAGGACCAGGAGCACGAGCAGGGCCAGCAGGACCAGGAGTAGCACCAGCAGAGTAAGCACCAGCAGAAGCACCAGCACCAGGAGCAGTGCCAGCAGAGTAAGCACCAGCAGAAGCACCAGCACCAGGAGCAGCGCCAGCAGAAGCTCCAGCACCAGAAGAGTCAGCCCCAGCAGCAGAAGCCCCAGCAGAAGCGGAGTCAGGGCCAGGGTGTGGGATGGTGGCCCTGTCCCTCTTGTCAGGGCTGGCAGCAGATGGCAGAGGCTTTCTCTTCTTCCCCATGGTTGTTGGCTTGCTGGCTGGCTGGCTGGAGCTGTGTCTGTTAGCAGGTCTTTCCTCTGAATGGTGACCTGCTTGCGAGCTGCTTCCCTTTATATCCGCAGGGCTGATGCAATGCATCCTCCCCGCATGCGCAGTGAACGCTTTGCATCCGCTAGGCATCCGCTCGGCATCCGCTCGGCATCCGCTCTGCATCCGTTCCTTCTGTTCCACGTCCGCTTTGCTGTGCTCCCCCGGAAGCCCTGCATATGTGCCATCGCTCCCATCCGCTTCCATCCGCGAGGCTTCCGTGGAGCATCCGCTTTCCATCCTGACTACGTCCTCCCCCCGTCTGTTCCTTTCCGTTGTTGTCCGCTCTGGTTATGCAAATTCGGGGCACTTTTGAGAGCGGATAACAACGGATGGAACATTTTCTCGTCCGCTGTGTCCTTTTTACAAACGCTTTGCATCCGTCGGCCAATGTGACAGGCCCTTTATGTCGATCATTAACAACCCAGAAAATTATGAGTACTGCCTGGCTTTGTGTTTCTTGTGGGGTTAAGGCCTTTGTCACACTGAAAAAGTTTACCCTCCTTGTTTACCACTGTCACACATTTGGAGTGTCTGGAATTCACTGCCTGGAATATACAGGTAGTCCTCTGGTTACGACTGCTTGTTCAATGACCTTTCAGAGTTATGGCACTGAATAAGGGGAATTTACGACCAGTCATCAGAGTTCCAGGTATTGCAGTGCCTCCGTGGTCAAGAGACCATGATCCAGCTATTGGTGCTTGGCTCATGCTTACAATAGGTGTAGTAAGCTGTGGTCACATGAGGGTGATTTCTGATGTTCCCTGCCAGGTTTTTGCAAGCAAAATTAGCGGGAAGCTGGTAATAAGTCAGAAGTTACTTCTACTTGCATTACATTTTTGCCTCTCCATGCTCTATAGTGCCTGCCTGTGGTCCCTTCTGCCCCTGCAGCACCGATCTGCACTCTAGAGCAAGGGCCTTCAAACTTGGGAAGTTTAACACTTGTGGACTTCAACTCCCAGAATTCCTGAGCTAACATGAATTGAAGTCCACAAGTCTTAAAGCTGTCAAGTTTAAAGACCCCTGCTCTTGAGTGTCCATGTCCGCTGTACTATGGCACCTGGATATTCACCAATCTGCTTGCCTGGGAGTCCCCCCCACCTCCCATTCAACTGTCTGGAAAGTCCTGAAAATACAGTAGCAATCAGGATTGTGGGATTGCCTTTGCTAGGCAATGTGGTTGTATGAAATTGTGCTTCATGACCACATCTCTCAGCAACAGAGAGTCCAGTCCCAACTGCTTTCATAACCTGAGGACTTGATACTCTTCATTGCTTTAGAGTCTTTTCTCAGTGTCATTTGTGACTTGGTAACTTCCAGGTGGAGCTCCTGTTGTGACACAAAACATAGCTTTATGTGAAAGAAATGAATTGTTCATGTGATTTCTCCTTGTTATCTTCTCATCATTGAAAATTTGAGTTTGAACAAACTTGTGTAGTTGCTTTTTAAAAGTTTTCATACATGGTTTTCAGTCTGCATTTTTACTGTAAATTGGCCAGAGCCATTTCGGAGTAAGTAGAATATAAATATGTGAAATAAAGGAAATGACATATGTTTTTCTCCTTTTCTGAGATGAAAGTCATCATTTCAAAAATTGGACCACGATGCAGCTGGTGGGATCCTATACTGGCCCAACCATTTCTACATAGAAGAATTGATTTGAGAACCAGTTTGGTCTAGTGATGAAAGTGCTGGAGTAGGAAACTTGAATTCTATTTTTGCTTTAGGCAGGGAAACCAGTTTTGGGTGGCTTTGGGCCAGTCATTCTCTCATAAACCTGGGAAGAAGGTAGTAGTAAACCACTTCTGATAACCTTGTCTAGAAAAGCACATAGTTTTATTCATGTTGTCGCTAGGAGTAAAGACTTACTCAAAGGCAAAAAAAAAAAAAGTTTGCTAATTATTAGTTGCTCAACTCTGTTCAGTTTTATGAAGAAAGTACTCAAATGGCTGCTTTGTGATATGAAAACCTCTGGTAAATCTTCACTTTTTTCATTATTCCAGTTAACTTTGCATGATTCATTATAAAATTTTCAGACATCTGCCTTTGTCCTCATGGTTTTCTCTAAGCCTTTTTTTAATTCAAGGATTTTACCCAGTGAAGTCAAAATCCTGTCTTAGTGGCATTGTTTCTATAGAAATCATAATGTCATGTATTCAGTATTGTATATTGGTTAAAATATGAAGTGGTAATGGAGAGGGGGAAAGGTTTGAACATTTACTATTATAATTAATTTTAACTAAATTTTAAATGGATTACCGGTAAATGTGATTTCCAATGTCCTAGAAACTCTTTAGTGAGTTTTGATTCTCCTTTTTTTAAAAGGATCCAGTTAAATTCACTTTAGGAAAAAAAGGAAGAATTTTTAAAAAACTGCTCATTTTGCATAGAAGTGCTGAATAAAAGAACTGGCATATATCTTCTCTCACCCCTTTTAAATTCAGAAACATATTTGTGGGAGCAATGACCTTTTGGGAAGCTGCTGCTTTTTCTGATAAACGCTATTCCCTTGTCTCAATCTCCACTTCCTCTTTCTTATCCTGTTTTAATTTTTGGCCATTTCATTTCTTTCTATAGTCTCTGAACTGTCAGTTCTTTTTCTCTTTCTCATTTTTTAAAAAAAGCTTTTTATTATTCTGTAAATATAAATGTCGAGTATTTATTCACTTCCTCAATTTATGTAGCTGTTCATTGTACTTTTACGTGGCTCTAGATGACTTAGAATAAGACAGATCAAAATACATCACATAAAACAAAAATAAAAGCCAATCATGATCTGACCTATCATCCATATACCGGTATTTATATTTAACCACATCCAGACTCCCAGCTTCAGCACAATGGCAAATTTTCAGGGCCTTACGAGTTAGAGGAACAATGATAGAATTGTTCTAAGCTTTTGCAGTTCTTTGAAAATATCTCTTTAACTCTGCACTTTCAAGTGTTGAATTGTACAAATGTTGTGTTAATTATTTCCTAACTCTGGTTTGGAGCTTTCAGGCAGCTTTTGCAGTCCTTTCCTTTTCCTTCTTTATTGTTAATGATGGCAAATGAACTTAGTCTCTTAGGGAATTAACATTCTATTGTTGTGAAATGATATCACTATGTAGGGGCTGGCATCTGTTGTGTAGGCTCAGAATAGGGAACTTGGTAGGCTCTAAGTTCCCTATTCTGATTGGCCGAAAAGGCTGTTCTCGGATTGGCCGTTACAGAACCAATCTGATTGGCCTGCCTGACGGCAGGAACACTTAAAGTAGTGTCATTGGCCACAAGCCGCAAGCAAGCGGCTATAAAAAGGGCTGCCGCGGCTTGGGCTATTCTTCCGTTACCATTGCTTACTGAGTTAAATAAAAGAGTTGTTGTTGGAACCTGGTCTCACGCAACTTATTTCCAAATGGAACAGCATCAATAGCTTTTCTCTGTGTATGTCACACATGTGTGCATTTTTAAATAAATGCAATCTGGAAATGTTGCTGGCTTGAAAATTTTTGATGATACCTTGCATTTCCAGCTTCGGGCCAGAGATGTTTATTTTTTATGCAATACCCATACATATGTTGAAACACACACAACACAACACACACTCGCACAGTTTAAAATATTTTTTTTATTGAAAGTTCTCAAACTATGTGTTAGGGATAACATTGTTTACCCTAACTGGTTTAGGTGAAATAATAACTATGAATCATAGTTAGTGTATGCAGCTTTAACTGTGAAATAGCAATTGTGGGAGTGGTTATGAAAACCATTTAAAAGTAGCAAGTCTACAGCTTGCTCGCACACTCTCTCTGGCTTTGATGATCCCTGATTACTGCTTGGAATCAAGACTGCATTGCTCGAACGGGAGAGACAACAAAGGACTGATTTGTAAGTGAACTGACATAGGATATTCTACATGGACTTTGCTAAAT
>BLBF01000004.1:17138218-17148875 GCA_015471245.1 Laticauda colubrina | reverse complement strand
TATCTATCTATCTATCTATCTATCTATCTATCTATCTATCTATCTATCTATCTATCTATCTATCTTTGTGTCTGTGACTTTTAACTGTGTGAAGAGATATACAAAAGGCAACAATTTTTGATCCAAGGTATGTTAAGTAATCTAGTTTATAGAATATTTCCAAAATCCTGAACCCATGTCTCCTGTGAAATTGGAATTTTGCAAATTATATAAAACATTTTATGACAGAAAAAAATATCATTAAGAATTTTATGAAGTAATACAAAATGTCATAAAACATGGATTTCTAGTTAAAGGGAAAAAAAGTCAGGTTGCCTAAATGCTATCAACAGTTTTAACCTGTTAACCGGTAGTTCTTGGCTGATGACCAGAATGGAGCCCAAAATTTCTGTTGCTAAGCAAGACAGTTGTGAAATGAGTTGTGCTCCTTTTTTGGTCATTTTTGCCACCATTGTTAAATGAATCACTGTGGCTATTTAAGTGAATCTGGCTTCTCCCATTGACTTTGCTTGTTGGAAGCCGGCTGGGAAGGTTACAAATGGAGATCACATGACCCTGGGACAGTACTGCCATCATAAATGCATGTTAGTTGTCAGGCGCCCAAATTTTGATCATGTGACCATGGGGATATGGCAACAAGTGTGAAAACTGATTATAAGTCATTTTTTCCCCAGTGCTGTTGTATCTTCACATGTTCACTAAACAAGTGGTTGTAAGTTGAGAACTTACAGTAGCCTGGAATAACAGTATAATCATGTTTTCAGGATAATTTGCAATAGGGCCAAAATTCCTTTGAGGAAAAGCTTGTTTTGTTGACTTGTTCCAAAAAGACTTGTTTCCTTCTCAGAAAATTTCATCCAAAATGGCTTTTATCTATTGAACATTAATCCTACAAAATTTTATTTTGACTCATACCTTGATTTGGCTAATTTAATGTAATCAACTCTAATTACTGAATATTGGATTCTTAATCCTCAAGAACCTTTTTATTTAGAGTTTTATTTTATTTTCATTTTTTAAAAATACTGGACGGACTCATAGAAATTCTGGCATTTTACAAGCAAGGCTTCACGCTTTGGGAAGAGAATTGACATTTGAACCCTTATACAAATTAGTTTAAAATAGTTGCAGCAGTTAATTTCACTGCAGCACAAGAATGAGTGTCTAAAAGAAATTGGATAGCTGTATTCACGATATATTGTATGTGTGTCAATTTACATTCAGTTAATATTTATTCCCTGGATAAGTATGCAAATGATTGCAAACTCAGAATGTATCATCATTATATTGTAGGCTAAACTTCATGTATGAAATTTCAATGCTTAATTTGTTTGTAACCAGCCCTACTACAAGAATTTGGAAAAGTTTACTGTATGCTGTAAAACCAGTTTTATGGTATTTTTAGTTAACTGATAATTTTTTTAAGGAATTTTGAAACATTTTGGTGCACCTTAAGTCATTCTGTTATGTCACAAACTCTGCAGCGTAGCGAGGGTAGGACATAGCTATGAGCCAATGAGCTTTATACCTAAACACTGCCATATTGTCCTTCAGAATTTCAAGACTCCAGAATTTTCCCAAATTGGGAATGAATCTTCCCTTGCATCAAGCTCTTCTGAAGATGGCCCTTGAGGATTAGCAAACTGGCAAATCTCGTTTGTTTAATAAAGACTTTTTCAATTGTAAAGGTGATCAGATGGTAAGAACAGTACCACGACTTTGCCCTTTAGCTTCAGAAGTTGAATGAACTGTTTTTATCTTAGAAACATGAAATGTATTACATTTTGTGCTTCCAGTTCTCGTGAATAAATATTTGATTCAAAGCAGATTAGGATGCTTAAGAGGGTGAACTCCAGAAGAGTATACTGTACCTGTTGCTTCCACTTCTTTTGACAGTTGTCAATGATGTTCAGATTCATTTCTGTTTTTGTAAAGGCTTTTAAAGTACTTCAAACTTTTAGCTTTGAGTATCACAGAAGCTGCTTCTGTTTGCCTTGTACAAGTCCATTGTTAAGATCTTGGGGATTGATTTAATTCTGTTTTGGCTCATAGGCATACTTTTCTCCCACAGCTAGGTCCTCTAGAGTAGGGATCACCAACCTTTTGGACCTCAGGGACCACCAAACTCATAATTTTAAATCCCGTGAACCACTAATATGAATTTTGACTGACAATGGCTTGCTGATGTTGGTGGGAAAGTCGGTCCTGTATTCCAGAACTGCAGTAGTCACAGGATTGGCCTATGCACCGGCCTGCCATGGATGAGCTGCTCCAAGATGACCAAAGTGGCAGGAGAAACCTGGAGCTTAGCCTCGGGGAGTCCTCTTATGTGGAGGCCGAAGGGGTGATGGTGTTGAGCCCAGAAAAGCTCGAGCTCTCGCCTGCACAAACAGCAACAAGGCAAACTATGGCAAAGCAACAAGGCAAAGCTTCCAAGATGCTCAGCTCAACCCAGCCCGGAGTTCCTGTTGGTCCCGCAAAAGCCAGCAGCGAAGGTTGGATGCCCAGACTAAAAGAGCACCGAGGAAGATGGGCTCCTAATAACCAGGCAGTACCCACTCCCCTTTGGCCTCCATGCAAGAGGACTCCCCAAGGCTAAGCTCCAGGTTTCTCCCACCGCTTTCAAGCAGAGAAGAGTCCCTCCAGGCCTCAAAGCCTTTCTCAGGAGCGTGCGTGTGCTGGACTCTCCCCATGGGGTAAGGGCATTTCCTGAGGAGGCCCCTACCCATTCACCCACCCACCAGCAGCAAGCCCAGATCAGAGGAAGAGGAAGGGGCTCTGGACACCTAGCCATTGCACTGCACTCCACCCTTAGCAGAACAAAGCACCGAGAGGGATGAGAAAACTGACAATGCCGATGCCCCCACCGCCCCCGTCCCATTCCGGGCCCCTGAACTGGATGATGAGTGCAGACTTGCCCACTCGGCCACCTCCCACCACCACCAGCCAGTACTTTTCCTGCCCTGGGCTGTCCTTAGAGCCTGCAGCCATTGTGGAACCGCTTCAGCCCACCTGTGCTGCCAGGCCTCTCTTGCTGCAATAGCACCATTACCTCGGTCTGGCTGGTGAGGGCTGCACTACTTTTTGCACATTGCCCCTATGGCAGAGATTTCCAACCCCATCATGGGCTGGTCCCATATTCCAGAGCTGGAGTAATCACAAGACTCACCCTTTGATCATTCTAGAGCAGCTCATCCATGGCAGGCCGGTGCCCAGGCCAGTCCTGCGACTACTGCAGCTCTGGAATATGGGACCAACTTTCCCATCAATGTCAGCAAGTCACCCCGAGACAGATTTCCTTCCCCTGCTGTTGGTCTAACCTTCCAGTTCCAATTCGCATTGCTGTACTCAAGGTAAGGTTTGTGCTTAGTTGAAGGGTAGGGGCCAGTGGGTGGGCAGGCCATGTGGGCGGCACAGTCTTGTGTTTTTGTGGGCCATGTGGGTGGCATAGCCTTGTGTTCCCACGCAGCCTGGATTAATTGCTTTGGGGGGGACATTTCTCTGCGGACCACTAACATTTTATCGCAGCCCACCAGTGGTCTGCAATCCACCAGTAGGCAACCACTGTTCTGGAGCTCAGAAATATGTCAAAGCCATTTCTTGCAGTGCTGTTTCCTCTTACAAAAATCCATCTTGCATTTTCACCACATTTCCTTTTTTTTGTTGTTGTTTCTTGTTGGCATAGTATATTTCATATTTTCTACTCATTACTCTTTGGGGAGGACTTTCATACTGTGGAATAATTTTATATTTTAAAAATACTTTGGTAATTTTAGAAAATCAGATTCTGTTGAGATCTTTTGTGATTTGATGCAAAATCAGTGTCTGGCTTATTCATTTAATTATGTTAGATTTATATCACTCCTTTCTTTGTGAATTCCAGGCAGTATATCTAGCTTTACTTTAGCCACAAAGCCAGAATAAATTAAGCTTTCTTTTCTGCTTTTTCAGACTATGTGGTACCCTCCATTTTTAATTTTTTTTTGTTGATTTTTAAAACAAACATAAACAAACAAAACATAAAAACATCTTCCATATATATGCATACAGTGTGCCGGTTGGTTTACAAATTGTTTTATGCTTCCATTTCGTAGTCTTCAATTACAATTACATTGTATATACTCTCGTACTTTCAATCAAATATTAAGTACATTAATATTATTAATCATTTGACTATTCTTTTATTCATTCATGTTTTATGAAATAATCATATTTTACTTAATTTGTTTTATAATGGTTCACATTATCATCCCAAATCTATCCTAAAGTCATTTTGTAGATATAATAAGAACACATTTTTATATATTTATTATTTTCTAAGAATCTACATATTTCATTACTATGTTTTATTGTCTTACCATTGATAGAATAGATCCCAAATTTTATAAAATTGTTTATCATCTTGTTCTCTAATTTCAAATGTCAATCTACTCATTTCAGCACATTCCAATATTTTCTTAATGATTTCCTCCTGTGATGGTGTTTTTTCATTTTTCCAGTTTTTAGCAAATACAATCCTAGCCACTGTTAATACATTTACAATGAGGTATTTCAAGTCTTTACTATATATTTCAGGTAAAATTCCCAATAAAAATATCTCTGGTTTCAAATCTATATGCTTTTTTGTCATTTTTTCCAAACACGTGTGGATTTTAGTCCAGTATTTTTTAGCATCCGCACAAGTCCACCACATATGGTAATATGAGCCAGGTGTCTGATGACATTTCCAACATTTTTCGGATTTATTCTTGAACATTCTTGCTATTCTTGTCGGGGGAAAATGCCACCTGTAAAACATCTTATATGAATTTTCTTTATATGCTGTTGATAATGTCATTTTATAATTTTGAGACCACAATTTTTGCCATTTCTCTAGATCAATCCCATATCCAAAATTCTTCCCCCAAGCAATCATAGTTTCCTTAACTTGTTCTTCTGGTTTAATTTCTAATAAATATCCATACAATTTTTTAATCACCTTTTCATTAGCACCTGTCAAAATCTTATCTAAATCGGTCAATTTATCATAAACACCTTCTGTTTTAATATCTTTATCATACCTTGAATGTATTTCTGCATATGAAAACCAATTCATCTTTATACCTTGTTCCTCTAATTTTTGCATTGATTTAAGTTCACCCTTTTCATTCAATATTTCACCATATCTGTTTGTTCCTTTTTGTATATTATAGGATAAGAAAATGCTTCAATAGTCGATAACCAGACTGGAATTTTCAAATAACATTGTCTTTTAATCTTCTCCCAGTTTAACCACAGAGACTCCGGTACATAATGTCTTCTAAAGTACCCCTGTGTTTTAGTTCCTTTATACCATCAAAAAGCATGCCACCCCAACAACAGATCATGTCCTTCTAATGCCAACAATCTAGTATTTCTTAATATTTTCCATTCCTTAACCCACAGCAAATTTGTAGCTTGGTAATACAACTCCCAATTTGGCAAACCAAATCCTCCTCTTATTCTTGCAAAAGTTTTAACTTTATTCTCGCTTTCTTATCTTGCCATATATATTTCAACACAATTTTATTTAAATCTTCAAAGTAATCTTTTCCAAGCCTAATTGGAATTGTTTGGAAGAAATATAAAATTCTGGGTAAATATATTCATCTTGATTGTTGATATTCTCCCTATTAATGACAGTTGTAAATTTTCCCATTTTGCCAGATCTAGCGCTATCTGCTGTTTAAGTTTGATATAATTATTCTCTTTTAGTGTACTGCATCTTGCTGTCAAATATATCCCCAAGTACTTGATCTTATTCATGACCTACCCTCCATTTTTATTGCACTTCAAGTTTTATAATCCACAGTTAAAATGACCAATAATTACAGAATCTATGAAGTGTAATCTAAAACACTTGAGAGCGTAAAGTGGTTTGCCCCTGTTGTACTTTTTTGGTGTTGAGACCTCTTGAGGAACAGTAATTCAAATTAAGTATCTGTGTAAAGGAAGCACAAGAAGCAAGCTACTTGTTGTATCTCTGATTAATGAGGCCCTGTCTTCGTGTCAGCTCCTCCTATTAAAGCAATTGAACAAGTAGTTGAACTAGGTTTTTAGGCTAAGGGTTATTCGTAATTTTTCGTTGCCTTGCCAGGAGCTGCACTGCCAAGAAGTAGTACAAGAGAAAAGAAGTAGTGAGTGTGAACAGAATAAAATATTAAATTTAAATTCAATTAGACTTCAGTCAAAATCATTTAATATGGTTATTTAATTATTTTCTTGCTTAAGTAGATTTTAGTTGCAACTCTGGGAGAAATTATGTGAATTGTACCCAAAACTGTGGACTCCATATGTTATCCAAACATGTATATTGCAGTGCTTAATCAACTTTAGCTGATCTCAAAAAGTTAAGCAGGTTCAAACTTGGATAGTACTAGAGTGGGAGTCCACCAGGGCATTGTATGCATTCCAAGTGTAAAAGAAAGCTAACTCTACTCCTGAATTTATGCTAGAGCTTACTTTTCATCTGAACCTGTCACTTTTAAATTTTTATTACTGGCGCAGAAAAGCATGCTATTGCAAAAGAGTTTAAATTTGCCAGAGCCACTGCTGTCTTCATAAAGCTGTTTCGATTGTTCTTGTAGATTTGCAGAAAGCTTAAATGGATGGAGCAATGTCTCTTGAGATATTCAAAAACTGCAGTATTTCTGAGAGGAAGTTGATATTGGCACATGAAACACTTTTTTTTTTACATGCTACAACTTCTCCTTTCAAGGATTTTATGAGCATTGTTCACACCTTAGTAAACTATAGGAGAGATTGAAGTTGTGGTGGCATACAGGTGTCCATCCATCCATCCGTTCTGACCAAGGCTTCCTGAGACCACAATTAGGAACACGCTTAATCAAAATAACTCTTGTTTTATTTCACTGCTGGAAATTATGTTCATTCCCAGCCCATAATGAGTCCCAAACAGTCCCTCAAGATAAGCATCCATCTTTATCTCCTTTGAATTGCTGCCAACAACTAAAGTGCCAAATTAACTGAAAAAAAACCAACTGAAGTACAAAGTCCACACAGAGCTTCATGCTTTAATCCAAACAGAGTGAATGACTTTGCTTCCTGCAAAGGTTTCTCTGCCTTTGCACCTTCTTTATACCTTAGGGGAGGGACAGTCACCTCCAAGCCCTACTCTCGAGTTACCCCTTTTGTCTCAGCTGATCTTGTGTTCTAGCAGCTTTGCGTACATGACACTCGGAACAGGCTCCCCTTGTTCCTGCACCTCGCTGCTGCCAGACTCCGGAAGCTCCGGAGTCAGCACACCACTCCCATATGGTCCTGCCCTATCTCTGCATGGGACACAGGATCCTTGTCTGCGTCCTCTCCAGACTCCTGGACTGGTCCCATTCTTCCTCACTGCCTGATTCCACTGCTGTCTGCACAGGCTGCCGATGAATCACAACACCATCCATCCATCTAAGTGCATTCAGAATCTTTGAAAAAAATGTTGAGCCACCTGAAGCCCTTTTTTTGTGCTTGAATGTTTCCCCCTTACCAATATTTCATTGAAATTTATTTCTAGCTTTATGTTAGTTCTACTACTAGAATCAGAATTCTCGCAGTATGTAGTATAATGCTAGAATAATGCATCTTTGCGTATAGCTTTTTACTCATTTGTCCCCAAAATTAGTAGCCCTGTTTTTGAAGTATCAAAAGTTTTCAGTGTTTTCGTGGAATCGTTTTTCAGTTAGCTTTTAGATGACCTGATGAGTTGAACTTTGCCCATCATGTCCGTTTTGGATATGGGCTTGTTTCTTCTTTCCATCCAAAAAGTAAGAACTGCAGGGTGTGGTCACCAGCTTACTTAGGCTGAGGGATAATATGACAAGGGGAAGTTGATGCCAGTCATCTTCCCTCCCTCTGTGTTTATCCTCTTTGCAGGCAAATGAGGCTAGACTTCCTTACACCACTTAATTACCCAGGCACTTCTGATCAATTCCTTTAGCACCATCTGTTCATTAAAGGATGCCGAGAAGAAGGTGAAGAAAATGGTACATGATTATATAATAATGAATGTCTTTGAAGAAATGATGCTTAATTTGTCATTTGTCAAAACTTTTGTTCACACACACACACACACACGCACACATACACAGAGTGTGTGTGAAAAAACTTTGTGAACCTTTTTGAAATGTCAATATTTTTGCATAAGTATGATGTAAAATGTGATTTGTTCTCTACACAAGTCCTTAAAGCAAGATAAAGAGAATTTTAAAAAAAACGAGTCCAAAACTTTACACCTATCAATTTTTTAAATTGAGAAAAATGTGTGGCAAAGTACATGAACTTTTTACCCTCATTGTATTTGTAGGTGGGCTTGTGTGTTTGTGTGTGTCTCACTCTGTCTATGTAACACCCATCAGCAATGTGAACCAAACCAATGTTTATCAGAGAATGAGCTTACTATCAGAGTGACTGGGACTCATTTGTTAACAGCTTTTACAAATAATCTTATTCAGGATTCAGCCAAGTGTGGTAAAATGCTTGAAAAATGCATTGATACATACATACAGATGTATTGTAACAAAGATACAATCTACAGGTAGTTCTCAACTTACAATAATTCTTTTAGTGACCATTCAAAGTTACAACAGCACTGAACAAAGTGACTCATGACCATTTTTTGGAAGCATCCTCATGATCATGTAATCAAAATTCAGCTGGTTTGGCAGCTGGTTCGTACTTAATGACCGCTGTTGTATTTTAAGATCATGTGATCCCCTTTTGCAACCAAGGTTACCAACTGATCAACTGCAGTGATTCACTTAACAACTCTGGCAAGAAAGGTCATAAAATGGGGCAAAACTCATTTTAAAAAGGCCTTATTTAACAACATAAATTTTGGGCTCAATTGTGGTCATAAGTCAAGGATTATCTGTAGGAACTGGTAAGGAACTGCAGCAGGTGATTTCTTCACAGTAAAGTACCTTAACCCTTGATCATTTCAGCAGAGGGGCCCATAGTCAATCCAAGCTCCATTATCCTTTTATGATAGAGGATTTTTGAAAATTATTGGTTCCCATATTTTTAAGTATTTACATACAATACATAATGAACAATGTAAGTCCATGAGTGGTGCCTTTTTGTTGGATAAATAGACATCCAACTAAAAATATTAATCATGTTATGATTATTATTAATCAACTTGTGAAAGGGTCTTCAAACTTGGCAAGTTTAAGATTTGTGGATTTCAACTCCCAGAATTCCTGAGCTAACATGACTGGAGGAGGAATTCTGCGAGGTGAAGTCCACAAGTCTTAAAGCTGTCAAGTTTGAAGATCCCTGATCTTGTGTGTATCCTGTATATGTAAAGACTGATGAAAGGCAGAACTGGAAGATCTATGAAATCTTGTAGACTTTGAAGACGAATCATTTCTTTCATTTAAAGAGGACAATAATTCTGGAGGCTATTTGAGTATACTTTGGCCAATTGTGCTTGATTGCAGTTCATTCTGTAGATTTGGGCTTTATTTTGACAGAATTAAGGAAACATTGAAAAATCCTCTTAAAATACTTCTTACATCCCTGGTCTTGGATCTTGTTTGTGAAATTTTGGTCAGGCTACTGACCAAAAGGCTATTATGTGTATAGGAGCTGAAGAAGTGATAGAATGCACGCAATATTTGCAAAAAATACCTCCTCCTTACCTTTCAAAACTGGGGTTGACAAGTTGGAGCTGTAAATTAAAGCTAGTCCCTAAACTTGTTCAGAAACAGCCCTTTGTATCCAGGAAAAAGTAAACAGCCCTTTCTACCGGACTCCCATTTATTACTGACTCTCATTATTAGTTAATAGTTTTATTAGCCCTTGAGTACCTCTTTTAAACCATTTTAAGCAATTACGGTCAAATGCAATGCTGTTGTTTGCTCATTTTGATTTTAAATGTTGTGCATAGAGCTTAATTTGTGTTTGTTTTTTCTGTGAGAAAATGAATGGGACTATAAACGTGAGAGTACATTTTGGTAGCATAGATAAATTATTTAACTTGATACAAGAAATATATTTAGACCTTTAAATACTGGGATGAACTAGCATCACATGGATCTTGGGTGATGTTTTACTGAATACGCTACTTTACATAACAAAATGTACTGGCTTTTTTATATCAAAGTTAGGTCAAAATTTACTTGATTTTAAGCTGACAAAAGTTTAATAGAAAAACATCAGTCTTCTCATTTCTGTCACCCTGTGGTGGTAGGAAAAATGACATCAGTTTTATTTAGCAATATTTAATTCAGACTAGTTTACAGCCACTGATTTCTAGTAGAAATTAATCATTTTCATTTTAAAAACAAATATTTGTTCATTTCATATTTCTCTATTAATAAATACTGTTGAATGTTCTTCAATGTATTCTGTGTAACTACAGTGTTAATTTTAAGATTTGTTTTTTCTATCTTTTCAGGTCTCTGGATGGCAGACTCTGAAAAGAAATGCTGTTTTAAGAGGTATGCTTAGAGCAAGATAATACTTTTCCTCAGTATGTGTTAGGGATAACATTGTTTACCCTAACTGGTTTAGGTGAAATAATAACTATGAATCATAGTTAGTGTATGCAGCTTTAACTGTGAAATAGCAATTGTGGGAGTGGTTATGAAA
Source organism: Laticauda colubrina (assembly GCA_015471245.1). NCBI lineage: Eukaryota > Metazoa > Chordata > Lepidosauria > Squamata > Elapidae > Laticauda > Laticauda colubrina. Next base: position 17,138,255 of record BLBF01000004.1, on the reverse strand, counting down.
ACCATTTAAAAGTAGCAAGACTACGGCTTGCTCACTC
>BLBF01000004.1:17106979-17118218 GCA_015471245.1 Laticauda colubrina | reverse complement strand
TGTTTAGCTTGCCTACCTAACCCTGGTTGGGGAACCCAGGCTTAACAAATGCAATAGACACACAATGATACAACAAATGTTAAAATGGTGGCCCTTAAGATAAAATCAGATTAAATAGCACAATAGTACAAAACATTAAACCTTATGAGCAAGGTTAATTTGAGCAACATTGCTCAAATTAAAAATGTCCCTATGCCTCCAATGTAGTTCATCAATGGCCAAAGGTTCAGACTTCAATTGAAGACTTCAGTTAAAACATGCAAATAGGTCCGAAAGACTGTCCTTTGGCCAAATGATCCCTCATCGATCCTGTCATCTTACAGACATGTCCTCTGTAAGACCAGTGAGAGGCTTATGGAGTCTATTTCTTCCAGCCAGGGACAATGGCTACAGGAGCTCCATTGAACCAAAGGTACAGCTAATCTGAAACCATGCTTTGGATAAGAATGTTACCCCTGTCATGGCAACTCAGATACAGTCTCTAGGCTGAGATATAGCAATCGATTTTCCTTGGGGTAGCAATTTCTCTCTCATTTCAAAGGAGCCCAGCCTCCTTCCTCATAGTAGTATTCCATTTTTTGTTCCCTCTCAGTCCTTTAAAAAATTTTCCCCCTCCAATCTCCTTTTCTGATGCTGCCGCTCCCTTTCTCTGAGCTGCTGAAAGATGTAGTCCCCTCTCCAGTGCTCTGATTTAATTCACTCTGCTGGGGTCTGCATTTCCCAGAAATCTTTCCCCACCCCAGCCCCAGGGTCTCCCCCTGTTCCAATTCCAGGGGTGTGGCTCCAACCAGTCAGCCAACTACTGTAAGGAAAGCTGACTGGCTGCCACATCTTCTCTATGTTAAAGCAGCTCAGAGAAAGTTAAGAATGGGGGGAACAGCTGCAAGTGTTTGTAGTGACTTATAAAATCAAAGAAGGAAAAACTGCTAATTGAGCTGGCTACATATAATATGAAAAATAAACCTGATTTTTAGGCATGCTGGTCTTAAGGTCATAAATATATTGACTTTCTTAATTTCAATCAAATTATAAGGCTAAGTTGCAAAAATTTACAACTTTTCAGCCAAAATGTCTCAGCAATTTTTATTGAAAACATCTTAGTTTGGTGACACCTGCCATGTAGAAACTCACTGCAGCAGATGGTAAAAATAGTTTCCTCCTGTCTATTATTTAGTAGTCTATTTCAATTTCCTCTGGTGGAGTTTCTCCCAGTGAGAAAATAAAAGCAGATGTTTTTATGTTATTTCTGATAGATGTGAAAGTTTTTATAAACATTTATATAGGAATTTCTAAGTTATCTTTTTTATCCAGAAGGGGTCCCAGGGTAACTAACAATTTAAAATTTTAAAGCTATTTATAAATTTTGAAACAACAAACAGTGAAATCACAAGTAAGAAAGCATACAGATCATACAGATCAGTATATTTAAAACTAAAGAAGAAACAGTTCCACTGTTAGGGTGCAGCATCTGACATTTATTTTTTAATTGTCTGCATGGTGAAGACTTTCCCAAATAATGTTGGAAAATCAAAAAACCAAATCCAAAAACTTTTCCAAGACTTTTCTGGAAATTTTAAATGCTACATAAAGACATTCAGTCATTTCTTTTTTAGAAACTGAATTCTATTGAAATGTTTTGTGAAAGGAAAAATGAAAAAGAGCTATGATTTATAATGTTCAAACATAATTCATTGATTATTTTGTGCTAATTTTTTAATTTGTGAAAACTACTTTAAGTTATTTCTCTATATAAAAGTGGGGAGGTACCTCCTAAACATATTTAAGCAAGTAACTTGGTTTTCCCCAAATGCTGTACAATTTATCTTATATGTACATTCTTTTAAAAATTAATCGCCTGAAAAGATATGTTGACTAGAGTTGACTTTTTCTTATACTACTATTACAATTTAGAAAATTATAGATTTTTTTTAGGAGCTAAACGTTTTCTGGAAGACTTTCCAGAATATGGATTACAGATAAAATTGGTGCATTCATCTTATTTGCTGTTTCTGAAAAGCAGGCTGATTTAAAATTTGTGGTGTGGAATGTCATAAAACTTGCAGTGTAAAGCCCAGAACAGTTGCTTTATCTTTATCTTTATGGTTGTACATTATTTTAAAACCACCCTTATTTTTTTTCCAAATAAGGTCCTTTGGAGAAGAAAGGACTGTTTTAATCATTTTCATTTTTTCCTGCATTCAAGGTTTTTATTATAAAGGTCAGATATTTTAAAAGAAGTAGCCATCTCAAATACCTGCCTATCCTGGTTTTCTTACAGACACCAAAGATGCTGACAAGAAAAATTAAACTTTGGGACATCAATGCCCATATAACCTGCCGCCTTTGCAATGGTTATCTTATTGATGCTACCACTGTAACGGAATGCTTGCATACCTGTAAGTATGATTATTACAGTGTTTTGTGAATTAAGATTTACTTTCATGTAAACATAATCATTTGGGATTTTGTTTTGATTTTTATTTGAAAGGCTAATGTTTAAGAGACCTCTTAATTTCAAATTGTTTATTCATATGTTAATCTTTTTTATAAAATGTATGCCTTGGCTCTTACCAAGAAATTCAGAGAGCTTTGAATTACAGTAGTTGGCACAATTAGATTTATCTACTTGCTTGCTTGCTTACTGAGGTGGGTGGAGCATGTATCTTATTCATTTACCACTTCTATTCTACCTGCTTCTGTAAGGAATAGGAATTGTCCAAATCTTCATTATTTTTTAAAATTTTCACACTTGGTTTGCCTAAATATGCCCACTTTCAGCTAGTGAACCAACCAGTGGGGCAACCAATGTGAGCCAGTTGTGCAGTTCTGTTAATATCTGAAAAGGTTTTTCCTCAATTAATCCCATAATATTTGGATGCTGTATAATTCTCTGAGAAGCAAGTAAATGAAGGCTGATATATATAAGGAATGGAGAAGAACAGTTCTACTCTTGCAGAAGAAACTTAGGCACCTTATTATCTTTCTAGAGACCAGAACATATCAGTAAAAAACCTCTGCTCTGAACTGAAGTGTTAAGATCTCTTACTTATTCATCTAAGAGAGGATGTAAATATGTGACATCATATAAGATTCTGAAAAGGGAACTTTTACTAAAGAGCATGATGTAAAGGTTGTGATGCTCTTTTGCTGAAAGTCATAATGTATTTCTAATTGCTACTGTGAAGGCATCATTTCCCCCCCCCCCTTTTCCCCCCTTTGAACTGAATGTGCAGATATGTAGCTAATACAATTAAGATAATTTTGTTGAAAATGCATGAAAGGATATTAGATAACAAATACATGATTTGGTTGAAACAATATTTGCCAGGTTATATAGGAACTGATACGGCTTTGTTTAACAAGGATGATGGGATCTAATTTGAGTGCTAGACTGTCTTTCAAAACTGACAGCTTGCAGGGTTAGTTAATGAGAATTATGTAATGTATAATTACATAATGGTCAAATAGCTGAGACACTTGCAATACTCTACAAAATACAATACCAATACAAAAACCAATAAATTCCCCCCCCTCCTGGCAGCAACAGTCAAATTAACTACTTGATGGGTTCTTTATCAGTGGTTGCCAACTGATGGGCCGTGAGAAAATTTTGGTGGGCCACAGAGAAATCTTACCCCAGAGCACCCCCCACCAAAGCAATTAATCCAGGCTGTGCAGAAACACAAGGCTGTACCACCCACATGGCCCGCAGGAACCCTCCCCGCCCACTCACTCCTTACCCAGCAAACTTGCCTGCTAAATTGCTATTTTTCCTTTTTCCGACCATCAGCTGTTATGCTGTGCTGGGAGATTTAGATAGGAAGCAGGAAATTGTTGGATTTCTTGCTTTCTAGGTAGTCTTTAGATCTTCTGCTCTGCTTTTAAGCACAGCCGAACCTCCCTTAGGATTGAAGGTTCTGTTATTTAGTGCAGACTCATGACAAGCACATTTGAGAGACTGAACTCGCCGATGGCAGATAGATAGATCAACGTATGATTCTGTGAGCAACTCAATCTGCCTGCCTGCTTTGCCTGATTTTGGGTAAAAGTTACTCTTTTTTAAATAAAAAATTCAAGATATAAATATTTATAATATTTACATACAAGCCATGCCCAGCCAATCACATGACCACCAAGCCACACTCACAAATTAGGACACACCCACAGAACCGGTTAGTGGTACCTGGGATTTAAAATTATGAGTTTGGTGGTCCCTGAGGTCCAAAAGGTTGGCAACCCCTGCTCTGTATCACCCTGGGGATTCCTAGGCCTGCTGGCAAAACCACCTTCAGGGTGGTTGAGAAGGAGTGTTAACCTGGGGGCCAATCTTATTTTTGTAGGGATGATGTTCCACAGAGGAGGGAGCTACCATGGAGAATGGCCTTCTTCTTGGTCCCAGTAGATACACCTCTTTAGGAGAGGGAACCTATAGCATTCCAAGCATCTCCTCTCTGGTGGGTTGGGTAGATGGAACTGGGAAAATTCAGTCCTTCAAATAACCTGGCTCCTGGTAGGTTAACCTGGTAGGTGCTTTAAAAGTGATAATTAGCATATTGAATTGGACCTGGAAGCAAATCACCAGACAATCAAGCTATTGCAGGAGGGGTGACACATGTGTAAATCTAGAATAAATAATGCTGGTCACTGCATTTGAGCCACTTGAAGCTTCTGAATACTTTTCAAGGGGAGCCCCACCTAGAGTTCATAGCAGAAGTCAAGGCAGAAGGTGACCAGGGCATATGTGACTGTGAATAGGGCCTGTTGGTTTGGAAAGGAAGAAGGTGAAAATTCAACATGTAACAGACAACAGCAAATGTCACCTTTGTAGTAAAAAGGATGAAACAATTGACCATTGGATCAATGTCTACAGCAAAATGTCACAAAGGATTTATAAGCAGGTCATGATCAAATTGCTAAAATTATTCACTGGAAACTTTATTAGAGTTTTAGTTTTGAATGTAGTAAATACTACTGGGACCATCAAGTTTAGAAAGTGTTTGAAAATGAGCAGGTTGAGATCTTACAGGATGCTAAGATCCAAACAGACAGCTTTTTCATAATGTGCCTTATATAACAGTTATTGAACAGAAGAAACTGTGGTTCATTGATGTTGCTGTACCAGGTGATGCTAGGATTGTGGAAAAGCAATTGGAAAAAATTACAGAATACCAGGACTTGCAGATCGAAGTTGAATGCTTATGGAAATCAGTTCCTATACTGATTGTGATTGGAGCCCTCAGAGCAATACCTAAAAAACTTGATATCTGAAAATATTGAATTTATCGAACTTGAACACCTTCATTTAAAAAAAAACAACCCTGCTTGGAACTGCCTACATTCCTAGATGCTACCTTAATAATTCTTAGGTCCTTGGTTAGGATTTGAATTATTAACTTTTCCCCATCTTAGACTGTGAAACTAAATGTAGATTACTCATATATGAAAATGATAATAATGCTTTATTTATCTAAATTATATGATGGCCTCATCTCACATACATGACTCTGGGTGATGCACAAAATACATGAAGTACATACATACTTACATACATACATATGAATGAGCACCTCACTATGCTTTGGATGCTTCTAGATTGAAAGGATTGGCCAGTTATAAGCTGTTGTGCAGAGGATGCCCAAATGTGTTAACAACACACATTCTTCAAGGAGGCTCTGAAGAAGTAGGAATTGGAAAGAGCAGGGATAGGAATAGGGTCTGTCACATGGCTGTGGCCCCAGGATTGGGCATAAAACTAGATTTTCAAGGTCTTGTATGTGTGTGTGTGGATTTACCCTCATCCTTTCCGAGTTTCCCTTTGAAGGAAATATCTTCTTCTCTGTTTTGTAAACACTGCCACAAGTTTGCTCATGCACCTGCTAGAATGTGTATCATCATGTATGAAAAGTAGATGGCACTGTTTAACTGCAGTTTTTAGTCTTTGGTATTGTCGCTTTTCAAGAGTCGAAGATCCAGCGAAATTTTAATTGAATTATTACTGAGGAAGTTTCACTTTTTCAACAGCAATCATTGGCTTCAGAATAAGCTTGGTTGCAAGTATGCTCACAGTCAACAACCAATTATGCCTTGCTGTTGCATATATTTCAGTGTTTACTTTTAAATAAGACTAATTATCATTATAAATATTAAATAATACTCCTTTTTCTTAAAAAAAAGTCTGCTTATAGGACAGTAGCTGTCATTTCATTTTGAAATGAACTCACAATGTTTATAAATTGATTACAGTCTTATATATCTCAAATGACAACACTGACATTGATTTTACTTCTGAAATCTTTACATTGGCATTTTTCTGATGCAAATTTGGGATATGCTAAGTTTATTCAGAAAAAGAAATAAACTTAGCATATCCCAAATTTGCATCAGAAACAGCACTCTTTTTGGACAATCATTTTAACTGGTATAATATATATATTTTTTGTAAAACAGTTTGCAGGAGTTGCTTGGTAAAGTATTTGGAGGAAAATAATACCTGCCCCACGTGCAGGATAGTAATACACCAGAGTCACCCTCTCCAGTATATTGGGTAAGTATTGTGTTAAAAGAAATACATGCAGAAATCTCCTGGATGTGCCTTTTCTAAAACATGAATTGGGCAAAAGAATGGGCCTACAATTGGATTTTTCCATTCTATTTCAGCAAAATGGAAATGGATATAGGAAACACCCCCCCCTTTTTTCCCTTTTAAAGTTTCCCTTTCATTTGTGCCCAAAGGAAGAGGATATTTTTCAGTTATCCTAATGGTGTAAATATATAAAGATTTATTATAGGTCTTTACAATAACCATTTTAATTTCTCATTTTTTGTCTTGTCAGTCATGACAGAACAATGCAGGATATTGTTTACAAGCTTGTTCCAGGTCTTCAAGAAGGTAAGACAACAGTAAACTGTTCAAAAGATATATCTGAATAAATTCCCTCTGTCAAATGGTTTTGGTAAATGCAATTTACTGTTGCTTCACTTTACTTGCTTGCTTTCCAAAGCAAGGACAACCACACATTGGAGCCCACGACAAAAGTTTTATTTTTTAAATGTGATGGCAGAATCCTCGGGATTGAAAAGAAAAATCAAAGAAGCCTTTCCCAACCTAGATATGCTCTAGATAGGTAGACTTCAGTTCCCAGAATTCCCCAACCAGTATAACTGGTATTGCTCTAAATTTCTCCATTCCTTGTCCCCATAATATCATAAATTATATAAGATGGCTTACAAGATATGAAGAGGAATGAAGAGGCAGGTATCCTCAACATTAATCAGTAAAAAGTTAAAGTATTTTTAGTAAATGGTTGGTTGTATCTTCATTTTAGTCATATAATTCAAAAATGTATTTTTCTAAAAACCAATAGAAGCAATTGACAGAGACAGGTTTTACAATTTAAATATTCCTGGCAATTCCCAGGGCATTTTCTAAATCTGAAGGAATATTGGCATCTCCCAAGTTCTTCATATTTGTAAACATAAAATGAATACAGAGGTAATTTTGATAGTATAGGAGCAATTGAAGTGTCCAATTGTACATTTATTTCCAGAAATATTTTGAATCTGTGATAGATGGACTATAAATATGATTAGGATTTTGAAAATTATAAAATAACAGCTGGGAGATCATATTTTTGATCAATCCAATGTTACTTTGTCAGAAGACTAATGTAAGAAGTTAACTCCCAGTTGCTAGACTCTATTCCAAAAGTGTGGTTGGAGAACATACATCTCTGATGTGTGGAAATAGGAGAGGGAGGTGATTTTCAAAATTCATAAAGATGAATGCATAAATAAATTTTGTAAAACAAAAAGAATGTTCCCTGGATTCCAATTTTTGCCAAATGTTATTGAACAAGTAGACAAGTGAGAGGAAGAGTATTGGATCAGCTTAATGTGGGATGTAACACTTGAAAAGTGGTATTGCATTATATGGGATGTTCTTAAAATCCAGTTGTGTTACGAGTTGGCCACAAAAAAAGCATTTGAACGTTAGAGGGGGCTCTTGTTACATATTCTAAACAAGGGAGAGGAATGTTTGCTTGAGTTGATGAAGTCCACATTCTTAGCTAAAGACACTATTTTAAAATGTTAAACAGCGGAAATGAAAAAGCAGAGGGAATTCTACCACAAATTGGGCATGGAAGTACCAGGTGACATCAAAGGGGAGACGTGCTCAGCCAAGCAGCATTTAGATACTCACCGTAATGGTAAATAGAAATGCATGTGCTTGTTCTTTTCAGAGTAATTACTATGCTTGCCAAAGGAAATTGTTTGCTCTTTGTTTAACTAGATTAGTTTAATATAGTACATTTATCACAACCTTGCTAAAGAAATATAAACTGTCAATTTCTTGAGTAAATTAGTGCTTTGTTGTGAGTACTTGACTAGAAAGCTGAAAATTTACTAATTTTCTGATCCATGTGTTTTCAACAAGATCTGCACGGCTGGATTTCTCTCCAAGCTTTGGAATGGCCCAAAATGGTAGAACTGGCCCCATTATTTATGGATATATAGCCTCTCTATTTAGTCTTATAGTACCCATAAATTGTGGCTATCTTGTAAAAATGGCTAACAATTTGATCAAAGCATAACACTCTTCCAAAATTTCATGTACTCCCACTAGAACAAAAATGATTGAGAACCTCTGCAGTAGGATAAGGTTTAGCAAACGTTTCACTGTCAGAAACCCACTTTGTGATTTCACACATAATTATGGGCATCAAGAAATAGATAAAGATTAATATAAACATTAAGATCCAAAATCTCATGCCAGGAAGACAACTCTTGCAAGATTTGTTAGTTTACAAAGTTCTGTGTGTGTCAATATGGGGCACAGTAGTTTTGCTAAGAAATCACTAGTGTAGATAAGGCTGCATTGATTTATGTGGCTGTGCGCAAGATTAAAGGAGTAAAATACTCCCTGAATTGTTAAAATAAATAATAAAATCAAAGATAATAATAAAATAAAGAAAGTCTTAAATATTCAACCCCATTGAATCTGGGATTGGGAAAGAGCTACAAATGGAGTGTTGAGACTTCCTGGCCATAGGTTGCTCTCTCCTGATCTAGGACAAAAATCTTCCTTTAAAATCTTCACAGACTACTGCAAACTGGTTGCTCTTGTCAATTAGATCGTTCCAAGGCAGTAAGTTTGATCAATAATCAAGTCCTGTGAGCTTGCTGAATTTAATAACATTCCAAAAATGTGTGCCTTTTTATGTGCTAAGGCTGTTAGGTAAGTCTTGTGGCAACCACTTCCATTGAGAGCAATTCCTTGGAGAGTTGGTGCTGCTAATTCTGAGGCAGATAACATTGCTAGACTTAGCTCCGCTGGGAAAGTGTTTATTGGTGCACCAGAGCCAGTGACAGAACTGTATTCGTAACAGAGCAGAGCATCACTGCAGAAGATTGCGCCACTCTACAAGGATAAAGCACCTAGTTTCGTTGGATACAAGATAAGCAACTAATAAATTTCATAAATACATAAATAAAAGTAAATAAATCCAGAGGGCTACTTTGTCTCAAATATGTCGTAAAGATGGCTTGCTGACTATAGAATTCTCCTTTATTTTGACTTTACTATGAATTGGTTGAGCTTCTTAGGTTACAGCTGAGCAACAGGGTTGGACTTTAAACAATTGGGTTGATTTTTTGTGTGTGTTTTAACATTGTAATGTACATAACATCACATATGTAAGATATATAAATTGAACAGATAGACTGTAAATTTCTCAGTGCAAAAATAGCTTGCAAATATATTTTAGGATAGAATTTACCAAGTAGCACAGCTTAGCAAAATATAATGTCGATACTGCAGAGCAGCAGTATCTTACTTATTTCACTACTGGTTCAGTGATCATGCGCGTGTAGCTTTCCACATACCAACTGAGGCCTGGAGCGCCAATCAGCTGAGATGATAAAGAAGAGAAAAGCGCAGGAGCAGGTGGGAGGGCTGATCCTGTGCTTTTCTATTCTTTCTCCTCTCAGCTGATCCTCAAATGCTTTTTTTTACTACTGGTTGAGCTGAATCAGTAGGAATTTTTGCTGTCAGTTTGGCTGAACCAGGCCGAATTGGTTGCATACCAGCACTGCTGCAGAGATTTAAAGAGATTTGACTTCTATGTGACCAACAGGCTTCATTCTGAAAAAGCTGTTGACCTTGATTTCATTTTGTTTCATGCAAATATTTCTATCTTTGGAGTCTTCCTGTTCATAACAGAGCCTCTATGCTTTTGTCATAAGGGGAAACTAAAGCAGATGAGAACACAAACAAAGAAACATCAGAAGAGAAACAGGAAGAAGATAACGATTATCACAGAAGTGATGAACAGGTATTGTTGAAATATAATCTTTGAACTAGCAGTTGTTTCCCTTTTTGGTCGTTTAAGACAGCATTCCTCAGTGAGGGAATTTCCATATGTGTAGAGTTGACTCCCAGCATTCTCAATACGCTGCCTGGATAATTCTAAGAGCTGAAGTTCATGCCTTTGGCAGCTGCCCAAGTACAGAAATACATGTTTAAAGTTATAGGGTTTTTTTTCTTTAATTTTTTTTCTTAAAATACCTTCCAAATAACAATGATCCTTTCAAGGAAATTATTTCCATTAATAACTAGGGAGGTTCATTTTTAGAAGAAATGTTTGAAATTGTCACAAATGAAAGCAAAAATGTCCGAGGTACCATATTTTTTAAAAAATCCTAAGAATGGTTGGTTGTGATTTTCCCAAACTTGACTGGAATCTCTGGCACCAATCCTCGAATGTTTTTCTGGGCAAAAATAAATGAGGGGAGTTATTCAAATTCTTTGAAAGAAAAAGTAATTATTTTTCATTCACAATAGTTTGGAGCAGTAGGTTGAATTACCTACTTCATTAAATCTCAAAATCTAACCACTGAAGAGCTAGAACATTGTGCATGAATAAAGTGTTACAGGTAGTCTTAGAGTTGCAACAGTTCATTTAGTTCAAATGAAATGTTACAATAGCACTAACAAAGTGTCTTATGACCATTTTTCACACTTACAACCATTTCAGCAACCTCATGGTCATGTGATCAAAATTCATGCGCTTGGCAATTGACTCATATTTATGACTGTTGCAGCATCCTTGGATCATGTGTAATTACCTTTTGCGACCTTCAGACAAGCAAAGTCAATGGAGAAGCCATTAATTAACAGCCATGTTACTAACCTCACAACCACCATGATTCACTTAACTGTTTTGCTTAGCAATATAAATTT
>BLBF01000004.1:17044808-17101546 GCA_015471245.1 Laticauda colubrina | reverse complement strand
GAGAGAGAGAGAGAGAGAGAGAGAGAGAGAGAGAGAGAGAGAGAGATATCACTAGGAAAACGGAAAGTTGAGCTTTCTCCATCCTTTATGGAGGTCATTTCTCTTTGGAGGTTTATGAGCTGATGGTGAATATTCAGGACTGCTAGCCATTTGCTAATGTTTGTTTCTTGTTCTTCTGAATATCCTTGCTCTGCAAGTGTGACTCACAGGGAATCTTTCCTATAGGGAGCAAGCCTCATCAAAGTGTAAAAAAAAGATGCATGCCAGGGGTGGGTGAGTGGACAAGCTTGACTAAGTATATGGATGGAGCAGGAAACAAAATGCAAATGAGTAAATGCAAATGTGAGGCAAGAAAGGGCTCTTTTCATACTGTTTGGTGATTTTTTTTAGATATCAGTAATGCATCGGATAACATATATTCAATTAAACTATTTGATATCATTTTCTGGAATGAATTGTTCTCACACTGTGGAAATCCCTTACAATTTCTGTTAGGAGACAAAACACATTCCTTTCATAATGCAGATTGTTTCCTATATATCCCCTGAAGTTAAAAGGATCAGGCTTTTTTTGAAAAATACCAACTAGCTTTTCTTCCTGCAGCTTCTCCTGTCGGTAGCACATGCGAAGAGCCCATCTCTCCCTAGTTGTTTTCCTTCTCTTAATCTCATAATGATGAATTAGATGGAAGTCAAAAGAAAGGAATAAAGAAGAAACAGGAGAAAGTGGAGAAAGGTACAAGAGTCTGTTTGTACATGAGCAGTGGAAGTGGGAATGGAGGACAAATGGAAAAAAACATGGGGCAGAGAGCATTTGGTAGAGAGCATTCTGTGCATGTCTTGTTGCAATGAGCTAGAGTTGAAAAAAAAAAGTACATCACACACCTTAAAAGCAATTTTCCACTCTCCATACGAGATGAACATGAGTGCATTGGCACCTCTTGTAACATTTGCACTCATTTAAATTAGGCGTGTTGCAGGAGATTTTCTACTGGTAAGTGCGCTTAAAAAGGTAATAGTTCTTAATGATATAAAATTTGTGTAATAAGTGCTTACTAATGATAGATGATTGCTTGCCATTCTGGAAAAAAAATCAGTTGAGATATATATAAATTGGTTAGGGAAGAGAAGAAGACACCTTTATTGAATGGTGTGTGTATGTGTGTGTGTGTGAGAGAGAGAAAATGTGCCAGGCTGCCATAAATAGGACAGCCTTTAAAATTCCCTATCTTCTCCTTTTATAGGTCACCAGGTGCTATGTGAAAACATCCTGGCCAACAGTGCTTAGTGAGCCTTAAATTTAGCCAGCCTGTTGAAGACCCACTTGATTCAGGCTTTCCCAAACTTTTGCTCTCTAAACATGGCCAGTGGGCTTGATGAGTGTTTTATTTCAACACATTTATTTCGAGAACACCAGGTTGAGGAGAAATGTGGGTTAAACCTTTAAGAGGGTATAATGACAGTGTGCAACTATTAACTCTACCTCAGAACAGATACACAGCTGAATTGTCCCACCAAGCGCCATCTTAAAATGCAGAAAACAACACCCACCCACCCAACACACACCTCCATTGCATAATTTAAACTGAGGGATTAAATAGTATTAAGGTGCAAATTGTTAACTCCGCAACTCTCTTGGACTGCAGCCGTTTACAGAACCCTCACTGCTATATTTCTAGCAAGTTTTTGAATCACTTGAATTTGATACGGTGCTATATTACTACATTATGTAATCAGGTGCATGAAACAAAAGCCAGCTGCTGACACCCAGGCTGGTTTTTAATCACTCATAGATGATTACTTTCTAACAGCCTGATGACAGTGGCAGAAAATACTTTTTTAAAAAAAGAATTTTTGTTTTCCTTCTAAACAGTTTCTCAGAATATTTCTTCTCCTATGGAAACGGCATCCTTTGGGGATTATTTGTTTCAAAGGCCTGTCTTGTTTTATCAGAAAAACGATGGTTAATACCAGTAGAACAGATTCTTGTTATATCAGCTGTCTCTCTTCTGTGAAGCTTTTAAGGGGCAGGTTGCACAATGATTTGGGTGGGCAAACATTCTGTTGATTTTTTCTGGCTTTAGGTCTTCACTTCTTGGGTAAGTGAGTTGGAGTTGCTCCAGCCACATTAAGTTTGTCTAAATTGATTAAGTGATACATGATTAACTGTGAAGTAATTTCTGTTCTTTGTTTTAATTAACTGCTTACCACTGGTAAATGAAAGCAGTTAAATGGTCTCGTTGCATTTATCTTTAGCAACAAAGAGACAGGATGAGGCAGGCTGATGGTCTCGCTTGGTATAATTTTCTTTTTAAGATAGAGAAATCAGAATATATAATATTGAATTTTAAATAAGATGGGGGGGTTGAAAAGTTAACTTTATAAAATTATTTATTCTATTTTAAGCTTTCTCTTTTACTTTTTACCATCTAAGTATTTTTTTTATTATTGTTTTTACTTTTTTTTGATCTCGATGGTCCAGCTTTATTTATGGGCATATAAAATGAAATTGTGAGATGTTTTTTACAAGCTTCTTCCTTCCTTTTGTGAGGGGCCAAATTAGATTTTGCACTAAATGAGGGTCTCTTACCAAAAATGGCACCTGTCTGTCTGTTTTCCACCTGTTATAAGGTCTGATGTAAAGAGCGTGGTATCTTTACCTTCTCTATTTCTTTTCCATCTCTTAGAGGGGAGGAAAGCTTCAAGAAGAACTTTGTAACTTAAATACTGGGTAAATTTAATGAGATGTCATAAAGCAGCAAACAAACATAGAGCAGTGATTGGCCACTATAGTTGCCACATTTAGTGTAATTTTAGTTTGGCCCCATTCTTATTATTTTTTAAAAAAATAATGGTATGTTTTTGTGTGGATAAAGAGAGCATTACTTTATGCTTTTTGTGCAATAGGTTGGAAACATGCTTCTGTTAGGCATAGTTTTAAAATGGTAAATGTAGCATTGACTAACTGCAATTTGGAGAAAGATGATGTAGGTAGTTTTAAGTTTACATTCGAATGGGATTTCCTTTCTTCTCCCTTTTCTTGGGATTCTTAAGAGTGACAAATAGGGAGTTGTTTCTGTGTGCAAGAACTACCTGTCGGCAATATTTTAACAGCGATCTGGCAAGACCTCTTCAATGTGAACCATGGAAACTTGCAGCCTATCAGAAATGTTTCTTGTGTGCCATTGGTATGTCTGGTATTTTTCAATATGATACCATTGAACTTGGAAATATTTATTTCTTTGCGGCTGTGCAATGCTCTAGACACAATCTCTTATGTTCTGGGAGTAATACAGTAATTTTAAATAACAGATTACAAACTATGATGGTGCTATTTTTTTTCTTTCAATTGGATTTGAGCTTTTGGAAAGTTTACCTGGCTCCTAACGATTTAATTAATCTTTGGGAAATTTACTGTCTTACTTCTTTTCCAGTGGATGGCAGACTTATTAACATTAAGTTAATGTTAACCTATTTGCAATTATTTGAAACTGAGCTGTAAATGCAATAGGAGAAAGCCAACTAGTTTGTACATCTACACTATGACTCTTTGATAACTTTATATTTTAAATCAGTACATAAAAAATGCATTTACTGCAGACCAAACTGTATTTTACAGAAAAATTCTCTTTCTGTATTTCCTCAGGTAATTGCTCTGGTGTTAAACACTTCATGTGATACCTTAACTTAGCATATATTTGTGTGTGTGCTTTGGGATTTAAAATATAAAATGACAAGGCACACAGGCAGACCATTGCATGTCAAAATTGCAAATGGATATCTTCACCTTGTAGTCAAAATGTGCACAGAAAACACAACATTTTTATTCAGAGGTGTACTCTTGGCTTGGAAGCACGCTTTCCTTTCTAAGTGGAACTTTTGTGACATAAACTTGCTCCAAGAATTCTTTTCTAACCCTAAATTTTCCAAGAACCCTAACCCTAAAAATGCCAAGAGGGTGATGTACAGTGGAGGAGGAGGAGGAGTGTGTGTGCTTAACAGTTTTGCCTATCCACCACTTGTCCTGCAATCCAGCAAACAGACATTTTTTTTATCCATGGCTAAAGAGTACAAGGAAGTTTAACAGGGAAAAATGGTAGAGGAAGCACCTGCCCACCATCTGTTTATTATAAAACACACACTCAACATACTGCACTGCAGTTCTTTGGTAGTTATCTGGAATCTCATATCTAGATTTGTTGCTGAATGAATAGCTTTTGCCAAGGGCAGGTGTCTAAAACTGAACTTAGGTCCATAAACATTCAATTAAAGAAAAATGTTGGTAAGTCACCCTGTCCCCTATGCGTTGTGTGATCGGGCACATGTTCTTGCATGAGGAGTCAACTAAGATGTGCTGTGCATACCCGTTGTATAACAGGGTTCTCCAAAATACCCTAATTATTTTGTTTTTAAAATGTGATCAGTATAGCAACCAGGCAATTTAGGGTTATAGGACAATAAGCCAGTGCAACCATTTAATTCTTTATCCTTACTATGTGGCATCATAAAGTGACTGAAAATTTTTGCCGTATTGGGAGAAAAATAAATCATAGTTTTGGCTTGGTTTCAATTGGACGTTTACATTTTTTTATGCTTTGTGTTGCTGTGTAACTTTTGTACTATTGGTGGCTAGTTTTTGTCTGAATAAGCCTTTCTGGAAATTATTGCTTGTTTTGATTTTATGATAGTGAAGCTTGTATTCAGTGTTCTGCCAATTAATATTATATGCTTGTAATAAAAGCAAAAAAAAAAGTTATCTGATCTCTTATTTTTCAAGGGTGTGAAAGTGAATCTCTCTTTGTTGTTTGCAAATATCTTTGGAATCCAGTAAAATGAACATGCTTTAATGGAAGACCTGAAAGACCAGTTTAAGAATAGATTGTCATGCCAAGAGCTGACACTGACGTGATGGGACATAATCAGTCACAATGAAAAAGCTGCCTGCTAGGCTAGCGGCCTGTGAATCTATTCCATGGCAGGTAGCAGATTTATGTCTCGTGATCTCTGTGGGTTTTTTGGTCTCTGAAACTAGGTGTAATCTGTTATCTACATGCATTTGATTGACTAATGCATTTGGTTTATGAAGATTCAAAAATTAGAACCAGCCTGTCAGCAGACTTCATGGCTACAGTGATTGCAATGCTGGATTGAGATCCATCTATCCAACCGACTGACCGACTGACCAGTCTATTGCTTCTGTAGCGTTGTATTCACAACTTCTGGAGAATTCACGCATATACATTTATGTCTTTTGATTCTAATAAAACAGTTGTCCATCTGTGGATTTTGAATTTTTACATCATGGATTAACTGACTTAACTTAGATATGGAGGAAAGCTAATTATTCTGGTCTATGTGAAGTAAAAATCACTTGATTTTGTGATTTTTTTTCACATGAAATCCTACCATCACCATCAAACTAAAGATTGCATTGGTTACAGAAAACCACATTGTAAAATTCAAGCCACTGGTGATTTTTGATGTCATAGAAATGCATACATGATACATTTTAGAAATATTCCAGGAGTGATTTTAGCACTTTAAAGAATCCTGTATATTTACTGATCTGTGCCTCAGTTCTTTGCCTTTACATTAGAAGTCTATAGGTAACTGTTTAAAAATAATAATACTCCAAATGATTGGCTGTGTTCCTGTGGTAGTTCTTTTGTTGAGCTTCTTACTTGCAGTAGTGTTTAAAAGAGATTCCCACCATAAGACATAGCATGTTTGATTTCTCCTACTTGGTCAAAATTTCTTGCTAGATATACCCAGAGCAAAATAAAGTTTAACATTTTGCATTAATTTTACACAATGCAACCCAGTTATCTGCATAAATTACAAAATATTCACAGAAACATTTTGATAAAAAAAATGATTATTAAGAGCATCCGGTGCCTATCTTGAGGCATTGATATTGACAGATGGAGCATTATAGTTTCATATACAACTTCACCCATTCATTTTTACTTCTCTTCCACTAGTTGGAATTGGATGGAGAAGATAAAGCTTTTGCCATTAAAAATAATTCCTGAGCCCAAGTATGTACAGTTGTGCTCCGAGGTATACAATCCTTGCAAAAATTGTAAGATGTAGCCATTTAGTAAATAAAGGTAGTTACTATGGAATGGAATGGGAGCTTGCCCATTCTATTAGTAACCTGAGGAATTGTAGGAGTGACTCATATAGAACGCAATCACAAATTTCCTTCCTTCCTCCCTCCCTCCCTCCCCCCTTCCCTGATAGCTTTCCCTCTCAAGTGAATTGTGTTTGCACTTTTTCATGGAGTAAGAGCCTTTCCCTCTTCTTCCCATCCACAAATACAAAAAACTCAGTTTAACTTTCTAAAAGTATGTTTTCAAAAAAAAATTTTATTAAAAGGGAATTTTACACAAGTTTATAAAAAACTTTATAAAAAACAGGAACACAAAAGGAAAAATGAGAAAAGACAGTAAAAGAAAAGACAAAAATGAAAAAAATGAAAAAAAAATCTAAAGAGTGACTTCCGATCTTTTTGCATCTTTTTTCAAACATAAATAATTGCCATTTCCACCCTCACAAATGACATACATTTCCTTCTTCCAATAAACTACTCTTTTTAATCAATAGACCCCCCAAATTCTCAATTCAGCTTAATCCATTTTTAGCAAAAATTCACATAGGGTTTCCAGTCTTTTATGTAAATAATTACTGCTCCCCCACCTTAATTGGACAAATCAATTGAGCCATTTCTGTCTCTGCTGTTCTCACAATTTTTTTGCTCCATATAATCTTTCATCAGGTACAGTTTTGATTCCTGTCACACAACATGTACTTTGGAAACTAAATTTATTGCAGTAGCAAGCAAAGTGCTGAAGCTGGCACTCTCAACCTGAAGGCAGAAAATTTCCTGTTTACTGTAGTTATCTAGTGTAATACCTATTTTTCCCAGTGGTGACGCTAAAGAATTATATTGAAATTCCCACATGTGCTGCTTCTGTTTCTGTGACATTTGCTCGATGGACAGGTGGATGAAGAAGACTTGCTCTGAAAGAGCAGATGTATAATGCATTTTATTTGAAATCTTTTCTTTATTCTATTTTTTAAAAAATATATTTTTTTTAATGTACAGGAACATTAGATTTTGGACAGAGAGGGTGAAGGACATTTGTTCTGTGTGTACTTTCATCTAAAAATCAAGCTATTTCCATGAATCTGAATCACAATTAAATTACTTGAATACTACAGGGATATAATTTCATAACATTTTGATGTTACTTTAGTCTAACAATTCTGTGTATTTCCAAAATTGCTTACCAGCTGGTAATTGATATGGGAAAAAAAACCCATTACTCTCACAGTTTCTGTTGTTTAATTCATTATAATGCTATAATTGAAATTAGTACTTAATGGAGAAGTTCAGATTAAAAGGAGGGACAGGTGAGCATTGTTGACTGACAAAAAAGTTTCAAACCTTCAGATCCTGGAGAAACACAGTAGTTGGACAAACTTTAATCAAATGCAGCATTTTTTCCTTACTAGATCAGGGCAGGCATATTTTTGTGGACTTAGAACACACAATCACAGAGTAGAAAGGGATTTTAGAAGTCTTCTAGTCCAACTCACTGTTTAAACAGGACTCAATGCCATTCCGGACAAAAGGGTGTCTTATGTGTTCTTAAAAAACCTCCAATGATGGAGCGTCCACAACTTCTGGAGGAAAGTCATTTAACTGTTTGCATGGTCAGGAAATTTCTCCTTAATTCTAGGTTGGATTTCTCTTTGATAATCTTCCCCCCATTCAGTGGTGCTATTCTACCGGTTTGAGCAGTTCTGGCATACCAGTAGTGCCGAAGAGCAGCAGAGACCAAACCGGTTCTCTCTAATGAGCTGCTATTAGGCCTATCCACCCGCCCGGGCTCTTATACTGATCTTAATTCCCTGATTTTGAAGCACAGCTGTTTTGTGGGGCACAGCAGATTGTGGTGCGTCAGCTGCTGAAGCTACAGGGAGACTGCAGGATTGCAGGAGATGAGTAGAAAAGCCTCTGTGTATGCAAAGTGCATGTGTGTGCACTAAGCCACGCTCACCGAACCGGTGGTAAAGCACTTTGCAACCCACCACTGCACCCATTACTTCTTGTTCTGCTTTGGAGTTTGGAGAATCTCTGATCTAACTGACCCAGTTTCATATGGTTTCTCCCCCATTTTACCTGGATATATCAAGTACTGAATCTGAGTCCTTCTACAAGTGCTTTACCACTAATTATTAGTCCACCTTGTCCAAGAACTCATAGGATTCAGCATCTTTAATAAAAGAATACAAGGCCCAAAGAAGACCTTCACCCAAGGCCTTGAAAATGTGTCTAGGATCAATTTTAGCGGACCAGTTATTTGTATAAGCATGCATTCATTCCTCAGGTCTTCAATTCCAAATGATCAATCTTTCAACTTCAAAAAGGTGGAAGAGCCTTTGGGCAAATATTTAATCTTGCCAACGTTTCTATAAAACAAGATATCTCTCTGCAGTGTATTTTCCTAGTTGTCTTTCTTATTAACTAAAATGTTCGGTTCTCGATTTTGTTATTGCTAATCTTGGAATTGTAAAGAACATGGAGCCTTGACGTTGCATAGCCAAGATGAATACCTGTCACTCAGTTGTCCCATCTTTAATCTGTTGATATTCATTCTAGTGTAGTCCTGGGCTTTTTACAGTCCCTGGGCCACATCTGGCCCTTTGGCTGTCCTACATGGATTGCTTTTATTTTGAAGGTGACTGCTATTTTTTTTCAATGTATATATTTGCATTCTTGATGCCTACATACCTTCACAGCCCTATTGGTTCAGTCTTCCACAACAGTCTAAGGTTCTCATGTGACCCCTTGGGAACATTAATTACCCACCCCAGTTCTAGTGGGTTTCCATCCATAATTCCTTGTCTGGCCTTCGGGTCAAGCTATTTTTCAAGGCTCCCGATGGCCAGACAAGGAATAATGGATGGAAACTGATCAAGGAGAGATTCAACCTAGAAATGAGAAACTTTCTGACAGAACAATCAACCATTGGAACAGCTAGCCTTCGGAAGTTGTGGAAGTGTCATCACTGGAAGCTTCCAAGAAGAGATTGGACTGCCATTTGTCAGAAATGGTGTAGGGTCTCCTGTTTGGGAAGGGTGTTGGACTAGATCAGGGTCTCCAATCTTGGCAACTTTAAGATTTGTGGACTTCAATTCCCAGAATTCCTCTCAACTACCTCCTAAACTACCTAGAATTCTGGGAGTTGAAGTCCACAAGTCTTAAAGTTGCCAAGGTTGGAGACCCCTGGATTAGATGACCTACAAGGTCCCTTCCAACTCTGTTAACACACCATATCTTTTTCTCCATTTTGGTCAGATTTATTACACCTATTTTGTATTCAGTGCATTTAACTAGCCATCCAAAAGGGGCAGGGAGTGAAGGATGAGACTGGTTCTAAAATGTGTTTTCAGTGCTTCTCTGAAATGGGCCTTGAGCAGTGATGGTGAACTTAAATTCAGAGTCAGAAAATGACTCTGCTGGCATGTCCCACTTCAACAAAAGAGAAACAATTGTTGACATATTTATTGATTTTTTTAAAAAAATCCAATGTGTATTATATAAAGAAATGTCAAATAATTACAGAAATGAAATATGAATAAAGCACACTCGTTTTGGGAGTCATGCTTTTGAGAATAGTTGTTGGTGTTGGTGAAGGCTGGCATGTCAAATGTTGTGGTGTGTCATCTTTGATAAGTTTGCCATCACTGCTTTAGAGCTTTCTAAATATTTATTGCACTTTATTTCCACTCTATAGGAAAACTGGAATTGACAAGCCTGTCCATGAAATTATTATTATTTAAATCTGAATAGGACACAGACAACAAGAAAGATGGGGATAAACCACACAGACAATTGTGCAATTGGCACCATGAGTTGAATGCTTGATAATTGAATTTATTAAACCTGAATTCATTATTTTTCTTAATATGATTTTTTTTCTCAAGAAAATTCCCTTGGGACAGAAAGCATGTGTTTTGTATGAAGGAGTTTTGATTTTCATCTGAAATCTAGTGGAAATATTTTTGTTGAAACATCTCAGAGAACTGCTTGACAGAGTAACAGAATTGGAAGGGGCCTTAGAGGTCTTGTAGTCTGAACCCCTGCTCAAGCAGGAAACCCTGTACATCTCAGACAAATTATTGTCCAATCTCTGTTTAAAAACCTCTTGGGGATGGAACACCTACAACTTCTGAAGGCTAGACATTCCACTGATTAATTTTTCCAACTGTCAGAAAAATTCTCCCTATTTCTAGATTGGTTGGTTCTGTCTTTGATTATTTCCATCCATTGCTTCTTGTTTTGCCTTCCATTGTTGTATTGCCATCCATTGTATTGCCTTCCGGTGCTTTGGAGAATAGGTTGACCCCCTCTTCTTTGGGGCAGCCTCTATTGGGACAATTCTATCATGTAAACCCTAGTCCTTCTTTTCATTAAGCCAGACATATCCAGTCCCTGCAACTGTTCTTCATGTGTTTTAGCCTCCAGTCCCCTAATCATCTTTGTTGCTTTTCTCTGCACCCTTTCTAGAACCTCAATATCTTATTTTATATTGTGGCAACAAAATCTGGATGCAGTATTCCAAGTATGATCCTAGCAAGGCATTATAAAGTGATACTAACACTTCACATGGTCTTGATTCTATCCGTTTGTTAATACAGCCTAAGACTGCATTGACTTTTTTTGGCAGCTGCAGCACACTGTTGCTCTGTGTAGACTAGTGGCTACCAAGCTGGAGTTTTAAGCATCTGGGGATCCAAGAAAAATATTGACCCAATATGCAAGAAGTTCAGCAGAATCATTGAAAGGGAACACATTACTTCTTTGGTTTTGGTCCTTCCCATTTCATAGGTCTTCATCCAATGATCCTTGAGTGAATGCAACCCTCAAAATTATTTGCCCATTCCTGCCATAGAAAATTCTAAGTTGGATGCAGCCAATTCGATACCCAAATCCAGCAGCAAAGTAAATATTTTTCAGGAGTGAAGTTTCTCATTCCCTCCCCACAACATTAAAAGTGAAACAAAGAGTGTGGAGAAAATTGCTCATATAACTTAAGCTATTCTTTTACCCCTGCTTTAAGCTTTGATAAGTCAAAAGCCCTGCCTATTTCTCCAGGCATTGGACCAGATGGTTTAGGTCAGCTCTGCTGGTTAATGTTCTCATTATGAGTTGGCATTGTTTGTTTGTTACCGCAGGCATTATGACTGGTTTGGTAGTACATTGTGGTTTTCAATCCATGTACACACCCAAAGGAACATTTTTGAGATGGACAGCCATATAAATGGTTTAAATAAATAATAAAACATATGAGAATGGATTTGATCCACAAATCGTGCACCTTTTTCTAACTGAAGGATGGATTCTCAAGGACATAGATATTGCCTGGGAATGGAAATGGGTATGTTTAATTAGACTCAGCTGCTTTTATTAGTAGAAAGGACCTTGTAGATTCCAGGAAAGGATTCTTAACCTCCACTGTCTTCTTCTGAGGAAGGCTGATCATCAGGATTCTATGCTGCCATTCTGAAAGATGAAACGACAACAACATGTTAAACTTATGTGCTTTCGATTCCAACAACCCTGGGTGACTCAACAATCAGACATTAGAGTAGAATTAATACAAATAAAGGCATATGTTGGCAAGGACAATGAAAGGATGGGTCTCCCACTCCCTCACCAAAGGTCTGCTTGAAAATACAGGCTTTCATGGCCCTTTTGAATAACAGCAGAAGGGGAGAGCACCTGATCTTGGGATCTCAGATCATTCCTGAGGGTAGGCATTTCTACAGAGAAGTTATGTTTCCTGTAATGATATGTGGAATGAGACAGGAGGGAGAACCATAGATTGGACAACTGGCACATAAAAAATACCTTAGTTCATGGAAAGAGGGGAGGTGGGGAATAGCAAAACAGCATTTAGGTTTACATATTGGCCCATAACACTTTACAGCAGGGCTTGCCAACCTTTTGGACCTCAGGGACCACCAAACTCATAATTTTAAATCCCGTGGAGCACAAATATGAATTTTGACTGATGGTAGCTTGCTGACATTTCCCCAGGGTCTCTGCAGAAAGCAGCAGAAACCCTGGGAAAATCCCCAAAAAAGTTTGCAGGAAAATTCCCCACCCTTTTTTCCTACCGATCAATCATTCTTTATTTGGGATGGCAAGATATTGTCTCCAACTCCGTTCTCAGGCGGAGAGAGAGGGAGAGGGAGGGGGAGGGATGAGAGAGAGAGACAGAGACAGAGACAGACTAAGACTTTTGGCTTCAGAAGCAGCAGAAGTCTGTCTTTCTCCACCAGAAATGAGTCTTTGTGAGACTTGTCATGCCGTCGCAGCCTCTTGGAGCAGGATGCCTTGTAGGGTCCCAAAGACTCATTTCTGGTTGGGGGAGAGAAAGAAAGACTTTCGCTGCTTTCCTTGTGTGCAGCCAAAAGCAGAAGAAAGAAGTGAAAAGAAGCAGCCCAATGGCTAGGCTAGGTGCGTGGGGCACATGGGGCAAGTTCCCCCCCTCTGCCCTTTCCCCCCTCCTCTCACTACCTCGTGTTTTTGCAATGCAAGCAAAGCAAGCCTTGTGTTCCTGTGGGCCATGTGAGTGGCACAACCTTGTTTTGCTGTGTAGCCTGAATTAATTGCTTTGGGGAGTGACATTTCTCTGTGGACCACCAAAATTTTCTCGCAGACCACCAGTGGTCCCTGGCCCACTGGTTGGTGACTACTGCTTTCCAATACTCTGGGCTGTTTGCAGTGTAGAAGCATTATTTGCATATTGACCCCAACAATCTGAGTCCTCATTTTACTGATCTGAGAAGGATAGAAGGCTGCATCAACCTTGAGCCCAGTCAAGGTTGGGAAATTTCAAAATGGATCCTTCCTCATGTTCTGAAGAGTAAAAGGAAAGGAGAGGAGAAAATTTGCTTAATGTAGCCTTACAATAAAAATGGAGGTGGAACTCCTGTTTATACTTCTTGTCTGGATTGTCTTCTAGGGTCCTGATAGATGATGTTTAATTGAAGGATCATGTAAAGCACCAAGGAAACCAGGAGATCCAGGCAGTTCAAATGGGTATAAAGATTTCTTGCAAGCTTAAGCTTTTTACAAGAATCTGAACTACTAATGGCCAAAGGAAATTGAGGGTAGATAAAGGTAGAAGGGATTCAAGGTGAAGTGGACTTAGATGTCTTGTGGATGCAAAGGGACTCATGACATTGACATGTTTGATCCCTTCCTCTGGTTGAGCCTGGTCATCTACAGAACTGTGTACAAACCAACCACGCAAGACTGGAGTGGTCAGGTAGGTAGTATCCCAGGGCAGACAAGAGTTAGAAATACCAGTTCCTTTTGTCTTGGAAAGGTCTGGTCCATTTGTTCCCAACCTGGTGTTCTTCAGATGTATGAGTTGGGGTATAATGTGCCACATATCCAGTCGAGGATAAACTGGTCATCCTTCTTGCAGATAAAGAAAGTTGTTTGCTAACACAGGTTAGGCTGGTAGCCTTCCACACACACAAGATGAATCACAGTGGTAAGTTTGAGCTGCCATTGTGATGCATCAAAGAAAAAAAAAATAGAGTAGAAGAGATATAAAAACAAAGGAGCAAAACAGATTAAATCTCTAACTAAGGTTTATAGACTATGGCAAGCCAAATCAATAGCGAGGTGAGTCAGAATTGTGAAAAGCTATTCATGGCTATTACCTTTTTCAATAGTTCTATTTTTTTGGGGTGATGAAATGAATGCAACCTGATGTGCATCAGTGTCAGGGATGAGAGAGAGCAGTGACTTTGTCTCAGGTCCTTTCATTTTGCTCTGGGCCCTCAGTCCTTTTGTACTGAGTAAGACTGCCTTTTGGGAAACCCATGTCCATTTCAGCACTTGGGGATGGAACACATCCATTTCTCCTGGACTCTCTGGGAAGGGCCAGCAAGGAGGCAAGGCTTAACCAGGGGAGCTGAGTCTGCCCCACTGCCTCAAGGGAGGGAAGGAGAGAGGAGGGAGGGAGGAAAGAAAGAAGAGGGCTGGATGTGGCAGATTGACACAAGAGTCCCTTTTCCGGGTATAGAATGGGGAACATGGTAGACGAGAAAAAAAGGGAGAGAA
The DNA here is from genome assembly GCA_015471245.1 of Laticauda colubrina. Classification (NCBI taxonomy): domain Eukaryota; kingdom Metazoa; phylum Chordata; class Lepidosauria; order Squamata; family Elapidae; genus Laticauda; species Laticauda colubrina. Next base: position 17,087,392 of record BLBF01000004.1, on the reverse strand, counting down.
AGTCAAAGGGAAAACAAATGAGAAGACCAAAGAAAAGGAAATGTCTGTTCAGCAAGGAGAGAAAAGAAAAATAGGATGGGATTCCCTAGTAACATCATTCCTAGATAGGAACTTGGAAAGTGCATGGTTTAATGAAGAATAAGTGGCCAAAGAGGTTGCTATCTCTGTTTGGCATGGCTTGACTCTTAGACCTCCTGGTCTTTTCCATTTTTGGCACATCAGTTTGGTGTAATGCTTAAGATACTAGGCTAGTAATTGGGAGACTCCAAGTTCTAGTCCAGCTTAGGGCATAAGGCAGCTCAGTGACTTTGGGCTACTCCCTCTCTCTCAGACCTAGGAAAGGGGCAATGCCAAATCACTTCTGAAAAACCTCACTAAGAAAATTGCAGGGATTAGTCCTAATAGTTGCCAGGAGACAAAAACTGACTCAAAGCTACACATAGGCTTTTGTATCAATAGATGACATAGGTCCAGAGTTACAACCCTTTGGATGAAAATCTAGTCTCATGGGTTGCTTGTGACAATTTGAGTTTGAGGCCAGGACATAGGATTTTGGTTCTGGTTTTGCAGTATCTAAACCCTAACCCTTTTATAGCTTCTGTTTCTGTTGTTCTTGCTAGCATCCATCGTGGGGAACCTTTTATAATTCTTGGAACCTTTTATAATAGCTTGGAACCTTTTATAATTCTTATCTTTTCATGTGGATTTTTACATTTTATATCTGCTTTTTAAAGATTCTTGTATGCCACCTAGAATTTCTTTTTGTGAGGTGGGTGCCTATACAAATTTGACGAATAAAGAAATAATAAATAATAAACACCATCCCACCAACAAGGAGAGGTACATTACTGGTAGAACTGGCAAAAAGCACTTGAGTGAGTGGTGGTGAGAAGCCAGGAGTGGATGTGGAGAGTCCTTTGATTCACAAATTACCCAGCTGATTCTTCTCTGACTTGTCCTTTGAAGAATCCCAGATCCTCTGTGCTTCTAGTTCTCTAGCTATAACTTCCATTGAAACACCTCAGCTTCTGTCTCTCTGACTCCATGTGAGATGGATATATGATGGTAGGGGGAAAGGAGTGAGGTTTTAGTTTATTGTTTACTTCTGTGAGACAAGAAAGAAGAATAAAGAGAAGACCCTGAGTTTCTGTCCAGTGCAAAAACATTCCACAAAACAAGTTTTGGTGATGAGCTGCATAAAGAAACTTCTTTTGTTCCTGCTGTATCTGTTATATGCACTGATCAAAGGCCTGTGCCTGGAGGTTTTTTTGTTTTGTTTTGTTTTTTATATTTCCATCTTGCTCTAGTCTGGCTATTGATGGGCTTCCAGACAAGCTGAAGGTACATTGAATTATGCTTTAACCCAGATCCTCCTGAGCTCATCTTTTCCACCCTGTCTTATGTCTTTGACTGCATTGAGTATGTATAAAGAGGAATTGGCCCCAAATGAGATGAACGCCTCATTGCATTTGCCCTCTGCCTTTTTATATCATGGAACGAAGACTGACTCCTTTCTTTAGGAAACACTTCTCTATCAATCAACGCCCTGGCTTCCCTGGTTCTTTTGCCATTTTTCGAAATGAAGAAGCTCAAGGCTGCAGTCCCAAAGGTCACCCAGCCACATGATTCTCCATTCCATAACATATAAACGTAATCAGTTTTATGCAGTTTGGCAACTTGACACTTTCCAGATGCTGTATATTGCAGTCTCAGTACATCTGAGGGTACCAAATGGATCTCTTGGTGATGATGGAACTGCTATGAAATGATGGAGTAGAATCATCACTCAAGAGCAGGAAAGCAGGCAGCTTATTCTGCTGGACAATATTTAGGGAGCTGGAAATCACATAGTCCCACTCCCACTTGTTTTGTGGTATGCCAAAGCCACAAAGGATGAGCAATGATCTCCAAACTGCGAGTGATAAGTCATACTGTTAGAAAAAGCTGGAGTTTTTCACTCCCATCCAGTTTGGCATCTTTGTGTATTACAGTTCTTGGTGGCAGAGCTGAAGGTTAGGAGAATGCATAGTTCTGGCCTAGAGGTTGCCCATCCTTACAAGGTTAATTATGATAAACCTGTATCACTTTGTAATTTGTTTTGTATACAACATTTGCATGGCTGAACTTCAAGGGAAGGGAAATCGATGTCTTTTTCTGGAATGTACAGTGCTCTGGCTATTCTTTCCTGCCTCCATTCCTTAAGGTGCCATTTCTAAGTTGCTTGTTGGTGTTGCTTCTTTATTGCTTGGGAATTAAGTTGTCTATAGAAGGATAACTGCATCTTGATGAACCAGAGGAAAAGACAACACGTGTAATTTGTTGTGTTCTTCGGATACTATAATTCCTTCCTGTCCATGATTTTACCCCTATGTTAGAGTTTGCAGAAGAAATCAAATGCAGAAAGCACACACAGATCACTGATTCAGCAGGATTCGATAACTTCTTTATATACATAATAACATTTGAAGTAAAGTTTACAATATCAAAGTAGGTTCTTCCAACATGGTAGAGAGTTACAATCAACACACAAGCAGCAGTTTCAGAGCTCAGACAAACTCAATACAGAGCCACACCCAGCCTATTTCTAGTTTCACTCTCCAATTCAGCTCCCATTGGCTGGTCTGTTGCCATGCCAATTCATTGGCTGACTAAAGCCCAATTCATTGTTACTAAAGCCCATGTCCCACTGCACCAACGGATGCAAAGAGGATGTAAAACGGACAAAAAATCTTGCCATCCATTGGAAAATGCGATGCATCCGTTGTGTACTCACTGCATACGTGTTTCATACGCTCTATCCGTCGAGCATCGGTCCACTGCGATTTCATCCATGCAAGAAGTTTTGAGCTGCACAAAACTTTTTGAGCGGATGAACTTTCCCCCGCGTACGATGTACATCGGCGACACATACGGGCAACAAACATTCTACGTCCGTTGTCATCCGTTACACGTCCGCTGTATCCTCTCGGCATCCTCTGGACATCCTCGCAACTCACATCCGCTGCAGCTGAAAACGGAAAGAGGGAGGAAGAGAAAGGTACACGGAACGTCCACACAGTGTTAGTAGCACGGAAATAGAAAGGATGTAAGCAGATGCATCTCGTATATAAAGCATTAAAACGGACAAAACGTTTGTATATAGGATGTATCTCGGATATTTAGGATGTCTGGAGTATGCCTAGAGTATGGGGAAGGACACCTAGCGGAAAACCGATATTTCCTATAAAAAGGGGGAGGAAATCACCTGGATCTCAGTATGAGTCCAGCAGCCATGGTGTACAGACCTCTTCACCCTTGGTCTTGCTCTTCCACATCATCCATTGATCTCCACCATGGATCATCACACAGTCCTTATGGTAGCTGCGATCATTCAACACCAGAACCAAGCCCTGTTCAGACTGTTTCACCTTTTCTACACAAGGAGAAGAAGGAGACGTCCAAGAGCTGTGTGGGTCCGATGATGGATCGGGAGAAGAGTGGAGTTTGGACTGTATGACAAGCTGATGGTGGAGCTGAGGAATGAAGACCCTCGTGCATTCCAGCACTTCATGAGGATGCCACCAGCCATGTTTGACGAAATTGTAGAGTGTCTGAGACCCAGGTTGACCAAGCCAAGCACCAACTTCTGTCCCAGCCTGGACCCTGGACTGAAGGTGGCACTGACTCTGCACCACCTGGCCTCTGGAACCACATACAGAAACATGCAGTATGCCTGGAGGGTGCCACACAACACCATCAGCATTGTGGTCAGAGAAGTGGTGCAGGCCATCATCGAAGAATACGTGGAGGAGCTCCTCCATTGTCCCACCACTGAAGAAGGCTGGAGGAAAGTTGCAGAACAGTGTATCAGAGGTGGAACTTTCCCCACACCATTGGAGCCATAGATGGGAAGCACATGGCCTGCAAAGCTCCAGCCAACTCAGGGTCCTCTTATTACAACTACATGGGCTTCTTCAATATCATCCTCTTTGCCATGGTCGATGCTGACTACAAGTTCATGTACATCGATGCTTCAGGCAACGGGTCAGCTTCAGATAGTCAGGTATACAATGCCAGTGACCTCAAGGATGGGCTGGAACACAACCTCATCATGGATTTTCCAGATCCAGACCCCCTACCCAATGACACACAAGATGTGCCTGACTTCATCGTGAGTGATGATGCCTTCTCCCTCAGAACCTACCTCATGAAGCCCTACACTTCAAGATACCTCGTGAAGAGAGGATATTCAACTACAGGCTGTACAGGGCAAGACGGGTGGTGGAGAATGCTTTTGGCATCCTGGCCAACAGGTTCCAGGTACTTCTCACCACCATGCAGCATCACCCAGGGACTGTGAGGAGCATCGTGGAAGCTTGCTGCATCCTGCACAATCTCATGCACACCTTCTACTCAGTGTTGCAGAACAGGCTTGTGGACCGCCAACAAGGCAATGGGGACATGGAGCCTGGTGAATGGAGGCAAGGACTAAACCTGATAGACACTGTGGATGTGCAAGGTCCCAACAGAGCTTCACGTGAAGGGAAGAAGCAGTGCAACCTCCTGAAACACTGGTGCAACTCCCCAGCTGGAGCAGTGGAGTGGGAAGAGAGGATGGTAGATGCTTAATGGATGCTTCCTTGAGCCTGTCTCATAACACTGATGAGATTGTGCCATGTATGTTGAGTGGCCTACAATGAACAAGGCATTAATAAAGACCTTTGTTTATTTTGAAATGTGTTGATCAATGAATAAATTGTTATTGATAAAAAAGGGCCATATGTGTGGCAGCTGGGAGGGTGGACCATACAGTCCCACTATGCTTGCACTGGAGGTTTATCAATCCCAACAGCTATCCTTACCCATCCCACAACTATCCTTACCCATTCCACAAATATCCTTACCCATCCCACAAGCATGCAAAGGCTTAACCATTTTTTCAAAGTTTTCACCAACACTTTATTAAGTAAAAAAAATGAACCAAGTGTGTGAAGCAAAGATAACCTTTATAAATAACTGTCTTTAGTAAACTGTATGACTTTATTAAAAAAGCAAAATGAACCAAGTAAAGTGTCTTAAGCAAAGATAAACTGAACAGGTAACACCTCAGTCTCTGGCACTATTCTCAGTCACTCTGAGGCATGTCCATGGTCTCAGCTATCAAGCGGCCAGGGACTGTGGAGGTGGATGTGGCTGGAGTGCTGGTCTGAGGCGCCATTGGGGTGCTTGTCCCCGAGAGTACAACAGGGGATGGTGTGTTCAGGAAGCTCTCAGAGAGCTGACCTCAGTCCCTTGAGGTTGAGAGGCCCTTCATCAAAGACCTGGGATGTCAGGCCCAAGACTGAAGACAGATTGTCTGTTGAGGGGCTTGGCTGTGGGGTGGAGGAAGGAGGAGTGTAGTGGGGCTGTCTGGTCTGCAGCTGGGCGAGGTGAGGCGTCTGGCGTGCAATGAACCTGGGCCTGGACTGGGAAGGTCTGCCTCTGCTGTGGGAAGCCCTGGTACTCGTAGCCTAGGTAGGTGAGGGGCTGTTGAAGGCCGTGGAAGGGCTGTGACAACGCCTGGGGTGGAGGAGCAGACCTGGACTGGGGAGGAGCAGCCTCAGCTGGTCCTGGAGGGTTGTGCAGAAGTGCTGTGATCTTCTCCTTCAGCATCTGGTACTGGGCCTCGGGCATGTCCATGAGGGTCTGCCTCACGTATGTGATGAAGGGCTTGCGATTCGAGGATGGTATGTCGCTGTGGACCAGCTGAGAGAGAAGATCTGTGCTGGTTTTGATTGTGTCCCTGATCTCCAGCAGGACAGTGTGGCTCTGGCCCTCCAGTCTGCTTCTGCCTCTCTTCCTGCTTTCTGTGGAGGTGGAGCTGGGGATGGGTGTGGGTTGGTCTCTGGTGGCTGCAGCTTCTTCCTCCATTTGTGACGGGATCCTCCACGTCCTCTGGCATGGGGAGTGCAGCTGTCAGGGGGGGTCTCTGCCATGGGGCCCTCCAAAGACACCTGCCTGGACAGGGCAGCTGTCTCCTGGCTGGAAGAGGACTGGCTGTCTGTGGGCTGTCTGAGGGAGAGGGTTGTCAGAGGGGCTGCTCCTCGGTGGCGGACCTCACCCTCCAGGAAGTTGCACTTGGCCATGATGTACATCTACCGGTCAGTGAGCTTGACAGCGGCTTGGCCAGATTTCTTCAGGTGCAGCTTGCCATACCAGGTGTGCATGTGCTTCCACCATCCAAGGAGTAGGTCTGAAGTGTAGCCCAGGCTCTCTGCCTTGTCTCTCCAAGCTGCCTGTTTTTTCTTGGTGTCGTGATAGAGTCTGTGGCCCTTTCTCCACAGGTACTCGTTCTCCCTCAGCCATTCCAGCACCTCCTCCTCATGGTCTTCGGAAATGGAGTACTGTTTCCTCTCTCCCTTCTCCTTGCCTTGTCTCTTCCTCCCTCTGGCAGGGGCTTCAGGGCCTTCAGCAACAGGGCTTTGAGGGCCTTCGGGCTGGTCCATCACAGCAGCAGGACCAGCACCAGCACCAGCAGCAGTAGGAGAAGCACCACCAGCAGCAGGAGAAGCACCAGCAGCACCAGCAGGAGAAGCACCAGCAGCAGCAACAGCAGCAGCAGAAGCACCAGCAGCAGCAACAGCAGCAGCAGAAGCACCAGCAGCTTCAGAGTCAGTGCCAGGGGGTGGGATGGTGGTTCTGTCCTTCTTGCCAGGGCTGGCAGGAGTAGGCACAGGCTTTCTCTTCTTCCCTGACTGACGAACCATGCTGTTATTCGAAGATGTCTGTGGCAGCACGTCTTTCCTCTGAATGCTGACTGCTTGCGAGCTGCATCCTTTTATATCCGCGGAGCTGACACAATTCATCATCCCCGCATGCGCAGTGAACGCTTTGCATCTGCTATGGATCCACTACGCATCCGCTATGCATCCTATAGGTGTCCGTGATGCATCTGCATCATCTGCTATGCATCCGCTCCTTCTGCTATGCGTCCATTTCGCAATTCTCCCCCGCAAGCCCTTCAGATGTGTCATCTGCTGCCATCCGCTGTCATCCGCTAGGCTTCCTATGAACATCCGCTTAACATCCTCACTACGTACTACCCCCATCCATTCTTTTCCGTTCTTTTCCGTTCTGTTTATGCAAATTTGGGGCACTTTTTGGAGCGAATAACAATGGATGGAGCCACCCCCGAAATTTTGCTCATCCGCTGTGTCCTTTTTGCATACGTTTTGCATCCGTCAGCCAGTGGGACCTAGCCTTAAGCTCTATTCCAGTTCATGAATATACTTTGACAGGACAATGAATAGCCATCCCTTAGTCATCCAAAGGATGGGAGGGCTTGCCAACAGTTGCAACTCAAAGTTGGCCCAGATATTACCCTCATAATTCTTCTGTGGAGGGGGATAAATGGCTCATAGGCTAAGTGGCATCTCCAGCATTTACATCCCTAGAAAGCTCCATGTCTTCCTGGAGTGGGTAGTCCAATATATGTGGTTGTTTTTTTGGACTAGGCTTATGGTCTCTGAGCGTAAACCTTTAAGCTTGCATCTGTGATATATGAAAGATACTTCTGCAACTACCAGGAGCTCTTGTCCACAAGGAATTGCCTACTATTGTATGATCATGAAGGATTTTATCTGTGTAGTTTTCACCCAAGAAATGCATTATGTCTTCAATTTCAAGTTGCCAGAGGCAATGTTCCAGTTACTCTTTTTTAAAGTGTCATATTCTTCTGATTTGGGTTCTAGATTCTGTAGAAAGTAGGAAACTATTATTTCTCTCCATCTATTTCCACATAAGGCTGTTGTACAACTGTGCTTTTTTCCATAATGTGGAATGACGTTCTGAGCAGAAATTGCCTTTGAATGATGACATGAATGAAAAAAATAAGCTTATTTATTGAAAAACCAATGCTAAGTAACTGGAAATGAAGGGGGCATGTTTGAAAAATTAATTAACAGCTTTATGCAAGATTATGCATAAATGCAGGAAAGCTGTAAATATAGATAATATGAATTAGAAATTAAGCCTAACTAAAGGACTATGAGTGTGAACTATTTAAAAAAAAATGTTTAATGTCATATTTTTTGGAGGGAGGGATCACTAATTTATTTCTTTAAACAGTGATTCACCTGTGCTCTTTAGCTGAAATTGTACATGGCATTAAAAGATCTGTGGTTATTCTACATCATTCTGACAAACAACTAAGTAAAGTGGTCTTCCTGTGACCATAAATTTTTACAGGCTGGATATGAATTGAAATGACTGGAACAGTTCAGCTGGAGTTCAGTTGACCTCCTTGGTCATGTTTGGTTTTACCAAGGTTAGGTAACAAGCCATAATGGCCTGGCTTATACATAATGCCAGGCTATCAGCCATGATTTATAAAGCCAAATAGCTGAACTCATACATCATAGTATTTTAATTATTTGTTTGCTTGATTTATATCGCTGCCCACTCAGCAAATGAAACCGGGTGGTTTATTTCACTAATAAAAAATAATGACTCAATTAAAAAAAACACATAATAAAACAAAACATAATGAATATAATCCAAAACAGGAACATAGAAACACATGAAGTATTGGAAAAACCTCATCCAAATAGGTCAGATCTAATGCCGGAGGGGGAAAAAAAAGTGGTGAATGTCTTCTGGAAAGAAGAAGCAGGGCCAGCTGAATCTCAAGGGGGAACCTTTTCCAAAGGCTGGAGCAGCAACAGAGAAGACAGCTCTCCTTGGTCCCACCAGAAGATGTTGACTAAACAGCAGGACCCAGAGCACTTTGAGCCTGTCATACTTTGAGCCTGTCATACTTTATGTCATAGTGTGCACAGCTTTACTATGTGAGACAACCCAGGAACAATAACAGTAAACCATGTTTTGTAATAAATAGTGGTTTTATCTACAAAAGAATATATACTTTACATACATGCACTACAGACAGACATTAAACAAGCAGCAATTTACAGCAGGGAAGAACAGAGAGAGACAGATAGACAGACAGAGATAGAGACAGAGACACAGAGAGACATACATAGATGCATCACTGCATCAGCTGGCCAGCTCTTAAATCACTACCCTGACACATTATTGAATGGGCAGAAATAATAATGAAATAATGAGTTCCAGATGATCCTACAAGTAACCTGGCCCTGAAGAGTTTTATAATAAGCAGCAAATCCTTTCTTTGCATCCAGAAGTTCAATGATAGATAGTGCAGCTTGCATAGCAGAGATACTACATGAATATAATAAAGTATGCCCATAACTACCAATGATTCTTGACCAGCTGAATTTTTCAACTGGTCGCCAAGGGCAGCCCAATGTAGAATACATTGCACCAATCTCCTCACGAGGCGGTTGAGGTGTGAGTGACTGTGATCCAGGAACAGGCCCAATTGGTGCAGAAGATGGAGCTGTGCAAGGCCCTTTGAGCTGTAAAATGAGGAATATCTCAAATTATACATGACATCTTGGGAAGTGTAACTCCATCCAGACCAAAGATGGAATATCTCTATACCTAAGATATCACAGGCTCTAGACCGAAGATTCCACAGTCACTGAGCCTTATAAAAGTGTTTGAGTCTATCCATCAAGACTCCTACAGCCTCCAGACAGCAAGAATGAACCTCTCATGGAGGTTCTAAACTTGAGATGTACAACTGAACATCATTAATGTAAGGATGGCATCTTATCCTATACTGAAATATGACTAGCAATCTCATACAGATGTTGAACAGGAATAGAGAGAGAACAAAACCATGAAGCTCCCTGCAAAACAAGAGTCTTGAGGCAGATCTTTCCCTCCCATCAAAAGAGACATAATTCCTCAAACTTCATTTCTTCTCCTGCTAACATTTACCTGCTAGTCACCACTCAGTTTTCTTAACGTGTTGAGGTGGAGGTAGATGAAAGCTGCTTGAATGAAAGCTATGCTTTGAATGATGGTTTTGACCACTGTGAAATTGTCTAATTAGGTCACAAATAGAAAGTTATCTTGCCTCTGTGACCTGTCAGGCTATTTTGAAACAGCCCTAAATTTGAAGAACAAGTGAAAGAATGTGCGGTGAAATGGCCTAAAAATGTTGGTTATAACATAGAAGGGGGTAATCAAATGGAAAATATGTGATTGGAAGGACAGAAATTCACTTCATGTTCTAGCCTTAAAGAGAATGTTTATAAAATGCTGCTTCACTAGAATTTGTCACCATAGGAATTGTCTAGAACTATGATGGTGAATCTATGGCAGGCATGCTGGAAGTGCCGGCATGCAAACCCTTGCCCAGAGCAGGTCTTCTGTGCATGAGCCGCCTGCCCAACAGCTGATTGTCGGGTATCTGGTGTGCATGCGCGGAGGTGCGTGGGAGACACACGCATGCACAAAGATGTGCAGTGTGTGTGCGGGAGGTGTCGCTCACACATGCACAGAGATGTACAGTACGCAGGGGTTGTTGCATGTACATGCACAGGGGGCACAGGGGGGGACCCACACGCATTGCCTTTTGGGTGCTGGCACGCGAGCGTATGCATGCAATTATCAGCACAGGAAGGCCCAGAAAGATTAGCCACCACTGGTCTAGAATATATAAAGGAACTTCAAATCTTTGCTGGAAATCTGAACAACCTGAAGGGACATTTTACAATGTTTGGTGGACATGGAAAAAGGCAAAAATGTTTGAAATCAAATAAATACATTAATCCAGAAGATTTTGAAGGTTAAAGTGCAGTTGAAACCAGGGAACTTTCTCTGGTAATATTACAGATCATACAAAACATTTGCTAGACCAATACTCGAATACAGCTCATCAGTCTGGAACCCACGTTACGTATCTGATATTAATACAGTTGAGAAAGTCCAGAAATATTTCACAAGAAGAGTTCTCCACTCCTCTACTCGTTGCAGAATACCTTATGCCACCAGACTCGAAACTCTAGACCTAGAAAACCTAGAACTATGCTGCCTTCGGTCCGATCTAAGTATAGTACATAAAATTGTACATTGCAATGTCCTACCTGTCAATGAATACTTCAGCTTCAACCATAACAACACAAGAGCACACAATAGATATAAACTCAAGGCTAATCACACCAAACTTGATTGCAGGAAATACGACTTCAGCAATGTCTGGAATACTCTACCTGACTCTGTGGTTTCTTCACCAAAACCCCAATAACTTTAACCTTAGACTGTCTACTATTGACCTCACCCCTTTCCTAAGAGGTCTGTAGGGTATGTGTATAAGCGCACCAATGTGCCTACCATCCCTGTCCTATTGTTTCTTTTATTTTTCTTATTCATATCCATGTATTCATAACTATGTTTTTACTTATACCTATTATCTTGTAAACAATTGACAAACCAAATAAAACAAAATAAATAAATAAATTTTCTTTTGAAACCAATCAATAGATGACAAGAAAAAAAATCATGGAACGTTGTTTTTAAATATAACATCAGTGAACACATTCAAAATGAAAAAGTTTCAACATTATCCACTATGGAGGGAAGACTGGTGAAGATGATGCAACTTGCAGAGGTGGCTCTTTGATGGGATAAAAAACAATATTATGGCTGAGTGGAAACCTCTTATGGACTTTTTATATGAATCAGGAAAAAATGAACTAATTTGTGATTTTTGGTAATTAGGAAAAAGATGAATAATAGAAAAAGTGATCTATTTGTAATCATAGACTAAGAACCAATGTTGTTATTTAAAATTGCTGTAGAATTTTTTTCTATATCTTTTGTTTCATTTTTTTCTGCACTTTTTCTTCTCCTCTCTTCTCCCTCCTCTCTTTTTCTCTTCTCCTCCCTTTCTTTCATTGCTTTTTTGTCCTTTACCAACTTAATAATTTTATGTTCTTTGTAAAACTTTTAATAAAATGTATTTTTTAGAAAAGAAAGATCACTCTGTCCAAAAACAGCCAATGAATAAGCCATTGGAAGAGGCAAATGGAGTGAATGAATTTGGAGATGCTTGCTGGAATCCAAGCCAAAATGGCTCAAAGACCACAGAAAAAGACATGCAGGTTCATGTAAATCAGATCACAAGTATGTTAACAATTAACATTTGTAATATATGAAACCCCAGTTGTGTTTATTGCGATCTTTAGAGGTTATCAGAAACTTGAATGTAGACGAGTTCAGCAATTCCTCTACCACATTCTGATTAAATCCTATATGAGTTTAGTCATTCTATGCTTGTGGTGAAGTGAGCTATAGCTCATGAAGGTTTACATCTTTTAATAAAAGATGCACTTGCAAGCTACATTTCCATAACTGCACTGTCACTCCCAGTCACAGTAGTAACGTGCAATAATTAATCATTAAAGCAAACAGGTTTTTATTTAAAATACATTTTGGTAAATGAGCATTGATAGATGAATTTCCAAAGGAAGATTCCTCATCTTAGCAACTGTATCTTAGCCTGAGTAGAATGTTCATACTACAATATCTTTTGCACAACAAATGCATATATCATCATGTGTCATTGAATAACTTCACACAGCCCCTAATTTCAGGAGGAAAATGTTATCCCTTCTATAACAACATATTTGTATATGTTGTTCTTCTTATCTCAACCCATAACCAAGGACAACTAACCCTGTTTTCCTGATATTAGATTGATGTGTTCTGTCTTCCCCAAATTCTAGCTTTATTCCTATGCAAGATTTGTATCATTCTACCATGAACGTGGGGATGAAATGGTAAGGGCTGGATGTGTCTCAGAGTCGGCTAGCTGTCAGGATTCCGGCAGTTACCCATTTAAATCATGAGTCTCAAGCCAAACTTCCAAAACTTCAAAAGGATTTATTGGGAGTTAACATGCCAGCACTGCCTGGGTGTAGCTGACTCTGAGATACATAATTCATTGTCACCTTTGACCCTGGTTTCCCCCACCCCCACTCCCTAGGTGTATTATGATTCATATTCTCCAATAGGACACATCCAGAGTCAAGAGTCATCAATCATGCTCTCCAGTTAGAATTTTGCAAGGCATAAATTTTGGTCACCTAGTTACTATCTTTGAAAACATTTATGGAATGCAGTTTCGGTTTTGCAAGCTGCTACACTACTCCCCCCTCCCTTTCTGTTGGCAAGTCTAAAAAGACCAGAGAAATATTTTATGAGTTGACACTGGAATTTGAGCTGCTTTGAGCTGCTATGGGAAGGCCTCACTTTCTCTGGTTGCAACCAGCTCCCTCCCTGAGTAGGGTTTGTTCTGGTACACTGATGTAACACTGGTGGAGAAACGCTATCAAGATTGCTAGAGGAAGTAATTGACTGGTGTCCTTTTAAATCGAGTGTCAAATTCAAGGGCTGGGGGATGCTTAGATCTGCAGGCCACCCTGTAAACAACAAAGAACTGGCCCATGGTACCTCTGCCAGTGAAAACAGAGTTTGGGAGGGCTCCCGAGCTCCGTTTTCTCTGGCCGAGAGTTGCAGGAGGCCATCATAGCCAAAAACAAAGCTCAGGAGCCCATTTTTGCTGGCAAAGCACTCGGGCCACCACAGACACTCCCAACACAAGTGATGTCGAGCTAGCCACACCCACCTTGGCCATGCCCACCGAGGTCAAACACAACCCTGATGCAGCCTTCAGTGAAATCGACTTTGACACCCCTGTTCTAAGTGATCCGCCTGTCTGCTCCATTTAATAATAGATGCCCCATCAGGCAGATTGATTTAGAAAGATCCTGGTGTACTACTTAAAAGTTCTGTTTGCCTGTTTTGCCTGTTATATGGCTAAAATAATGCCATGATCATTATATGTGGTGACCATTATATGTGGTGACTTTCTAAATCATTTTGCCTGTCACTTGGGGTACATTTTTCCTATATGGGTCTGACAGCTAGATTGGACAAAGATTGCTACAACACAGTTAGAGATTTTGACAGATAGCTGGACCCACTGTGGTAACTATCTGCCAAAACTCACCACTTCCCCTAACTCATTTTAGAAGGAGTGGTTGGGAAATATTTTTGTTCAACTTGCAGAAAAATCTACCATTTATTGCAACTTAATTTGCCTTGCACTAAAACACTACCATTTGCTGGTCAAAACAAAGTGAAGATTGACTGTGTAGCGAGAGCACATTTTTGTAAGGTATTTTTCTGTTAGGGGTTTTTTTTTTTTGCCTGCCATATATTCTACAGCATAAATGAATTTCTTAATCACATAGCCCATAGATGGGAAATATGGGATTATTTAGCCAAATTATTCGGTTATTGCTCAACTAACCTGTAGCACAGGGGTCGTCAATCTTTTGGACCTCAGGGATCACCAAACTCATAATTTTGAATCCTGCAGACCATGAATATGAATTTTGACTGACGGTGGCTTGTTGTGATTTTCCCAGGGTCTCTGCAGAAAGCAGCAGAGACCCTGGGAATCCCCCCAAAAAGTTTGCAGGAAAATTCCCCACACCGTTTTCCTACTGAGTGATCATTCTTTATTTAGGATTGCAAGATGCCGTCTCCAGCTCTGTTCTCAGAGGAGAGAGAGAGAGACTTTTGGCTTCATGCAAGGAAAGCAGCAGAAGCAGCAAAAGTTTCTCTCCCCCAAACTTCTCCAAAAATGAGTCTTTGTGAGACTTGTCACACCAGCACAGCCTCTTGGAGCAGGATGCCCTGCAGGGTCCTAAAGACTCATTTCTGGCGGAGTTTCGGGGAGAGAAAGAAAGACTTTTGCTGCTTTCCTTGCATGAGCCAAAAGCAGAAGAAGAAAGAAGCAAAAAGAAGCAGCCCAATGACCAGGCCAGGTGTGTGTAAGGTGAGTGGGGCGAGTTTCCCCCCTCCGCCCTTTCCTCCCTCCCCTCACTACCGCATGTTTTTGCAATGCAAGCGATGCAAGACTTGTGTTCCCGTGGGCCATGTGGGTGGCACAATCTTGTGGTCCCGCGCAGCCTGGATTAATTGCTTTGGGGGGGCTTTGGGGGGAGGGTGACATTTCTCTGCTTTGGGGGGAGGGTGAAATTTTCTCATGGACCACCACTGGTCCCCCGCCCACTGATTGGTGACTACTGCTGTAGCATATCCCTTGAATGGCCTTACCAGTGGTAAGAATGAAAACCATAAACCACCCTAAGTGTTTTTACAAATAAAAAAGTGAGCTAAAGATTTAATAGCTAGCTAACTAAATGACCGAATAACATTTGGTGAACTACATATTGCTCATCTCCAATCTGGCACCATCTGATTTAGATAAGTATTACTGTGACATCCATAACACTGAATGCCATCATTTAATGACTGTGGGAAAACAGAATTTGACAGTCTCTAAGATTTTTGATAAAATGATCTTGAATGAATCCAAAGCTGTTAGTGAGACACTGGGGATTAAATTTCTGCTATAAAGGCAGATGCAAAAAATTAAAAATGGTTGGCATTTATCTAGCCATTTGATCAGGATATTCCATAAATTTGAATCTGAATGCATGCCTTTATTCATTGGAAAAGCCTCAGGTTGATAAGCTGGAACCACGGAAGAATACAGCATCTTGTCTTCCTTCATCTTCATTAGAAACAACAGAGTACTTGTCCTTGACACACAAGATATGAAGCAATGCCAAGACCTCAGTTGCAATCGAGCTCATTCAGTGCTTGCAATTTTAACAATGAACAGTTGTACTATCCTTTTTGTTTCCTTTTCTGTAAATTATGGTATCTTTCAAAATAATTAGTGTGGGAAATCACTAATTGCTAGTTTTGTCCTTTCCCAATTTTTAGATGTGTATGGGTTTTTTTCAGTAATTGTAACTTCTCGTCCAGCTTTGTATTATGAAATTAAACACATACCATATCTGAAGATAGCACGTGCTTCTAGACATTAACCCTTCCATTCTTCTTCATTCAAATTGTGCAAACTCTGTATTTTCAAGTAGGTCGAAGATAATGAAAATACAATTCTTTCTTCCCTCATTTTATTATCTTTGCCTATGCCTATGCCTATGTCCATGTCCATGTGCATCTCCCTTTCCTCCTCCTCCTTCTTTTCTCTTTCTCCTTTTTTCTTTCTCCTTCTCCTTCTCCTCCATTTCAATCTCTATTTACACACACACAACATACATACAAACACAAACACACATATATTGCTTATTCTTCTAGAACAGGGGTGTCAAACTCGATTTCATTGAAGGCTGCATCAGGATTGTATCTTCCTTTGGAGGGCCAGAGTGGGCGTGGCCACAGTGGGTGTGGTCAGCTCGACATCACTTGTGTCAGGGGTGCCTGTGGTGGCCCAAGCCCTCTGCCAGAGAAAACAGACTCCTGAGCTCTGTTTTCGGCTGCAACGGCCTCCTGTAAGTAACCCTCTGCCAATGAAAACAGAGCTCAAGAGGGCTGTGTGCAGCCCACCCGAGTTCTGTTTTTGCTGGCAGAGGCACCCCAGGCCAGTCTTTTGCCGTTTCCAGGGTGACCCTGCGGGCCAGATCTAATCACCCCATGGGCCAGATCTGGCCCCTGGGCCTTGAGTTTGACATCCCTGTTCTAGAATGAAGACCTGGATGGATTCCAATGGTGGGATTCAATTTTTTTTAACTATTGGTTCATGGCTTGGTGAGTGTGGTGTGGCTTGGTGAACATGGCTTGGTGGGTGTGGTGTGGCTTGGTGGGCAGGGCAGGGGAAGAATACTGCAAAATCTCCAGTCAGAGGTGGTGGTATTTGAGGATTCTCCAAACTACTCAAAATTTCCACTACCGGTTCTCCAGAACTGATCAGAATCTGCTGAATACCACCTCTGATGGATTCTAAGCAAAAAAGGAACAAGGACAAAAAAAGATCAACAAAGATCCCAATACTTGATTATTCTGTTTCCACCAAAATTTGGAAGGCAAAGCAGAAGAGCATACCTATAATTCCCTTTGTACCAAATAAGCAAATTGCTATGACATTTGAATTCTGTCCTTTTGACATTCTACCCTCATCGGTACAAGGATACAGTCATTATTTACATCCTTCCTAACTTTTCATCTTTCTTCACCTCCAGAAATTTGGTATTGTAATGTGTCCTCACTTATAAGATTTTTAGAGATGTACTGCTACAGATTCAAAAGAATTCCAGGTTGAGGTTGTCTGACACAGCTTCTGAAATCGTTTAGCAGCTGAAGCCATAGAAGACCTCTGTATTTTGTTCCCTATCAGGCTGGGTGTGTATTTGTTGTCTTGATGTGTGATTCTACTCTTCCCTTGTTGCATTGCTGTGTATATTTCATAGGTGGGATTCAACAGGTTCTGACCAGTTCTGGAGAACCGGTAGCGGAAATTTTGAGTAGTTCGGAGAACCGGCAAATCCTACCTCTGACTGGAGATTTTACAGTATCCTTCCCCTGCCACACCCACCAAGCCACGCCGACAGAACAAGTAGCAAAAAAAATTGAATCCCACCACTGATGTGTGTGTGTTCCTGAGAAGCATGGATGAGTTGCATATTTGTCCCTTGGGAAAGAAAAGAAAGGAATCTTAAGTAAGGTGAAGATAGCAGCATTCCAAGCTATTGTCCATATTTGTCAGCTGGTGCTCCATTCAAAATCCAAGAAAGAAACACTGAGACTCCATTAATTAGAGAAAAGATATCTTTTACTGGAAATCAAGTGGTAGCATCAAAGGAATTCTGAATCTGAGGAATTGAGCATGAAAATCACATATACAAAGTGATGGCAACGTTCCCACCCACAATAGTTCAAATTGTCCATCCAATTGAAAGTTGTATGTCATGTGGGCATCTTCAGGTGGTGATGAGGCACCTGTCCATTGACCTTGGCCTATTTTGATCAAGAGGTGTGCTTGCACATAGCATAGGAAAGAAGCATAAACAAGAAACTCCCCCACAACTTCGACAGTTTATTCTCTCAAAACCTCCAGCTCACTTCCCATAACTATTTCACCCCTCCTCCGCCCGTTACTAATGACAGCTGAAAGATGCAAAGCAAAGGAAAGAAATCTTGAAGGCTGACAAGTTTTTTCCCCCAAAGAACGGAATTTGGGGGAGAATTGTTTTTGTAGCCCTTGTGGGATTGTGCTCATTTTTGAATTCATCTTTCTTTTCCTGGCTTCTCCTGTACATCAAAGTTGAATCTGCTCTGGTTTATTTGCAGAGGGAAATCCTTCTGATGAACAGACCGACTGGCTGATATAAACCCTTTAATTTATTTTTCATGGGTTTTGTACCTCAGAACAAAGTGCTGGTTCTTTGAGGAGGTTTTGAATACTCAGACTTTCAGCGTCCATGTGGTTATTTTGCTGCTTAATCAATAAACCAGGAGTCTTCCACCTTCAGTCTATAGCCTGGTCTTGGTCCGTGGCATGCCAGAAACTGTTCCGTGCAAACAAGCGAAGCCTCATTTGTGGCATCCAGGCAGCACATGAAACCATGTTCTATCAGTTGCATGAAAAACCCTCTCTCCGCAGAAATGGTCCCTGGTGTCCAAAATATAAACAACAGTTGGAATAAACAACAGTTGGAATAAAATGCATCCTCATCCAATCTGATACCTATGTCTGGAACTCTGTTTCTTATTGTGCAATTGCATGCTTTTTATCTGGCTGATAAACCTTCTGGGACCGAACCTCTTGAAATGATGATTCCCTTTGTCTTAAGTCACTGAATGGCATTTTGCGTAAAATTTATATAACCAAACTGGCTTTGGAAAGATTACATTTAATATACTTCATCTCTGATTTATCCTACGAGCTTCATGATTTTATTTCTAATCTAATGTTACTATCCTTTTTTTTTTTTAATGTAGTGTACAATCCCTTCTTGGTAAAGAATGCTTGAAATGTAGGTTTAAAATATAGACCTGTCAAATGTTTTCATCATTTTAATATAAAAGATTAACTGTGGTTCAAATTTTCCTTGCAAAAATAGCAGAGCAGAGTAGTATGCTCAATAAAATTTCTGGAGTTACAAAAAAAAAAAAAAAAAACCCAATAGTTTTTATTTTAGATTGGAAAAGATCCCCCCCCCGAGAATAAAATATTTTGGGAAATATTAAAAGAGGCAGAACATTACATTTCTCCAAAGGAGAAATGGAGCTTCCTGCATAGTAAAAGAGCCTCCAGCAGATGCCTGAAGTCTTCACAGATGGATATTTTTTGCCCCTTAAGAAATCCAGGCAAGCCTATTCACAAACAAAACACCTTCAATTCCAGCTGGTGGGATTAAGAATTTACATTCCCCCACCCAAATTCTCAGAAGAGGACATGGTCTTTAGGCCATAATAGGATTAACCCACCACCATTAGAATAGCAAAAGACAGAAGGCTCACACATTGCACAAACCCTTACAGCATCATTTTAAGAGTGATGCAGTGGTTAGAGAGCAGTACTGCAGGCTGTTTCTGCTAACAGCCGTCTGCCTGCAATTTGGCAGTTTGAATCTCACCAGGCTCAAGATAGACTCAGCCTCCCATCCTTTTACCCATCCTGAGGTGGGTAAAATGAGGACCCAAATTGTTGGGGGCAATATTCTGACTCTATAAAACCATTTAGAGAGGGCTGTAAAGCACTATAAAGCAGTATATAAGTCTAAATGCTATTGCTATCTCAATCACAAAATCCCAGAACCCTATAAAAATCCAGGTACTCATCAAACCACTTTGTCAGCTGTCCAGAACTATATGCTATTGTTGGTTCGGTTCATCAATAAACCTTCTTTCCTTGCAATCAGTCAGCCTCCATTTTTATTTCCAGCGCCTTTCTCCTGGCTTGGAACCAGACCGGATTTTTCTTCCAACAGATCATTCTGCAATTCCTAGGATTATGGGCAATGTAAGCCTACTTCAGTTGAAGCCCAGAACCAGAACTGGCCCTGATAATATCTAACATGGATATCAGGATTCTCTAGAGTCTGATGAGGTAACATTGGGACATTAGGAAATGGAAGAATTTTTTTGAGGTGATTGTAAAAGTGGCATTCTTGGTGACAGCTCCAACTTGCATTTTAGAAATGTGACACTAATTCCCAAAATATCCAGACAAAATATCCAAAATTCAAGAGTTGAATTACTAACAGTATTTGCTCTTTTCCTGCCCCAGCTGAAAAAGAAGTAATGGACAATTTAGGCCTCTCCATATCAATGTGTCATTTCCTCTATGTCAGCTATCCCACTGGATGTCTCAATGCTTTTCTCCAAGATTATTGTCTGGGTTCATTTGAAAGGGGGAGGGGGGAGAGATAAAAAAAAATACCTTTACAGAATGACAGGTAACATTTGTTAATTTAGCATTGTCTGTCTCTTTTTTTTTTTAAAGTATAGTCTCATTTGCAGCCTATTTTGAAATGGTTACATCTGTTTGCTTTTGTTGGTATCAGCAATTTCTTGTGCCTATACATCATATCAAATTGTCCAATTTTTCCCCTGACCTATTTTTGTGATACCTATGTATATTTCAGAAGGATGCTCTAAACACTGATTGATTCTTCCCAGGATAACGCATCCCATTTTTAAAATGGAAATGTATTAGTACAATCTTTTCTGCTAGATGACATTTATTTAAACATTCAACTTATCACCAAAGATTCAGACTTGTCAGCAGTAAATGCAATCTGTGCTCCTTGCTGGGTTAGGAATGTCTCTCCATCCCAAGCATTTTTGGCTCTTGCTCTGTAGCATGTTGAGTGCCATCTGACCTGAGGAGCCCAACTCTGTTTTCAATCAACTTATATCCATATGTTGTTGTTTTTTTGCCAACAATACAGGAGGGAATTAATTTTGCCTTTTCCTGTGCAGTATGAATTCATGCTTCTTCTGTCTTTGTCACTGAAGTGATCATCTGCCTACATACAAAGACATGCTGAAAGCTTCTCTCAAATCCCTGGATATCGACACCACCTCCTGGGAAACTCTGGCACAAGATCGATCGACATGGCACATGTTGATCCACCAAGGCTGCCAGACATTTGAAGACAGAAGAACAACCACAGCACAAGAGAAGCGAGCACTCAGCAAAGCCAGAGCTGCAAATGCTGCAACAATGGTGCCCATACATGTCTGACATGTGGCAGAACATTCTGTGCCCATATAGGCCTTACAAGCCACCAGCAGATACACTGTGGACAGCCCACAACCCATTAGATGTGAAGGTCCTCTTCAAAGGCAATGGACAAACATCATCATCACGAGTTCATGCTTCTGCCTTTGCCACTCAAGCAATCATCTGCTTTCAGCATCTTTCTATATCACTGCTGCTCAACATACCATCTGCTTGTTTTAATTGGGCAGCTAGGATGACCTTCACTCCTTGAGTGATCCTATTGATTATTCCTGGCACAGATTCCTGTGGTTGTTCCTTCATGGCATGAAGAGTTGTAAATCTAATCTTACGAAGTTTCTCCTCCAGTAATACTGAATTGCTAACTAGGGCATACAAAACCTTTGCTAGACCAATACTTGAATACAGTTCATCTGTCTGCGAGTCCAGAATTATTTCACGAAAAGAGTACTACACTCATCTGCTTGCAACAGAATACCCTATACCACCAGGCTTGAGATTTTGGGCTTGGACAACCTAGAACTATGCTGCCTACGGTTGGACTTAAGTGTAGTACACAAAATGATCTGCTACAATGTCCTACCAGTCAATGACTACTTCAGCCTTCAAATTGTAACAATTCAAGAGCACACAACAGATACAAACTCAATGTAAACCGCTCCAAACTTGATTGCAGAAAGTATGACTTCAGCAACAGAATGGTCAATGCCTGGAATTCATGACCTAACTTTGTTGTTACATCCTCAAACCCTCAAAACTTTACCCTCATGGAGGAAGGACCTCTCAGCATCACGGGTCTGAGCCAGCTGTCTGAGAGCTTCCTCAACACACCATCCCCTGTTGTCCTCTCGGGGCCAGGCACCCCAATGACGCCTCAGACCAGCACTCCAGCAGCAGCCACCTCCACAGCACCTGGACCCTTCACCCCTGAGACTGGGCACACCTCTGAGTGACCAAGAAGAGTGTCAGAGACTGGGTGGCTACTGTTGACTTTATTTGGACACTTGACTTGGGTCATTTTTTTTTACAGCTTGTTATTAATAAAAGATTATCTTTGCTTCACACACTTGCTTCATTTATTTTGGTAAATAAAGTCTTGGTGGAAACTTTTAGAAATGGTTTAAGCCTTTGCATGCTTGTGGGATGGGTTAAGATAGCAGTGGGATGGGCAGGGATACCTTTGGGATGGGTTAAGATAGCAGTGGGATGGGCAGGGATACCTTTGGGATGGGTAATAGCTCTGGGATAGATAAACCTCCAGTGCAAGCATAGTGGGACTGTATGGTCCACCCTCCCAGCTGCCACACCTTTGGCCCTTCATTATCAATAACAATGTAAGCATTGATCCATACATTTCAATATAAACACAACTCTTTATTAAATGCCCTGTTCATTGCAGGCCCACCCAACATACATGGCCCAATCTCATCAGTGTGATGAGACAGGCTGAAGGAAGCACCCATTATTCATCTTTCATCCTGTCTTGCCACTCCACTGCTCCAGCTGGAGAATTGCACCAGTGTTTCAGGAGGTTGCGCTTCTTCTTCCCTTCACGTGAGGCTCTGTTGGGGCCTTGCACATCCTCAGTGTTGATCAGGTTTCGCCCTTGCCTCCATTCCCCAGGCTCCATGTCCCCATTGCCTTGTTGGAGGTCCACGAGCCTGTTCTGCAAGACTGGGTAGCGGGTGCGCATGAGATTGTGCAGGTTGCAGCAAGCTTCCACGATCCTCATGGTCTCTGGGCGATGCTGCATGGTGGTGAGAAGTACCTGGAACCTGTTGGCCAGGATGCCAAAGGCGTTCTCCACCACCCGCCTTGCCCTGGGCAGCCTGTAGTTGAAGATCCTCTCTTCACGGGTGAGGAGTCTGGAAGTGTAGGGCTTCATGAGGTAGGTTCTGAGGGAGAAGGCGTCATCCCCCACAATGAAGTAGGGCACATCTTGTGTGTCGTTGGGCAGGGGGTCTGGATCTGGGAAGCCCATGATGAGGTTGCATTCCAGCCCCTCCTTGAGGTCACTGGCGTTCTATACCTGGGCATCTGAAGCTGGCCCGTTGCCTGAAGCATCGATGTACATGAACTTGTAGTCAGCATCGACCATGGCGAAGAGGATGATGCTGAAGAAGCCCTTGGAGTTGAAATAAGTGGACCCCGACTTGGCTGGAGCTTTGCAGGCCACGTGCTTGCCATCTATGGCTCCAATGGTGTGGGCGAAGTTCCACCTCTGATACCACTGCTCTGCAACTTTCTTCCAGCCTTCTTCAGTGGAGGGGCACTGGAGGAGCTCCTCCAGGTATTCTTCGATGATGGCCTGCACCACTTCTCTGACCACAATGCTGATGGTGTTGTGTGGCACCCTCCAGCCGTACTTCATGTTCCTGTAGGTGGTCCCTGAGGCCAGGTGGCACAGAGTCAGTGCCACCTTGAGCCCAGGGTCCAGGCTGGGCCAGAAGTTGGTGTTTGCCTTGGTCAACCTGGGTGTCAGCCACTCCACAACTTCTTCAAACATGATTGGAGGCATCCTCATGAAGTTCTGGAATGCACGAGGGTCTTCGTTCCTCAGCTCCACCATGGGCTTGTTGTACAGTCCATACTCTGTTCTTCTCCTGATCCATCTTCAGACCCAGACGCTTTTTGGCCGCCTCTTTTTCTTCCCATAGAACAGTTGAAAGAGCCTGTAGATGGCTTCGCACTGTTGCAGAACGATGGTGGCTACCAAAAGGAGTGTGTTACGATCCATGGTGGACATCAATGGATGCTGTGGAAGAGCAAGAGCCAGATGAAGGCTGCAGAGGTCTGCACAGCAGGGCTGCTGGAATGAAAGTGAGATCCAGGTGAGTTGCTCCCCCTTTTTATAGGCAATATAGGTTTTCCACTATGTGTCCTTTTGCATCCTCTAGGCATCCTCTAGACATCCTTTATATCTGATATAGGTCCCCTCTGCAAATGTTTTTTCCATTTTAAATGCTTTCTTTGCGTGCTGCATCCGCTTTCATCCTTTCTCCGTCCATGCTACTAATGCTTTGTGTCCGTTCCACGTCCGTTTCGCTTCCTCCCTGTGTCCGCTTTCTGCTGGAGCAGATTTGAGTTGCGCGGATGTGCAGCGGATGCCTTGTGGATGTAGCGGACGAGTAACAGATGACGATGGATGTAAAACGGATGTTCCCCGTATGCGTAGCGGATGCAAAACGGACGTGTTGGATACATTTTCCGCTCAAAAAGTTTTGAGCAGCTCAAAACTTTCTGAGCGGATGGAATCTCAGTCGACGGATGCTGGATGGATGGAGAGGAAGAAAAACGGACGCAGTGAGTACAGAATGGAAGCATCGCGTTAACCAACGGATGGCAAGTGTTTCTCTCCGTTTTACATCCTCTTTCCATCCGTTGCTGCAGTGTGACATGGGCTTTAGTACCAGATAAGCTGGTGGTAAATCAGCATTCTTATTGACTGAGAAGGGGCCTGTTTCCCAGGCTTCAATCATTTCCATAGCTATTTTTGTACCTGCTCAGTCAACAATCTTAGCAAGAGAAATGATCGAAGCTTAGGAAACAGGCCCCTTGTCAGTCAACTGGACATGTTCCAGTAGAGAGAAGTTCCCTGAGGATGGGCCCTGCACAAAACTGAAAGCTCAGAAGACTAAATCTCTGGTCCCATTGACTGACTCAGATTGGATTCTGCAACATTATCATGGAATAGGAATATTTGTCAGTCTAGATTCATCCAGTGCAACAGACAAACATATAAACCAGAATTTTGATCACATGACCATGGGGACATGGTAACAGTTGTAAGGGTGAAAAACAGTCACAAATCACTTTTTCGGTGCTGTTGTAACATCAGATGATCATTAAACAAATCATTGTTCAGTAAAGGACTACCTGTATTGTAGTATCTCCAACATAGTATTCTTCTGGGGACATAGAAGGAACTAAATTTTTCATGATGCCTCAAGCAGGGGTGGGATTCTACTGATTCAGCCTGGTTCTATAGAACTGGTAGCGCTGAAGAATAGCAACCAAAGTGATTCTCTCTGAAGATCTTCTTTTCTTCGGTTGGGCCCACCTGACTGCCTGGGCTCTAAGCTGTCCTTTATTCTTACCTTAGTTGCTTAGGCACTCAGCTGCGTCACGCATCAGCAGGAGATGGTGACTGCGTGCAGGAAAACTTGTTTTGCAAGTACTGTGCTCAAAGTGCGCATGCGCGCACAAAGCAAAGCGAACTGGTTGTTATGCCAGTAGGATCCCACCCCTGGCCTCAAGTCTACACAACATTATGGAGATTGTAAGAATCCAAAAATGATGGAAAAGGGCTAGGTAGATCCTAGCAACAAATTATCTTGATGATATTAAGCCAAATTAAATCTTGCCTTACTAAGGCCATATTTCATTCTGGTTCAACAGCATTTAAGCATGTCAGGAAAAATTGATTGTAGACTTATTTTCTATGGGTATAAATCTGAACAAAAGAATATGAGTAGGCCACAACCTCTTTCAATCTATTTGAAATCCCAAATATGTTCCAAAACATATTTGCAGTTTATCGATGTAGGTTGAAGGATTCACATGAAATACAATAATATCCCAAAGGCTGTTTAGTCTAGGCTATTCCAAGACTTTTTTCAGTTGTAGCATCTTGAAACAAGCGTACAACACAATTAAACTGAAAGAAAAAGATAACATTCATTTTTTCATTTCCATATAGGAATCCACTGTCCTCTACTCGTCAACACTCTGGTTTGAAGATACTTTGCATCACAATGGTGCAAAACCCAAGACTCTCTGGCAGTTTCAGAATGTTTCAATAGACTGTGAAGCAGCTACTGCAGTTTCTTCGGTAGCATTTATTTTCAAATGACTTATAAATAATTCTCTATATTTATCACCCATGCCTGAAAAGTCCCTGTTTTTTGCCAAAGAAAGAGAAGAAATGAGAGAAACAGCACAATGTAGATATGCAAATTCTCTGTCTTTCAGGCTGAACCTCTCCATTCAGGTAATTTCCAAAGAAACTAATGCCTAAACCACAGCAATAATTGTGAGGTTCACACCTTGATAAGGACCAAAGGGCTTTCAAATTGCTTTTAAGCTCCCACCCCCACCTTATTAAACAAATCCTTAACTCTAGCTCTTCCCCCAGGCCTTGGATTAGATTGCAAAATGTTACCCCTTGTGTATTTCTGAGGCTTTCCTCTTAAATGGTGTTTATTTCTCAAGAAGCTTTTTATTTTTAAATGAGGTATGTCCTGATTTTTATAGTCTTATTTGATAAGCTGGGGCAGCCTTTTCCTTTCAATGTGTTCAGAAGGGATGGGAAGTGATAGTCAGGAAACCCCCGGACAGCCAGATTTGCCTCATATCCATAGAGTTCCCCACTCTTGAAGTCAATCTGACTTTAAAAATTGGTGGATCAGTTCTGTGGCCAACAAGGTACGGTCTGAGGAGGGCTAAAACCATTGGTTTAAATAGTGACTGACTAATTCAGCTTTGCGAGGGGGTACTGCAGAAAGCTAAGAGAGAAATTTCCCAACCTCTCTGATTCTATTGCTTTTGATAATTGTGGTATGGCTCCCTTGCAGCAGAGAACACAACTATTCTGACCCACGCCCTTTTCCGACAAAACAAACACAATCCAAATAGAACAGAAATCTTGTAATGCTTTTGCAAAATGATTAGCTGTGATAAGCCTGAGCCTTGCCAAACTGTGCAAGACTTGCCAAAAGATAACAGACAAGAAATAATTTGCAATATAAGAATCTTCAAATACAAACTCAGGATACTGGAATGTCCACGAGGCTGGAGTTTCAAAACATCTTTGCCTTCTGCAAAGAACTTTGGTTCACAGCTGGCTTTTATCTTATTGAAGGAGGGGCCATTACCTTGCAGCCTTACTCCCAAGTTGCCCATGCTATTGTAGCTGCTCTTTCCTCTGAGCAATCCTGCATGCATGCACACTTGGCACAGGCTCCTCAGGAACCTCCTCATCACTTCTGCCAGCCCCCACAATCTCTGAAGGCAGCAGTCCATTCCCTAATGGTCTTGGTCCCTCATCTGAGTCCTCGCTTTCCTCAGCTGTCTGCACCTGCTGCTGGATAACCACAACAGTAACACAGAATAACAGGATTGGAAGAGACCTTGGAGATCTTCCAGTAATTCACTTAACAACTGTGGCAAGAAAGAGCGTAAAGATGGAGCAAAACTCACTGAACAATTGTCTTGCTTTGCAACAGAAATTTTGGGCTCAACTGTGGTTGTAACTCCCTATATTGAGGTCCACCTTTCACCCTGAAAGATATCCTGATCTTAGAAGGGTAGAGGACATTTCAAAGAACATACAGGTGTTCCTGCCATGCTCACCTGTTGTAGCATTTTGTTCCTTGATATTTTGCTCCTTGGTTTTAAGATGGCTCTGAAATAAAGGGCAATTTGGCTGCCAGATGCTGTCCTCTCAGCTGAACTGAATCTATCAGTTCCTATTGTTGCTGTGCATCCCAATATAGTGCTGAGGGCCGTGTCAGCCAAGTGACCAATCTTCCTGCCTCATGAGTAAAAATTTATATGCTTGAGGTGATATTTTTTCCCCTTCCTGGATGTACTGTATGTACAATCAAGAGAAACTAGGAAAAATGTACACAAGAACAAAATATAACAATTCTAAAAATGCTTGGTTTGTTCTCCCTTGCAGACATTGTACACATTCTAGTGCCTTTATTGGTTCATTGGAATTCTGCATCTGCAACCATATAAAGCTGCTGAAATCTTAATTTTTTTTTCTTTGCTGGCGTGCAGCAAAGTGTGAAGCAGCTTATGAACTTTTGGGAAAATGGTGTGAAGAAAGAACAGTAAAAGCAATAAGTATCTTTCTGGGGTTGAAGGTAAGTTTTCCTTTAAATCAGGGGTGTCAAATTCGATTTCATTGAAGGCTGCATTAGCGGGCGTGGCCAGAGTGGGCATGGACAGCTCAATGCCACTCATGTCAGGGGTGCCTGTGGCAGCCCGTACAGGGCTGGGAGAATCCATTGTCTCCAGTGGGGGAAGGCAAGACCAGGGGGAGGGCCAAACGTTTGACTTCCTAAGTTCCGTTTTTGGCTGTGACTGCCTGCTCCATCACTCTACCTGTGAAAATGGAGCTCAGGAGGACCATGCACGATCCCTGAGCTCTGTTTTTGGCTGAGATGGCCTCCTACAGCACTCTGCCAGCAAAAATGGCTGCCACCAGATTGTTGATCAGTGCCCAGTCAGCCTGGACCGAGGAACCATGGTTGATCCTTCACTGTTTCCAGGGTGGCCCTGTGGACCAGATCTAAGCACACCATGGGCTGCATGAGTTTGACACCCATGCTTTAAATAGTTTATGTCTCTTTTATTTGTAAATGTCAATGCACCAGTATTTTCATCTGAGTAGCCATGAGGAGATTGTCCCCAGCTAAGACATTTTCAGTTGTTTCCAGGCGAAGGACTATGGTTCACCCTATTATTTTTTTCCTAGAGGAGGAAAGAGGAACAGCATTCTTTTCAGAGATCCAAGCTCTTGAGCATATTGTTTCCTACCTGGGAATCCAGTCAAAGGGCCATATTTAGAAATTGTCCATGAAGCAAGCAAGAAGAAAAGTCTGCAGCAGACAGCCATTGAACAGCAAGGGTTATCATCGCTTATGGAAAAGCAAGGATGATGCTGACTTGATTGTGCCCTCCTTAGAAACTGAATCTTTTAAATGGTGAAGGTCACCTTCATGAATGGGCAGAAACTGCAGGCAGCCTGGTCCATGTGCCAAGGCAGGTGATAAATGCAGTGCTTGGACAAGAACCAGAAGCCAAGTTGGAGACTTTATCCATAGGATTGAATCAGGGCCAGAGAGAATGGTTTAGTGCTCTCTGTTCAAATGGCTGCATCTCAGTTTCAGCCCCAGCAACTCCCAAATAGGGTTTAAGAGCAATTTTCTAGCTAAAGAGCCTGATTGAGTCTGATTTAAAGATAAAGAACCACTGCCGAGGAGAAGAGGGATTTCAGGGGTCTCAGCCTTTCCACAATGATGGAATGAGTCTCTATTTCATTGATTAGTTGTTGTTTTTCAGATGTACCTTTACAAGTAGTTAGATAACAGATAATCAGAGTTGGAAGGGACCTTGTAGGTCATCTAGTCCAACTCCCCACCCAAGCAGGAGACCCTACACCATTTCTGACAGATGGCAGTCCAATCTCTTCTTGAAGTTCTCAAGTGATGGTGCTCCCACAACTTCTGAGGGCAAGCTGTTCCATTGGTTGATTGTTCTCACTGTCAGAAAGTTTCTCCTTATTTCCAGGTTGAATCTCTCCTTGTTCAGTTTCCATCCATTGTTCCTTGTCTGGCCTACAGGCACTTTAGAAAATAGCTTGAACCCTTCCTCCCTGTGGCAGCCCCTCTAATATTAGAAGACTGCTATCATTTCTCCCCTGGTCCTTCTCTTCACTAGACTAGCCAGGCCCAGTTCCTGTAACCATTCTTCATATGTTTTAATCTCCAGTCCCCTTGACTTACAACCGTAATTTGAGCGCCACATTTCTGTGGCTACGTGAGACTTTTGTTCAGTGAGTTTTGCTTCACTGTATGAGCTTCCTTGCCTTAGTCGTTAAGTGAATCACTGCAGTTGTGAAGTTAGTCACACAGTTGTTAAGTGAATCTGACTTCCCCATTGACTTTGTTTGTCAGAAGGTCGCAAAAAGGGATCACATGACTCCTTGCAACCATCCTAAATACGAGCCAGTTGCCAAGCAATGATAGGTCCCTTTTTTCAGGTCCATTGCAGTGATGGTATTCAGCAGGTTCTGACCAGTTCTGGAGCACTGGTAGTGGAAATTTTGAATAGTTCAGAGAACTGGCAAATCCCACCTCTGACTGGAGATTTTACAGTATCCTTCCCCTGCCATGTCCCCCAAGCCATACCCACAGAATCGGTAGTAAAAAAAATTGAATTCCACCACTGGTCCGTTGCAACTTAAGCCCCTGTCACACTGCAGCAACGGATGGAAAGAGGATGTAAAACGGAGAAAAACATTTACCATCATTGGTTAACGCGATGCTTCTGTTCGGTACTCACTTCCTCCGTTTTGCTTCCTCTCTATCCATCCAGCATCCGTCTATTGACATTTCATCCGCTCAGAAGGTTTTGAGCTGCTCAAAACTTTTGAGCGGAAAATGTATCAAATGCGTCCATTCTGCATCCGCTAGGCATACGGGGGACATCCGTTCTGCATCCGTTGTCATCCGTTACGCATCTGCTATATCCGCTAGGCATCCGCTGCGCATCCACGCAACTCAAATCCGCTCCAGCGGTAAACGGACGCAGGGAGGAAGCGGAACGGACGCGGAACGGACGCGCAGCATTAGTAGCACGGACGGAGAAAAGATGAAAGCGGATGCAGCACGCAAAGAAAGCATTTAAAATGGAAAAAACGTTCGCAGAGGGGACCTATCTCAGATATTAAGGATGTCTAGAGGATGCCTAGAGGATGCAAAAGGATGCTTCCGTTCCGCATTGGCTTTCCATCCGCTCTGCGTCCTCCCACCGTCCATTCCTTTCCGTGTTATCTGCTCTGTTTATGCAAATTTTTGCCTCTTTTGAGAGCGGATAACAACGGATGGAATATTTTTCTCGTCCGCTGTGTCCTTTTTACAAATGTTTTGCATCCATTGGGCAGCGTGACAGGGCCTTTAGAACAGTCACTAAACAAACTGTCATAAGGCAAGGATTATCTATAGTTGTTATTTATAGGCATAAACCCTTACACTTACTGAAAAATAAGTTCAAATCCCATGCTTATTGGTTTGTTCATTTTACGAGATTTGTATCCTGGATCTAAAACATTAGGTTGTACAAAAGATGGAGTTAACAACAAGAAAAGCAACATCACACTCCGAATATAAACCTTGAAAAGAAATCCCTTTCCATTGCACTTTATCTTTCTACCTATTAGTTGGTATTAATTTTGACTACTGCCATTATAATCTTTAATTAAATTAGTTTTTAAAAGCATGCAAGTATGTAACCTAACATTAATGATCATGGACAAATAGGTAAATTATCTATTTGCATTTCACATAGATCAGGTTAGATTGCATCTGGTGTGTGTGTGTGTATACACACACACAGTTGGTACTTAAATAAATTGTATGCCCAACTGGCATCAAAGTGTTGCAAAGAACTAGAATTACAGGCCAATGAGCATTTGGAAACTTTTGTTGCTCTCGAATCAATATTTGTAATTTATTGTCCCCTTATAGCAGTATGGATGGATTTCATTAACAGAAGCCTAGAATGTACCACTGGAGGCCTCACAGATGAAGCATTTCTGACAAAATGCTCAGTGGGAATAATTAAAAAGTGAAACGTTATTATGTTTTTATACTGTGGGTTTTGTTGGATTCGACAGAGTGAACTGGAAACTACTAAAAGTATTTTACTGCTATGTCAATGAGCTTGGTTTCTAAATATACTATCATATCTGTGTACTTTAGCGGTCACTTTATGATACATAGAGTATTGTGAGCAAAAAGTAGCAAAACTCTGTATCATTATTAGCACAGCAAAATTATCTGGCTTGATTTGTGTCTTACTGGACATGTTGTTACCAATTTCAACCCAACAAGTTCATATATGAATATTGCATAGTTAGTCGTTGATATATCTAGATGAATCAACATAGAAGCTCTCACCATCATTGTCCCTATGGAGGGAAACCAAAGCTATTTCTAGGGGACATCCAAATCTGAAGCCATTATGTCTAGACTTTCTTCCAAGAAAAAAGTAACTTCAGTTACATGGCCATTGCATTTTCTTATCCAAGAATATTTGCATCTGGGCTGAAACTATCCCAAACTCAAATGGAATTAGATGTCAAAATACAAGGACTTAAAATTGACCAAAATCATAATTAAAATTCTACATATCTTAGGAATTATCCAAATAAATAAAATAGCAATATTTACTTTCTCCCTTCCATAGAACCCAAGAAAGCTTTTTGGAATGGGGAGAAGAAAAATTCAGATTCCACAAATCTTGTCCTGTTAAGCTTTCATGCAATTGATGTTTGCCTTAAGAGTCTATTTATCTGTTACAGCAAATGTGGAATGCAGAGTTTGTTTTTAAAGAAAAGAAACCAAACCTTTATAAAACACCCATAAGGCCCATTTTGAAAAGAAGCCATCCATAAATGAAGAGGATTGACTGTTTAACCTGAAAATGATTAGATAATACTTTCAAGTACTATCTTACACTTGGTTGGTTGAAGGAAGGACTCCTTGGCGTACAATGAATGCAAAAGCAATTTAAAGGAGAACCACGTGTGAGGACTAAAAATATCGCAGCCAAAAGTCATAGTTTAGGAAGTCCTTGACTTTTGACTGTAACGGATCACAAAATTTCTGTTGTTAAGTGAGATGCTTATTAAGTGAATTTTACCTCATTTTATGACCTTTCTTGCGATTAAGTGAACCACTGTACTTCTTAGGTTAATAACAAGTTGTTAAGTGACTTACCTGTTGACATTGCTTGTCAAAAGATCGCCAAATGGGATTGCAAGACCCTGAAACATTGGAACAATCATAAATATGAATCAATTACCAAGCATCTGCATTTCAATCATTATGGGGATAATAATCATTATCATAATAATAATAATCATAATAATCATTCAATCATTATGGGGATGCTGCAATGGTCATAAGTGTGAAAAATGCTAATAAGTCACTTGCTTCAGTGCCATTGTAATTTTGAATGATCTCTAAATGCACTGTTGTAAGTTGAGGACTACTTATATGTCTGACATTACAATAGGGCAGTCTGGGCCAGTAATAAACATATCACTGGACCTTCCCTGTGAGAAAAGAGCATGCAAAGGTCTGAAGAAATGACAAAGATACAGTGGAAGAGAAAGGAGGGGGGGGAACTATGTATGAGAGAGAGAGAGAGAGAGAGAGAGATAGAGAGAGAGAGATGTACACATCTGGCTTTCTGTTTAAATTATGGCTTTTCCAGTATCTCTAATAATATCTTATTACTCTAGTTCGTCAAAGTTTATTTTTGACTTTCAAAGGTGTTGAGGTAATTCCCCGTTAGGAGAATGAGTGCATATAGGGAGATGTATAGAGAGTAGTGTTGGAATAATAAACACTCAGTACACAGATACACTGTACAGTTAATGAAGGTTTTTACTTCCAGAAAGGTTTAAGCAAAGTTCAAAATAGGTAGTCCAAAAGTCATTCACAGGTTAATCAGTCAGTTTTTCAATCCAGGTATATTCCAGTAACAAAGTCCAGTGTCAAAAACAGTTAAGTATCAGACTTACATTAAATCCAGTAATATCAGTCAATTAGGAAAAATGGAGCAATAGCAATACTTTCCAACAGAAGGAAATAAAGATACACTCTCTTCTCTTCTGAGACTCAGATTAATACAATCCAGGCTTTTGGCTCCATCTTAAAGCCATTTGAGAAACCACACCCAATTGCATGCTCTTGCATTCCCTTAAAGAGACAGTATTAAAATGTCTATCCTGGTTTATATATTTCTAACCCAAATACCTGTTAGGTGACTTATATTCCTAACATTCTTCCCTTTTGGGTAAGATAATATATACAATCTTACATTCTAAGTCCATAATCTTCACAGCATGCCTTATGCTTTATAGAGCCTTGGGCCTTTGTAAAATGATCTGCTATATTGTTTTCTGACATACAGTATTCTAGCTTAATCATCTTACTTTGCACACATTGTCTCACATTTAAATATCTTAAATCTGTGTGTTTTGTTCTTGTTTTAACAGCAATATTTGAAGCCATCTGTATTGCTGATTGGTTATCTTCATAAATAACAATAGGATCTGTTACATTAATTCCCATATCAATTAATAATTGCTTATACAAAACTAAATCTGTACATAGTAAAGACAAACATGAGAATTCAGCCTCCATTGTTGACAAACTTAGATGTTTCTGTCTAATAGATCTCCATCCAATCAATGCTTTTCCCAGTAATACAGCAGTACCTGATGTAGATTTTCATGTATTTATGTCTGTAGCAAAACTTGCATCAGCATGTGCAGTCAAATTCAGTTCATCTTTTGGCTCCAAATACAATGCATAATGCATTGTCTGTTTCAGATATCTTAACACACATTTAGCAGCTTGCCAGTGCCTTTCAGTGGGCTCAGCGTTAAATCTTGCTAATTGATTAACACAGTATGCAATATCTGGCCTTGACCAATTACTGAGATAAGATAAACTACCAACCAAGGACTGATAAATGTTCTTATCAAAAACAGGACTTTGAACATCACTATGGCTAAACTCCTGGCTCATTGGTGTTTTAACCGGCTTACAAAGTTCCATTTTATAACTTTTTAGTAATTGGTTAATTTTATCTACCTGTGAGATCTTGTATCCTCCCCTAGTTCTATCTATCTTTAAACCAAGATAATGTTTGATTTCTCCTAACTGTTTTCTCTTAAATTTATTTTCCAGCAGTGAAATTATCTCAGTAGCTTCTTGTTCAGTTTTGGTGATTAATGCTATATCATCAGTAAATAATAGCAATAATGAAATCATACCATTATTTTCTCTTTTAAACAAACATGGATCAGCCATGCCAGCTACAAAACCTATCTTAGTTAATTCTTTAACTATACATTGGTTCCACTCATATCCTGATTGCTTTAAACCATCAAGACTCTTTTTCAATTTCCAGCAGTCATTATCAGTATTATCATTTTTGAGACCCAAAGGTTTCTTTAAATATATAGTGTGTTGCAACAGTGCATGCAGATATGCTTGGCAGAAAGTGCATGCCCCACAAGAAAAGCCTAGCCCCACAAGAAAAACATTTCCTAATAGTATAGGCAGTTGAAGATAAATCCTCTTCATGTGGTTGTTCCTTTCTCAGTTGGTCCCTAACAAGCCATCTTCTTGCTTCTTCTGTCACATTGCAAAAACGGTATGCTGTCTCTACATCCAAATGATTTAAAATATATTTCTCCTTAGCTGCCCACACTAATGCTGCCCTTAATGTAGTAGCCTTCAGACTAGGTGCAAACACCTCATCAGAGTCATTTGCTGTCTGATTGAACCCTTGTGCTACTAACCTGGCTTTATGGGTAACAGTCCCATCTACACCTGTCTTCAGTTTATATATCCATTTGCATCTTATGGTATGTTTACCTGGTGGTAGCTTAACATTTTCGTATACATCCAGTTTTTTTAATGATTCTAGTTCCTTATCCATTGCTTTCTGCCAAGCAGCCTGATCCTTAGCAGGATACAGTTTTAATTCATTATAATTACTTGGAACTGTATTCACTTGGCATACAACGCTAGCCTGATATCTATCAGATGGTCGTGTTACTCGGGTTGAACATCTTGGTAATACAGGACTTACTGGTGGACTTTCCTGCGCCATCTGCTCCTGTTCTTCTATTTCTTCCTGTCCCTGTTCTCCTACTTCCTCCTGTCCTTCCTCTTTAATGACTATTTGAGGTGTACTGATTTTATCCTTAGGGACTATTTGGGTGTCAATAATAATATCATTGCTGGATTCCTGTTCCAGTTTATCCCACCCAATGTGCTCAAGAAATTTTGCACTAGCACTACAATAAACATGAGTTGTGCCTTGATCCCAAAATCTAAATGATCTGTGGTTGGCCTCATAACCCACAAAAAATAACTTCTTAGCTCTATGTTGCCCTTTCAGTCTTTCTTGTGAGGGAATATGCACCCATGCTGGAGCTCCAAATGTGTGTAGGTAACTTAAATTTGGTTTTCTGCCATGCCAATGAGTGAATGGCAATTCTCCAGTTGTTGTATTTACTACATTATTTAAAACATGGTTACTACACATTATGGCTTCACCCCACAGTGTTTCAGGTAAACCTGAATCAGATAACATAGTGTGAGTCATGGCTTGTAATGTTTGCCCTCTTCATTCTATAAATGAGTTATGTTGTGGTCTGTAAGGTGCAGAACGTTTATGCTCCACACCAGCCAATTTCAACATATTTTGGAATCTTTTGTTAACAAACTCAGTCCCATTATCAGTTACTACAGTAATTACTTTTACTTTTCATTTTTCTCTCAGCAAACCTTAGCCAATTAAAGAAATGTTGGATTGTTTCTGTTTTGTTCTTCATAAGATAGCAGAAACCATATCGTGAGTAATGGTCCATAATACTCAAAATATAACAGGCACCTCCTAAACTTGATTTCTTAGGACCAATTATGTCAGCAAACACAACCTCTAAAGGTTCTTTGGTCTTAAACCCATTTAGTCTGTTTGCAGGAGTAACTTTACTCTTTTCTTGACTACAAGCATTACAGTGTAAATACTTGCTACAAGGTTTCAATTTTACTCCATCTGACAATTGAACAGTTTGAGCATTTTGAAATTAATATACCCTAGACGTCTATGCAGTAAATGTATACATTCATCATGTGGCTTAACATTGTTATAAACTGAGTTAGCCATCTTCAAATGATCATCATGTATTACATATAAATCATTCTTTAAAGGAGCAGTAACATTTTTACCCTCTTTCTCT
Organism: Laticauda colubrina; assembly: GCA_015471245.1. Lineage (NCBI taxonomy): Eukaryota > Metazoa > Chordata > Lepidosauria > Squamata > Elapidae > Laticauda > Laticauda colubrina. The sequence continues at coordinate 17,050,877 of BLBF01000004.1, read as the reverse complement.
ATTATACAGTTATCTCCCCTAAAGGTTACTACATAACCAAGATTAACTAAAGCCCTTACTGATAGCAAATTAAATTTCAGTTTAGGTACATATAACATGGTTAAATGTTCATTTATACAAGAACAATATGCAGTACCTTCACCTGATGCTTTCATCTTCCATCCATTTGCCAATGAAACATGTTGTTTACTCGTGGACATCTTTACAAACCTTTTTCTATCTTTAGTAATGCACTGTGATGCTCCACTATCAACAACCCACAAATTATTGTTTACAGTTGAATTGCTAGACATAGCTAAACTAACATTCTTTTTGGCCTTCTGGTGTTTGCCAGTATTTTGTTGTTTTCCTTTTTACAGAATTTAGCTATATGTCCCCTAGCCCCACAAGAAAAACATTTCCTAATAGTATAGGCAGTTGAAGATAAATCCTCTTCATGTGGTTGTTCCTTTCTCAGTTGGTCCCTAACAAGCCGTCTTCTTGCTTCTTCTGTCACATTGCAAAAACGGATGCAAAGAGGAAGCAAAACGGAAAAAAAATCTTGCCATCCGTTCGAAAACGCGATGTACTCACTGCCTCTGTTTGGCTTCCTCTCAATCCGTCCAGCATCCGTTTATTGACGTTTCACATGCTCCAAAAGTTTTAGGCTGCCTAAAACTTTTGCGTGGAAAATGTATCCAGTTCGTCCATTCTGCATCCGCTACGCATCCGCTACGCATCCGCTACGCATCCGTTACGCATCCGCTATATCCGCTAGGCATCCGCTATGCATCCGCGCAACTCGCATCCGCTCGGACGCAGGGAGGAAGCAGAACGGACACGGAACGGATGAAGAACGGATGCAGAACAGATGCAGAACGGAAACAAAGCATTTAAAACGGAAAAAACGTTTGTAGAGGGGACTTATCTCGGATATTAAAGATGCCTAGAGGATGCCTAGAGGATGCCTAGAGGATGCCTAGAGGATGCAAAGAGACACCTATACTGCCTATAAAAAGGGGGAGCAACTCGCCTGCTTCGCACTTTCAGCCCAGCAGCCCAGCGGTGCAGACCTCTGCAGCCTTCATCTGCCTCTTCCTCTTCCACAGCATCCAGTCATGTCCACCATGGATTGCGACAAAATCCTTTTGGCAGCCAACATCCTTCTGCATCACTGCGAAACCATCAACAGTCTCTGTGAACTCTACTACGGCAAGAAAAGGAGGCACCCAAAAAAAGTCTGGGTCCAAAGATGGTTAGCCAGAAGAGCACAGTACCAACTTTACGACAAGTTGATGGTGGAGCTCAGGAGCGAAGACACTCGTGCGTTCCAGAACTTCATGAATATGCCTCCAGCCATGTTTGACGAACTTCTGCAGTGCCTGACACCCAGGTTGAGCAAGACAAAAACCAACTTCCTGCCCAGCCTGGAACCTGGGCTCAGGGTGGCACTCACTCTGCACCACCTGGCCTCAGGGACTCCCTACAGGAGCATGCAGTACGGCTGGAGGGTGTCACCCAGCACCATCAGCTTTGTTGTCAGAGAAGTGGTGTGGGCCATCCTCGAAGAATACAAGGAGGAGCTCCTCCAGTGCCCCACCACTGAAGAAGGATGGAAGAAAGTTACAGAGCAGTGGTATCAGAAGTGGAACTTACCCCACACCGTTGGAGCCATCGATGGCAAGCACGTGGCCTGCAAGGTTCCAGCCAACTCGGGGTCCACTTATTTCAACTACAAGGGCTTCTTCAGCATCATCCTCTTCGCCATGGTCGATGCTGACTACAAGTTCATATACATCGATGTTTCAGGCAACGGCTCATCTTCCGATGCCCAGGTATACAACGACAGTCACCTCAAGGAGGGGCTGGAAAGCAACCTCATGGTGGGCTTCCCAGATCCAGAACCCCTGCCCAATGACACGCAAGATGTGCCTACTTCATCGTGAGGGATGACGCCTTCTCCCTCTCAACCTACCTCATGAAGCCCTACACCTCCAAATACCTCACCCGTGAAGAGAGGATCTTCAACTACAGGCTGTCCAGGGCAAGGCGGGTGGTGGAGAACGCCTTTGGCATCCTGGCCGACAGGTTCCAGGTACTTCTCACCACCATGCAGCATCGCCCACAGAGCATGAGAAGGATTGTTGAAGTTTGCTGCATCCTGCACAATCTCATGCGCACCCGCTACCCACTCTTGCAGAACAGGCTCATGGACCTCCAGCAAGGCAATGGGGACATGGAGCCTGGGGAATGGAGGCAAGGGCGAAACCTGATCAACACTGAGGATGTGCAAGGGCCCAACAGAGCCTCACGTGAGGCGAAGAAGCAGTGCAACCTTCTGAAAGACTGGTGCAACTCCTCAGCTGGAGCAGTGGAGTGGCAAGACAGGATGGTAGATGCTTAATGGATGCTTCCTTCAGCCTGTCTCATCACACGGATGAGTTTGGGCCATGTATGTTTGGTTGGCCTACAATGAACAGGGCGTTTAATAAAGAGTTGTGTTTATGTTGACATGTGTGGATCAATGCTTACATTGTAATTGATAAGGGCCATCGGGGTGGCAGCTGGGAGGGTGGACCATACAGTCCCACTATGCTTGCACTGGAGATTTATCTATCCCACAGCTATCTTAACCCATCCCAAAGCTGTCCCTGCCCATCCCACAGCTATCTTAACACATCCCAAAGGTATCCCTGGCCATCCCACAGCTATCTTAACCCAAAGGTATCCCTGCCCATCCCATAGCTATCTTAACCCAAAGGTATCCCTGCCCATCCCATAGCTATCTTAACCCACCCCAAAGGTATCCCTGCCCATCCCACAGCTATCTTAACCCAAAGGTATCCCTGCCCATCCCATAGCTATCTTAACCAATCCCAAAGGTATCCCTGCCCATCCCACAGCTATCTTAACCCAAAGATATCCCTGCCCATCCCATAGCTATCTTAACCCATCCCAAAGGTATCCCTCCCCATCCCATAGCTATCTTAACCCATCCCAAAGGTATCCCTGCCCATCCCACAGCTATCTTAACCCATCCCAAAGGTATCCCTGCCCATGCCACAGCTATCCTTATCCATCCCACAAGCATGCAAAGGCTAAACCATTTCTAAAAGTTTCCACCCAGACTTTTTAGAAAAAAAATAATGAAGCAAGCGTGTGAAACAAAGATAAACTTTATTAATAACAACCTGAAAAGTAAACATGAACCAAGTCAAGTTTCCAAATAAAGTCCACAAATATCCAGGCAGCCAGTCTCTGGTACTCCGCTTGGTCACTCTGAGGTGTGTGCCCAGTCTAATTTTTAGGGTGCAGGTGCTCTGGAGGTGGGTGCTGCTGCAGTGCTGGTCTGAGGTGCTGATGGAGTGCCTGGCCCCGAGAGGACAACAGGGGACGGTGTGTTCAGAAAGGTGTCGGACAGCTGGCTTATCCCCGCGATGCTGAGAGGTCCTTCCTCCATGCCATGGGGTGTCAGCCCCAGTACCGAGGACAGATGTACTGAGGCCGGGCTTGGCTGTGGGATGGAGGAAGGAGTAGTGTAGTGGGACTGTCTGCTGTGCAGCGAGCTGAGGAGTGGCGTGGCTGGCATCGATGTCGTCGGTGGCATCATTGGCATGGGTGGCATCGGTGGCATCATTGGAACAGCTGGCAACGGTGCTGCCCGATGACTCTGTGCCTGGCCTGGGAAGGGCTGCTGCCTGTGCTGCTGGACCTCCGGGTAGCTGTAGCCCTGGTAGGTGAGGGGCTGTTGGAAGCCTTGGTATGGGAGGGACATCACCTGGGGTGGAGGAGCAGACCTGGACTGGGTGGTAGCAGGTGCCTCTGGGTCTGGAGGGTTGTTAATCAGCATGCAGATCCTCTCCTTCACCAGCTGGTACTGGGGATCCGGCATCTCCTTCAGGGTCTGGTTCAAATAATTGAGGAAGGGCTTGCGGTTGGAGCAGGAGGAGTCGATGGGGACTAGCTCAGAGAGGAGACCTATGCTGGTGCGGATGGTGTCCCTGATCTCCACCAGGACCTTGTGGCTCTCCCCCTCCTGCGGTCTGGCTCTCTGCCTTCCTGTGGAGGCGACGGTGTGGGTGGATGGGACTTCAGCAGCGGTGGACTCAATGTTTCCTTTCTCCCACCGCACCAGGGAGTCCTCCCCGCTCTCCACCAAGCTTTCAACACCTGCCTGGGGGTTCTCCACCATGGCAAACTCCACCGAAACCTGCCTGGAGACAGGGACTGACTCTCAGCTGGAAGAGGACTGGGTCGCAGCAGGCTGCCTGAGAGTGAGGGTAGACAGATGGGCTCCTGGTGCTGCTCGGTGGCGGATCTCACCCTCCAGGAAGCTGCACCTGGCCATGACGTATTTCTCTCTGTCCGTCAGCTTGACTGCGGCCTGGCCAGATTTTTTGCGGTGCAGCTTCCCGTACCAGGTGTGCATATGTTTCCACCAGCTGAGTAGCACCTCCGAAGTGTAGCCCAGACTCTCCGCCTTCTCTCTCCAAGCAGCCTGCTTCCTTTTGGTGTCCCTGTACAGCCGGTGTCCCTTCCGCCACAGATAGTCCTTCTCTCTCAGCCACTCTAGCACCTCATCCTCGTGCGCCTCCTCAATAAAGTACTGCCTCCTCTCCCATTGATGCGTCTGCCTCTTCCTCCCTCTGGCAGGGCCATATGGGGCCACATCAGAGGGACTTCGAGGTTGTAGGGGCTGTTCCTCCACACCAACAGCAGCAGCAGCAGCAGCAGCAGAATCATCATCATCAGAAACATCACCAGCAGGATCATAATCAGCATCATCAGCAGCAGCAGAATCACCAGCAGGATCAGAAGCAGCAGCAGCAGCAGCAGCAGCAGCAGCAAGACCAGGATGAGCAGCAGCAGAGTAAGCACCAGCAGCAGGACCAGCAAGACCAGGAGCACGAGCAGGACCAGCAGGACCAGCAGGACCAAGAGCAGCTTCAGCAGAGTACGCAGCAGAAGCACCACTGCCAGGAGCAGCCACAGCAGAAGCTCCAGCAAGAGAAGAGCGAGCCCAAGCAGCAGAAGCCTCAGCAGAAGCAAAGTCACGGACATGGGGCGGGAGGGTGGCCCTGTCCCTCTTGCCAGGGATGGCGGCAGGTTGTTGAGCCTTTCGCTTCTTCCCCATGGTTGTGGGGTTGCTGGCTGGCAGGGAGGCTGGCAGGAAGGCTGGCAGGCACCAAGGCTGGCAGGAAGCCTGGCAGGAAGCCTGTTAGGAAGCCTGGCAGGAAAGCAGGCACCAAGGCTGGCAGGCAGACTGGCTGGCAGGGAGGCTGGAAGGCAGGCTGGCAGCAATGCTGGCAGGGAGGCTGGAAGGCAGGCTGGCAAGGAGGCTGCCCAGGAGGCTGGAAGGCAGGCTGGCAGCAAGGCTGGCAGGGAGGCTGGAATGCAGGCTGCCAGCAAGGCTGGAACGGAGGCTGGAAGGCAGGCTGGCAAGGAGGCTGCCCAGGAGGCTGGGAGGCAGGCTTGGAGGCAGGGCAGGCAAGGAACTCAAAGTGTCCAGCAGCAGGTCTTCCCTCGGAGTGCTGGCCACGTGCGAGCTGCTTCCCTTTATATCCGGGGGGCTTGTGCAATGCATCCCCCCTGCATGCGCAATTAATGCACGGCATCTGTTCTGCTTCCGCTGTGCATCCGCTAGGCTTCCGCTGTGCATCCGCTTCATCCGCTGTGCATCCGTTCTGTATCTGTTTTTTCCGTTCTGCATCCGCTCTCCTGAGACCCCCCCAAAGCCCTGCGAACGCGCCATCCATTCTGCATCTGCTGGGCTTCCGTTCCGCATCCGCTTTGCATCCGCCCTGCGTCCTCCCCACGTCCGTTTCATCCGCTCCAATTATGCAAATTTTTGGCCCTTTTGAGCGCAGATACAACGGAAGGAACATTTTTTCCCTTCCGTTGTGTCCTCTTTGCATCCGTTGGGCAATGTGACACGGCCTTAACAACCTTCTGGTTATGTCAGTCAGTGTCAGTTTATCTCTGGGCAGGACTTCCAGTGAAGATACATAGTTGTTAAGCCTGGGTTCCCCAACCAGGGTCAGGGAGACAAGCTAAACAGAATGTGCAGCGTTAGTCAGATAGGCACACAGA
>BLBF01000004.1:17023369-17040083 GCA_015471245.1 Laticauda colubrina | reverse complement strand
TATTATTATTATTATTATTATTATTATTATTATTATTATTATTATTAGTTCATCACAAAGTCATGTCTGACCCATCATGATCCCATGGACAACATTTCTCTAGGCCCTCCTATTCTCTATCATCCCCTGGAGTCCATTTAAGCTCACGCTGACTACTTCAGTGACTCCATCAACTACTTCAGTGACTCCATCCAGCCACCTCATTCTCTGTCGTCCCCTTCTTCTTTTCCCCTCTGTCATTCCCAGCATTTGGCTCTTCTCCAGTGAGTCCTTCCTTCTCATTAGGTGGCCAAAGTATTTGCATTTCATCTTCAGGATCTGGCCTTATAAGAGCAGTCAGAGTTGATCTCCTCTAGGATTGACCGGTTTGATTGCCTTGAAGTCCAAGGGGCTTGGAGGAGTCTTCTCCAGTACCATAGTTCAAAGGTCTCAATTCTTTGGTGCTTAGCCTTCCTTATGATCCAACTTTCACAGTCATAGACTGCAACTGGAAAAACCATAGCCTTGTATATACACAGGGTGATGTCTCTGCTTTTTAATATGGTGTCTAGATTTGCCATAGCTTTCCTCCCCAGAAGCAAGTGTCTTTTAATTTCTTGGCTGCAGTCCCCATCTGCAGTGATCTTGGAGCCCAGGAAAATAAAATCTGTCACTATCTCCATTTCTTCCTCATCTATTTGCTAGGAATTGAGAGGGCCAGATACCATGATCTTAGTTTTCTTAATGTATTCTTTATTAGAAAATAAAAAAGATAAATATCATTGTGGAAGGAGTGCATTGTGTAAAGGAGAGGTGGCTTAGAGATAACTGGTGGTTGCTGTGAAATACTGTGAAATATACTGGATTTAATTAATTAATTTAGTTTATTACAGTCATAGACCAGAGACCAGAACAAATAAAAACACTCAGTAAATATACAATTAAAAATTCTAGGAGAAAATAATAAATAGCAACTAAAATCTAAGATAAAATCCAGTCTGTCAATTATACATAGTTTAACTATACTAAAATTACAATCCATAAACTGTGTGGCCCATTGTCAGTTTAATACTAAAAGGGAAAGGAATAAGCAGTGCAAAGTGTTTGCCACATTTGTTGTATAAAATAACTATGGTGGATTAGACACGTGTTTCTAATGAATGGTGGTTGTAAAATTCCAGTTAGAAAGCACAGTGCTTGTGGATAATGTGTGAACCATTTGCCTACATGTTCAGAATTTCTGCTGTGCAGTATGGAGGCGTTAATGTGGGAAGAAAGGTTGAAGCTGGTGACTCAAATCTACAGACACATTGAAGTACATCCTGCCAAGATGTGAAATATGTCAAGATTTCATGGCAATAATCACTTGACAGAAATATGGGTTCCGCAGCATATTGCAGTTCCACAAACCATTACAAGGAAAAGAAAGGAAAGAAACAGAAAAACAACTACATAATCTAAAAGAAAGTTCATGGGTAAACATAGCCAGATTTTTGCTCTCCCCTTTATCTTCTTCACTCGTTTCATAAACAATTCAGAGCTGTGTGGGAGCAGTTAGCAGCACCTTGCTATCCTTGGCTGGCTGTAAAAACATCAAAATAGGATTGGACTTTTCATGGGAGTCTACCAGAAAACTTCAACTGTAGATTGCAGAGTTGAGAAAATGTCCTGGAAGAAAGCAATTTCCAACCACTTCCATACAATGATATGTCTGCATAGTCACTAGCAACTGAGTTCAACTCAAGAGAGTATTTATTTTTAGAACTGCACAGAATTAACAAGTTCTTCTTAACAAAGCAAAGTTGCCATGTCCCAAGATTGAAAAGAGTTACAGAAAGGGAGATATCTCAGAAAAAAGATTAAACACTCAAGCGAGAAGGTCTCAGAAATTCAACAGATGCCCAACTCCAGAAGGACAAGTTATCAAGGACTTCTCGGACACCAATATGATGGGAGTTTTCATCCTTTCAAAAGAATTTCATGTCTTCTACTTTAATTGAATTTTTACAATACCAAAAATAAAGCATACACTCAACCCAAACAAGGTTGTTCTTAGAGATGATGCTTTCTCTCTACCTTCCCTCTGAGAAAGGTGTCCCCTTTTCTCTTTTGTGTTTCTGACATCAGTGTAATTTAAGAGACCCACCTCAAAAATGAATTGACTCCTTACCTTTGGTCTAGATGGGAGTTTGATTCGTACAACTTTTCTTGTAGTAGGTTTTTCAAAGTTCACCATGCAGTTTTTCTCCATGTATTTTGTAATACAACAGACAGGATGCAGAAGTTAAAGAAGGTCAAAACCACCCAATGGAATGAGACAGGATGCAAATGTAATCTACCTAGATGAAGACTAGATTCATTTTATGGAAATCTATAAATGAATCTCACAGGAGCAATTTATGAGACCTTCAGTGCAGAAGCATTTAAGCTGGGAAATTGCCAAATACTGGCGTCATCTTGAGCTGAGAGCAAATACTCGGGAGAGCAACACAAAAATAGTATCACTGTTCCTTTGAAAGGCAATTGTGATAAACAATTCTATTTGCTTACGTTATTTTTTACTATCTGACTATCTCATTTACAGCCATTCATGGGATTGAAAAGCATGATGTAGAATTGCTTGTGTATGGAACATCAACCAAGGCTGTGTCTGTAAATTAAGCATAATTTTTGAGTCTTTCTTTGAACAGGTCCTCTGTCATTCCTTCACAGCCTCTCAGTGAAGCTGGATAAGTTGTTCAAAAAGAAAATAATATTATCCAGCTAAAGCCCATGTCACACTGCACCAATGGACGGAAAGAGGATGTAAAATGGAGAAAAACGCTTGCTATCCGTTGGTTAACGCGATGCATCCGTTCTGTACTCACTGCGTGCGTGATTCAAACATTCTATCTGTCCAGCATCCGTCTACTGTGATTTCATCTGCTCAAAAAATTTGGAGCTGCACAAAACTTTTTGAGCGGATGAAGTATCCAATGTGTCCATTCTACATCCGCTACACATAAGGGGAACATCCATTTTATGTCCATTGTCATCCATTACGCATCCGCTATATCCGCTAGGCATCCGCTGCGCATCTGCACAACTCGCATCCGCTCCAGCGTAAAATGGAAAGAGGGAGGAAGTGGAACAGACGCGGAACGGACACACAGCGTTCGTAGCATGGACGTAGAAAGGATGAAAGCGGATGCAGCTCACATATAAAGCATTAAAACAGAAAAAGCGTTCATATAGTGGACGTATCTCAGATATTTAGGATGTCTGGAGGATGCCTAGAGGATGCGGAAGGACACCTAGCGGAAAACCTATATTTCCTATAAAAAGGTGGAGGAAATCACCTGGATCTCACTTTCAATCTTCAGCCTTGCTCTTGCTCTTGCTCTTCCACAGCATCCAGTCATCTCCACCATGGATCGTTGCACACTGCTTTTGGTGGCTGCCATCATTCTACAACAGTGCAAAGCCCTCTACAGGCTCTTTCACCTGTTCTACGCAAGGAAAAGGAGGCGTCCAAGAAGTGTGTGGGTCCAAAGATGGATCGCAAGAAGAGCCAAGTATGGACTGTATGACAAGCTGATGGTGGAGCTGAGGAACGAAGACACTCGGGCGTTCCAGCACTTCATGAGGATGCCACCAGCCATGTTTGACGAAGTTGTGGAGTGGCTGAGACCCAGGTTGACCAAGGCAAACACCAACTTCCAGCCCAGCCTGGACCCTGGGCTCAAGGTGGCACTGACTCTGCACCACCTGGCCTCCGGGACCATGAACAGAAACATGCAGTACACCTGGAGGGTGCCACACAACATCATCAGCATTGTGGTCAGAGAAGTGGTGCAGGCCATCATCGAATAATACCTGGAGGAGCTCTTCCAGTGCCCCTCCACTGAAGAAGGCTGGAAGAAAGTTGCAGAGCAGTGGTATCAGAAGTGGAACTTCCCCCACACCGTTGGAGCCATAGATGGCAAGCACGTGGCCTGCAAAGCTCCAGCCAACTCAGGGTCCAATTATTTCAACTACAAGGGCTTCTTCAGCATCATCCTCTTTGCCATGGTTGATGCTGACTACAAGTTCATGTACATCGATGCTTCAGGCAACGGGTCAGCTTCAGATGTCCAGGTATACAACGCCAGTGACCTCAAGGAGGGGCTGGAACGCAACCTCATCATGGCCTTCCCAGATCCAGATCCCCTGCCCAACGACACACAAAATGTGCCCTACTTCATCGTGGGTGATGACGCCTTCTCCCTCAGAACCTACGTCATGAAACCCTACACTTCCAGATGCCTCACCCGTGAAGAGAGGTTCTTCAACTACAGGCTGTCCAGGGCAAGACGGGTGGTGGAGAATGCCTTTGGCATCCTGGCCAACAGGTTCCAGGTACTTCTCACCACCATGCAGAATCGCCCAGAGACCGTGAGGAACATCGTGGAAGCTTGTTGCATCCTGCACAATCTCATGTGCACCTGCTACCCAGTATTGCAGAACAGGCTCGTGGACCGCCAACATGGAGCCTGGTGAATGGAGGCAAGGAGTAAACCTGATAGACACTGTGGATGTGCCAGGCCCCAACAGAGCTTCATGTGAAGGGAAGAAGCAGCGCAACCTCCTGAAACACTGGTGCAACTCCCCAGCTGGAGCAGTGGAGTGGCAAGACAGGATGGTAGATGCTTAATGGATGCTTCCTTGAGCCTGTCTCATAACACTGATGAGATTGTGCCATGTATGTTGAGTGGCCCTACAATGAACAGGGCATTTAATAAAGAGTTGTGTTTATGTTGAAATGTGTTGATGAATGATTAAATTGATAATAAAGGGCCATAGGTGTGTCACTTGGGAGGGTGGACCATACAGTTCCACTATGCTTGCACTGGAGGCTTATCTATCCCACTGCTATCCTTACTCATCCCACAGCTATTACCCATCCTACAGGTATCCCTGCCCATCCCACTGCTATCCTTACCCATCCCACAAGCATGCAAAGGCTTAAACCATTTCTAAAAGTTTCCACCAAGACTTTATTTACTAAAAGAACTGAACCAAGTGTGTGAAGCAAAGATAACCTTTATTTATAACAAACTGTAAAAGCAAAATGACCCAAGTAAAGTGTCCCAAGCAAAGATAAAGTCAACAGGTAGCCACCCAGTCTCTGGCACTCTTCTCAGTCACTCTGAGGTGTGTCAATGGTCTCAGGGGTGAAGGGTCTAGGTGCTGTGGAGGTGGCTGCTGCTGGAGTGCTGGTCTGAGATGCCATTGGGGTGCCTGGCCCTGAGAGGACAACAGGGGATGGTGTGTGGAGGAAGCTCTCAGAGAGCTGGCTCAGTCCCGTGATGTTGACAGGCCCTTCCTCCATGACATGGGGTGTCAGTCCCAAGACTGATGACAGATGTTCTGAGGCCAGGCTTGGCTGTGGGGTGGAGGAACGAGGATCGTAGTGGGGCTGTCTGGTCTGCAGGTGAGCAAGGTGAGGCGTCGGTGGCATCTGTGGCGTCGGTGGCATCTGTGGCGTCGGTGGCATCTGTGGCGTCGGTAACATCTGTGGTATTGGTGGCATTATTAGTGGCACCTGTGGTGTGCGATGTACCTGTGCCTGGACTGGAAAGGGCTGCCTGTGCTGCTGGAACTCCTGGTAGCCATAGCCTTGGTAGGTGAAGGGCTGTGGAAAGCCTTGGAAAGGCTGTGACATCACCTGGGGTGGAGGAGCAGACCTGGACTGGGTCAGAGCAGGTTCAGCTGGGCCTGGAGGGTGGTGCAGAAGACCTGTGATCCTCTCCTTGATCACCTGGTACTGGGATTCGGGCATTTCCATGAGGGTCTGGTTCACGTAGGTTAGGAAGGGCTTTCTGTTAGAGGATGGTATGTCGGACTGTACCAGCTGAGAGAGGAGATCTACGCTGCTCTTGATGGTGTCCCTGAGGACAGTGTGGCTCTGTCCCTCCAGTCTGGCTCTCTGCCTGCTTTCTGTGGAGGTGGAGCTGGGTGTGGGTGTGGGTTGGTCTCTGGTGGCAGCGGCTTCTTCTTGCTCCAACTGCGTCAGGGGGTCCTCCATGTGCTCCGCCACGGGAAGTGCAGCTGTTGGGGGGGTCTCCGTCATGGGGCGTTCCACAGATACCTTCCTGGACACAGGAGCTGATTCTTGGCCAAAAGAGGACTGGCTGTCTGTGGGCTGCCTGAGAGAGAGGGTTGTGAGAGGGGCTGCTCCTCGGTGGCGGATCTCACCCTCCAAGAAGCTGCACTTGGCCATCATGTAGGTCTCCCGGTCGGTCAGCTTGACCACAGCCTGGCCAGACTTCTTCAGGTGCAGCTTCCCGTACCAGGTGTGCATGTGCTTCCACCATCCGAGGAGGACATCCGAAGTGTAGCCCAGGCTCTCTGCCTTCTCTCTCCAAGCCACCTGCTTCCACTTGGTGTCTCGATAGAGCCTGTGTCCCTTCCTCCAGAGGTACTCGTTCTTCCTCAGCCATTCGAGCACCTCCTCCTCATGTTCCTCTGCAATGGAGTACTGTCTCCTCTCACCCTTTTCTCACGAATGCCTCTTCCTCCCTCTGGCAGGGCCTTCTGGGCTCTCATCAGCAGGGCTTTGAGGTTCTAGGGGCTGGTCCACCACATCACCACCACCACTACCACCAGCAGCAGCAACACCAGCAGGACCAGCAGGACCAGGAGCACCAGCAGGACCAGCAGCACCAGAAGCAGCACCAGCAGAGTCAGCACCAGCAGAAGCACCAGCACCAGGAGCAGCACCAGCAGAAGCACCAGCACCAGCAGAGTCAGCACCAGCAGAAACACCAGCACCAGCAGAGTCAGCACCAGCAGCAGAAGCCCCAGCAGAAGCAGAGTCAGGGCCAGGGGGTGGGATGGTGGCCCTGTCCTTCTTGCCAGGGCTGGCAGGGGTAGGCTGCCTCTTCTTCCCCATGGTTGTTGGCTGAAGATGTGTCTGGAAGCAGGTCTTTCCTCTGAATGGTGACCTGTTTGCGAGCTGCTTCCCTTTATATCCACGGGGCTGATGCAATGCATCCTCCCCGCATGCGCAGTGAACGCTTTGTATCTGCTAGGCATCTGCTAGGCATCTGCTAGGCATCCGCTAGGCATCCGCTAGGTGTCCATGATGCATCCGCGTCATTTGCTAGGCATCCGCTCTGCATCCGCTCCTTCCGCTGCACGTCCGCTTCACTGTTCTCCCCCAGAAGCCCTGCGGATGTGTCATCCGCTTCCATCCACTTCCATCTGCTAGGCTTCCTCCGAACATCCGCTTTACATCCCTGCTACGTCCTCCCCACGTCCGTTCCTTTCCGTTGTTTTCCGCTCTGTTTATGCAAATTTGGGGCACTTTTGAGAGCGGATAACAATGGATGGAAAATTTGCTTGTCCGCTGTGTCCTTTTTACATACGTTTTGCATCCGTCGGCCGATGTGACCTAGCCTTAATGTTTTAAAAAGAGAGGGAAAAACCATCTCAAAACAATCATTATACCTGTAGAATAACATTTAGTGTATCCACATACTTCAATGCTTAGTATCACATACCACACTAAATTTAGAAATGTACACTGAATGGGAACAAAACTTCAGCATTGGGAATTTAACAGAAGGGTGTTATATTAAAATTTCATTCAAGAAGAATCATTAATTAGATGGATGGGGTGTGAAAGCAAAAGAGAGAGAGACAGACAGACATTTAAGGCAGAATGGTGATTTTGTTCCCCAAAATGGTGCCTGCAACAGTGCAACTGAAGTGTGCATTTTACACAGGGCACATGTAAAAAGGATGGAGCTTCAATTGTATGTATTTGTCTGACATCTTTGCTTGTTTAAATGCTCCCTCCCACTTATGCAGGGTTTCCCAACCTTGGCCATTTTGAGATATGTGGACTTCAGCTCCCAGAATTTTCTAGCCAGCCATGCTGTCCTTCACAGAATATGCTCTGTGCTGGCTAAAGAATTCTGGGAGTTGAAGTCCATGTATCTTAAAAATGCTAATGTTGAGAAACCCTGCCCCTCCCCCCAGTTCAATAGTCCTATATTATTTATTTAAATGTATTGATCTCCCACCTTCAGTGGACTCTGGGTGGTATACAAAACTAGGAAAAATATAAAAACATCTAAAAACATTGAATCTAACAGACAACACTGCTTAAAATAATCCAATACTGTTGGGTAAAACCAACAAACTAACAAAATATTTATCCAATTTTGTTGCCAGCCAACTCTGGAGGTCTCATAAAATAGAGAACAGTATAAAAAAGAGTAATTAGAAATATCATAAAGAATAATCCAAACAAAGAAGACAAGACAGTTAAAAGATGATAATCAAGTCAACATCTCAAGCACCCCATTCCAAGGTCTGGGAAAAGAGCCCAGTTTTCAAAGTCTTCTAGAATGCTATCAAGGTGGGAATCTAGCCAAATCTCAGAGGGAAACTCATTAGAGAGGGAGGCACTGCAAAAGAGATGATGTGATTCTTGGTCCCAAAATAGGACACTGTTTAATCTAGGGAATCCAGAGTATGCCCTCTTGTTATGTCATACTGGAAAGACAAAAAGCACGAGTGATAAATGGTTCCTCAAATAACTGGGCGCACATACGGTAGTGTTTTATAGATGATAAACATCACCTTGAACTGCACCTATCTTAAACCATTTTAACCCACAAGCTACATTTGACAGTGGGGCACCTCATATTCTTTTAGCACATATTTAGCACTTATTCCAGGGGGAAAAGATATGAGTACATTAGGTATATGATATTTTATCCCCTGCAGATTCATTGTATTTTGTCCTGTTTCAAGGAAGCTGCAAGCAGGAAAAAGCAAGTAATTGGGTCAGGGAGCTAAAAAACATTTTCTCCTGAAAATTCCTGTGAGTTTTGAAAGGCACAAAATTGTCTTTTGTTAATAGTCTTCTCTGAAAACTTTTGCTGTTTTATCAAGATGCCCTTCCTGACCCAGGTAGCCAGAACAAATGAAAGGAGTGGGCAGAAAAATCAGGTAAAAGTTGTAATACCTGCATTCATTTCCAAGATCAAAACAAAATAATATTTTTTAAAAATTAAACCTTCCAAATCTAACGATTTTTCTAACATCCTTGCAAAAGATTTCAAATGGGACACATGGTCCAAATTAAAAAGAAAAGAAAATAATAACTGGGTTGGGAAGATCTGCATCACTGAGCAAAGTCAGAAACTTTCCATGGATAGTTTGTTTGTGGCAGGCAATATGTAGTTCCACTCACTGTCATATTATTCATCCATTTGTTAGATACAAATAGACCTTGACCATTCATTTAATGACTGTTTAAAGTTATGACAGTGCAGAAAAAAGTGACTTATGACCAGGGATGGGATTCTACTGGTTCAGACTGGTTCATGTGAACTGGTAGTTCTGGTGATCATTTGGCCTCGTCCACTCGCCCCTGCTCTTTCCTGTGCTTTATTTCCTTGTTTTGGAACACAGCTGATTTATGCGGCAGAGCAGTTTTGCTGTGCCTCAGCTGTTTTACTCACCAGGCTGCAGTAGAAGGTAAGTATTATAGCTGAAAATGAGCTTTTAAAAATGTTGTGTACACACACAAAGCGCACATTTGGTACATACGCAAAGCACGCAATCACCGAATTGGTTGTTACACCGGTTGAATTGCACCACTGCTTATGACTGGTCTTTTCACAGTGGTTGTTACCTGCTTGCAATTCAGAAGCTTGGCAACTAGCCTGTGTTTACAATTATTCCATTCCAGGTTATCATTTAATTGCCATTTGAGACCTTCTCAATTGGCTTCTGACAAGCTGAGTCAGATGAGGAAGCCTGGCAGGAAAGGTTACAGATGATGACTATATGATGTCTTGAGGGGTCCTGGGTGCTCTCTGAGCTTTTTGCAGGTGTTTCATTACTCTAACTTGGTAACATCATGAGCTGCAGTGGCTCAGTAATTAGAATGCAGTACTGCAGGTTACTTCTGCTGACTGACGGCTGCCTACAATTTGGAGTTCAAATCTCACCAGGCTCAAGGTTGACTCAGCCTTCCATCCTTTCGAGATGGGTAAAATGAGGACCCAGATTGTGTGGGGTGATATGCTGACTCTGTAAAACTGCTTAGAGAGTGCTGGACAGCACTGTAAAGCGATATATAAATATAACATAGCTATTGCTATCATCAGTGCTAGTAAGGAGTGCTATTTGCTGTCAGTTTATATTTTGGTGATTTGCCTGTCTGTGTGGCTGGGGGTGGTCTTAGAGATTCTTTGGTTGGGCTATTTACTGATGGCTCTTTGGCAATATTGTTTACTTGATTGTTAGCCTGCAGTTCACCTTGGAGTTAGAGTATGCTGATCTGGGTGCTTGTTGCTGAGGAAGAGTGCTGGAGTCTTTTTGTTCTCTTTTGAGCTGGTTGATTGTCTCTTTTGCATAGTCTATAGATGTTGTTAATGTCTACCTGTCTCTTGATAGGTGATTTGTCAGAATGCTAGGCTTCTAGAAATTCAATTTTGGGACTTGGCCTTAGGACTGTCACATTTCCCCAATTGAAACTATGGTTACATCTATCTATATGTTGTGAAATTAAAGAATTTTCATGACATCTTCTGACTGCCATGTTTTCTGACTGTCATATGATGTCTTAGTTGACAGCAAAAAAGGCTGTAAAATCAGGTATGGTCACATGATGCTTCAGTTAACAACCATACTGCCTATTGACAAATTTTCTAGTCCTAATTGTGGTTTGAAGCCAAGGACCACTCATATTCACCTTTCCTTTCAGAGCTCCAGGGAGAACACACTCTCACTTTCAGTGTTTGATCATAGCAACCTGGCAAGCTCGTTTAAGTTGCAAGAAAAAAACTGGCCCAAATCTAGTGAGTTTCCATGCCTGAAAGTGAATATTAACCTGGATTTTTCCTGTCCTAATTCCTTCACCACCACACCACATTAGTTGCTATCTCAATGCCTGATGGTGATGCTGCCTATCAAATATTGTCTGGCATTTGCTTCCTGACAAACAACTGAAAATGAAATTTCAGCTGTTAAACATTATCATGTCGAGTGATTTATTAATTTTTCCAATAACACATGTCGAGACTGTTATGTATCGAATATGATTAAATCCTGACAAAGTTGTTACATGCTATATTAACAAATGTGGTTTTTCCCCTATTGTAAAAAAATTGGGGATATGAATGTCAATGTTAATTGTTGCCTAACCACAGAATATCTATATTTCTAACCACTACCTATTCACTATCAAAATTGAAGGTCTTTAAGGAAAACATATGGGATGAATTAATTTCAGCTTTCATCCTGATAAGAATTTAGCATTTGACAGTGGGAGATTTTGTATTTGACACATAGCTGCCTTCCAGAAACATAACTGATATAAACTTGCAGTTCACATTCATAATGTGGAGGAAAATTAGAAATACTGATTTTTATCTTGCTCTCAAAAGTGTTTCATCTTCCAATAAATATAGGTAATAAGTAAGACACTAAACTGGGTTTCCCTTTCTTGTTTTAAACCTACAATAAATATTCCATTATTCAGTCAAATAATATTATTCAGTTCTGTTCAAAGGTATGGACCAGTGGTGGGATTCAAATTTTTTTACTTCTGTGGGTTCTGTGGGCATGGCTTGGTGAGCATGGCAGGGGAAGGATACTGTAAAATCTTTAGTCAGAGGTGGTATTTGCTGGTTCTCCAAAGTACTCAAAATTTCTGCTACCGGTTCTCCAGAACTGGTCAGAACCTGCTGAATACCATTTCTGGTATGGACGCTGCTGAAAAATATGCTATTGCATTATGGGAACAGGGCCAATCCAACACCTGGACAAGAAACATTCAATCAGATGTTTGCACTTAGTTGCTGAAATCAGAAACAGCAAAGCAGAAACATCACTGAGAGTTGTCATAAGTGTAGGAAGACAGGCCTTTATGATGGATTTATTTTTAGCACAAGTGGATAGAATAGCACAGAGGGAAAGCATATAAGCTATAAATATCAAGTCTATTACAATACCAACTGCCAATGAGTGATGAGTACTTTAGGAAATTTTGCTGCCTTGGTGATGATGTTAATTAATGCACGTTTCTTCAGTACTAGGAATTAGCAAAGAATAACAAAACTTTAGAAATAGACATTTAAACATTCGACTTAAAATATTGATAGGCATTATTCAGAAGTGGTATTCAGCAGGTTCTGACCAGTTCTGGAGAACCAGTAGTGGAAATTTTGAGTAGTTCAGAGTTCAAATACCACCACCGACTGGCCCTGCCCCCATCTATTCTCTGCCTCCCGAGTCCCAGTTGATTGGCTGGGTCTTCTTTTGTTGCCTTGCACAGGAGAACAGAGCTGGAAAGCAGGTTAGTGGGGTGGGGAGGGGATGGGGATTTTACATTATCCTTCCCCTGTCACGCCCATAAAGCCGCGCACACAGAATTGGTAGTAAAAAATTTTAAATCCCACCACTGGCATTATTGAATAGTGTTTTTCAAAGTAGGGGATGTATCCAGAGGTGGTATTCAGCAGGTTCTGACCAGTTCTGGATAACTGATAGTGGAAACTTTGAGTAGTTCGGAGAACCGGCAAATGCCACCTCTGACTGGAGATTTTACAGTATCCTTCTCCTGCCATGCCCACCAAGCCACGCCCACAGTAGTAAACAAATTTGAATCCCACCACTGGATGTATCCACTCCCTAACCCACCAATATGGTGTCATTGCTTTGGAACAGAGGTCTCCAAACTTCGCAACTTTAAGACTTGTGGATTTCAATTCCCAGAATTCTCCAGCCAGGATAGCTTTAGAATACATGTTTATGTTATTCCGGTTTAGGGATGAACAAATCTATGAAAATAAATATTCAGAGAGGGTTATTTATTTATTGATTGACCTAGTTTGAGCGTTATAAGGGCTGTCAAATTAAATTTTGTTGAAGGCCACAAAGCATCACTGCTCTTCTCCTCCTCATTCTCCCTGCTCAAGCGATGGCGGGCTCTGCAGGACAACAGGATCTCTCATTTCTCCCCTGGCATGACGAGCTCCAGCAGGTTGGATACAAGTGTGAAGGGCTGGCCCCGTGGTGCCTCCTCGTTCAGTTGAAGGCTTTGTTCCTGCACTCAAACAATAAGGCCTGTGCACGTGAGTGAGCAGCTTCTACCTTCTTTCTGGCCTGAATGGCTGCCACCAGGTAGTAGATCACCATCCAGTTGGCCTGGGCTGAGCCGAGGTGCTGTGGGCATGTCCTTTGCTGTTTCCAGGGTGGCTCTGGTGGCCAAATCTAACCACATCACTGGCTGGAACTGGCCCACAGGCCTTGACACCTCTGCTCTATCTTGATTTAAAGATTTCTAATTAATAAAATAGAATAACAGAGTTGGAAGGGACTTTGGAGGTCTTCTAGTCCATCTCCCTGCTTAGGCAGGAAACCCTATACCATTTCTGACAAATGGTGGTCCAATCTCTTCTTAAAAACTTCCAGTGTTGGAGCATTTATAACTTCTGGAGGCAAGTTGTTCCACTGATTAATTGTTCTAACTATCAGGAAATTTCTTCTTAGTTCTAAGTTGCTTCTCTCCTTGATTAGTTTCCATCCATTGCTTCTTGTCCTGCCCGCAGGTGCTTGGAGAATAGCTTGACTCTCTCTTCTTTGTAGCAGCCCCTGAGATATTGGAACACTGCTATCATGTCACCCCTAATCCTTCTTTTAATTAAACCAGTTCCTGCAACCGTTTCACATGTTTTTGCCTCCAGTCCCCTAATCATCTTTGTTGCTCTACTCTGCACTTTTTCTAGAGTCTCAACATCTTTTTTTACATCATGGCGACCAAAACTGAATGCAGTATTCCAAGTGTGCCTTACCAAAGCCTTATAAAGTGGTATAAACACTTCATGTGATCTTGATTCTGAGGACATTTGTATTGAGAAAAAAAATATATTTTCAATTTAAAAAAAAAATCAAGGGCAACATATTGAAATTCTAAAAGGCTATATGTCGGGCAATAATGTTATGATGGCTACTTGAGGCCATCAGATAATCTATAGATGTTCATGTCTTCTTGATCAGACAAGATGGTAAACAAAGCAAAGCAAAAGGAATGGAAGAAGGAAACAAAGTTGAATGCTCTAGCTAAGAGTACAAAGAGTTTGCCTTTGGTTAGGCTTTGAAAGAATGTGAGAACAAGCTGGAGACACTGGGAGATACCAAGTGCTGGGATGGTGTCAGGATGTATGCAGAACTGCTGGAACAAAAGTGTAGAAAACGCCAGCTGAATCCTAATGAGTTGAGTAGTCCTGGCAAGCATGTACAGAACTGCAGCCTGTGAATTACAGTTAATGTTAATCATGATCCATATCACATCTGTTTTGTAATCTTACATAGACACTTATTTCTGATTGCATAGCATTGAGTGATTAGTTTGGCTCCAGACCATTCAGTAATGTTTATTGGATTATTTATTTGTATCCCACTTTTATTTTTTTACAAATAACTCAAGGTAGCGAACATATTCAACACATCTTCCTTTTGTTATTTTCCCATCAACAACAAACTCTGAAGTGAGTTGGTCTGAGAAAGAGAGAGTAACTGGCCCAAGGTCACTCACCCAGCTAAGGCAGGACTAGAATTCACAGTCTCCCAGTTTCTAGCCGGGCCCTTTAACCACTAAGACCAACCTATTTAGATCATGGTGACCCTGTTTCAAAAAGTTAAGCAGGGACAGTACTGATTGATGCTTGGATGAAGACTCAGGGACACCCCTTGGTTTTAGGGAAGTCCTGGAAGCTGGAAAAGTATCCCAAGAGGAGCCAATAGTAGGCTACTTCTGCTGACTGCCGTCTGACTGCAGTTTGGCAGTTTGAATCTCACCAGGCTCAAGGTTGACTCAGCCTTCCATCCAAGGTTGATAAAATGAGGATCCAGATTGTTGGGGGCAATAGGCTGACTCTGTAAACCATTTAGAGAGGGCTGTAGAGCACTATAAAGTGGTATATAAGTCTAAGTGCTATTGCTATCTTGTTGCCAAGACCACAATCTGGACATGTCTATGAGTCATCAGTTGAATATTTTAAAAAAAATACTGGTAGGAGAAGTCTCCACAATTATTCTGTACCTTAATTGGGCTTTTGGCTGTAATAATCATTATTTACTTAATGTCTGCTAAAAGGGAGAGAGGTATCCATCTACCCCATGCTCTTCCACCTTTTTTCCAAGATTCACTGTACAGGCTTTGAGATATTTACTTAAATCCATTGCCCAATGCAGAAATTAATTTCTGTAAAGATGTTATTTCTCTTTAATTGTTCTGTTGCTGTTTCAGGTTAAAAAAAAAGCACACACCCCCATTCCCATTTTTTGACATTTAATGTTTTGAAGGATATATTTTCTTATGGGAAGAAAGTCCTTAATATGAAGCTTTGAAAAGATCCTGGAGAAGGCGGAGCTACGTCTCGGTGTTACAGCTGCGATCTCGGGGCTCTGAGATCTCAGCTGATATTTTTGCCTCTGGTCGGTTCTAACGGACCTAAACCGTCCCGTAGAGACGGGGATTGTGAAGGGCATAGTCCCAGGATCCCAGAGACATCGCAAAATCTCTGGTTTGATCCGGGAGAAGCCCTTTTGCTGGAAGCAGAAAGGCAGCCTCTAAAGCTGCTGAAGTCGGGACAACTCCGGAAAGAAAGGGATTTAAATGAGCGTGTATCGGTTGGGTGAGAAATTCTTTTGCATTATAAATTGATTAAGACTTGAAAGGACATCCTGAACAAAGAAGAAATCTGTGGCTTTATTTTTCTTTTGACTGAACCTGGCTTGAGCGGCGTTTAAGTGATGTCAAATTGAGACTTGGATTATTATTTTTTTCTTATTTTCTTTGAGGACTTTAAGGTGACTTTGTAGGTAACCGGATTGAATTTTCTCTTATATATATTTTTATTTTTCACTTGATTTTTATTTTCTATCTTTTTAACTTTCTTTTTAGGATAGAGGCTCCCTTTGACTATCTTTTTCTTTTGTTTGAGTTTTTTATAAACATTTTTTCTTCTGGCTGGGGGGGGAAAGAGTATTTAGAGATGCTGTAACACTGCCAACTAGAGGCTTGAAAATATTTTATTTGAATTGGGGAGAAAAGCACTTCTTTTCAAGGACATTTTAATGTGATAAGATAGAGGGAGAATACAGTAAAATATTATTACAGGTGCTCTCTTGGACTCTTATCAATATCTCAACATTTGAGGTTTGGCTTTGAAGCTGCTGGAGAAGACAGTCATAATAAGAGCCTTGGATAAAGAAATAAAGTGCAGTGTACAGTGTATATATATATATATATATATACTTTTGAAACACCTACTCGCCAGCCTTTTTAGTTAATTTTAACTCTAGCATTTTTGCTTTTTATTTCAAAGGGAAAGCCTCAGAGTTTTTTCTTTTTTCTTCTCCTTCTTTGCTTCTTCCATCTATTTTAATTGGATTAGGGTCTAGAAGAACCTGAAGACCTTTCTTTTTCCTTTTTTCTTTTTTCTTTTTTGGCTTTGGGCTTTTTAATATTGGATTTTTTCTTTTTCTTTTTGATTTTTTGGACTATATTTGGTTACTATACCAGCTGGATTTAAAGTCAAAGAGAGCTTGAAGACTTGGAAATATTAAAATGAGCAGGAAGCCAAAATCATTCGGCGTTTTTGCTTCTACCTCTGCTTCCCCACCACTTGAAGGACAACTTTCAATTCAGACAATGTTGAAGCAAGATAAGGAACAAGAAAAAGTA
>BLBF01000004.1:17005394-17018101 GCA_015471245.1 Laticauda colubrina | reverse complement strand
AAAATATTGGAATGTGCTGAGATGAGTAGATTGACATTTGAAATTAGAGAACAAGAAGATAAACAATTTTATGAAATTTGGGGTTTTTTTTATCAATGGTTAGATGATAAAATACAATAATAGAGCATTAATATTATATATATGAAGAGTTTTTTAGGATTGATTTGTTATGATTATACGACAAATTGTTTGAAGTATTGTTATCTCGCAAAGCATGAATGATTAAAAGTATAGTCAGAAAAAAAAAATTTTTTTATTTTTTTCTTTAGTAATATTAGAATATGGATTGACAATATGAGTGGTTATGCAATATAATTGTAATTGACATTATAAAATGAATGCACAAAACTGATGAACCAACCGATACACCGGAAGTATATATGAGAGTAGATGTTTTTAATGTTTTGTATGTTTGTTTGTTTGTAGAAAATTAATAAAAACTTTAAAAAAAAAAAAAAAAAAAAAAGAAAGAAAAGATCCTTTTAAATATTTTTCAGACTCATCTGTGTGCTGGAAGACGGCAATATTTACATATTTATCAGTATTTAAGAATAGTCACATACTGCTTCCTTTTCTTCATTTCTTTTTAGCAGGACTGGGATTTTGAAAAGATCCACAGCCTTTTTTCCAAATAGATTAAGATCTTTTCCTGATTGCCCTATTCTTCATGTCCTGGAGTAAAATGATTCAGCATCTTTTGGGAAAATTATGGCAGTTTTAATTTTTGTGTGTGTAAGAGTCAGAAGCCAAAAATGGGGCTTCATCTCAGCATAGCTTTTTAATTTGTTTGCAAGATACCAGGAATTTGGATCAGTTTCTGCTCTGACAGAAGTCCTCATGCATGTGTGCACATGAGAGAGAAGGATTTCCTCTTGCTGTGCTTGTGCTGAAACAAAGTAGCTGAATGCACACTTAAATTTATAATGAAGTGTACACACTGTCAATACAAATCTTCATTAGCAGGAGTCCTTTGCTTTTTCAGGTTTGTATTTTGTATTTTAAAATGCATGTTTCCTCTTGAAACAAACTGTGGTTCCAACTGAACCAGCCGGTGATGTCTTTTCATCAACCATTTGCCCAGGAGACTTAGCGTAGAGTGATAGGTCTGTATGAAGGTGTCTCTGGGAGGGCTACCATAATGTTTCCTTTTCCAATTAAAACATGATTTGGAGCTTCTGCAAAATCTCAATAGAAATCTACACATTTATTTTTATGATATTTTTCTGCCTAATTAAGCAATAAATCACCCCTTAACTCATGAAAAACAGATTTAGAACAGGTGGAGCAGGCTAAAAACCCTTCTGGAGAGCCCAACTTGTCAAGGTGAGTCAAGAGCACTGGCCATAGGTTTTACTGGCATCAACAGGTCTCTGACTTAATGTCTCCCCCCCCCCCATGGGGTTAATCCAGTCACATAGATCTCAGTTCAGTTCCTACATTGCCAGGGTAATTAGCACCTGTGTGTCCCAGCAGGCATACTATTTGTGTCCTCTACATACTTGTGTCCTCTACATACTTTTCAGTACTTTGAAACAAAGATGATTAGGGAAAGAATTACTTTCCACAGTGATTTTTTCTCAGTCTTCTCCCTTCCCTGACTGAGATTCCATCTCTGCTCACAACTGAACATATTCTAATAAAGACCGCACAAATTTATGTTTTTGTTGTTGTTTTTGCCTTCTCTGTGTGTGGAGGACTCTGGGCCAGTCATCTGCTTTCAGCCAATCTTCTTTACAAGGTTACTGTTATGGAGGAAATCCGGAAAATGGCGTATTGTTATGAATAACACATTCAGTCCTGATAAGAAAACAAGAGCTAATGAAAGAAGAAAAGAAGATAGCAACAGCAGTAGCAATAGCACATAGATTTATATTGTGCTTTACAGTGCTTTATAGCCCACTCTAAGTGGTTTACAGAGTCACCATATTACCCTCAACAATTTGGGTCCTCATTTTACCCACCTCAGAAGGATGGAAGGCTGAGTCAACCTTGAGCCTGATGGGATTTGAACTGCCAAGTTGCAAGCAGCTGGGAGGCAGCAGAAGTAGCCTGCAGGACTGCATTCTAACCACTGCACCACTGTAGCTCATGGTAGGTATGCAGATGAACTATAAGCCATGTATAAAAACCACAATGATTATATCATATTAAGAAACGTAGAAACATAGAAAACTGAGGTAAGCAATGACCTAGGGGTCCATCGAGTCTGCCCTTTGAGTTTTTTGTTGTTGTTTTCTTTTTAATTAATCAATTTATAACAATAACAATAACAACAATAATAATTTTATTTTATTTTTTTTGTCAGATGAACACATGTTCAACCCAGCCATGTTTAAACTCCATTCCTAACGATTGATCTACTGTCTCCGCTGGAAGTTGGTTCCGAGCTTCTGCTATCCTTTCTGTAAAATATTTCTTTCTAACTTACTTTTGAATTTTATTACATCTTGGCCTAGCATGATGTTATAAACCTGGACCCGATCTGCCATCTTGGCATTCATTTGTTGAAGAATGTTGCATATTACCAGTAGTTTTGTGTTGCATTGCATTGCATTGTAAGCTGCCCAGAGTCTCTCCCAATAGCAAGATGGGGGCCTTTAAAGAAATATTACAAGTATATTAAACACAGGGTTTAAGAAATACACTGATTGTAATACGTTCACTAGTGACCCTGGAGTAGTTATTTAGCTTGCGTTACACATAATTCCAAGATCATATTGCTGTAATTTAACAGCAATGTAATTAAGAGTGGTGTGATTTGGGTCACTATTTTTCAATTTTTTTGAGACTTCCTACTCCCCTCCTTACTTTAGAAATTCCCTCCCAATGGCATAAATGGGCTAAAAAGTTTCAGCCACACTCTTTATTGGTGATGATAATGGAGGATTTCATATTCCTCTAAAAGATCTAGAACATGAGAAAATTATTGTTATTATTATTATTATTATCTCTAGGAGAAGGCGGAGCTTCGTCTCGGTGCTACAGCTGCGATCTCGGGGCTCTGAGATCGCAGCTGATATTTTCGCCCCTGGTCGGTCCTAACGGACCTAAACCATCCCGTAGAGACGGGGATTGTGAAGGGCACAGTCCCAGGATCCCAGAGATATCGCAAAATCTCTGGTTTGATCCGGGAGAAGCCCTTTTGCTGGCGGTGGAAAGGCAGCCTCCAAAGCTGCTGAAGTCGGGACAGCTCCGAAAAGAAAGTGGCTTGAGCGAGTGTGTGTCGGTTGGGTGAGAAACCTCTTTTGTATTGTAAATTGGTTGAGACCTGAAAGGATATCCTGAACAAAGAAGAAACCTGTGACTTTATTTTTGTTTGACTGGAATTGTTTGAGCGGCGTTTTTTAAAGTGATGTCAAATTGAGGCTTGGATTCTTTCCTTACTATTTCTTTTTCTGAGGACTTTAATGTGACTTTGTAGGTAACCAGATTGAATTTTTTCTTATATATATTTTTATGCTTCTTTTGATTTTTTAATTTTCTTTAGGATAGAGGCCCCCTTTGTTTGTTTTTTTCTTTTCCTCTGAGTTTTGTATACATTACTCTTCTTTCTGGCTGGGGGGGGAAAAAGTATTAAGAGATCTTGCAACACTGCCAACTAGAGGCTTGAAAGTACTTTATTTGAATTGGGGAGAAATGTATAAACACTCCTTCTCAAGGACATTTTAATGTGATAAGATGAGGGAGAGCACAGAAAAATATTATTACAGGTGTTTTCCTGGACTCTTATCAATATTTCAACACTTGAGGCTTGGCTTTGAAGCTGCTGGAGAAGAGAGTCATAATAAGAGCCTTGGATAAATAAATAAAGTGCAGTGTGCAGTATATATATATATATATATACTTGTGAAATCTCTACTCGCCAGCCTTTTTGTATATTTCAATTCTAGTAATATTTTTATTTTTGCTTTTTATTTTATCCTTTTTCTTCTTTGGTTTTGGGCCTTTTTACTATTGGATTTTTCCATTTTGGATCATAATTGGCTACTCTATCAGATGGATTGAAGGTCAAAAAGAATTTGAAGTTTTTTGAAGCATTAAAATGAAAAAAAAAAGTGAAAAAAAGAAGAAAGTGTTAAATGAAATAGACTGTGTGTATTTGGATTGTTTGGTGACTTTGGGACTTTTGGAAACTCTTATTTGAATGATTAAAATCATTTGGGTCGTTTAATTTTTTTTTTTTTTTTACAATGGCATCACTTATGGATGAACTGAAAACGGAATTTATAAAATATAAACAAGAGAAACAAGAAGGGAAGGATTCTTTTGGCTCTGTTTTTCATTTTTTAGAAATGGCAATTTCTACATATGAGAAACTACAAGAACAAGAAGATTGGGATGAAGAAGAAACTATCCTTAATGAACAAGCAACTTTATTTGGGGAAGAAAGGGGAAAGGGGAGAAAGAGAATGGAGAATGTAAGACTTAAAAAAACAACCAAAAAAGGGAAAAACAAGGTGAAAAGTGGACACAACATCAGAAAGCAACAGAAAAGAGGAATACATAAGAGGGTGGAGATTAAGAGACAAGGGGGTAAAAAGGGTAGAGTGGAGAAGCAAGGGAGGAAAGAAGGGAAGAGAAGCTACAAAGGTTTGAAACAAGATGTAAAGAAACAGAATTTATTTAGAGATAATGGGTAAACATATAACTGAAAAAGAGATTCTGCAAAGGTACATAAGACTGTGTTGTTGTATTTGTATTTGAAATAATGTTAGAAAATTGGAATAATATATGATTATAAAATGGGACAAAATATTTAATGTAACTTAGCGAAATTTTTTTTTAAATAAAATAAATGAAATCAAATATGAGAGAATTGAATTAAAGAAAAATGGGAACATTGTCATTGTATAATATTTTAAAATATAAGTGAAATAGGGGGAAGTAACTAAGCAAAATCTATAAGTGTTCCCATAGAAGCATGATACTTATTTAGAAAGGATTGTGTAAAATGTTTAAGACTTAAATGAATATTAATTTTAATGATATAATTTCAATTGCTATGGATTATTGTTTTAATTATATTATATATTTAAAAAATTTTTTTCTTGTTTTAAAATATTGAGTCTATCTTTAGAATGTACTACGCAGAATCCGAATGAAAATTATGTGTTATGTTAAGCTTTAAAACTAGGGGAAGGATAAGTATGACAAGGCATTATACTCCAATCAGTCATTACAGAAGAAATTTTGTGTTAATGAGAAAAGATAATAGACAGCTGAAACAGGACAGACAAAGGATATAAGTATAATGATTTAAATTGAGATGAAATAAATATAATAGAATTAAGAGAGTGAAAAGAGGGGAGAAGCTATATAGAAAATGCAAAATAGTAAATAAGAAATGGAATGCTATATAAAAGTAAGCATGAACCTGAATTTATGTCTGTACAAAAAGATGTAACTCGGGATCAAACTGCCGTCCAAAAAAATATTTTATTTTTTTTATGTTTTGTGTTTTGTTTGTATATGTTTGTTTGTTAAAAATTAATAAAATTCTTTTAAAAATAAAAAGAATGAAGACCCTCGTGCATTCCAGCACTTCATGAGGATGCCTCCAGCCATGTTTGATGAACTTGTTGAGCGTCTGAGACCCAGGTTGACCAAGCCGAGCACCAACTTCTGTCCCAGCCTGGACCCTGGACTGAAGGTGGCACTGACTCTGCACCACCTGGCCTCTGGAACCACATACAGAAACATGCAATATGGGTGGAGGGTGCCACACAATAGCATCAGCAAAGTAGTCAGAGAAGTGGTGCAGGCCATCATTGAAGAATACGTAGAGGAGCTCCTCCAGTGCCCCACCACTGAAAAAGGCTGGAGGAAAGTTGCAGAACAATGGTATCAGAGGTGGAAATTTCCCCACACCGTTGGAGCCATAGATGGGAAGCACTTGGCCTGCAAAGCTCCAGCCAACTCAGGGTCCTCTTATCACAACTACAAGGGCTTCTTCAGTATTATTCGCTTTGCCATGGTTGATGCTGACTACAAGTTCATGTACATCGATGCTTCAGGCAATGGGTCAGCTTCAGATAGCCAGGTATACAATGCCAGTGACCTCAAGGAGGGGCTGGAACGCAACCTCATCATGGGTTTTCCAGATCCAGACCCCCTACCCAATGACACACAAGACGTGCCCTACTTCATCGTGGGTGATGACGCCTTCTTCCTCAGAACCTAAGCTATGAAGCCCTACACTTCAAGATACCTCACCCGAGAAGAGAGGATCTTCTCTTCAACAGCACCCACAGACTGTGAGGAGCATCGTGGAAGCTTGCTGCATCCTGCACAATCTCATGCGCACCCGCTACCCAGTGTTGCAGAACAGGCTTGTGGACCGTCAACAAGGGAATGGGGACATGGAGCCTGGTGAATGGAGGCAAGGGTGAAACCTGATAGACACTGTGGATGTGCAAGGCCCCAACAGAGCCTCACGTGAAGGGAAGAAGCAGCGCAACCTCCTGAAACACTGGTGCAACTCCTCAGCAGGAGCAGTGGAGTAGCAAGACAGGATGGTAGATGGTTAATGGATGCTTCCTTAAGCCTGTCTCATAACACTGATGAGATTGTGCCATGTTTGTTGAGTGGTCCTACAATGAACAGGGCATTAATAAAGAGCTTTATTTATTTTGAAATGTGTTGATCAATGAATAAATTGTTATTGATAAAAAAAAGGCCATATGTGTGGCAGCTGGGAGGGTGGACCATACAGTCCCACTATGCTTGCACTGGAGGTTTATCAATTCCACAGCTATCCTTACCTATCCCACAACTATCCTTACCCATCCCACAACTATCCTTATCTATCCCATAGCTATCCTTACCTATCCCACAACTATCTTTACCCATCCCACAACTATCCTTACCTATCCCACAGCTATCCTTACCTATCCCACAACTATCCTTACCCAGCAAAATGAATCAAGTAAAGTGTCTTAAGCAAAGATAAAGTGAACAGGTAACAACTCAGTCTCTGGCACTATTCTCAGTCACTCTGAGGCATGTCCATGGTCTCAGCTGTCGAGCGGCCAGGGACTGTGGAGGTGGCTGGAGTGCTGGTCTGAGGCGCCATTGGGTGCTTGTCCCCGAGAGTACAACAGAGGATGGTGTGTTCAGGAATCTCTCAGAGAGCTGACTCAGTCCCTTGAGGTTGAGAGGCCCTTCATCAAGGACCTGGGATGTTAGGCACAATACTGATGACAGATTTTCTGTTGACGGGCTTGGCTGTGGGGTGGAGGAAGGAGGAGTGTAGTGGGGCTGTCTGATCTGCAGCTGGGTGAGGTGAGGCGTCTGTGGCGTGTGATGAACCTGGGCCTGGACTGGGAAGGTCTGCCTCTGCTGTGGGAAGTCCTGTTACTCGTAGCCTTGGTAGGTGATGGGCTGTTGAAAGCCATGGAAGGGCTGTGACATCGCCTGGGGTGGAGGAGCAGTCCTCGAGTGGGTTGGAGCAGGTTCAGCTGGGCCTGGAGGGTGGTGCAGCAGTGCTGTTATCTTCTCCTTCATCACCTGGTACTGGGCCTCGGGCAGGTCCACGAGGATGATCACATAGGTGATGAAGGACTTGCGGTTCGAGGATGGTATGTCGCTGTGGACCAGCTGAGAGAGAAGACCTGTGCTGGTTTTGATTGTGTCCCTGATCTCCAAGAGGACAGTGTGGCTCTGGCCCTCCAGTCTGCCTCTCTGCCTGCTTTCTGTGGAGGTGGAGCTGGGGGTGGGGGTGGTTTGGTCTCTGGCTGCTGCTTCTTCTTGCTCCATTTGAGACAGGGGATCCTCCACATCCTCCAGCATGGGGAGTGCAACTGTTGGGGGGGTCTCTGCCGTGGGGCCCTCCAAAGACACCTGCCTGGACACGGTAGCTGTCTCCTGGATGGGAGAGGAGTGGCTGTCTGTGGGCTGTCTGAGGGAGAGGGTTGACAGAGGGGCTGCTCCTCGGTGGCGGACCTCACCCTCCAGGAAGCTGCACTTGGCCATGACATACATCTCCCAGTCAGTGAACTTGACAGTGGCCTGGCCAGATTTCTTCAGGTGTAGCTTGCCATACCAGGTGTGCATGTGCTTCCATCATCCCAGGAGGACATCCGCAGTGTAGCCCAGGCTCTCTGCCTTGTTTCTCCAAGCTGCCTGCTTCCTCTTGGTGTCGCGATAGAGTCTTTGGCCCTTTCTCCACAGGTACTCGTTCTCCCTCAGCCATTCCAGCACCTCCTCCTCATGGTCCTTGGAAATGGAGTACTGTTTCCTCTCTCCCTTCTCCTTCCCTGGCCTCTTCCTCCCTCTGGCAGGGGCTTGAGCAGCAGGGCTTTGAGGGCCTTGGGGCTGGTCCACCACAGCAGCAGCAGTAGCAGTAGCACCAGCACCAGCAGGAGAAGCACCAGCAGCAGGAGAAGCACCAGCAGCAGCACCAGCAGCAGCACCACCAGCAGGAGCACCAGCAGGAGAAGCACCACCAGCAGCAATACCAGCAGCACCAGCAGCAGCAGCAGGAGAAGCACCACCACCAGCAGCAGGAGAAGCACCAGCAGCACCAGCAGCACCAGCAGAAGCACCAGCAGCTTCAGAGTCAGCGCCAGGGGGTGGTTTGATGGTTCTGTCCTTCTTGCCAGGGCTGGCAGGAGTAGGCACAGGCTTCCTCTTCTTCCCTGACTGACGAACCATGGTGTTCTTTCAAGATGTCTCTGGCAGCAGGTCTTTCCTCTGAATGGTGACTGCTTGCGAGCTGCATCCTTTTATATCCGCGGAGCTGACGCAATTCATCCTCCCCACATGCGCAGTGACTGCTTTGCATCCGCTATACATCCGCTATGCATCTGCTTTCTTCCTATAGGCATCCATGATGAATCCACGTCATCCGCTACGCATCCGCTCCTTCCGCTATGCGTCCGCTTCGCTATTCTCCGCCGGAAGCCCTGCAGATGTGTCATCCGCTTCCATCCACTGTCATCCGCTAGGCTTCCTACGAACATCCGCTTACCATCCTCGCTACATACTACCACCGCCTGTTCCTTTCCGTTCTTTTCCGTTCTGTTTATGCACATTTTCACCACTTTTGAGAGCAGCTAACAACGGATGGAGCCACCCCCAAAATTTTGTTCATCCGCTGTGTCCTTTTTGCATACATTTTGCATCCGTCAGCCAGTGTGACCTAGCCTTAATGCACTGTGTTAGAAGCTGATAGACCATGACATAAGTTCTAGGTCTGCCTTAGCCTTGCTCGGTGACATTGGGCCTGTCTCTCACAGCCCTAGGAAGGAAGCAGTGACAAACCACTTCCCAAAAACCTTGCCAGGAAAATGCAAGGACTACACTTGACACTTGCAAGGAGTCAAAATCTGTGTATGCCTCCTTCTGAACCTGATTTGTGGAGGAAGACAAGTCGGAGGTGGAGCCAATGGAGATTGAGGGAGCAGCTTCATTGGCTTTGGAGGAATGTGGGCATACCAAGTGTTGGAACAGGCTGAGTCAGGATTGGGACGGTTTGTAGGCAGGGAGGAATGGAGGCAGGATGACCAAGAGAGGGAAAGCAGTGAACATGAGGAGTGACAGAACTCAGGTGATGAGCAAGGAGCACTCTCTCCTGATCCCTGATACAGAGTAGAGAGAAGTTGGGAATAGCACAGACTGATCTGATGATTTGGGAGGAGAGCACCCTGCCCCTCTTCACAAGGCACACCTAGGGATTGAGTTTTACAGAGATGCTGTGGGGAGGGGCATTTGCCAGGAACAAATGCTGAATTTATGGAGTGCTGTGTGCCATTGCCGGTGTTTGGAGTTTCCTGGACTTCTTGCTTTATTTCTTGCTTCCTGGATTAACTGCCTTGTTCCTTTGCTTCCTGGACTCATTGGCTTATTCACTTGTCCTGCTGGATTTCTTGCTTTGTAGCCATTGTACTCACATTATTGTGCTGGACTACTTGCAGCCAGAGGCTGCTGAAGGTGTGTGTGGGTGTGTGATCACTTTGCTCTGGGACTTGCCATCAATGTGGGAGTGTTTGGGGGAAAGTTGGAGTGATAAAGGGGCAGTTTGAATAATCAATTGACTGTGCTGCCTCTGTGCCTTGCCCTGGGTCATTAAAATCTGATTTGAAGGTGCATATGTGTATGCATGTGTGCATGCACACACATATACACTTACTTTGTACTAATATGTTTCAGGACCTATGGGCAATAATTTTTGCTTACCAGAAGGGTATGTTCCCCTTTTTGTGTATGTTGTCAGACATCTCTTCAGTGCAGGCCCAGTGCTGTTTTTCATAGTGGCCACTGTGCCTTGGGCTAGAAGCTAAGCATGTAGCAGTTAGCTCTGTGGATAGGTTGCAAATTGATTATTTACAAATTAAGGAAGAAGACTTTCATGTAGCCTTATGAGGGAATTTACTTGTACTCCCTGAAAGAGCTTACTGAGATAGATTAAACAAACATAAAATAAAAATTGTGTTATAACACGATCCCTAAATAGAAATTTCATGCATAGAGGCATCATACAAACAAGTTCTCAATCTTGGATATAGGGAAATCAAAAATGAAGACTGTAATATTTGTCTTCAGAGCAATTTTACCCAATCTGAACCCCTATGGAGTTTTATAACTCCTAGCTAGCACAACCTTTACAGGCTGATTATTCTGGGGAAACAGTTACAGAAATATCTAACTAATCGCTGTTGGCAAAGGAATGTTATTGTAAGCTAGAAAAACATTTTTTTATATTCTTAATTGAGGGAAGAATTGGCTTTATCAAACAACAATGTGAGGTGTTTCCATCTACCATCCAGCAACACAATGGAAAATGAAGAGTTTATATTGCATTTGTTTCTTTGAAATGGAAGTTGACAAAATGCACCACTGAGTCGAAGGACATGTTAGTTCTAAATCATTGTTGAAATTGCCCATACTGATTTTCAGCTTAGACTCTAAGGGTAAAAAGCAAGATATGGAAAAATAATGATAGCTTCATTGGAAGTGGAAGTGCCATGGTGGTGCAGTGGTTAGACTGCAGAATTGCAGACTAACTCTGCTGACTGCCAGCAGTTCAATTCTCACCAACTCAAGGTTGACTCAGCCTTCCATCCTTCTGAGGTTGGTAAAATGAGGACCCCGATCATTGGGGGCAATATGCTGATTCTGTAAACTGCTTAGCCTGGGCTCTATGAAGCGGTATATAAGTGCTACCGCTATTGTGACAACTTGTAGAATTAGTAATGAATTACCATTATTGGCCTTCATGAATTATCTTACATATCTGCTTAGTTTGTGTTGAAAATGCTGGATTGTCACTTCCTGGGATGCTTCGAGATTTGGTGAAAGATGGTAACACTGACATTTGGTATTTATAAGCTCAACAAGAACTTGAGAAGAACCTGCTTGATGAAGCAAAGGCATGCAATCTATATAATTAGAAGTTCCAGGAAGTTCCTAAAGAAAGCATCTTGAGGTGATGATATTATATCCTGTGTGGGACATGTGATCCATTAAATCATTACATTCTGGAAGCCTGCAATAGTGGTGAATATCTGTAGAATATCTGTAGCATACGGGAAGCCCTTATCAGATCAGACTTTATGTCTCAACCTGGCAGCCTGAGATGGCTTGCAGAGTATCTGATTTCCCAATATAAAAATGAATGCTTATTGCTTCAGTTCTTCTTCCTGCTTCCCCCCCACCCTTATGTCTGTCTTATGGTAGCACCTTGAGCAGGGAAGGTCAACACTTCTCATGGGAAAGAAAAGATACTCTTCAGTGGATCAGCCAAAGAGGATAACCAAAGGGGATAAAGTCAAGTGGAAAGCAAAATTAATCCATTGTATCCAATGATTCATTGTGTGGTGATAAGGTCTTCTTAACCTATCAGCTACCTCCAGTGGTGAGTGTCCTCCTTGGAGCTCCAGGGCAACCAGCAAAGCTAGGTTTTGATATCCTTCTGGAAGGTCAAAAGGAGAAGCTTGACAGCTTCTCTATGAAATCTTCCTCTTCTCTCCCCAGACAAGTTTCAAAGAGGGCTAGGTTGACTGCATTCACTACATCAGTTCTTCCTAGCAACATTTTTCATTCGGTTGTGTTCAAACTTTGCTAAAGCCCATGTCACACTGCCCCACGGATGCAAAAAGGACACAGCGGACGAGCAAAATGTTCCATCCGTTGTTATCCGCTCTCAAAAGGGGCAAAAATTTGCATAACTGGAGCGGATAACACAGATGCGGGGAGGATGCAGGGCGGATGCAAAGCGGATGTGGAACGGAAGCCCAGCGGATGGAAGTGGATGAGAGCGGATGGCGCATCCGTTAGGCTTCCTGGGGGCCTCAGCAAAGCGGACGCGGAACAGATACAGCGGATGCACAGCGGATGCACAGCGGAAGCCTAATGGATGCCTGGCGTTAATTGCGCATGCGGGGTGGATGCATTGCATCAGCCCCACGGATATAACGGAAGCAGCTCAGAAGCAGGTCTCCATTCAGAGGAAAGACCTGCTGCCGGACGGATTGGCTGCCTTGCCTGCCCTGCCTGCATGTCTGCCTGCCAGCCTTGCTGCCAGCCTCCCTGCCAGCCTTGCTGCCAGCCTCCCTGCAAGCCTTGCTGCCAGCCTCCCTGCCAGCCTTGCTGCCAGCCTCCCTGCCAGCCTTGCTGCCAGCCTTGCTGCCAGCCTGCCTGCAAGCCTTGCTGCCAGCCAGTCTGCCTGCCAGCCTTGCTGCCTGCCTTCCTGCCAGCCTTGGTTCATG
>BLBF01000004.1:16987877-17005384 GCA_015471245.1 Laticauda colubrina | reverse complement strand
TGTAACAAAGTCCTTTCAGCAGCCACAATCATTCTGCAACAGTGCGAAGCCATCTGCAGGCTCTGTGAACTCTACTGCAAGAAGAAAAGGAGCCACCCAAAAAGAGTCTGGATCCGAAGATGGTTCGCCAGAAGAGCAGAGGACGGACTGTACAACAAGCTGATGGTGGAGCTCAGGAACGAAGACACTCGGGCGTTCCAGAACTTCATGAGGATGCCTCCAGCCATGTTTGACGAAGTTGTGCAGCGGCTGACACCCAGGTTGACCAAGGCAAACACCAGCTTCCGGCCCAGCCTGGAACCTGGGCTCAAGGTGGCACTCACTCAGCACCACCTGGCCTCAGGGACCTCCTACAGGAGCATGCAGTA
Organism: Laticauda colubrina; assembly: GCA_015471245.1. Classification (NCBI taxonomy): domain Eukaryota; kingdom Metazoa; phylum Chordata; class Lepidosauria; order Squamata; family Elapidae; genus Laticauda; species Laticauda colubrina. The sequence goes on along the minus strand of BLBF01000004.1, from coordinate 17,005,016 downwards.
GGGCTGGAGGGTGCCATCCAACACCATCAGCATTGTGGTCAGAGAAGTGGTGCAAGCCATCATCGAAGAATACAAGGAGGAGCTCCTCCAGTACCCCTCCATTGATGAAGGATGGAAGAAAGTTGCAGAGCAGTGGTATCAGAAGTGGAACTTACCACACACCGTTGGAGCCATAGATGGCAAGCACGTGGCCTGCAAAGCGCCAGCCAAGTCGGGGTCCACTTATTTCAACTCCAGTTTCTTTCTTGGATGCCTTCAGTGAGCACCCACAACTTCTGAAGGCAAACCATTCTGTTGGTTAATTGTTCTCACTGTTAAGAAATGTTTCCTTGGTTCTAGGTTGTTTTTCTCCTTGATTTGCTTTCATTTGGACTCAGTCCACTTCCTGAGTTCTCACATACTCTAAATATGTAGCCCAAAAGTCCTCCATTCAACTTCATGAACATATGCAGGTAACATATGAAGAGGAACTAGGTGCATTGATAGAGTTAAGCTTGGCGAGAAGTGCTCAGTAACGATGGAAAAATTAGTCTCGAGAAGAGAGATAAGTCATAAGCTGTTTTGACAAATCAGAATTGGATGTTTGTTTCCACTGATGAATGCTTGCATTTTAATGTGCATCTTGTGGCTGTAATTTGCTTGGGCACCTTTTGACATCATTAGATTTGCATTCGACACTGATGTAGCACACTTGAAACATAATCAACAAGCTGCGTATTCAGAAACCCCAGGTAGCTCATCATTTCTTTAAACCATGAATAGCAAAAATAATTAACATCTTCCATTTTTTGGGAAGATTCTGAATTAGTAAAGGATTCTGCCTATTCCTGAGGGCATCTGCTAAAATTTAATGTGTTTCAGTTACTGATGTGCTCCTGTATTTTTTTTTTTCTTGGAAAAAGAGAAAAAAAGAGCAAAGTTCAGTGAGACTGCCTTGCTAAGATTAACAATACAGATAATCCTTGATTTATGAGCACAACTGAGCTCAAAACTTGTGTTGCAAAGTGAGACATTTGTTAAGTGAGTTTTGACCCATTTTGTGACCTCTCTTGCCATAGCTGTTAAGTGAACCACTGCAGTTGTTAAGTTAGTAACATGGTTGTTAAGTGAATCTGGCTTCCCCACTGACTTTGCTTGTCAGAAGGTTGCAAAATGTGATCACACGACCCTGGGACACTGCAACCATCATAAATACGAGTCAGTTGTCAAGTATCTGAATTTTGATCATGTGTTGCAATGATCTATAGCAGGAGTCCCCAACCACCGGGCCCTGGACCGGTCCCGGTCTGTGAATCATTCTGTACTGGGCTGCAAAGAATGAATAATCGTGATTAAAATATATATAAAAATATGTTTTTAGTAAAGAAATAGTAAAGAAGCCCTTTACTATTGGGGAAGAATTGATTTTGCTGGTCCTTGAAAAAGTGTTTCTGCGTGAAACTGGTCCCTGGTACAAAAAAGGTTGGGGACCACTGGTCTATAGATTACTGCCCAAGAAAGTCTGTTTTATGGCCATGAGCCAAGGAAAGTGGCAAAGTTCCATCTGGCAAAGAGCCATGGTAGTGCAGTGGTTAGAATGCAGTACTGCAGGCTACTTCTGCTGACTGCAGTTTGAGTCTCACTGGCTCAAGGTTGACTCAGCCTTCCATTCTTCTGAGGTCAGTAAAACGAGGATCCAGACTATTTGGGGCAATATGCTAACTCTGTAAACTGCTTAGAAAGGGCTGGAAAGCAGTATATTAATCTAAGTGCTATTGCTATTTTAATTCAAGATTGGATGGATTGTATTGCATTGCATTGCACTGCATGCACCATATTTAGCTGCTTGGCTCCTTAGAGTGCCATTATAGAATATTGACCCTGATCTTATCCCCAGAAGCTAAGCAAATCTGCTTACTCTTGTTTTTTCAATTCTGTTCACATATCTGCATTCTTCTCTCAGGTCCCTCTTCTCTGCCTTCTCTTGATTGATTTTTAAAAACTGCCTTCCTATGCTCTGTACATGTGGTGCTTGGGATGATAGGCAATTGGAGGACCCAACTCTGCAGCCTCTTTTGACTTTGGGGGATTAACTGCAGACTCTCCATTGATTCGTTTTCTAAAATATCCCTGGGGAAATACTGGATACCTTTTGGTCACAGGCTCATTGTGTTTTAGCTAAAGAAAAGGTGATTATTCACCCATATTAGCTAAAAGTAGGAGCTTATGCAAGAATAATATATCCTGGCAGAAGGTAAAGAAGCAGCAGCTGCTAGCTTTCTAGCAATCGGAGGAGCAGGGATACCATAGCCATTGGAGGAGCAGGGGCACAATACAGTATAATTATATGGTGCCCCTTCTCCAATCGCTAGAGAGGAAGCAGCTGCTTACTCTCTACTTTCTCCATCTGCCAGCATGCAGCTTCTAGCAGTGAGTAATAAAGCTGGGGTCGGGGAGCAATAAGGATGTGTGTTGTTGAGCAACAGTGCAGATAGATGATGATGAGGCTAGCTCGACAGACAGTGGCAGGTGTGAAGACAGGTCACTGCTGAGAGCATATCGATCAGCCACTGCCAATGACATGGAATGGCAGTGAAGGAAGAGGAAAGTGTTTTCAAAGAATGCTCTGGCTTGGATTTTAAATATAGCAGTGAAAATAATCAGAATCAGAACAGAGTTGGAAGGGACCTTGGAGGTCTTCTAGTTCAGCCCCCTGATCAAGCAGGAGATCCTATACAATTTCAGACAAGTGACTGACAAGTCTCCTCTTAAAAAAACTTCCAGTGATGAAGCAAGCTGTTATACTGGTTAATTGCCCTCACTGTTAGGAAATGTCTCCTTAATTCCAGGTAGCTTCTCTCCTTGATTAGTTTCCATCCATTGTTTCTTGTACTGCCCTCTGGTGCTTTGAAAAATAAATGGACTACTCATCTTTGTGGCAGCCTCTCAGATACTGGAATATTACTAACATGTTTTCCCGGGTCTTTCTTTTCTCTAACTAGCCAAGCCCAAATCCTGCAACTGTTCTTCATATGCTTTAGTCTCCAGGCTTTTAATCATCTTAGTTGCTCTTCTTTACACTTTTTCCAAAGTCTCAACATCCTTTTTGTAATGTGGTGACCAAAATTGGATACAGTATTCCAGGTGTGATCTTACTAGGGCTTTATAAAGTGGTACTAATACTTCATGTGATTTTGATTCTATGCCTTTGTTTATACATCCAAGGATTGTATTGGCATTTTTAGCTGCTGCCACACACTGCTGACTCATTGTTTAAGTGATTGTCCTAGGACTCCAAGATCCCTCTCACAGCTACTGCTTTTGAATCAGATAAAAATAGGCAATGGATAATCTTCCAAATTTAATTCCCAGTTTGGCCAGTGATCAGGAGTGATGAGGATGCTAGCCCAGTCCCAGATAAAACAGTCTGGGTCTTAAAAGAGAATGTAGAATATTTTTATCCTGCTTCCTTAGGTACAGGTCTATGCAGCCTTCAAGAAGCACTGGAAGAACCATTTTAGCTTCTTGGATGCACCTGACCAACAACTGTTCATGCTCAGTGGCATCCACTAAGGAAAGTCCATGTGTCAACATTGTCAAGTAAGAAGATGAAGAGGTCTGATACAAGCCCCACCCATTTCAAACATGGATACAATGCACCAGAAGTGATATTCAGCCAGTACGGACAAGTTCTAGAAAACCTGTAGTGGAAATTTTGAGTAGTTCCGAGCACTGGCAAATACCACCTCTGGTTGGCCCTGCTCCCATCTATTCTCTGCCTCCTGAGTCCCAGTTGATTGGTTGGGTCTTCTTTTGTTGCCCTGCACAGGAGAAGGGATCTGGAAATCAGGTTAGTAGGGTGGGAAGGGAATACTTTCTTGCTTTTTTTATTGAAAGAAGAAAACCTCCATGCAATACCTCCAAAAATTACTAAGTTTTAAAAAACAACAACCCAGCCAACCAATCAACCTTGGGACAGAACCGAGGGCAAACAGAATAGAAAAGAAAGAAAAAGAAAAGATGAAAAAACACCCTCTTAATTGTCAATAAGAAAGACAAACAAGTCCGGAGAGTGGATGTGGCTGGATATAGCAGAAGAGAAGAGAAAGAACTGGTGAAAATCACAAAGAAGTAAAATGACTATGGCAAAAGAGACCAAATACAATAATAGGCACCTAGAATGTAATCCCAAAACTTCTGGAGCACCATTTGAACACCATCAGCATTTAACAAAATCCTCAACTGTCAATTGCAAAAGGCATTTGTACAGGTAGTCTTTGACTTCCAACCACAATTGAGCCCAAAAATAGATGTTGTTCAATGAGACATTTCTTAAGTAAGTTTTGTCCCATTTCTAGCCACAGTTGTTAACTGAACCACTGTAGTTGTTAAGTTAGCAACATGGTTGTTGAGTGAATCTGGCTTCCCACTGACTTTGCTTATCAGAAGGTTGCCAAAGGGGATTGCGTGACCCCAGGATGCTGCAAATGTCATAAATACGAGTAAGTTGCCAAAGCATCCACCTGTGGATCACATGACCACGGGGATGCTGCAATGGTTGTAAGTGTGAAAAATGGTGATAAGTTGCTTTTTTCAGTGCTGTTTTGTAACTTTGAACAGTCACTAGATGACCTGTTATAAGTCGAGGATGATCTTGATTTGGAACAGCTTATATCCTGTGATGATAATTGTAACAGTATTCAACAACAACACCTGCCTCTCCTAGGTCTTTGGGAAGGACTTGATGAGTGGATAAAAATGCCATATCCCAGTCTAAACATCTGGCTGACTGTGTGGGCAACCAAAAGGTTGTTGTAGTGGGGCATGCTAGGATTGAGGAAAATCAATTGGGGGAAAATTACAGAGTACTGGGACTTGCAGTTGAATGTTTTTGGAAAAAGAAAGCCATTGTTTTATCAATCGTGACTGCAGCCTTAGGAGCAGAAACTAAAGGACTCCCTTGATATATGGAAATACTGAATTTATTGAACCTGAACACCCTAAATTTTACATACACAAAAAAGCATCCTGCTTTGAACTGCCTGTATTCCTAGATGCTACCTTAATAATTCTTAGGTTTTGGGTTGGGACTTGAATTAAGTTTCTACCAGTCTTAGATTGTGAATCTAACTATAGATTAACCACGCACAACAATAATAAATTTCTTGGGTTCTCCGAGTTTGATTGTTTTCCTGCAGATGTTTCATTATCAGGCTAGGTAACAATTCAACCTGGAGCTACAGTTATATTTTACTTTCAGAATAATTCCTTAGATTTATACAGGTGTCAAATCAGAAGACTTAAGGCAGTGTATGGAGTTAAAAACACCATAAAGCACAAAGCCAAATATGCAAATACAGTGCATGAGGGAAATATACAATATAAATGATAAACAATGTCCTGATCCGAATTAATTTACTTTTCCTTTCCCTCTTCTTCTCTTCCCCTAGAGGAAAAACTAATAAAATCAGTTTGTCAGCCGTGGCCATTAAGGAATATGGTTTGTCTTCCAGTGAAGTATAAATGGAAACTGTAGTGCTTGAATGGGATAAAGGGTCATGTGAGCCACCTTCTTGAATCTCCAAAGGAAACATGAAGCTGTTTGATCAATGAAACCCTGGATGCCTTTTTGCTAGATCAGCCATCTTCAAATGCAATTTTCTAACAACATTTTGATGGCCTTTCCCCCATAAATGGAAATGATTTGCATATAGCAAGCAAACATATCAACAAAACAAGACCAAACAATCCAGGCTAGAATAGCAATTGCACTTATATACTACTTTACAGTGTTTTACAGCCTTCTCTAAGTGTGTACAGAGTCAGCATATTGCCCCCAACAATTTGGGTCCTCATTTTATCAACCTTGGATGAATGGAAGGCTGAGTCAACCTTGAGCCTGGTGAGATTTGAATTGCTAAATTGCAGGCAGCCAGCAGTCAGCAGAAGTAGCCTGCAGTACTGCACTCTAACCACTGCGCCACCATGGCTCATGCTTTTCATGTTGGTCTTAAGAGTGCCCATGCATTTTGATCTTAAAGAACTTTCAGGAAGAATGTACGCCAAGCCTCAATATGCTAGGCATCAAATATTCTTCCTCTTAGTTCTTTAGCATCATCTTGATTCGTGCAAGCAGGCTAAAAACAAGGGAGATGAAATTTGGAGCAAACTCAGAAAAAAAAGTTCAAATTCCTAAGCAGAAGTAGTGAGATTTGGCATCATCTTGCAGTGATAAATGAGCCTTTGCAGAAGTGAAAGGTTACCCGTGGGCGTGTGAACTTCAAGAGGTTTTGGAGCTAAGGGCTTATGCCTGGGTTTAGATGGAACTGGAAAGGTATCAGATGTCAGATACAAACTCTATGAGCATCACAGATGGTCTTTCTATCTATGTTTCATTGCGAGATTTATTGTGTGTGTTCTCTGTTTCTTATGCTAACCCACTCTTCTCCCTGTTTCAAAGGAAATGGAATTCTTTGCCATCTGGAAAGCTGTGTAAAGTCGGCTTGTCGGGAAACATTTTTTTAATTGGAGGAGAACACTTATTTTAGGGTCCTCCACAGGATGCAGGATGAGATGCTAAGATTCACTTGAGGGTTTGTTTTTTCTTCAAAAAAAAAAAAAAGCAGGAAAAGAATGTTAAGGTTATTGGCTGTTTCTTGAGCCCATTCTAGTTCTGATTAAATGTACTATATTTAACAAAGCAATAACAAATATAAAATAACAGCAACAATAATGGCAACGTATGCTTTTAAATACAAAAGTCCTTCTAGCACTAATCCGGCTGTGAAGGGTTGCAGCTACAGAAATCAGATGAAAAGAATGCTAAAGATCTTTGTTAGAGATCAGATCAGAAGTGAGGAAATTCACTTCTGGTGGATTTTTAAAGATGTCATAAAAAAATAGCATGAAAACAAATTATTATATTTATAATATATATAAAATTGTGTGTGTGTGTGTGTGTGTGTGTGTGTGCTGTTCAGCTTCCTTCGGGTATTATTATTAAAAAAAATAGCAGCCATCCTGAGGAACCCCAAAGACAAAATTGACCTGGAAAACCAAGGCATATACGAAATTCCCTGTACATCATGCCTGGCCACATACATTGGACAGACCAATAGAAGAATAAGTACCCGCCTAGATGAACACAAAAATGCAGTAGAAAAGCTGGAACACACCTCCTCACTAGTCCAACACATGAAAACCACAGGTCACAACATCAACTTCAATGGCACTAAAACCCTAGCCACTATAGAAAACCCCAACCACAGAATCATTAGAGAAGCCATAGAGATTGAAAAAAGACCTGACAGCATGAATAGAAGAGATGATTCCACCAGACTGTCAATCATTTGGAAACCTGCACTCTCAAATAGAAAGATCCCCACACCACAAGCCAGGCAAACACCTGGGCAAAAACAGACTCCCTCTGATAGCTCCAACTCAAACACCCCCCCACCAGGCACCCAGGTGAAACCCAGCTTGCTAATGAATAGCAGCTTGCTAATGAAGAGCAGCCGTCCTTTCACACGGAGCCAAGCTGCACTGAAAGCCTCCAACACAAGAACAGAGTGTTGCCAGCCAATCAAAGCCACAAAACAGACAGAAGAAACCAGAAACACCAATCAATCAAACTCCAAGTCCAATGAACACAGACCCAGGCTCCTAGCCAATCAGAATGGACCAGCCTCAAATTTGAAACCAGGAACTAACTCTATACAGAAGCCTGAAGATGGCAGATGAGATTCTGCTGAAACGTTGCTACAACTTTAACAGAACTACAATGACGTGGGATAATACCCGAAGGAAGCTGAACAGCACACATGTAAGTACCCGCGATAACTTAAATATATATATATATATATATGTATATATATATATATGTATGTATGTATGTATGTATGTATGTATGTATGCATGTCACATTGTATTTCTACCTGACAATGTATTAAAATAATATGCTAGCATGCCCATTTCAGATGACTTTAGCAAACTCATCACCCGCAGGCCTTATGTGTCACATGCTGGCCATGCCCACACCCAATTTAGCAAAGGGGGAAAAAGTCCCGATATGTCACATGACACCACCACAAAATGTGAGTTTGTCATCCCTGAGCTACAGGATGCAGAGTTGGACTAAGAAAAGATTGGAGGTCCCGCTTGGAACAGCCATAGTGAAAATCAAATGAAATATCTGATGAAACAATCACTTTGGATATTAACCAAAGTTGAATACGATGATAAAGTAAAAAAATGAATATTTTGTTTGGTATAATTTATATTTATAATGAGTATCATGTTATAATGCTGGATTAGCAGTGGAGAGACCTAGTCCTTCATATCCCTTAGGCATATGAAATGGATTATGGGACAATTAGCCTCTCAGACTAAACTAGGAAGTAAAAAAAACCCATCTATCTACTAATTAACACTGGACAAGCATGGTAGATTATGGGTCTACCAAACACACACTTAATCTTAGCTAAAAGCCTGAGGAGTGATCGAATAGGATCCAGTGAAGAGCCCTTCCTCTTGTAGAAGATTGACTTGGCCTGAAAGTATTTATAAAATATATTTTGACCTTACCATATGGAAGAAGATGTTAACATTGCCCTTTTCTCTTATATATCTTTCTATCACTTTGCAGCTCCCCGATAGGAAGGAGCACCTATGTTAACCTGATTCTGCATTTAATGGAAGCATGAGAATTCAGAGAATCTGCAGTTGGCTGGAGAGATGATTATATAAGAGAAGCCAGACATTCATATATATGTCAACTGTCTTCTAACCAATTTGTGTGTTGGAAGCCAGATTGCTATCAACTCGTGTATTTCTACATTTTTTTTTAATCCTTGACAAACTGAAGATTGTTCAAAAGTAAACTCAGAGGAACATTTTGACACACATTACATTATAAGCATTACCCTAATATTAATTGCAGCTACAACCTCTATATTATTACTCTGATCTGAGCCTCAAACAGTCAATTAACCTGTTTAATTAAAAGGTCAATTAACAGGTCCCAATAAAGGCAGAGACATTTCTTCCTTATTCTGTCTCTGTTGTTCCTGTAAGAAAACAAAAGGGATATACAAAGAATATTTTGATTTATTCAGTCATCTGTCCAGCATTGTTTTGGCAAGGAAAACATTTTAATTTTTAAAAAATGCATGTAAGGATAGAAATTATATTTAATTCTTATGTAATTTTATCAGATTTTCTCTGTATAACATTTTGCAAGAAGGTGGTACAAAAATTATATAAATAAATGCACAAATAAATAAACTTTCAAGAATATTTTCAGTCTCAAAATTTAGATTTTTTAAAGGAAAAATGTGAGCATTTCAAGAATGTACATCACTCTAACATTTTGTGTTTTTTTCTGTGGTTGTACATAAATACAGAATGCACAAAGCCATGTCATCATGTGCTTGGCATGGAATGCAATATTTTCTCCAGCAACAGGTCTTTGTTTATTTCCATTTAATGATTCTGTATTTATCTAGAGCGTGTTTCACAGTGCAAAGGGAATACTCCCATCCATCTGCCTGGGAGAATCAGGATGAAATTATTTTGGTTATAATACTGTAATGAGATTACTAAATCAATTTTGGACTTCTTTTTCTTTGTAGTAATTTTATGGAATAATACAATTAAAAAATGAGAACTAATAGAAAAAATAAAAGTGCAAAACAGAAGAAAAAATAGAAAAGGAAGAAAAAATAAGAACATAATAAAGAAAAAAGAATACATAAAGAAATAACTTCCCCCTTCATGACAACAAGCATAAATAATTTTAGAAACTCATCCTTTCTTAAAATACAACAAATGATCTCTTCTCATATCACATTTCTTGTCTATCAACAAATTTTTAAGCTTTGTCATTCAGCCCTGGTCACCAATAATTAAGGATTGCCAGAGATGATAACATATCTACTTTAATCTTAATCAAATAAACCAACTTTATATTCCTTCCCCTTATTTTGAAAAATCTTGATCCTTAATCCCTTCAGATAATGTCTTAAGCCCAAGTCACACTGAACCAATGGATGCAAAGAGGATGTAAAACGGACAAAAAAGCTTGCCATCCATTGGAAAATGCGATGTACTCACTGCCTCCATTTTGCTTCCTCTCTATCCATCCAGCATCCGTTTATGGACGTTTCATCCGCTCCAAAAGTTTTGGGCTGCCCAAAACTTTTGAGCGGAAAATGTATCTAGTTCGTCTGTTCTGCATCTGCTACACATCCGCTACGCATCCGTTACGCATCTGTTACACATCCACTATATCCGCTTGGCATCCGCTACGTATCCGTGCAACTCGCATCCGCCCGGACGCAGGGAGGAAGTGGAACGGACGCAGAATGGATGCAGAACAGATGCAGAACGGATGCAGCACAGAAAAAAAGCGTTTAAAATGGAAAAAACGTTAGCAGAGGGGACCTATCTCGGATATTAAGGATGTCTGCAGGATGCCTAGAGGATGCCTAGAGGATGCAAAGAGACAACTATACTGCCTATAAAAAGGGGGAGCAACTCGCCTGCATCTCACTTTCAGAACAGCAGCCAAGCTGTGCCGACCTCTGCAGCCTTCATCTGACTCTTCCTCTTCCACAGCATCCAGTCATGTCCATGGATTGTGACAAAGTCCTTTCGGCAGCCACCATCCTTCTGCAACAGCGAAACCATTTACAGGCTCTATGAACTCTACTACGGGAAGAAAAGGAGGCACCCAAAAAAAGTCTGGGTCCAAAGATGATTCACCAGAAGAGCAGAGGACAGACTGTACAACAAGCTGATGGTGGAGCTCAGGAGCGAAGACACTCAGGCGTTCCAGAACTTCATGAGGATGCCTCCAGCCATGTTTGATGAACTTGTGCAGCAGCTGACACCCAGGTTGACCAAGTCAAACACCAACTTCTGGCCCAGCCTGGAACCTGGGCTCAAGGTGGCACTCACTCTGCGCCATCTGGCCTCCAGGACCACCTACAGGAGCATGCAGTATGGCTGGAGGGTGCCACCCAACACCATCAGCATTGTGGTCAGAGAAGTGGTGCAGGCCATCATCGAAGAATACAAGGAGGAGCTCCTCCAGTACCCCTCCACTGAAGAAGGATGGAAGAAAGTTGCAGAGCAGTGGTATCAGAAGTGGAACTTCCCCCACACCGTTGGAGACATAGATGGCAAGCACGTGGCCTGCAAAGCTCCAGCCAAGTCGGGGTCCACTTATTTCATCTCCAAGGGCTTCTTCAGCATCATCCTCTTCGCCATGGTCGATGCAGACTACAAGTTCATGTACATCGATGCTTCAGGCAATGGGTCATCTTCAGATGCCCAGGTATACAATGCCAGTCACCTCAAGGAGGGGCTGGAAGGCAACCTCATGGTGGGCTTCCCAGATCCAGACCCGCTGCCCAACACCAAGCAAGATGTGCCCTACTTCATCGTGGGGGATAACGCCTTCTCCCTCACAACCTCCCTCATGAAGCCCTACACCTCCAAATACCTCACCCGTGAAGAGAGGATCTTCAACTACAGGCTGTTCAGGGCAGGATGGGTGGTGGAGAACATCTTTGGCATCCTGGCCAACAGGTTCCAGGTACTTCTCACCACCATGCAGCATAGCCCAGAGACCATGAGGAGGATCGTGGAAGCTTGCTGCATCCTGCACAATCTCATGTGCACCCTCTACCCAGTCTTGCAGAACAGGCTCGTGGACCTCCAACAAGCCAATGGGGACATGGAGCCTGGGGAATGGAGGCAAGGACGAAACCTGATAGACACTGAGGATGTGCAAGGCCCCAACAGAGCCTCACGTGAGGCGAAGAAGCAGTGCAACCTCCTGAAACACTGGTGCAACTCCCCAGCTGGAGCAGTGGAGTGGCAAGACAGGATGGTAAATGCTTAATGGATTCTTCCTTCAGCCTGTCTCATCACACGGATGAGATTGGGCCATGTATGTTTGGTTGGCCTACAATGAACAGGGCGTTTAATAAAGAGTTGTGTTTATGTTGACATGTGTGGATAATTATTACATTATTATTGATAATAAAGGGCCATAGGTTTGGCACCTGGGAGGGTGGACCATACAGTCCCACTATGCTTGCACTGGAGGTTTATCTATCCCACTGCTATCCTAACCCATCCCACAGCTATTACCCATTCCACAGGTATCCTAACCCATCCCAAAGCTATCCTTACCCATCCCACAAGCATGCAAAGGCTTAAACCATTTCTGAAAGTTTCCACCAAGACTTTATTAAAAAAAGAAAGCAAGTGTGTGAATCATAAATAGACTTTATTAACAGCAAGCTATAAAACAAAAATGAGTCTCTGGCACTCCTTTTGGTCGCTCAGTCTCAGGGGTGAAGGGTCCAGGTGCTGTGGAGGTGCCTGGTGCTGGAGTGCTTTTCATCAGCTCCTCCAGAAGCAGAAGCAGCAGAAGCCCCAGCCCCAGAAGAGCGAGCCCATGCTGCAGAAGCCCCAGCAGAACCAGAGTGAGGGCCAGGGGGTGCGATGGTAGCCCTGTCCCTCTTGCAAGGGCTGGCAGTAGATGGCTGAGGCTTGCTGTGCTTCCGCATGGTTGTGGGGTTGCTGGCTGGCAGGGAGGCTGGCAGGAACCAAGGCTGGCAGCAAGGCTGGCAGGCAGGCAGGCACCAAGGCTGGCAGGCAGGCAGACAGCAAGGCTGACAGAAAGGCTGGCAGGCAGGCTGGCAGGCAGGCAGGCACCAAGGCTGGCAGGAAGGCTGGCACCAAGGCAGGCACCAAGGCTGGCAGGAAGGCAGGCACCAAGGCTGGCAGGAAGGCTGGCAGGCAGGCAGGCACCAAGGGTGGCAGGCAGACATGAACCAAGGCTGGCAGGAAGGCAGGCAGCAAGGCTGGCAGGCAGACCGGCTGGCAGCAAGGCTTGCTGGCAGGCTGGCACCAAGGCTGGCAGCAAGCCTGGCAGGGAGGTTGGCAGGGAGGCTGGCAGCAAGGCTTGCAGGCAGACATGCAGGCAGGGCAGGCAAGGCAGCCAATCCGTCCGGCAGCAGGTTTTTCCTCTGAATGGCGACCTGCTTCGAGCTGCTTCCGTTATATCCGCAGGGCTGACGCAATGCATCCTCCCCGCATGCGCAATTAACGCTAGGCATCCATTAAGCTTCCGCTCTGCATCCGTTGTGTATCCGCTGTGCATCCGCTTCATCCATTCCGTGTCCGCTGTGCATCCACTGTATCCGTTCCATGTCCGCTTTGCTGAGGCCCCCCGGAAGCCTAGCAGATGTGCCATCTGCTCCCATCCGCTTCCATCCGCTGGGCTTCCGTTCCGCATCCACTTTGCATCTGCCCTGCATCCTCCCCGTGTCCGTGTTATCCGCTCCAGTTATGCAAATTTTTGCCCCTTTTGAGAGCGGATAACAATGGATGGAACATTTTGCTCGTCCGTTGTTTCCTTTTTGCATCCGTTGGGCAGTGTGACATGGGCTTTAGAACTTGTCTTCTTAGTCTTCAAAACTTTAACAAGTCTCTTTTGTAAATCCAACATTTATTCAGATCACTCTTTGGTTTTGTTAAGTCATCAGTCAGTTTCATTCTATATATTTCCAGTATAGCATTGTCCAGCACATTATGCATAAATCCACTTTCAAATAAGTCTCAATTCTGTCTGGTAAAACTTGCTCATCTTCTACATCATCTTCCAAACACAATAAATCCATAAAAGCAGATACTCCTCATATTAACTTCTGGATCCTTTGTTCACAAATAACATTCACAAGTATGTACAAACTTAAAGTATTTTGCTCCATTCTGTATTAGTAAATCAAATTCAAAAGTTTTTCTCCTTTAATTGGAACCTTTATTTCCTTCTGATTTCTTTTGCTGTCCAACCTTCAAGATCCTATATCACGGACACATATATGCATATTTTGGAAAGTTACAAATGGATTAAAAATTCTAATATATGTTAAATAAAAAGTTAACATTAATTAAATGAATTATTCCCATGGGATAATATTGTTGTCTTGAATAGTCAATGATATATTTCTGGTTAGCCATCAATATCTCCTTTCAAAATGTTTAAATTGATCCAGAAGCTGAAAAACTGAGCTACTAAAATCTAGTATTAAATGATGAGCCCCGGCTTCAGTAGTTGATGTCAAAGATCCCTGAAAATTGAGGCCAGTCCATCACCTATTTTTTTAAAAAAATATATCAATTTTGTTTAATCAAATTACAGGGTAATCAATAAACTACTGTACATGCATGTGACCTATATTGGAAACAGTTGGATTGATTAACACAGGGCAATATTCTGTCTGAGGAGCAGTAGGATGTAGAGAGAAGAACTCAGTGTGACCTCAAATAATTACATTTTGCCATCTAATTGGGAAATATACCAGCACTATGTCCTCCTGGCCAATGGGAGAAGGCCACAATATTCTTGAAAGTGGCATTTATGATCCTTACCCTGTCACCCAGTTGAGTCATTAAAGACAAATTATGGTGATAGTTGAAGCATTCTGCTGTGAATGGGTGATTATATTTTTCTTCTGTTCAATTTTATTCAATTCTTAGAGACCATCTGGAGAAAAACTTGCAATTGTCTTGGGAAGATGTCAGAAATACTTTGCCATTGCTTGTTTCCTTGGGTTAAGAGAAAATGACTGATCCTTAGACTGGTTTTGTATTTAAGGCAGGACTAGAACTCTCAGTCTCTTGGTTTTCTTGCTTGTTGCCTTAACCACTGAACTAACCTGATCCTCTGGCTGATTATTAGTCATTATAAAATGTTTCATACCGATATTTAGATGCTGGTTAGAAGTAAAAGCCAAGGCAAAAGAATAATTTGGACTTTGTTTTTAAAGATGTGTTGAGAATTCAAAGCAAAATTTCATCTTTATAAAAAAATAACAAATAACATAACAAAAACACAAACAGATGAAACACACAATGTATTTATGTATTATAATATAATGAATATTTTAAAAAAAGAAGCTGCTAAGATTTTAAGCATAAATTAACTCTTCATCATACAAAATAATATCAACCAGTCTTTCCATTAATAAAGAACCAGTTCAAAGAGTAAAGGCTAGGTCCCACTGGCTGACGGATGCCAAACGCATGCAAAAAGGACACAGTGGATGAGCAAAATTTCGGGGGTGGCTCCATCCGTTGTCATCCGCTCTCAAAAGTGGTGAAAATTTGCATAAACAGAATGGAAAAGAACAGAAAGGAACGGATGAGGGTAGTACGTAGCGAGGATGTTAAGCGGATGTTCGTAGGAAGCCTAGCAGATGACAGTGGATGGAAGAGGATGACACATCTGAAGGGCTTCCGGGGGAGAATTGCAAAGCGGACACATAGCGGAAGGAGCGGGTGCGTAGTGGATGACATGGATGCATCATGGACGCCTATAGGATGCATAGCGGATGCATAGTGGATGCATAGTGGATGCAAAGCGTTCACTGCGCATGCGGGGAGTATGAATTGTGTCAGCTCCGCGGATATAAAAGGATGCAGCTTGCAAGCAGTCAGCATTCAGAGGAAAGACGTGCTGCCACAGACATCTTCGAATAACAGCATGGTTCGTCAGTCAGGGAAGAAGAGAAAACCTGTGCCTACTCCTGCTAGCCCTGGCAAGAAGGACAGAACCACCATCCCACCCCCTGGCACTTACTCTGAAGCTGCTGGTGCTGGTGTTGCTGCTGCTGCTGCTGCTGGTGTTGCAGCTGCTACTGCTACTGCTACTGCTGCTGCTGCTGTGGTAGACCAGCCCCAAGGCCCTCAAATCCCTGCTGCTCAAAGCCCCTGAAGGCTCTGCTGCTCAAGCCCCTGCCAGAGGGAGGAAGAGGCAAGGGAAGGAGAAAGGAGAGAGGAAACAGTACACCCTTTCTGAAGAGCATGAGGTGGAGGTGCTGGAATGGCTGAGGGAGAACGAGTACCTATAGAGAAAGGGGCACAGACTCTATTGTGACACCAAAAGGAAGCAGGCAGCTTGGAGAGACATGGCAGAGAGCCTGAGCTACACTTCAGAACTACTCCTGGGATGGTGGAAGCACATGCACACCTCGTATGGCAAGCGACACCTGAAGAAATCTGGCCAGGCCGCTGTCAAGCTCAGCTTCCTGGAGGGTGAGGTCTGCCACCGAGGAACAGGCCCTCTGACAACCCTCTCCCTCAGACAGCCCACAGACAGCCAGTCCTCTTCAAGCCAGGAGACAGCTACCTTGTCCAGGCAGGTGTCTTCAGAGGGCCCCATGGCAGAGATCCCCCCCGATATCTGCACTCCCCATACCAGCGGACGTGGAGGATCCCCTGTCACAAATGAAGAAAGAAGCGGCAGCCACCAGAGACCAACCCACCCCCACCCCCAGCTCCATCTCCACAGAAAGCAGGCAGAGAGGCAGACTTGAGGGCCAGAGCCACACTGTCCTCTTGGAGATCAGGGACACAATCAAAACCAGCACAGATCTTCTCTCTTAACTGGTCTACAGTGACATACCATCCTTGAACCGGAAGCCCTTCATCACCTACGTGAGCCAGACCCTGAGGGACCTGCCCGAGGCCCAATACCAGGTGATGAAGCAGAAGATCACAGCACTTCTGCACAACCCTCCAGGCCCAGCTGAACCTGCTCCGACCCAGTCCAGGTCTGCTTCTCCACATCCAAGGGCGATGTCACAGCCCTTCCACGGCTTTCAACAGCCCATCACCTACCAAGGCTACGAGTAACAGGACTTCCCACAGCAGAGGCAGACCTTCCCAGTACAGGCCCAGGTTCATCGCATGCCACAGATGCCTCACCTCACCCAGCTG
Organism: Laticauda colubrina; assembly: GCA_015471245.1. NCBI lineage: Eukaryota > Metazoa > Chordata > Lepidosauria > Squamata > Elapidae > Laticauda > Laticauda colubrina. Next base: position 16,988,243 of record BLBF01000004.1, on the reverse strand, counting down.
CAGACCAGACAGCCCCACTACACTCCTCCTTCCTCCACCCCACAGCCAAGCCCGTCAACAGAAAATCTGTCATCAGTCTTGGGCCTGACATCCCAGGTCCTTGATGAAGGGCCTCTCAACCTCACGGGACTGAGTCAGCTCTCTGAGAGCTTCCTGAACACACCATCCCCTGTTGTACTCTCGGGGACAAGCACCCCAATGGCGCTTCAGACCAGCACTCCAGCCATAGCCACCTCCACAGTCCCTGGCCGCTCGACAGCTGAGACCATGGACATGCCTCAGAGTGACTGAGAATAGTGCCAGAGACTGAGTTGTTACCTGTTCACTTTATCTTTGCTTAAGACACTTTACTTGATTCATTTTGCT
>BLBF01000004.1:16969336-16985529 GCA_015471245.1 Laticauda colubrina | reverse complement strand
AGATAGATAGATAGATAGATAGATAGATAGATAGATAGATAAATAGATAGATAGATAAGATAGATAGATCTATCTTTGGTTGTTCAGGTTTTCTCCCACGTATACATATACATATATACATATATACATACATATGTATAAATATACACATACACATACACGTTTTCTTTCATGTGTGTTTTTCATGCAAGCAGGTATCAAATTTAAACTTCCATTTTAAACCATTTCAAGTGTGACTCGGAGCTTCTAATGCTGAAAACACTAATACATTCTTGCAAAAAGACAGAGGCCCTGCTGTTATAATAGTGGGTTCAACTAATGGTTGGAAATTTGACTTCAATGGCCCTTATTGTTCAATACTTCTCAACTTAATAAAGTAGGGAATATATTCCATGTCCTTTGTCATTTTGTTTATACTTGGTCTGAGACATTGGTAAGATTAGATCTCTTTCTAGTGTTTATTTTCTGAAATACACTCACATGGAGCACATGTTCCCTGATTGTGTTGGGATGTTATTTGGATTTCCTGGAAGGAGGAAGTGCATTCCACCGGAGCAGCAAACAATGCAGTTTAGGAAGTTGGTGTGAGAGAAAGAAGATGAGGACAGCTGCCCCCTAATAGTTCACAGAATATATGTTTTACAATACAAATAGTCTGCTTTTCTTTGGCACAATTCCTTTCTATCGGAACAATTAAGAAATCTGCTTAGAAGAATTGCAACATTTTTTTGTTTTGTTTTTAGAGCCTGACAATGATTCTCTTCTTGATATTACATAGTCAGCTAGGTATTTGACATTTGTCTATATTTCTTTAAATAATCTGCTTCAGTAATCATTGCTCCAGCAAAAGATTGTTTCCTCTGAAAACAAGTCTTTCTGGTTGGGTTCTTAATGGTATTGCAGTAGATTGAATTGAATTTCCTAAAGAAGCAAAAATCAAAGTGCAATGCTAAAATTGGAAACAAGAACAATTAAAGCCCCCATCTTCATATGGACATAACAACTTTATTACAGAAATCTTATAGTGTCTCTCCTTTCATAAGTGCTTTCTCAGTAATTTAGCAATCTTTTTAACATGTTTAAAGGGGATTAACATAGGAACACTGTGCCTTCATAATCTCTTGGTGTAGCCATTCTCTCTACTAATTAAAGTTACCCGAAGAAAGCAATTGTCATCATCTTGCAGAGGGAAAAATTGATTCTCAATTATTGCAAAACATAGGTTATGCTCTTTTCAAGAAAGTGAGTCATACATTTGTCTTGAATAAAGAGTCATAAATTTGTCTTGAATAAAAAGCATCCATGATTACAAGAGAATTTCTTGCATCAAATTAAGGCCTTTAAACACCTCACGGTAGCTATTATGTTCTCTGATGACTGGACGAAGCAAAGAAGGTTTATCTCTGATAATGCCAAGAGACATTTCTGACCTATTTTAGATTTTTTAAAAGCAGGGGTGGTAATTAAACACAGTATCATCTGCTTTAAATTTTTTAAAGTCAAAAGCATTAGCCAATGGAATAGCTTTCAGATTTTGGGCTTAATAAATTTTTTAGACTTCTCTCTAAAACAGTTTGGGACAGTTTGACTTCATCCAGAAGGGAAAAACCCTAGAGATAAAGTTTGACATTGTAGACTTTAAGCCAAATTTTATTTTATTTTTATTTCAGGGTGTTAAAACAGGAAATGTTGGATATAAATCTTTTCAAATAGTTTTATTGTGATCACTAACCAACAGAATATAAATATTTTAAAAGGCTTGAGTCTACTCTCTATTCTTTTATGAGGAAGGAAATAGCCTAAGGATCTTTGAATCTTTGTTAACAATTAATTGAATATTACCTATATATCACACTGAAGAATTTCTCGTAGACTTAGGCCTTGCTAAATGCATTTGTCTTGTTCTGTATAAAAATAGTAGACTCCAAATAACTCATTCTGATTGGTTACTAAAGACAAATGGGGATAGGTTCAAAAGGAACCAATCCCCGAAGCCGCACAAAGGCGGCAAAATCAAATGAATGTCATTGGCTACAAGCCGGCAGACAGAAAAGTATAAAAGGGCTGTCGCGGCTTGAGCCAATGTTCCGTTTTGCAACTATACTAGAAATAAAGACTTTGTTGTTGGAACCCGGTCTACCTCGCGTTTTTCCGGACGGAACACTGGCGACGAAGGTGGGATTGTCCTAAACGCGAGACTGAGCACGCGGTGACAGACAAGCCAGACAAAGAGCAATGGCTGGAAACAATGCGCCGCCCGCACCCTTCAACCCCAATGAAGAAGATTGGGAATCTTACGTAGACCGTTTCCAGATGTACCTAGAGAGCAATGAGATGGAGGAAATCTCAGACCAGCGAAAAAGAGCTGTTTTCTTGACACACTGTGGGCCCGCAATTTTTAAAATGGCCAAGGCTTTGGCAAAGCCCCGAGATGTCAAACAATTGACGTGGACCGAGCTCCAAAGAGCATTAAAGGCCCACTATGCACCAGTGGTGTCAAACCTAATAAAGCGGCACGAGTTTTATCGGAGAGACCAGAAAGAAGGCGAAACCATCGCTGATTTTGTAGCCGCCCTACGCCAAATAGGGGGAGCGTGCGAGTTTCTTAACTTAGATGAAGTGATGCGGGATCGAATGATATTGGCGTTAAGAGACTCAACCATACAGAGCAAGCTACTGAAAAAACCCAACATATCAGTAGCCGAAGCTATTGCAGAAGCCTCGGCTGCTGAAGCCGCCAAAAAACCGGCAGATAAGATGAAACAAATGAATGCAAGCAATGATGAAAAAAGCCCGGCCAGAGGGAAAAAACAACCTCCCACAACCACTCATTATGAAGAACTCGAGGAGACGTCAGAATCCGGGGAGGAAGATGACGAAATCCACCGCCTATATGCTAACAAGAAACGGCGTGAAAATAGAAATTGGCGGGAATGTGCTGGCTGCGGGGGAAACCATCCCCGAGCCAATTGCAGATTCCTCAATGCCATTTGCAGAGCATGCAAGAAAAGGGGGCATATCGAGAAAGTCTGCAGAAACAAAAAGAATTACAGCCCAAAGAGACGAAACGACTCCCCAGCAAAGCCTGAGCCAAGACTCTCCGAGAGAAAGTGGCAGCGAAACAGACAAGCCACTAACCGGGAGAAAGCATATCAAACTTTCACTATCGGAAGCGCTCAGACGGAAAGCGGGAAGAAAGTAAAAATAGTTGTAAAAATCGAAGACAGCCCCTGCGAGATGGAAGTTGATTCTGGATCGTTCCTATCCATGGTGTCATGGAACACCCTCAAAAACTAATTCCAGACATCAAAATTAAGGAACTCCAGAGACAAAAACTAACCCTCAAAGATTATCAGGGAAACCGAATTCCTGTAATCAGCCTGGGACATTTTCGAATCGCTTACAGGCAACATGTCGCAGTACTACCATTAACGATAGTCGACCGAGATCGACCAAGCCTCCTGGGTATCGAATGGTTCGCACCATTGGGCATCGGGATGACCGGAGTAGACCGGGTGGCCGCAACTGACTGGGAAGAAGACCTGATCCGAGAATTCCAGGACGTCTTTGACGGCTCCCTAGGCAGGTATCAGGGAACCCCCATTTCATTTAGTCTAGACCCACAGATAACCCCTAAAAGACTAAAGGCCAGACGGGTCCCTTTTGCTTTAAAAGAAAAAATAGAGGAACAACTAAATAAATTGATAGATCAAGGGGTTTTAGAACCGGTCGACCACGCTAAATGGGAAACACCAATTGTGACACCAATTAAGCCAGACGGGTCGGTTCGAATCTGTGGCGACTACAAGGCTACCCTGAACCACGCGTTGCAACAGAGCGCATACCCAGTGCCAGTTGTGCAACACCTACTGCACTCTCTTGGGGGAGGAAAGGTTTTCGCCAAATTAGACCTGGCACAGGCATACCAACAGCTCCCAGTAGACCCCTTAACGGCGGAAGCACAAACAATAGTGACTCACAAAGGGGCATTCAAATGTAACAGACTCCAATTTGGAGTAAGCGTAGCCCCAGGCATTTTCCAGAACCTCATGGAACGCCCGTTAAATGGCATAAAAGGGGTCATGCCATACTTTGACGACGTCCTAATTTCAGCCAAAGATGCAACACAGCTTTAAAAAAGACTCAAAGAGGTCCTAAATAAATTCAGAGAATCTGGCCTAAAAGTAAAGAAAGAAAAGTGCTGCCTAATGACTGATCGCATCGAGTTTTTAGGATATTTAATTGATGGAGAGGGCATACACCCCACCAAAAAAAAAGTAAGAGCTATAAAAGACACACCAGAACCAAAGAATAAAACTGAGCTGCAGGCATTTTTGGGACTGATAAACTTTTATAATGTGTTCCTACCCCAAAAAGCCACAATAGCGGAAACATTGCATCGATTACTGGATGAGAAAACAATTTGGACATGGGGGTTTAGAGAAAAAAAAGCTTTCCAAGCAATAAAAGACTTATTAACATCAAACACCGTTCTTATCCAGTTTAGCAACACACTGCCATTGATGGTGACCTGCGACGCCTCGCCTTTCGGAGTCAGTGCCATCCTGAGCCACCAATTGCCTGATGGAAGAGAGGCACCCGTCGCATACTATTCTAAGACCCTGTCCAAAACCGAGCGTAATTGCAGTCAGTTGGACAGAGAAGCTCTAGCAATTGTCGCCGGAGTGAAACGCTTCCACGAGTACCTATATGGAAGAACTTTTCAAATTGTAACAGAGCACAAACCGCTACTAGGAATTTTGGCGGGAAACAAGCCCACACCGAATATTCTGTCCCCACGAATGACTAGATGGTCAGAGTTCCTAGCAGCCTATTCCTATACTCTGACACATCGCCCAGGGAAACAAATTTCCCATGCAGACGCTTTGAGCAGAGCACCATTGCCATCAACAGAGGAAGACCCGGCACCAACGATGACAGCATTACAGATAGAGACTTGCCCCAATCTACCCATATCTGCGAATGATGTTGCCAGAGCCACTGCAAAAGACCCATTGACTGCCCGCGTACTTAACTGGGTAGGTAAAGGCTGGCCGGAAAACCAAAAAACTGAGAATTTTAAACCTTTCCGGACCAGATAAACTGAACTCTGAATCAAAAAAGGTTGTTTATTGTGGGATGATCGGGTAATTATTCCTAACAAATTACAAACCAAGGTACTGGGTATGCTTCACGAAGGCCACCCGGGAATAGTTAAAATGAAAAGCCTTGCTAGAAGCTATGTCTGGTGGCCACGTATAGATAGGGACATCGAATACTGGGTAAACTCGTGCAATAAATGCCAAAAAATCAGGCCGTCCCCACCAAAAGCACCCATAAGAGACTGGGAAACCCCAAGAGGCCCCTGGTCATGAATCCACATTGATTTTGCGGGTCCTACCAAGGCGCATACGTTCCTGATTGTCGTGGATGCATACTCTAATTGGCTGGAGGTAAAAATTATGCCATCTATGACAACAGAAACCATCATAAAACAACTTGACAAACTCTTTGCAACCCATGGCCTACCGGACGTCCTAGTGTCTGACAACGGCCCACAATTAACCAGTCTCCAATTCGAGCAATACCTAGCCTCCCTAGGTATTAGACATGCCCTAACCGTGCCGGCTCACCCGGCTGCAAATGGTAGGGCAGAGAGAATGGTCAGGTTTACCAAGGAGGGTTTAGAAAAAATGGACACTGGGGATGTCCAAAATAAAATAAATCAATTACTCACTCTCCAACATATCACACCCAGTACCACAACCAACAAAACCCCAGCAGAATTACTGATGGGAAGGAAACTAAGGTCGCATCTAGACAGATTGCACCCAAATTTCACACCAGAAAACCCCCCTGACTCCTCCACTCGATTCAGGACCTTTGCAATAGGCGACTTAGTTTATGCAAATTTTTTTACCGGGGACCCATTATGGCTACCCGGACAAATTACACAAATAACAGGCCCCAAATCCTACCGACTAACGGTAGACGACGGCAGGGAATGGAAGCAGCACATAGACCAGCTTCGCTCCCAAAACATAGAACAAAATGCAAACACACAACCACACATAGAAAAACACGACGAAATTCAAACCAAAGAGGGGGGGGAAATGCGAGAAATCAATAAAGAACCATTTAAATTAAACTCTGAAAACAATCAAAAAGAGCAAATAAAAGACTCACTGTTTGAAGAAAGTTGCGAGAAGAGTCCATCCGAAGGGGCCAGCCAGGCCAGCTCGACCTGCCCGGAGGAAACGGGAGGGAGCGGCAAAACCACCGGCCTAAGAAACTCAGGCGGCAGTAAAATGGCTGATTCACCCTCCCAGACAGTTCCATGGAGAAGGACGGAAGACACAGCAACCCCATCCGAACCGGTCGAAGTCTCCAATGATAATGAACTGCGCAAGTCCAGTCGAGTCAAGAGAAGCCCCACCTACCTGCGCGACTACGTCACCACGTAGGACTGAACTAAGAGGGGAGGGGTGTTCTGTATAAAAATAGTAGACTCCAAATAACTCATTCTGATTGGTTACTAAAAACAAATGGGGATAGGTTCAAAAGGAACCAATCCCTGAAGCCGCACAAAGGTGGCAAAATCAAATGAATGTCATTGGCTACAAGCCGGCAGACAGAAAAGTATAAAAGGGCTGTCGCAGCTTGAGCCAATGTTCCGTTTTGCAACTATACTAGAAATAAAGACTTTGTTGTTGGAACCCGGTCTACCTTGCGTTTTTCCGGACGGAACATGTCTCCTGTGTTTCTAGAAATATAGCCATCATCTTAGAGTGAAATAGATTTACCCAAGTCAAGGAAATTGAAGTAGTTACTCAGATATTGCTGTATTACCCTTTTAGAGCCACCATTGCTCTGATATATTCATAATTTTTCTTACTAAATGGGGTGGGATAGAGAATAATCATACAATTTGTTTACTATCGGTTCAGATCTCTATTACTGCAGTGAAAATGTCCAAATTCGCAATAGATAGATAATAAAGATAGGAGAGAGAGAGAGAGAGAGAGAGAGAGAGAGAGAGAGAGAGAAGAAAGATAAAAGAAGAAAGATAAAAGAAGAAAGACAGAAAGAAAGAAAGAAAGAAAGAAAGAAAGAAAGAAAGAAAGAAAGAAAGAAAGAAGGAAAGAAGGCTTTTTTTCTGGAATTCTTTTGTACTCTTATGAAAACTGAAAGTGTTTTTTACAAATGGTCTTTTATTGTTGTTTAGCTTTGTTTTCATTTATTACTTTTTCCATTGTGGAGTTGGCCCTGTGGAATACTCTCTCACTGGTGGAGAGAACTCTCCCAACCTTTTGGCCTTCTGAAAAAGTATTAAATCTTGGCTTTGCCAGTTAGCTTGGGACCTCAAGGGGGTCTTGAAGTGCTGGAAGTGATTGGTGGGGTAAGACGATCTCACCCCGTGCCATCCATCTGCTGCGTTCTAACTTTGCATAGTTTTTACATTTTAATTGTTTTTCTATTTATCTTTCTATGGCTTGTAAGAGTCTCCGTATCAAGGAGATGGGCAGTGTTTACATTTAATAAATTAGGTAATTATTTAATAAATACCTGCTGATCAGAGAATTAAGCTCCATGTGTATATTTGCAGAATTCAGAGTACTACTTTGATGCAGCCATTTTCTATTCCTTAAGTCTGTCCACTGTGAGAAGTTTTATATCAAAATATATTTGTCTCTTTATACTGTTTCCATCATCCCTTGAAATCCCTTGACATAATCCACAATGGTTTGAAAATTAGTGTCTCCACTAGATAATTGACGGTGAAGCTGAAACTAAATTAATCAAGTAAAAATAGCAGACAGGAAAATCCCTTTTTTCAAACTTCCTCAAACCCTCAAATAAGTTACCCTGACCTAATCTACATATCAAAGGATAAGGCCTGCAAACACAGAGTTAATTAAATTACGTCTCCCAGAGGAACTGCATGTTCACAAGAATAAACATACCTAAACGTGAGTGTTACATATTAACATTCTTGTAATACCCTAACCTGATTGGCTGAAACAAACTGCACTGTGACTGGCCGAGACGCACGACGATGATTGGTTAGTAAGGAATCTCCCGTGATTGGACGAACCAATCGCGGGAGATTCAGAAAGCTGTCATTGGGTGAGAGCCGCCGGCTAGCTCTATAAGAAGAGCTGCCGCGGCTCATGAAAGGCTACACAGATCTATACCTTGAATAAAGAGCTGAAGTTACGCTGGTCTCCTGTCTCCTGATTTCCCGCGCTTCTACACTGGTGACAAAGGTGGGATACTGAGACAAAGAGACCAGTTGGGCACGTGGCAACCAAGCTGAACAACCAACAAGATGACCGGCAGCAACTCACCACCCGCACCATTTGATCAGGTAACCGAGGACTGGGAATCCTACATCAATAGATTCCTTATGTTCCTCGAGAGCAACAATCTCAAGGATGCAAAGGACCACCAAAAGAGAGCTGTGTTCCTGACCCATTGCGGGCCAGCCGTATTCAAGATGGCCAAAGCGTTGGCCAAGCCAGAGGACGTGAAGGAGATGACTTGGCCAGATCTCGATCGATTATTTCAGAACCACTATGCCCCAGCCGTGCCAAACCTGATCTGGTGACACAAATTCTACCATCGGGATCAAAAGGACAGAGAGAGCATTCGGGATTTTGTGGCAGCATTGAGGAACATCGGAGGTGCGTGTGGCTTTTCAGACATGGATGAGGCTCTGAGGGACTGCGTGGTTCTCAGTCTCAGAGACCCCATGCTCCAGAGCAGGCTAATGACTCGGGCAGACATTACAGTTACTGGAGCCATTGCTGAAGCCACCGCAGCCGAAGCCATGAAGAAATCAGCAGCCAAGATGCGACAAATGAATGCAAAGGACCAGCCAACAACATCGGAGACCAACACATCTCCCGAAAAATGAACTGAAACTGGTCACAAAGCAACAACGGCGCACCACGAGGACGTCGATCTATCACCCAACACCGACGATGAAGAAGAGGAGATCCACAGATTGCAAGCAGAGTGAGACCGGCGGAGAATTCATAAATTGGGTTTCCAGTGCGCCGCTTGCGGCGGTGACCACCCCCGTTCTGAGTGCTGATTTTTAGACACCATTTGCCGGTACTGTGAAAAACGGGGGCATATCGCCAAGGTCTGCCACAACAAATGGAACTCCAGTCCAAGACGATGCAACAACATGCCTCCCAGAAAACGAGACAGACTCTCAGAGAACTGATGGAACCACGAAAACCAAAGCAAGAGGCTCAGCGAAAACAGATGACGGGAAGAAACCCATCAAACAGTCACAATTGGCCATTCAGACAACTCAGATGCAAGAAAAGTACATGTGCAGGTCAACATCGAAGGCAGGCTGTGCAGAATGGAGGTGGACTCTGGATCATACCTCTCCATGGTGTCCTGGGACACGATTAAAAGGTTAGTGCCCAGCTTACAGAAACAAGAGCTGGAGAACCAGAAACTCACCTTAAAGACTATCAGGGGAACAGAATCCCCATAATAGGAATTGGACACTTCCATGTAACCTTCAAAAGACATGGAAAAGTACTTCCACTCACTACTGTCGACAGAGACTGCTCAAGCCTGCTGGGTCTGGAATGGTTCACGCCATTAGGGATTGAGGTGATGGGCAACAATCATGTCAAGGAAACAGACTGGGAAGAGGAGCGGATGAAGGAATTCCAAGAAGTGTTCGATGGACAATTAGGCAAGTACCGGGAATCCCCAATATCAGTTAGCTTGAACCCCAATATTGCCCCAATCCTTCTCAAACCAAGACTACTTCCATTCGCGCTCAAATCAAAAATAGACGAACAATTAGATAAACTCATTGCACAAGGGGTCCTGGAACCAATAGATCATGCACGCTGGGAGACCCCAATGGTCACCCCAATCAAACCAGACGGGTCCGTGAGAATTTGTGGGGACTATAAAGCGACACTTAACAATGCACTGCAACAAAGTGCACACCCAGTCCCGGTGGTACAGCACCTCCTACACTCACTCGGGGGAGGAAAAGTCTTTGCGAAGCTCGACTTGACACAAGCATATCAAAAGTTGCCCGTTGATGCTGAGACTGCAGAAGTGCAAACTATCGTGAGCCACAGGGGGGATTTCTAGTGCAAAAGGCTCCAATTCGGAGTTAGTGTGGCACCAGGGGTGTTCCAGAGCTTAATGGAACGGTTACTCCAAGGAATTAAGGGAGTCGTGCCATATTTTGATGATGTGTTGGTTGCGGCCAAAGACAAAAGACAATTGAGAAGCTGACTCAGAGAGGTCCTACAAAAATTAAAAAATGCAGGACTTAAAGTTAAAAAAGAAAAGTGCCACTTATGCACTAAAAAGGTTGAGTTCCTGGTATATCTGGTGGACAAAGACGGAATCCACCCTACCCACAAAAAAATAAAAGCAATAAAGGAAGCCCCGAGACCTCAAAATAAGGCAGAATTACAAGCCTTTCTGGGACTAATCAATTTCTACAGTGTCTTTTTGCCACAGAAGGCAACAACAGCGGAACCTCTGCATAAGTTGCTCGACAAGATGTCCGTTTGGTCCTGGGGCAAGCAGCAAGAGGCTGCCTTCCGGAACATAAAAGATCTCCTCACATCACAATCAGTCCTCATCCAGTACAGCGAGACCCTACCACTAACGGTAACCTGCGACGCCTCTCCATTCGGCATTGGAGCTATACTAAGCCATACCCTGTCGGACAGGAGATAAACGCTGATTGCTTACTTCTCGAAAAAACTATCAAAGGCAGAAAGAAATTATAACCAGCTCGACAAGGAGGCACTTGCAGCGGTTACCGGCGTGAAGTGGTTTCATGAGTACTTATACGGTAGGTTCATACACCCTCATCACTGATCATAAACCACTACTGGGGATCCTGGCAGGGCACAAGGCCACCCCCAACATACTGTCTCCCTGGATGACAAGGTGGTCTGAGTTCCTTGCCGCCTATACCTACCAACTAATACATTGCCCAGGAAAATGCATTTCGCATGCTGACGCACTAAGCCGTTGCCCCTTAACAGATTACGAAGATGACCCTGCACCTACCACATCCACCCTGCAAATAGAGACATTGCCCAACCTACCAACAACCGCGTCAGACATTGCGAGAGAGATGATCAAAGACGGCAAACTGGCACGAGTTTTGAACTGAGTGGTAAAAGGGTGGCCGGAAACAGAAAGCAGTGACCAGTTTAAACCCTTCCGAAACTGGCAAACTGAATTATCCTCCCAAAAGGGATGTATACTATGGGGCGACAGAGTGGTAGTTCCAGACAGCTTACAAAAAAATATTACACATGTTGCATGAGGGACACCCAGGCATTATGAAAATGAAATCACTAGCCAGAAGCTACGTATGGTGGCCAGGGATAGACAAAATCATTGAAACCTGGGTGGCTACATGTGACAAATGTCAGCAATCCAGACCAAACCCACCCAAAGCACCAACCCTCGAGTGGGAAACACCCAGGGGCCCATGGTCAAGGGTCCATATAGAGTTTGCGGGACCCAGGAAAGGGCACACTTTTTTGATCACAGTAGACGCTTACTCCAACTGGTTGGAGGTAAGCCTAATGTGATCTACCACGACGGAGGTGGTTACAAAACAACTAAATAGACTTTTCACCACCTACGGCCTACTTGACTTGATAGTATCTGACAAAGGGCCACAATTTACAGCATTGGCATTCGAGTAATTTCTCGCAGAACGGGGAATCCGACACGCATTGACAGCGCCTGTTCATCTGGCGGCGAACGGGCGGGCGGAACGAATGGTCAGATACACCAAAGACGCTTTAGAAAAGATGGACACTGGTAACATACATGACAAAATAAATAAACTATTAACAATACAGCACATAACACCAAGTGCTAAAACCAATAAAAGCCCAGCAGAACTCCTGATGGGAAGAAAACACTGATCCCATCAAGACAGACTTCACCCGACATACAATACAGAAAAACTACCAGACTCATCCAGCCAGTACCAGGCATTTAATCCAGGAGACATGATTTACGCTAAAAAATTTTCAGGGGACCTACTATGGGTACTCGCTACAATAACCCAAGTGACAGGCCCCTGATTGTACTGGCTGGAAACAGAGGTCGGAAGAAACTGGAAACGGCATGTCGACCAAATATGATCAAGAATAATTTTAAACAGCACCGGAAACCCACAAAACTCACAAACAGACTCTAATAAAAAAACTAGGGGCGGGGGGGAGAAACCCCAAACAATCATCAAAAAGAAAGAGAAAATACTACTACAAGACAACGACAAACCGAACGGGCCCAACCAATGCAAACCGAACCAGAAATACAAACACCGCTAAATAAAAGAAGAAACCAACAATACTCACCAGAGAATGAAGGCAGCCAGAGGAAGATGGCCCACTTGGAACCTCGCCTGGAAAGAACAGTCAAGCCAGCTCAACCAGCCCGGGAAGACTGGCTGGGAACAAAGAAGCCGACAACTCAACTGAACCAAGTAGACCGGGTGGGAGTTGCGGTGAAAGGCCCGATTCACCCTTCCAGGCGGTTCTATGGAGAAGAGCAGGAGCAACAAAGATCCTTTCTGAACTGGCTGAAGACCATGCAGCAACTGAAATGCACAGGTCAAGTAGGCAAATAAAAAGCCCTGCCTACCTACGTGACTATGTTATGTAGGATGGACCATACCAAGAGGGGAGGGGTATTACATATTAACATTCTTGTAATACCCTAACCTGATTGGCTGAAACGAACTGCACTGTGATTGGCCGAGACGCATGATGGTGATTGGTTAGTAAGGAATCTCCTGTGATTGGACGAACCTATCGTGGGAGATTCAGAAAGCTGTCATTGGGTGAGAGCCGCCGGCTAGCTCTATAAGAAGAGCTGCCGCAGCTCGTGAAAGGCTGCACAGATTTATACCTTGAATAAAGAGCTGAAGTTACGCTGGTCTCCTGTCTCCTGATTTCCCGCACTTCTACAGTGAGCATGCACACACACACACACACACACACACACACCTCAAGTGTCATCCTAGAATCAGTACGTTGACCCTTCAAGTTTCTCCTGTAAAATCTGCTTTGGTACCTCATTTCTTTGCAGCCTTCCTCTAAAAGCAAACTGCTTTGATTTTAGGAATAAATATTTTTTCTTTCATCAGAGCTGTCTGGATCCCATTTTTATTTATTTTTGTGCAAGCCCAGTTCGAGGTGGAACCCCAAATTATTCTTCTGATATCACCTATAAACAACAGGAATTTCTAGCTTGTCTCAGGTCATGTAGCTAATTAAACTTAGAGAAGTAGAATAGAGCAATTTACTTGAGTAAGTAAATAACTTGATTTGGCTAAGGCAGGGGCGTCAAACTCATGTCATCATGGCAGCGTCATGTGACATATCGGGACTTTTCCCCTTCGCTAAACTGGGCGTGGCCAATATGTGACACATCCTGCCTGTGGGCTGAGAATTTGACAGCTCTGGGCAAAGGGTAACTGTAGGTACTGGGAAAGGAAATGTGTTTCTTCCTTTTTTATCTCAAATGATAGTCAAATAATTTCCTGGTCTATTATTTAATAGAAGCCATTTAGAAATTGTTAGGGATAACATTGTTTACCCTAACTGGTTTAGGTGAAATAATAACTATGAATCATAGTTAGTGTATGTTAGAGTGTTTACAGCTTTAACTGTGAAATAGCAATTAAAGGAGTGGTTAAGAAAACAATATAAAAGTAGCAAGATTACGGCTTGCTCTCTCTCTCTCTCTGGCTTTTGATGATCCCTGATTACTGCTTGGAATCAAGACTGCATTGCTCGAACGGGAGAGACAACAAAGGACTGATTGTGTAAGTGAACTGACATAGGATATTCTACATGGACTTTGCTAACTGAATACCCCTGAATGGACTGACTACATGGTAAATGAATATTGGACTGTTATTTGACTATGCCACAAACTTATACTGGAATAAAATATATTCTTGATAGCACAAGCGTATCTGTTATTTTTACTGTATGTTAATAAACATACAAGCTTAGCTCACTCATTTATATGTGTGCCTATCTGACTAACACTGCACATTCTGTTTAGCTTGTCTACCTAACCCTGGTTGGGGAACCCAGGCTTAACACTGGTTATGGGCCCAGAGGCAGCAAAGTCAGTTTAAATAGGATAAAACAGATTTATGTAAAAAGTGAGAGTTTGTATTGTTATACATTACAGTAAACAGACAGCTGTGTTTTATTAATTATATTTTTATATCCATTTAAGAAAACATGGCACAAATCAATCTACAAAGTTTGTCCCTTATATCCAAGCTGGATGGAACAAACTATGTATCATGGTCTACAAAATGTAGTCTACTTCTACGAAGAGAAGGTCTGTGGAACATAATTGAAAATCCACCAAACGTAGAAGAATGGGATCCAGAGGATGAGGAAGACAGACTAAAGATAGAAGAATTTATGCATAAAAATCAACAAGCCATTTGCATAATTGCGTTAACCTTAACTGATCAACAGCTTGTTTATATCCACGGAGAGAAAACGGCTTTTGAGTGTTGGCAGAAGCTGAAGAGGATTTATGTCCGAGATAAGGTTGGTTCACACATAAATCTAACACGGAAGCTTTTCAGGACGCATCTCCAAACAAATGGTGATATGCTGAGTCATTTAAAAACTATGCAAAGCATTTTCCAAGAATTACACGAGAAAGAGCTTATATTCTCTGAACAACATCAAGTTTATATAATTCTATCTTCCCTTGATGAAAGTTATGATAACTACGTAACTTCACTTGAAATTTTGCCAAAGGACAATTTAAGTTTAACTGATATAACTGGCAGATTGATTGAAGAGGCCAGAAGAAGGCATGAAAGAGATGAATTAAGGAGGGAGCAACCTCAAAAAGAAGATAATAAATCTCCTACTGCATACGCAATTAAAAGGTGCTTTAATTGTGGAGGAAGAAGACATTTGGCAAGATTTTGTAAAAAGGCAAAGCGCCAGAACGCTGGCCAGAATACTAGAAAACATCAAAAGCTACATAAAAATTTAGAGTTAGCCATGTATACTAACGGAGCTGTAAAAAATAATTTATGGGTGGTTGACAGTGGGGCATCCCATTGTATAACAAATGATAACAAAAATTTTATTAAAATATCCCAGAGTAAACAGCAGATATCGTTAGCCAATGGCTGGAAACTGAAAGCTAAAGGTGAAGGTATAGCATATTGTTCTTTTATAAAAGAGAATGTAAAAATGTTATATGTACCACAACTTAAGTTTAATTTAATTTCAGTTAGAATTTTGGTTAAACTAGGATATGTAGTTACATTTAGGGGAGATAACTGCATCATTGAAAAAGAAGATAAGAGAATAACTGCATCTTTAAGAGATGGATTATATGTGTTAAATGATGATGGTTTAAAGGTGGCTAACACAATTTATGAAAATAAGAAACCTCATGACGAATGTATTCACTTGTTACATCGAAGGCTAGGGCATTTAAATTTTAAAATGCTTAAGAAAACTGTTGAATTGTCTAAGGGAATAAGTTTGAAATCTTGCAATAAGTATTTGCAATGTAATGCCTATAATCAAAATAAGAGCAGGGTCATACCGGCTAATAGAGTTGATGGATTTACTACTAAAGAGCCTTTAGAAGTAGTATTTGCTGATTTAATAGGTCCGAAAAAACCAAGTGTAGGAGGAGCTTGTTACATACTAAGTATAATGGATCATTATTCAAGATATGGGTTTTGCTATTTAATGAAGAGCAAAACTGAAACATATCAAAATCTATTTAATTGGTTAAAATTCTCAGAAAGAAAAACTAAAAAGAAATTAGTAACTCTCATCACAGATAATGGTACAGAATTTACAAATAATAAATTTAAAAACAGACTTAGAATGTTAGGTATTCAACATAAAATGTCTGCACCATATAGGCCACAACATAATGCCTTTATAGAGAGAAGAGGCCAAACATTACAATCAATGGCACAAACTATGATGTCTGATTCAGGATTACCTGACAATTTATGGGGAGAAGCAATAATGTGTGGTAATCATATATTAAATAATGTTGTTAATTCAACAACAGGTGAATTACCATTCACACTGTGGCATGGTACAAAACCTGATTTAAGTTACATGCACACATTTGGAGCACCAGCATGG
>BLBF01000004.1:16953239-16967908 GCA_015471245.1 Laticauda colubrina | reverse complement strand
CTCATTTATCTGTGTGCCTATCTGACTAACGCTGCACATTCTGTTTAACTTGTCTACCTAACCCTGGTTGGGGAACCCAGGCTTAACAGAAATGAAACAAAGCATCTATTTAGATGCTTCAACCCAGGTTTCATTTTTTTGTTCACATTAAAATTTCACAAGGATATAAAGCCCAGGAACTTTTATATATGGTTTTCATTTTTTAAATAATGTTTTAATTATTGCTTTTTGATGAAACTTATCATCCCACTTGAAAGGTTTTATTTGTACATTGTGCTATGTGACTTAATATAAAATCAGATATGTGAATGTTTAAAATCAGATATGTGAATGTTTAAATATGGAAGAGGAACAGTGGGAATAGTTTGTCTTATGTTGTTTTCTTATTATACTTTCTTATTAAGTTGCTTCGGTTAATCTTGTGAAACTCTTAGCTGACAACATTCGAAATGTACCTTCTGTTCTGTTAAAAAGCCAATCCTTACAAATTTCAATATGAAATTACAAAAATTGCATCCAGCTTAAAATGCATCCAGTTTAAAATGCAGCTTGTCTTTGTTTCTGTTAATTTAATGTATTGTTCCAATGGATAGTTTATCATATAAAATACAGGTATCAACTGTGCGATAAAACAGGAAACTAGGACAGGAAATTACAAACAAAATGTAAAGGCCCTGTCACACTGTCCAACGGATGCAAAACAGACACAACGGATGAGCAAAATGTTCCATCCGTTGTTATCCACTCTCAAAAGGGGCAAAAATTTGCATAACCGGAGCAGATAACACGGACGCGGGGAGGAAACAGAGCGGATGGAAAACGGATGCGGAACGGAAGCCCAGCGGATGGGAGCGGATGGGAGTGGATGGCGCATCCGCTCGGCTTCCGGGGGACCTCAGAAAAGCGGACGCGGAACGGATACAGCGGATGCACAGCGGATGCACAGCGGATACACAGCGGATGAAGCGGATGCAGAGCGCAAGCCTAGCGGATGCACAGCGGAAGCCTAACGGATGCCTGGCATTAATTGCGCATGAGGGGGGGATGCATTGAATAAGCCACGCGGATATAAAGGGAAGCAGCTCGCAAGTGGCCAGCATTCGGAGGAAAGACCTGCTGCAGGATACATCGAGTCCTTGCCTGCCCTGCCTGCATGCCTGCCTGCAAGCCTTGCTGCCACCCTTCCTGCCAGCCTTCCTGCCAGCCTGCCCTCCAAGCCTCCTGGCCAGCCTCCCTGCCAGCCTTGCTCTCTGCCTGCCTGCCAGGCTTGCTGCCAGCCTGCCTTCCAGCCTCCCTGCCAGTCAATCTGCCTACCAGTCTTGGTGCCTGCCTGCCTGCCTGCCTTCCTTCCTGCCAGGCTTCCTGCCAGCCTTGGTGCCAGGCTTCCTGCCAGCCTTGGTGCCAGGCTTCCTGCCAGCCTTGGTGCCAAGCTTCCTGCCAGCCTTGGTGCCAGGCTACCTGCCGGCCTTGGTGCCTGCCAGCCTGCCTGCCAGCCTCCCTGCCAGCCAGCAACCCCACAACCATGGGGAATAAGTGAACGTCTCAGCAACCTGCCTCCACCCCTGGAAAGAGGGACAGGGCCACCCTCCCGCCCCCTGTCCCTGACTCTGCTTCTGCTGGGGCTTCTGCTGCTCGGGCTCGCTCTTCTGGTGCTGGAGCTTCTGCTGCTGCTGCTCCTGGCAGTGGTGCTTCTGCTGCTGCGTACTCTGCTGAAGCTGCTCCTGGTCCTCCTGGTCCTCCTGGTCCTGCTGGTCCTGCTCGTGCTCCTGGACTTGCTCGTACTGCTCGTACTGCTCGTGCTCCTGGTCTTGCTCATCCTGCTCGTCCTGCTCATGCTCATGCTCCTGGTCCTGCTTGTGCTCCTGGTCTTGCTGGTGCTGCTGCTGCTGGGGCTGCTGGGGCTCCTGGTGCTTACTCTGCTGATGATGATCCTGGTCCTGCTGATCCAACTGCTGCTGCTGCTGCTGCTGATGATGATCCTGCTGATGATGATGATCCTGCTGCTGCTGCTGCTGCTGATGATGATTATGATCCTGCTGGTGATGATGATGATGATCCTGCTGCTCCTGCTGTTGCTGCTGGTGGTGGTGGTGTGGAGGAGCAGCCCCTACTACCTGGGAGCCCCTCTGATGAAGGCCCATCTGGTCCTGCCAAAGGGAGGAAGAGGCGTATGCGGGGACGGGAGAGGAGGCAATATTTCATTGAGGAGGAACACGAGGATGAGGTGCTGGAGTGGCTGAGAGAGAATCTGTGGCAGAAGGGACACCGGCTGCACAGGGACACCAAGCGGAAGCAGGCTGCTTGGAGAGAGAGGGTGGAGAGTATGGGTTACACTTCGGAGGTGCTCCTTGGCTGGTGGAAGCACATGCACACCTGGTACGGGAAGCTGCACCTGAAGAAATCTGGCCAGGCCACGGTTAAGCTGACGGACAGAGAGACCTACGTCATGGCCAGGTGCAGCTTCCTGGAGGGTGAGATCCGCCACCGAGGAGCACCAGGAGCCCCTTTGTCTACCCTCTCTCTCCAGCAGCCTGCTGAGATCCAGTCCTCTTCCGGCCGAGAGTCAGTCCCTGTCTCCAGGCAGGTTTCTGTGGAGCGTGCCACGGTGGAGAACCCGCGGACAGGTTTTGTAACCGTGGTGGAGCGCGTGGAGGACTCCCTGGTGCAGTGGGAGAAAGGAGACATCGAGTCCACCACAGTCGTAGCCACATCCACCCCCCCCAGCTCCACCTCCACAGAAAGGCAGAGAGCCAGACAGCAGGAGGGGCAGAGCCACACCGTCCTCCTGGAGACCAGGGACACCATCCGCACCAGTATAGATCTCCTCTCTCAGCTGGTCAGCACCGACTCCTCATCCTCCAACCGCAAGCCCTTCCTCACCTATGTCAACCAGACCCTCAAGAACATGGAGGAACCCCAGTACCAGGTGGTGAAGGACCGGATCACCGAGCTGCTTCACAACCCTCCAGATCCAGAGGAACCTGCTCCCACCCAGTCCAGGTCTGCTCCTCCATCCAAGGTGATGTCCCTCCCATTCCAAGGCTTCCCACAGCCCCTCACCTACCAGGGCTACGGCTACCAGGAGGTCCAGCAGCACAGGCAGCAGCCCTTCCCAGTCCAGGCACAGTCATCGGACGACACCATTGCCACCGGTTCCACTGATGCCACCGATGCCACCCACGACAATGATGCCACTGACGACAGCAATGCCACCCACGCCAGTCCTCACCCAGCTGCAGACCAGACAGCCCCACTACACTACTCCTTCCTCCACCCCACAGCCAAGCCTGGCCTCAGTACATCTGTCATCAGTACTGGGGCTGACACCTCATGGCATGGAGGAAGGACCTCTCAGCATCGCGGGTCTGAGCCAGCTGTCTGAGAGCTTCCTCAACACACTGTCCCCTGTTGCCCTCTCGGGGCCAGGCACCCCAATGATGATACAGACCAGAACTCCAGCACCACCCACCTCCACAGCACCTGGACCCTTCACCCCTGAGACTGGGCACACCTCCGAGTGACCAATAAGAGTGCCAGAGACTGGATAGCTGGCTACCTGTGGACTTTATTTGGACACTTGACTTGGGTCATTTTTGTTTTACAGCTTGTTGTTCAATAAAGTTTATCTTTGATTCACACGCTTGCTTCATTTCTTTTTTTGTAATAAAGTCTTGATGGAAACTTTTAGAATTGGTTTAAGCCTTTGTATGCTTGTGGGATGGGTTAAGATAGCAGTGGGGTGGGCAGGGACACCTTTGGGATGGGTTAAGATAGATGTGGGATAGTTAAACCTCCAGTGCAAGCATAGTGGGACTGTATGGTCCACCCTCCCAGGTGCTACACCTTTGGCCCTTCATTAGTAAGCATTGATCCACACATTTGAACATAAACACAACTCTTTATTAAATGCCCTGCTCATTGTAGGGCCACCCAACATACATGGCCCAATCTCATCCGTGTGATGAGACAGGCTGAAGGAAGCACCCATTAATCATCTATCATCTATCATCCTGTCTTGCCACTCCACTGCTCCAGCTGGGGAGTTGCACCAGTGTTTCAGGAGGTTGCACTGCTTCTTCCCTTCACATGAGGCTCTGTTGGAGCCTTGCACATCCTGAGTGTCTATCAGGTTTTGCCCTTGCCTCCATTCCTCAGGCTCCATGTCCCCATTGCCTTGCTGGAGGTCCACGAGCCTGTTCTGCAAGACTGGGTAGCGGGTGCTCATGAGATTGTGCAGGATGCAGCAAGCTTCCACGATCCTTCTCACAGTCTCTGGGCGATGCTACATGGTGTGAGAAGTACCTGGAACCTGTTGGCCAGGATGCCAAAGGCGTTCTCCACCACCCGCCTTGCCCTGGACAGTCTGTAGTTGAAGATCCTCTCTTCACGGGTGAGGCATCTGGAAGTGTAGGGCTTCATGATGTAGGTTCTGAGGGAGTAGGCGTCATCCCCCACGATGAAGTAGGGCACATCTTGCGTGTCATTGGGCAGGGGTTCTGGATCTGGAAAGCCCATGATGAGGTTGCGTTCCAGCCCCTCCTTGAGGTCACTGGCATTGTATACCTGGGCATCTGAACATGAACCGTTGCCTGAAGCATCGATGTACATGAACTTGTAGTCAGCATCGACCATGGCGAAGAGGACGATGCTGAAGAAGCCCTTGTAGTTGAAATAAGTGGACCCCGACTTGGGTGATGCTTTGCAGGCCACGTGCTTGCCATCTATGGCTCCAATGGTGTGGGGGAAGTTCCACCTCTGATACCACTGCTCTGCAACTTTCTTCCTGCCTTCTTCAGTGGAGGGGCACTGGAGGAGCTTCTCCAGATATTCTTCGATAATGGCCTGCACCACTTCTCTGACCACAATGCTGATGCTGTTGTGTGGCACCCTCCAGCCGTACTGCATGCTCCTGTAAGTGGTCCTTGAGGCCAGGTGGCACAGACTCAGTGCCACCTTGAGCCCAGGTTCCAGGCTGGGCCGGAAGTTGGTGTTTGCCTTGGTCAACCTGGGTGTCAGCCACTCTACAACTTCGTCAAACATGGCTGGAGGCATCTTCATGAAGTTCTGGAATGCCCAAGTGTCTTCGTTCCTGAGCTCCGCCATCAGCTTGTTGTACAGTCCGTACTCTGCTCTTCTCCCAATCCATCTTCGGACCCAGACGCTTCTTGGCCGCCTCCTTTTCTTTCCGTAGTAGAGTTCACAGAGCCTGTAGATGGCTTCGCACTGTTGCAGAACGATGGTGGCTACCAAAAGGACTGTTTTACGATCCATGGTGGACATGACTGGATGCTGTGGAAGAGCAAGAGGCAGATGAAGGCTGCAGAGGTCTGCATAGCTAGGCTGCTGGTCTGAAAGTGAGATGCAGGTGAGTTTCTCCCCCTTTTTATAAGCAGTATAGGTGTCCCTTTGCATCCTCTAGGCATCCTCTAGGCATCCTCTAGGCATCCTTAATATCCGAGATAGGTCCCCTCTGCGAATGTTTTTTCCATTTTATACGCTTTGTTTCCATGCTGCATCCGTTCTGCATCTGTTCTGCATCCATTCTGCGTCTGTTCCACTTCCTCCCTGCGTCCGAGCGGATGCGAGTTGCGCGGATGTGCAGCAGATGCCTAGCGGATATAGCGGATGCGTAGCGGATGCAGAACGGATGAATTGGATACATTTTCCGTGCAAAAGTTTTGAGTAGCTCAAAACTTTCTGAGCGTATGAAATGTCAATAAACGGATGCTGGATGGATAGAGAGGAAGCAAAATGGAGGCAGTGAGTACATCGCGTTTTCCAATGGATGGCAAGCTTTTTTGTCCGCTTTACATCCTCTTTGCATCCTTTGGTGCAGTGTGACAGGGGCTTAAGATTATGCAAATCATCTTAGCCACAAATTAATAATTGTATTAGCCCTTAAGAAAATGTTGGTTCTTGTTTATAATGTTCAGCTTTGATCTGAGCACAAAACCTGCCAATCTTTACAGGAAAACTGTCCTCAGAATTTCAATTAGAATTCAATTTTATGGGAGTCTGACCCAAATACTTTCTTTTCAGACGATATTGTAAATGTTGGGTACATGGAGCAGAATATGTTGGGCAACAAAGAAGGTAGTGAAGCATGTTCTCTTAATGGCCACCCTGACATGGCAGGCCTAGGAATCAGAGGTGGTATTCAGCAGGTTCTGACCAGTTCTGGAGAACCGGTAGTGGAAATTTCGAGTAGTTTGGAGAACCGGCAAATACCACATCTGACTGCAGATTTAACAGTATCTTTCCCCTGCCATGCCCACCAAGCCACGGCCACAGAACCAGCAGTAAAAATATTTGAATCCCACCACTGCTAGGAATGTGATATTTAAGGCAACCCCCATAGACTAACCCATTTCTACAACCTTCATAATGTTGATCTGAGGGCAGGGGCTGCAATAATATCAGCTATTTCTCTCATTTAATCATTTTGAATACATACATTCAGAGAAATGTTGAAAATGCTATGTTGAAAGAAAATAGTTTGAGAAGTTGAGCCAGAATATGGGAATTGTCAGACAAAGTCTAGAATATAAGAACATTTTGAAAAAAGTACGGAATGGTTAATGCCAAGATAGCAACTTAATGCATATGGGCAGGGTTCTGGTTCACTTTTTAAACAAATAAAAAATAAATCCATCAACCAATATTCAGATACAGGAACTGGGCTTGGCTTGTCTAGTGAAGAGATGGACCAGGGGAGACATGATAACAGTCTTCCAATGTTTGAGGGGCTGCCACAGAGAGGAGGGGGTCAAGCTATTTTATAAAGCACCTGTAGGCCAGACAAGGAGTAATGGATGGAAACTAAACAAGGAGAGATTTAACCTGGAAATAAGGAGAAACTTTCTGATAGTGAAAACAATCAAAAAATAGAACAGCATGCCCTTGGAAGCACCATCACTTGAGACCTTCAAGATGAGATTTCTCTTTTTGCTGTTCAGAGTTCTCCGAAACAGCTTCTTTTCATACATGCCTCCTGGATTGCCCAGAAGATCATATATGCAGGGACATTCAAACAAGCAGACCCCTCAGAGAGGATGTTTGAATCAGAAGAGTACACCTTGCAACCATAGAATGATAGAGCTGGAAGGGAACTTGGAGGTCTTCTAGTCCAACACCTCTGCCCAAGACAGGAGTCCCTATACCATCTGGGACAAATGATTGCCCAATCTTTCCCTTTCTGATAAAAGCAAATCAATCAGTCTGTCCTCTTGAGTTGTTAAACCAAAAATATACAAATACCTCTCAAGCTACTTATATTATTCATCCCATAACAAGGTATGGTTAGGAACACCAAAATGCAGGGGAGTTTGTAGATTAATTTACTGCCAAGTGCATCTGCTATAGACAATAGGGACAAGGGCAGCCATTCCAAATGAGAAATCTGGAAGGATATTCACAATCACATCTGACACCCAACTTGCTTTCTTGACCCTGCTAATGACAGCAGTTTGATTTGGAAATGAAACCATTCATTTATAGAGGTTAATCTGATCCAGCTTCAACTGCCACCCACCTTCAATCCTATCCTGCTTGAAAAAGAGGTTCACCTGTTCATTTGAAGATTTCCTTCCCCCCACATCTGTATAGGGCAGACATCCACTTGTGTAATTGCCCCATTTACATCAGCTATGCAGGCCCTGAAAAACTAAGCTCTGCTGTTAATGGAAGATGAATTAATTGGATAACTTGCAGGGGGGGGGGAAATAGGTTCAATGCTCCTGTTTTAAAAGTACCATTGAAATAATCTTCTCCAAGGGTTAATTTTTGATTGCCTTGGATTAGGACAAGGATCTTGATGACACATCATTGCATTGAATGAGTGTAGTGCTGTCTGCAATTTTTCTTTTAAAATGAGGCATTTTGTGCTCTGCACATTTCTCTCATCACAAAGGAATATCTGCTCCAAGTAAATTGTTTCATCTCGATAATTAGGCAGGAGACTGACAAAGGCTAGGTTCCATGCAAATTGGTGTTAGTGGCTTGCTTTCAACCTCTATTTTTTTTTTTAAATTCCCCATTTAATATTTATGGGGAGAAAACTGTCAGCCTTTTGCTAGATTCTTCTCTATTTAATACAAGTATTTCCCTGTTTTTGCTCATCCTGGAAAAAACTACACTACAGACAGGAAAATGAGAATGAGAAATGTTTATTGCTCTTATAAAAAAAATAATCCAGTATTGGGGATCCGGTTTGAGCTTCTTCGGTGGTAGACCGAAATCTGCGACTGTACACAGTTTCAATCTGTGTTTGCCACTGGAACGCCCTGAGCTGGCTGGTTTCAGGGCTAAGCCACCCCATAGAGATGGTGAAGAGGGGGGAGACTGCCAGCAGGGTCAAGGAGAAATGCAGCTCTCCTCTCCAGCTGGCCATTATTCCCTTTCCCAAAGGCAATTGCAGTGGTGGTCAGAAATGGCCACCTCAAAGAAGAACTCGACCAGAAAAGAATGTGCAGGAGGAAGATAAGAAAAAGTTTTGGTTGATCGGGTCAAACTGGAAAAACAACAATACAAGGTACCCTGGAATTTGAATTATAAAGAACAATATTGTTCCCAAAGAAGACTTTGAAGCTGTGAATGAGAGAGGGAAGGGAGAGGATTTGGGTTTTTTTTTCTTTTCTTCCCTATATTGACAACTAAGAGATTTAAGCAAGAAATCGGTAAAAACCACTTTGATATCAACAGGTATTTAAGCTGAAAATAAAATGTCAAAGGGATAATAAAGATTTCTGGATTCTCAAAAACTTTTAAAAGAAGGAAAAAAACAAAAGGGTGGGATCTAGAAAAAGGGAGGAGACCACCTGGAAGTGAAAGGAATTAACAGTGAAACTTTAACAAGATTCCTAAAAGTTACGTTTTAACTGAAACTTTGTAACAAGATAAGAGAACCCAAGGAAGAGAAAGTGGAAAAAAGAAGCAAGAAGAAACAGCTTTGGATTATTTGGATTACTTGGTGATTTTTGGATTTTTGGTTATTGGATCTAAAGGGCTGAAATCAATCGGTGGTTGTTTAAAAGTTTTTAAAATGGTATCACTCTTGGATGAATTGAGAATGGAACTTAAAAAACAGAAAGAAGATGCACAAGAAGGAAGAGGTTTTTTTGGCTTTGTATTTCAATTTTTAGAAATGGAGATCTTGAACTATGAAAAACAACAAGAAATGCCAAGAAGGGCGGGACAAAGAAGAAGCCATTTTCAATGACCAAGTATTTCTATGTGGGGAAAAGAAAAGGAAGGGGGGAAAGAGAGTGAAAAATTTAAGATCTGAAAAAACAGCCCCCCAAAAGAATACTTTGAAAAGTAATCATAACATTAGGAAGAAACAGAAGAGAGGATTACAGAAGAGAGAATCAGAATTATTCTGATTCAGAATTCTGATTCTCTCTTATTCAGAGAGAGAAGGGGTCAAAAAGGGAAGGGAGAAGAAGAGGGAGAAGAGGGAAAGGAAAAGAAATTATAAAGGAAAGAATCAGGACATAGAAAAACAGGGAAACATATCAGACACAGAGATAATGGGTGAAAACTTAATTGAAAGGGGGATTCTGCAAGGGAACATAAGTTAGTAATTTTAAATTAGAAATAGAAATGAACTTTGAAAATATGAAAGAAGTGTGATTAAAATGAGATATAAAATACTCATTGTAATGTAATGTAATGTTTAATAAATAAATAAATGAAATAAAGAGAATGAGAGAATGAAATTAAGAAAGGAGGGGAACATTTTAATTATTATAAATGTGTTATAAAAATTTAAGTGAAGAGGAATATGAAAGAAACATGAAAAAATTATGGAAATATTATAAGTGTTCCCAGAAGTATGATATCCTATTGGAAAGGAATTTTAAAGATGTCAAAGATTATAACTAACATTTATGATAGAGCTGAATTGGAATAGAATAAGTATTTTATTTATTATTGTTTTATATATATATTTTCTCTTGAAGAGCTTAGTGCGTATTTTAAGAATGTACCAAGAAGAATTCGACTGGAAGTTATGTGTTATATTGAATGTTACAATTGTAAAGGCATAAATTGAAGTTTAAATAAGAGTTGAATAAATAAAAATTAAAAGATACAAAGGTGTCATACTTCAATTAGTAACTACAGGGGAATATTTTGTTTAATGAAAAAAGAAAATATGAAATTAAAACAGGACAGACAAAACTATATATATATATAAATTTGTTTTCTTAGGCTTTCGCAGGTACTTACATGTGTGCTGTTTAGCTGAATAGCAGCTTGAGCAGCCGTCCCTTCACACGGAGCCAAGCTGCACTGAAAGCCTCCAACACAAGAACAGAGTGTTGCCAGCCAATCAAAGCCACAAAACAGACAGAAGAAACCAGAAACATCAATCAATCAAACTCCAAGTCCAATGAATACAGATCCAGGCTCTCAACCAATCAGAATGGACCAGCCTCAAATTTGAAACCAGGAACTAACTCTATACAGAAGCCTGAGGATGGCAGATGAGATTCTGCTGAAACGTTGCTACAACTTTAACAGAACTACAATGACGTGGGATAATACCCGAAGGAAGCTAAACAGCACACACACACACACACACACACACACACATACACACACACACACACACATATATATATATATATGAATATAGAAAGGAATGAGATAATTAAAAATAAGATTGAGAAAACTAAGGAAAGTGAAAATTATTGAGAAAATGTTAAAATAGTAATAAGGTATGGAATAGAGCACAAAGATGAATATGAAATTGAATTTGTGTCTGTATGGAGAAGTGATAACCTGAGACCATACTATTCTAAAAAAAAAATTACTTGTATTATGTTTTGTGAAAACCCAAATAAAATTTTTATTATAAACAATCCAGTATTGAACCTGGTCAGATATTAAGAAATGCTCACTTAATAATGAACTTGCAAAATTTAACAATAAAATTTGGTATATTTTCTTTTTTCAAATAGTGTTGATCCAACATGCACATTCACTGTATTTTTAAAATCTTTTTTTCTCTTCTGTTTTGTTATGAAGTGTCCTCTCATCATTCCAATCAGTGGCAATCAAAATTAATCCTTGGAGAAGATGATTTCATCTATCCTTTCAAAACAGGAGCACTGCACCTCTATTTTTCTCCCTAGAAATTATTCAATTAATCCATCTTTCATGAACAGCATAATTTAAATTACTATTTCTAAGATTTGCATTCAAATCTTAAGCCCATGTCACACTGCACCAATGGATGGAAAGAGGATGTAAAATGGAGAAAAACAATTGCCATCCGTTGGTTAATGCGATGCTTCCATTTTGTACTCACTGCGTCCGTTTTTCTTCCTCTCTATCTGTCCAGCATCCGTTGACTGAGGTTCCATCTGCTCAAAAGGTTTTGAGCTGCTCAAAACGTTTTGAGCGGAAAATGTCTCCAACGCGTGCGTTCTGCATCCGCTAGGCAGACGGGGAACATCCGTTCTGCATCCGTCGTCATCTGTTACGCATCCGCTACATCCGCTAGGCATCCGCTGCGCATCCGTGCAACTCGCATCCGCTCCAGTGGAAAACGGACACAGGAAGGAAGCGGAACGGATGCGGAATGAACGTGCATGGACGGAGAAAGGATGAAAGCGGATGAAGCTCGCATACAAAGCATTTAAAATGGAAAAAACATTCGCAGAGGGGACCTATCTGTGCAGACCTCTGCAGCCTTCATCTGCCTCTTGCTCTTCCACAGCATCCATTCATGTCCACCTTGGATCGTAACACAGTCCTTTTGGTAGCCACCATCGTTCTGCAACAGTGCGAAGCCATCTACAGGCTCTTTCAACTCTACTACGGGAAGAAAAGGAGGTGGCATCCGCTCGGACGCAGGGAGGAAGTGGAACAGATGCAGAACGGATGCAGAACAGATGCAGAACGGATGCAGCACGGAAACAAAGCATTTAAAATGGAAAAAATGTTCGCAGAGGGGACCTATCTGTGCAGACCTCTGCAGCCTTCATCTGACTCTTGCTCTTCCACAGCATCCAGTCATGTCCACCGTAGATCATAACACAGTCCTTTTGGCAGCCACGATCCTTCTGCAACAGTGCAAAGCCATCTACAGGCTCTGTGAACTCTACTATGGGAAGAAAAGGAGGCGGCCAAGAAGCGTCTGGGTCCGAAGATGGATCGGGAGAACAGCAGAGTATGGACTGTACAACAAGCTGATGGCGAAGCTCAGGAACGAAGACACTCATGCATTCCAGAACTTCATGAAGATGCCTCCAGCCATGTTTGACGAAGTTGTGCAGCAGCTGACACCCAGGTTGACCAAGCAGAGCACCAACTTCCGGCCCAGCCTGGGCCCTGGGCTCAAGGTGGCACTGACACTGCGCCACCTGGCCTCAGGGACCACCTACAGGAGCATGCAGTATGGCTGGAGGGTGCCACACAACACCATCAACATTGTGGTCAGAGAAGTGGTGCAGGCCATCATCGAAGAATACCTGCAGGAGCTCCTCCAGTGCCCCTCCACTGAAGAAGGCTGGAAGAAAGTTGCAGAGCAGTGGTATCAGAGGTGGAACTTCCCCCACACCGTTGGAGCCATAGATGGCAAGCATGTGGCCTGCAAAGCTCCAGCCAAGTCGGGGTCCACTTATTTCAACTACAAGGGCTTCTTCAGCATCGTCCTCTTCATCATGGTCAATGCTGACTACACGTTCATGTACATCGATGCTTCAGGCAACGGGTCAGCTTCAGATGCCCAGGTATACAATGCCAGTGACCTCAAGGAGGAGCTGCAATGCAACCTCATCATGGGCTTCCCAGATCCAGACACCCTGCACAACGACACGCAAGATGTGCCCTACTTCATCATGGGGGATGACGCCTTCTCCCTCAGAACCTACCTCATGAAGCCCTACACCTCCAGATGCCTCACCCATGAAGAGAGGATCTTCAACTACAGTCTGTCCAGGGCAAGGCGGGTGGTGGAGAATGCCTTTGGCATCCTGGCCAACAGGTTCCAGGTACTTCTCACACCATGCAGCATCGCCCAGAGACCGTGAGGAGGATCGTGGAAGCTTGTTGCATCCTGCACAATCTCATGCGCACCCGCTACCCAGTCTTGCAGAACAGGCTCATGGACCTCCAACAAGGCAATGGGGACATGGAGCCTGGGGAATGGAGGCAAGGGTGAAACCTGATAGACACTCAGGATGTGCAAGGCCCTAACAGAGCCTCACGTGAAGGGAAGAAGCAGCGCAACCTCCTGAAACACTGGTGCAACTCCCCAGCTGGAGCAGTGGAGTGGCAAGACAGGATGGTAGATGATTAATGGATGCTTCCTTCATCCTGTCTCATCACACTGATGAGATTGGGTCATGTATGTTGGGTGGGCCTACAATGAATAGGGCATTTAATAAAGAGTTGTGTTTATGTTGACATGTGTGGATGATTGATTAAATTATTATTGATAATAAAGGGCCATAGGTGTGGCACCTGGGAGGGTGGACCATACAGTCCCACTCTGCTTGCACTGGAGGTTTATCTATCCCACAGCTATTACCTATCCCACAGGTATCCCTGGCCATCCCACAGGTATCCCTGCCCATCCCACTGCTATTACCCATCCCAAAGGTATCCCTGCCCATCCCACTGCTATCTTAACCCATCCCACAAGCATGCAAAGGCTAAACATTTCTAAATGTTTCCACCAAGACTTTATTTACAAAAATAAATGAAGCAAGTGTGTTAAGCAAAGATAATCTTTGTTAATAACAAGCTGTAAAAGAAAAATGACCCAAGTCAAGTGTCCAAATAAAGTCAATTGGTAGCCACCCAGTCTCTGGCACTCTTCTCTGTCTCTCAGAGGTGTGCCCAGTCTCAGGGGTGAAGGGCCCAGGTGCTGTGGAGGTGGCTGCTGCTTGAGTGCTGGCCTGAAGCCCCACTGGGGTGCCTGGCCCCGAGAGGACAACAGGGGACGGTGTGTTGAGGAAGCTCTCAGACAGCTGGCTCAGCCCCGTGATGTTGAGAGCTCCTTCCTCCATGCCATGGGGTGTCAGCCCCAGTACCGACGACAGATGTATTGAGGCCGGGCTTGGCTGTGGGGTGGAGGAAGGAGCAGTGTAGTGGGGCTGTCTGGTCTGCAGCTGGGTGAGGACTGGCGTGGGTGGCATTGGTGATGTGGGTGGCATCAGTGGCATCAGTGGCATCAGTGGCATTGGTGGCATCAGTGGAACTGGTGGCAACGGTGGCATCCGATGACTCTGTGCCTGGACTGGGAAGGGCTGCTGCCTGTGCTGCTGGTCCTCTGGTAGCCATAGCCCTGGTAAGTGAGGGCCTGTGGAAAGCCTTGGAATGGGAGGGACATCACCTGGGCTGGAGGAGCAGACCTGGACTGGGTGGGAGCAGGTTCCTCTGGATCTGGAGGGTTGTGAAGCAGCTCGGTGATCCAGTCCTTCACCACCTGGTACTGGGGTTCTGCCATGTCCACGAGGGTCTGGTTCACATAGGTGAGGAAGGGCTTGCGGTTGGAGGATTAGGAGTCAGTGTGTACCAGCTGAGACAGGAGATCTAGGCTGCTCCTGATGGTGTCCCTGATCACCATCAGGACAGTGTGGCTCTGTCCTTCCTGTATGGCTCTCTTCCTTTCTGTGGAGGTGGAGCTGGGGGTGGATGCGGGTTGGACTGTGGTGGAA
>BLBF01000004.1:16932050-16953229 GCA_015471245.1 Laticauda colubrina | reverse complement strand
CCCCCCTCTTCTTTGTAGTAGCCCCTCATATTTTGGAATACTAGTATCATGTCACCCGTAGTCCTTCTTTTTTCTAGACTGGCCAAACGCAAATCCTGGAACTGTTCTTCATATGTTTTTGTCTCCAGGCCTTTAGTAACCTTAATTCCTTCTTCTTGGTCTCATTAAATGGACCTACTTAAGATATGGGACCCATAAGATCCTCCTTTCCCACTCTGATGGGTTGGGTAGTTGCAGCTGAGAAAAGATGGTTCTTTAAAGAACCTTGCCCCAAGTTTAGGATGCAGAGAACATAACAGCTGCTTAGATATGCAAGGAATTATTGAAATAATTATTGAAACCCCAATTACAGCATTATTTCAATCCGTTGTCAGATTTGCACCTCTGGTCTAGAAAAATCTATACTTACTTAGCACACCAAGAAGAATATAGATAAATGGAAATAGATTTGGGGATGGTCAATATGAAGAAACCAAGTCGGGGAAAAAAAAGATAAAAAGTTTTGGAAATGCTATATCACTTTGAAGGAAAAGACATGATGGGTTCCCCAATCACCCCAAATACCTGAAAGGCCATCACAAGTGTAATGACTTATATTCTGATGCTACAAAGGGCAAGAGGAGATCAAATACAGAAAGAGATGCATCTTGTCTGAAGATAGGAAAAATGTGAGGGCAGAAATGAATTACTACAGCTATTAGTATCCTATTGTATACTCCAGCAATGAAAAGATGGCATACACTGCTGTGCATTTCAAATGAGTTGAATGACTTTACCATGGCTCTGGAAAGCTCCTGAGAGCCATGCTAATAGGATCTAAAAGCTATCCTTCTAACCAACTTACTAACTGGAGGACCAATGACTCTCCCTTGTCTATCACCTTCAAGAAGAGGGTAGATATCCCAAAGAAGTTTTTTTCAAGAAGCAACTGGACTTCCTGGTTTTTCTTTGAGGATGTTTCGTTTCTCATCCAAGAGGCAACTGGAAGCTCAAGCTGAATAAGCTCCTTGGATGAGAACTAGAAGCTCAAGCTAAAGAACCAAGAAGTCCTCTAACTTCGTGATTGTGCTTCCACTGTACATTCACAAATTACCAGAGAAAGAACAAAGACCTTTGGAGTATAACTTCCAATTATATTACATTTGGTTAGACTTGCCACATCCTGTCTTGAAAGACCATGTGGTTTGAATTAATGTTCAGGGATGACTGTGCCTGAATATCTTGAATGGGAAGATATTCAATTGTACCTCTGTTTCCATCTAAAGCCCCTGTCACACTGCACCAATGGATGGAAAGAGGATGTAAAACGGATAAAAACACTTGCCATCCATTGGTTAATGTGATGCTTCCGTTCTGTACTCACTGCCTCCGTTTTGCTTCCTCTCTATCCGTCCAGCATCCGTCTATTGACATTTCATCCACTCAAAAAGTTTTGAGCTGCTCAAAACTTTCTGAGCGGAAAATGTATCCAACGCGTCCGTTCTGCATCCGCTAGGCATATGGGGGACATCCGTTCTGCATCCGTCGTCATCCGTTACGCTTCCGCTACATCTGCTAGGCATCCGCTGCGCATCCGCGCAACTCGCATCCGCTCCAGCGGTAAACAGACACAGGGAGGAAGCGGAACGGACGCGGAACGGATGCGCAGCGTTAGTAGCACGGATGGAGAAAGGATGAAAGTGGATGCAGCATGCAAAGAAAGCATTTAAAATGGAAAAAAACGTTCGCAGAGGGGACCTATCTCGGATATTAAGGATGTCTAGAGGATACCTAGAGGATGCAGAAGGACACATAGGGGAAAACCTATATTGCCTATAAAAAGGGGGAGCAACTCACCTGCATCTCACTTTCAGACCAGCAGCCCTGATGTGCAGACCTCTGCAGCCTTCATCTGCCTCTTGCTCATCCACAGCATCCATTCATGTCCACCTTGGATCGTAACACAGTCCTTTTGGTAGCCACCATCGTTCTGCAACAGTGCAAAGCCATCTACAGGCTCTGTCAACTTTACTACGGGAAGAAAAGGAGGCGGCCAAGAAGTGTCTGGGTCCGAAGATGGATCGGGAGAAGAGCAGAGTACGGACTGTACAACTAGCTGATGGTGAAGCTCAGGAACAAAGACCCTCGTGCATTCCAGAATTTCACGAGGATGCCTCCAGCCATGTTTGACGAAGTTGTGGAGCGGCTGACACCCAGGTTGACCAAGCAGAGCACCAACTTCCAGCACAGCCTGGGCCCTGGGCTCAAGGTGGCACTGACACTGCGCCACCTGGCCTCAGGGACCACCTACAGGAGCATGCAGTACGGCTGGAGGGTGCCACACAATACCATCAGCATTGTGGTCAGAGAAGTGGTGCACGCCATCATCGAAGAATATCTGGAGGAGCTCCTCCAGTGCCCCTCCACTGAAGAAGGATGGAAGAAAGTTGCAGAGCAGTGGTATCAGAGGTGGAACTTCCCCCACACCGTTGGAGCCATAGATGGCAAGCATGTGGCCTGCAAAGCACCAGCCAAGTCAGGGTCCACTTATTTCAACTACAAGGGCTTCTTCAGCATCGTCCTCTTTGCCATGGTTGATGCTGACTACAAGTTCATGTACATTGATGCTTCAGGCAACGGGTCAGCTTCAGATGGCCAGGTATACAACGCCAGTCATCTCAAGGAGGGGCCGGAATGCAACCTCATCATGAGCTTCTCAGATCCAAACCCCCTGCCCAACGACACACAAGATGTGCCCTACTTCATCGTGGGGGATGATGCCTTCTCCCTCACAACCTACCTCATGAAGCCCTGCACCTCCAGATGCCTCACCCGTGAAGAGAGGATCTTCAACTACAGGCTGTCCAGGGCAAGGCGGGTGGTGGAGAATGCCTTTGGCATCCTGGCCAACAGGTTCCAGGTACTTCTCACTACCATGCAGCATCGCCCAGAGACCGTGAGGAGGATCGTGGAAGCTTGCTGCATCCTGCACAATCTCATGCGCACCTGCTACCCAGTCTTGCAGAACAGGCTCGTGGACCTCCAACAAGGCAATGGGGACATGGAGCCTGGGGAATGGAGGCAAGGGCGAAACCTGATAGACACTGAGGATGTGCAAGGCCCTAACAGAGCCTCACATGAAGGGAAGAAGCAGCGCAACCTCCTGAAACACTGGTGCAACTCCCCAGCTGGAGCAGTGGAGTGGCAAGATAGGATGATAGATGATTAATGGATGCTTCTTTCAGCCTGTCTCATCACACTGATCAGATTGGGCCATGTATGTTGGGTGGGCCTACAATGAACAGGGCATTTAATAAAGAGTTGTGTTTATGTTGACATGTTGGATCAATGATTACATTAGTATTGATAATGATGGGCCATAGGTGTGGCACCTGGGAGGGTGGACCATAGAGTCCCACTATGCTTGCACTGGAGGTTTATCTATCCCACAGCTATCTGAACCCATCCCACAGCTATCTTAACCCATCCCACAGATATCCTAACCCATCCCACAGTTATCCCTGCCCATCCCACAGCTATTACCCATTCCACAGGTATCCCTGCCCACCCCACTGCTATCCTTACCCATCCCACAAGCATGCAAAGGCTTAAACCATTTCTAAAAGTTTCCACCAAGACTTTATTTAATGAAATAAATGAGGCAAGTTTGTGAAGCAAAGATAATCTTTATTAATAACAAGCTGTAAAAGAAAAATGACCCAAGTCAAGTGTCCAAATAAAGTCCACATGTAGCCACCCAGTCTCTGGCACTCTTCCCTGTCATTCAGAGGTGTGCCCAGTCTCAGGGGTGAAGGGTCCAGGTGCTGTGGAGGTGGCTGCTGCTGGAATGCTGGTCTGAAGCCCCACTGGGGTGCCTGTACCCGAGAGGACAACAGGGGATGGTGTGTTGAGGAAGCTCTCAGACAGCTGGCTCAGCCCCGTGATGTTGAGAGCTCCTTCCTCCATGCCATGAGGTGTCAGTCTCAATACCGATGACAGATGTACTGAGGCCGGGCTTGGCTGTGGGGTGGAGGAAGGAGCAGTGTAGTGGGGCTGTCTGGTCTGCAGCTGAGTGAGGACTGGCGTGGGTGGCATCGGTGACGTGGGTGGCATTGGTGGCATCGGTGGCATCAGTGGCATGGGTGGCATCGATGGCATCAGTGGAACCGGTGGCAATGGTGGTGTCCATTGAGCCTGTGCCTGGACTGGGAAGGGCTGCTGCCTGTGCTGCTGGACCTCCTGGTAGCCATAGCCCTGGTAGGTGAGCGCCTGTGGAAAGCCTTGGAATGGGAGTGACATCAACTGGGGTGGAGGAGCAGACCTGGACTGGGTGGGAGCAGGTTCATCTGGATCTGGAGGGTTGTGAAGCAGCTCGGTGATCCTGTCCTTCACCACCTGGTACTGGGGTTCCGCCATGTCCGTGAGGGTCTGGTTGACATAGGTGAGGAAGGACTTGCGGTTGGAGGATGAGGAGTTGGTGCTGACCAGCTGAGAGAGGAGATCTATGCTGCTCTGGATGGTGTCCCTGATCACCAGCAGGACAGTGTGGCTCTGCCCCTCTTGCTGTCTGGCTCTCTGCCTTTCTGTGGAGGTGGAGCTGGGGGTGGATGCGGGTAGGACGGTGGTGGAAGTACTGTATCCTTTCTCCCACTGCGCCAGGGAGTCCTCCACACGCTCCGCCATGGTTAAAACAACTATCCGCGGGTTCTCTGCCGTGGGACGCTCCACAGAAACCTGCCTGGAGACAGGAGCTGACTCTCAGCCGGAAGAGGACTGGCTCTCAGCAGGCTGCCGGAGACAGAGGGTTGTGAGAGGGGCTGCTCCTCGGTGGCAGATCTCACCCTCCAGGAAGCTGCACCTGGCCATGACATAGGTCTCTCTGTCTGTCAGCTTGACCGTGGCCTGGCCAGATTTCTTGAGGTGCAGCTTTCCTTACCAGGGTCCATATGTTTCCACCAGCCGAGGAGCACCTCTGAAGTGTAGCCCAGACTCTCCGCCTTCTCTCTCCAAGCAGCCTGCTTCCTTTTGGTGTCCCTGTAGAGCCTGTGTCCCTTCCGCCATAGATAGTCATTCTCTCTCATCCACTCCAGCACCTCATCCTCGTGTTCCTCCTCAATGGAGTATTGCCTCCTCTCCCGTTCTCGCATATGCCTCTTCCTCCCTTTGGCAGGACCAGATGGGCCCTCATCAGAGGGGCTTCCAGGTTGTAGGGGCTGCTCCTCCACACCACCAGCAGTAGCAGCACCAGCAGAATCATCATCATCATCAGCAGCAGCAGCACCAGCAGGATCATCCTCATCATCATCATTGTTAAGCCTGGGTTCCCCAACCAGGGTTAGGTAAACAAGCTAAACAGAATGTGCAGCGTTAGTCAGATAGGCACACAGATAAATGAGTGAGCTAAGTTTGTATGTTTATTAACATACAGTAAAAATAACAGATACACTTGTGCTATCAAGAATATATTTTATTCCAGTATAAGTTTATAGCATAGTCAAAAACAGTCCAATATTCATTTACCATGTAGTCAGTCCATTCAGGGATATTCAGTTAGCAAAGTCCATGTAGAATATCCTATTGTCAGTTCATATAAATCAGTCCGTTGTTGTCTCTCCCGTTCGAGCAATGCAGTCTTGCTTCCAAGCAGTAATCAGGGATCATCAAAGCCAGAGAGAGAGAGAGCAAGCTGTAGCCTTGCTACTTTTATATGGTTTTCATAACCACACCCACAGTTGCTATTTTACATTTAAAGCTGCATACACTAACTATGATTCATAGTTAGTATTTCACCTAAAACAGTTAGGGTGACCAATGTTATCCCTAACAATCATCATCAGCAGCAGCACCAGCACCAGCACCAGCAGGACCAGGATCAGCAGCTGCA
Organism: Laticauda colubrina; assembly: GCA_015471245.1. Taxonomy (NCBI): domain Eukaryota; kingdom Metazoa; phylum Chordata; class Lepidosauria; order Squamata; family Elapidae; genus Laticauda; species Laticauda colubrina. The sequence goes on along the minus strand of BLBF01000004.1, from coordinate 16,947,366 downwards.
GAGTAAGCACCAGCAGCACCAGCAGCACCAGGAGCACCAGCAGGACCAGGAACATGAGCAGGACGAGGAGCACGAGCATGACCAGCAGGACGAGCAGGATGAGCAAGACCAGGAGCACGAGCAGGACCAGCAGGATGAGCAAGACCAGGAGCACGAGCAGGGCCAGCAGGACCAGCAGGACCAGCAGGACGAGGAGCAGCTACAGCAGAGTAAGCACCAGCAGAAGCACCACCACCAGAATCAGCATCATCAGCTCCTCCAGAAGCAGCATCAGCAGAAGCCACAGCACCAGGAGCAGGGCCAGCAGAGTAAGCACCAGCAGAAGCACCACCACCAGAAGCAGCATCAGCAGAGTAAGCACAAGCAGAAGCACCACCGCCATAAGCAGCAGCTTCAGCTCCTCCAGAAGCAGAAGCAGCAGGAGGCCCAGCCCCAGAAGAGTGAGCCCGTGCTGCAGAAGCCTCAGCAGAAGCAGAGTGAGGGCCAGGGGGTTGGAGGGTGGCCCTGTCCCTCTTGCCAGGGCTGGCAGCAGATGGCTGAGGCTTTCTCTTCTTCCCCATGGTTGTGGGGTTGCTGGCTGGCAGCAAGGCTGGCTGGCAGGCAGGCAGGCAGGCAGGCTTGTAGGAAGACAGGCACCAAGGCTGGCAGGCAGGCTGGCAGGCAGGCTGGTAGTAAGGCTGGCAGGAAGGCAGGCACCAAGCCTGGCAGGCAGCCTGGCAGGCAGCCTGGCAGGCAGGCAGGCAGGCAGCAAGGCTGGCAGGCAGGCTGGCAGCAAGTCTGGCAGGCAGGCTTGCAGGGAGGCTGGCAGGCAGGCATGCAGGGCAGGCTGGCAAGGCACTCGATGTGTCTGGAAGCAGGTCTTTCTTCTGAATGGTGACCTGCTTGGGAGCTGCCTCCCTTTATATCCCGCGGCTGACGCAATGCATCCTCCCTGCATGTTCATTGAATGTTAGGCATCCACTAGGCATCCGCTAGGCATCTGCTAGGCTTCCGCTGTGCATCCACTTCATCCGCTAGGCATCCGCTGTGCATCTGCTTCATCTGCAAGGTGTCCGCTCTGCATCCGCTGTATCCGTTCCGCGTCCGCTTTGCTGCGGTCCTCTGGAAGCCTTGCGGATGTGCCATCCGCTCCCATCCGCTTCCATCCGCTAGGCTTCCGTGGAGCATCCGCTTTCCATCCGCCCTGCGTCCTCCCCCCATCTGTTCCTTTCCGTGTTATCCACTCTGTTTATGCAAATTTTTGCCCCTTTTGAGAGCGGATAAGAATGGATGGAACATTTTTCTCGTCCGCTGTGTCCTTTTTACTAACGTTTTGCATCCGTCGGCCAGTGTGACAGGGCCTTAATATATGGAGCCTTTTAGAGAGATACATATTTTTCTTCTCACTGTGTTTATTTTGCAGTGCCAGATACATCTGAATTATATCATAAGCATATAAGCACACAAGCCTACTGCAAGATGATATAAGCTTTAAATGAGATATAGCAGTTGCCTGAATTGCAGCAACTTGGGTATATTTCCTGCCAGCTGATTGTCCTCATTTTAAAAAGAAATGGTCCTATTTGCTTATTAAATCTCTTGTTTCCTGTTGTTCCTGAACAATAATATCAGCCATCTTCCTATCTGGGATGAGTGAATATTTCCATCATGAATATGTTTCTCCGGATGAGTAAAAGGGGGAAAAATTTATTAATAGCAAAGTGGTTATGTTCTTTTTTGGAAACTTTTAAAAATAAAAAGGCATTTTATCTTGGCACATTGAAAGCTCCAAAGACACTTCAAGGATTAACTCTTATTATATATCACTACAAACCTATTTTGGAGAGAAAAGCATAGCCATTAAGGTGATATTTGCAATGCTTCTCTGACTTTCTCTCCCTCCCCCCTCTCCTTGTGTGCAAGTGAAAGAGTGAGAGGAGAGAGAGAGAGAGAGAGAGAGTAAGAGATTTATTGATCATTTATTGCCCTCAAAATGAGTTCAGATGTAGGACACACCGTTCATTAAACACATAAACATCAAGCGCAAAGCACAATGATTGCTCTATATTCTCTATCTTATTTATTTTGAAGGGGGGAAAACAGCATGCCCAAGCTATGCAATTACCTGACTTGACTTGTCTGTGGAAAAAAAAGAGATAACTTGTCAAAGCTGTTTTTATCTGACTATCAGAAATGTTTGCATCAGTTTGGCCCGAACAGAAGGGGTGATTAGGGCTGGACATAGTCAAACACCATCCACCACATGCCTGATGCTTAGTGTGCTGTCCAAACAATATATAGTTAATTGGGAATTGGGATAGTTGTAGGAATTGGGAGCTGTCCCCTTAAGGGAATGCCTCATGGTAAATGTAATTGAAAATGCAATTCAGTAAATCTAAAATACATTCTTTCCTATTACTGAGCTGGGGAGGAATTTTAGGGATTTTTCCAAGGGAAGGGAAGGGAAAAACAGTGAACATGACTGTTGTGCATTTCTGACAGTTTATTGTCAGAAAATTACCAAAAAATTGCTGGGTTCATTGGAGTGCATACTGCCAACAAGGTAATTTTGCTCCTTGCAAACAAGTAGAGTAAAGGCTGATGGACGCAAAACGTATGCGTAAAGGACACAGCAGACGAGCAAAATTTCGGGGATGGCTCCATCCGTTGTCATCCGCTCCAAAAAGTGGCAAAAATTTGCATAAACAGAATGGAAAAGAACGGACGTGATAGTATGTAGCGGGGATGTTAAATGGGTGTTCATAGGAAGGCTAGTGGATGACAGCAGATGGAAGCTGATGACACATCCGAAGGGGTTCCAGGGGAGAATTTCGAAGCGGATGCATAGTGGAAGGGGCAGATGCATAGCGGATGAAGCGGATGCATCACGGACGCCTATAGGAAACAAAGGGGATGCTGCATGGATGTATATCAGATGCAAAGCGTTCACTGTGCATGCAGGGAGTATGAATTGCATCAGCTCCGCGGATATAAAAGGATGCAGCACACATTCAGTTAGCATACAGGGGAAAGACGTGCTGCCACATACATCTAGCAGGAACACCATGGTTCGTCAGTCAGGCAAGAAGAGGAAGCCCATGCCTACTCATTCCAGCCCTGGCAAGAAGGACAAAACCAGCATCCCACCCCCTGGCACTGACTCTGAACCTGCTGCTGCTGGTGCTGCTGCTGTGGTGGACCAGCCCCAAGCCCCTCAAAGCCCTGCTGCTGAAGGCCCTGCTGCTCAAGCCCCTGAAGGCCCTGCTGCTCAAGCCCCTGAAGGCCCTGCTGAAGCCCCTGCCAGAGGGAGGAAGAGGCAAGGGAAGCAGAAGGGAGAGAGGAAACAGTACACCGTTTCCTAGGAGCATGAGGATGAGGTGCTGGAATGGCTGAGGGAGAACAAGTACCTCTGGAGAAAGGGCCACAGACTGAATCGTGACACCAAGAAGAAGCAGGCAGCTTGGAGAGACAAGGCAGAGAGCCTGGGCTACACTGCAGAAGTACTCCTAGGATGGTGGAAGCACATGCACACCTGGTATGGCAAGCTACACCTCAAGAAATCCGGGCAGGCCGCTGTCAAGCTTACTGACCGGGAGATGTACATCATGGCCAAGTGCAGTTTCCTGGAGGGTGAGATCCGCCACTGAGGATCAGCCCCTCTGAGACCCCTCTCCCTCAGACAGCCCACAGACAGCCAGTCCTCTTCCAGCCAGGAGCCAGCTACCCTGTCCAGGCAGGTGTCTTCAGAGGGCCCCATGGCGGAGACACCCCCCGACAGCTGCACTCCCCATGCCGGCAGACTTGGAGGATCCCATGGAGGATGACGCCCTGCTGTCACAAATGGAGGAAGAAGCAGCAGCCACCAGAGGCCAACCCACCCCCACCCCCAGCTCCAGAGGATGCAGGCAGAGAGGCAAATTGGAGGTCCAGGACCACAGTGTGCTGTTGGAGATCAGGGACACAATGAAGACCAGCACAGAACTTCTCTCTCAGCTGGTCCACAGCAACATACCAACCTCGAACCGCAAGCCCTTCATCACCTACGTGAGCCAGACCCTGAGGGACCTGCCCAAGGCCCAGTACCAGGTGATGAAGCAGAAGATCACAGCACTTCTACACAACCCTCAAGGCCCAGATGAAGCTGCTCCTACCCAGTCCAGGTCTGCTCCTCCACCCCAGGCGATGTCACAACCCTTCCACAGCTTTCAACAGCCCCTCACCTACCAAGGCTACGACTACCAGTACTTCCCATGGCAGAAGCAGAACTTCCCAGTCCAGATCCAGGTTCATCGCACGCCACAGACGCCGCTCCTCACCCAGCTGCAGACCAGACAGCCCCACGACACTCCTCCTTCCTCCACCCCATAGCCAAGCCCGTCAATGGACAATCTGTCATCAGTATTGGGCCTGACATCTCAAGTCCTTGATGAAGGGCCTCTCAACCTCACGGGACTGAGTCAGCTCTCAGACAGCTTCCTGAACACACCATCCCCTGTTGTACCCTCGGGGCCAAGCACCCCAATGGTGCCTCAGACCAGCACTCAAGCCACAGCCACCTCCACAGTCCCTGCCCACTTAACAGCTAAGACCATGGACATGACTCAGAGTGACTGAGAATAGTGTCAGAGACTGAGTTGTACTTGTTAAGTTTATCTTTGCTTAAGACACTTTACTTGGTTCATTTTGCTTTTTTAATAAAGTCATAAAGTTAAGAAAGTTAATAAAGGTTATCTTTGCTTAAGACACTTTTGACACTTTCCTTGGTTCATTTTGCTTAGTTAATAAAGTCATAAAGTTTACCTAAGAAAGTTAATAAAGATTATCTTTGCTTAAGACACTTGGTTCATTTTTTTTACTTAATAAAGTATTGGTGAAAACTTTGAAAAAATGGTTAAGCCTTTGCATGCTTGTGGGATAGATAAGTATAGTTGTGGGATAAACTCCAGTGCAACCATAGTGGGACTGTATGGTCCACCATCCCAGCGATCCAGATATTTTTTCTCCCCCTTTTTATAGAAAATATCGGTTGTCTGCTTGGTGTCCTTCTACATACTCTAGACATATTCTAGACATCCTAAATATACGAGATACATCCCAGATACAAACGTTTTGTCCATTTTTAATACTTTATATACGAGATGCATATGCTTACATCCTTTCTATTTCTATGCTACTAACACTGTGTGGACGTTCCGTGTACCTTTTGTTTCCTCCCTCTTTCCATTTTCAGCTCCAGGGGATGTGAGTTGAGGGGATGGCCAGAGGATGCAGAGAGGATACAGCAGATATTTAATGGATGATAATGGACATAGAACGTTTGTTGCCCGTATATGTCATGGATGTACATCGTACACGGCGGAAAGTTCATCCATTCACAAAGTTTTGTGCAGCTCAAAACTTCTTGCATGGATGAAATCTCAGTGGACGGATGCTCGACGGATAGAGCATATGAAACATGTATGCAATGAGTACACAACGGATGCATAGCGTTTTCCAATGGATGGCAAGCTTTTTTTAATGTTTTACATCCTCTTTGCATTCATAAATGCAGCAGGACCGGGCCTTAAATAGTGGCTATATGAAATAAAAAAGAAACAATGTTCATAACTGCACCCCTAGACAACCCCTCTGATCTCAGGTCTGCAATAGAAGACCTGCTATCAAGAAAGCACTCTAGGAGAGGTACTCTCCATTTGTTTCAAGGACTGGCCTCTATGTCTGGTCTATTGTGGCCTTTATCTCATTGATTAAAGAGATACTGGACCATATTTTATGGAACTTTGTGTTATAATTTCTTCTCCAACTACAACCATCTGTGCAGTCCTCATTGTTAGAGCATGGAGGCAGAGGAAGAGATGCAAGAGGAAGTACAGATTCGTGACATGGAAGAGATAATGGGAATGGCAGAGGGCCAGACCAATGAGTGGTTGATGCTCTCTAATATGAAAAAGTACAGCTGTTCTGGTGTGAAAATCCAATAGGAAGAATAAGGGGATTCCTCCTGAAAAATATAACCTCTACAATGGCATCTGAAAGATTGCAATGCTGCCACTAAAACCAATACACCAAGTTCCAGATCCTTAAGTCGTGAGAGAATCTATCTGTCAAGAGTGATTCACTCTTTCACCTAGTTGCCTCTTCCTCTCAGCTTGACAACAGTCGGGACCAGGGAGATTGGAATGTCAGGGTGAGAATGGAATGCCAAGACTTTGTCTACAGATTGTGAGACCCTTCTGCCACATTCAAGGTCACATAGCATAGGTATTTGAATGATCCAGACTATTCCCATAATAAAAGAAGTGAGTACAATTGTACAATGCAATGAACTGAGAAGGGTGGCTAAAAGGAAAAATCAAGTTTAACTTTGTGAACTTTTGCATGAGAAAACCAGAACTGATTTCAACATCTTTTGTGCCAATGTAGGGTATTCAATAAAGTTTTACTTTTGAGAAACAACAATCACCTGAGTTTTCTTTTTAGATTCTCTAGATGGACAGCTAACATTATCATCTATCTGTCTGTCTGTTTATCTATCATCTGTCTATCTATCTATCTATCTATCTATCTATCTATCTATCTATCTATCTATCTATCATCGGTCATCGGTCATCTGTCATCTATCATCTATCATTTATCTATCTATATTTATCTTCTTTCTCTTTCTCTCCCTCCCCCTTCCCTCTCCTTCTCTCTCTCATCATCTATGCTTTGGTCTTCCATTATTTCTCCAAATCATGCCCTTCATCTTCCCTTCAATTTCTGAGGATACAGATAAATGTCTTAAAGCATGCTTCAAACCTATCACTCTATACCCCATGACATAAATAAATTATTAAGCTCTATTTTGCATGGGAAATGACACAAAGAGAGGCCAAATGGCCAAAGCCAAAGGCCTTCTGATGTTGAATTTCAACAGCATTTTAGCAAGTGTACAAATACTCTACTGCAGTCTTTCTCAAATTCAACAATCTTATAAGATTCATCTCCCAGAATTCTGGAAGATGAAATCATATTTCTTAAAACTGATATGGTTGAGAAACACTATTCTACCCATTAAAGTCAGGAGGATGTAAAATTTAAGTGTGTGCCCCCCCCCCCCCGGTGATCTAAGAAAACTTTGAATATTAAGAGAGATCTTTACACATAATTGTCAAATATTCAAGCACTCTCAGGCCATAACAAATAACCATCACTGTAACTGTGAACACTTTTATTACTGGATCACTGCCTGATGTCAGGAATCACTTAAAAGGTGTTTGACCATTTATATAGCAGTCTCAGAGAATATTTTCCCAGCTAACCAAACATGACAATAGAAGCCATGGCCATGTGTACTTCATTGAAAAAAAAAAACACTTAGTCTGTGCTAAGAGTGTCAAGAGTTGTGCTGAAAAATAGAAGCAGAAAATGATGGCAGTAGAGTCATTTGGTTCCTATTTGCCTAAAGGGTGGATGGATATTGAAAGTTCTGAACTGGACTTCCGATTTGCAGGGCTTCGGCGGCAGGCAGAAATCTGCGATCGTGCGCGGTTTCTGCCTGGGCGCGCCACTGGAGCGCCCTGAGCCAGCTGGCTTCAGGGCTAAGCCACCCCGTAGAGGTCGGTGAAGATGAGGGAGATTCCAGCAGGGTCAAGAAAAGCCACATCTTTCCTTGCCAGCTGTCTAAACTCCTTTTCCCGAAGGCGGTAGAGCGGTGGTCAGAAATGGCCTCCTCAAAGAAGCCCTCATCCAGAAAAGAATGTGCAGCAGGAAGAAAATGCTGAAGTGAAAGTTTTGGCTGACCGGGATAAAAAACAACAATTAAGGCATCCTGGAACTCAAATTTTTAAAAAGGATACATCGCTCCCAAAGAAGATTCGGAAGCAGCGAATGAAAGTGAAAAGGGGAAAAAAATTTTTTTCATTCTCCTTCCTTACATTGACAGTGAACAGAGATGAATGAGAAATCAGAAAAATCTGCTTTGGCATCAACAGGTATCTAAGCTGGAAAACTTAATGCCAAGGGGATAATAAAGATTTCTGAATATAAAAGAAAAAAAAAAAAGAGAAGGATTTTTTTTTTTTTTGCTGTAAGTGGGAAGGGAGAGGAAGAGAATAAGAACAGGATTTGGAAGGAGGAGATAGCCTGGAATCTAAAGAATCTAAAGTTAAATTTTAACAGGACTTCTAAAAGATACATTTTAACTGGAACTTTGTAACTAAATACTAACCCCAGGAAGAGAAAGTGAAAAAAGGAAGAAGGTGTCAAAAGAAACAGCTTGTATGTATTTGGATTGCTTGCTGACTTTGGCACTTTTGGAACTATATTTGAAGGATTAAAAATACTTGGGTGGTTGTTTTAAAAGAAAAAAAAAACCTCTACAATGGCATCACTTGTGGATGAACTGAAAATAGAATTGAAAAAAACTTAAAGAAGAAGAGCAAGAAGGGAAGGGCTTTCTTGGTTCCGTTTTTCAATTCTTAGTTCCGTTTTTCAATTCTTAGAAATGGTGATCTCTACCTACGAGAAATTACAAGAAAAGACTATGCAACAAGAAGATTGAGACAAAGAAGAAGCCTTTTTAAATGAACAAGTTACTCTACTTGGGGAAGAAAGGCGAAAGAGGGGAAAGAGAATGGAGAATTTGAGACCTAAAAAAACAACCAAAAAAGGGAAAACTAAAGTGAAAAGTGGATATAATGTGAGAAAGCAACAGAAAAAGGGAATACAGAAAAGGGAAATCGAGGTGGAGAGGCAAGGGGGTAAAAAGGGCAGAGAGAAGAAGCAAAGGAGGAGGGAAGGGAAGAGAAGCTACAAGGGTGTGAAGCAAGATGTAAAGAAACAGGATTTATTTTTAGATAATGGGTAAAAATTTAATTGAAAGTCATTCTGCAAAGGTACATATAATTGTATTGTTATATTTGTATTTAGAAATAATGTTAGAAAATTGGAAACAACGTATGATTTAGTGAAACATTTGTGAATAAAATAAATGGAATGAATTAAATGAGAGAATTAATTTAGAAAGGAATGGGAACATTTTAATGACATAATGTTTTAAAATGCAAGTGAAGTGCGGGGGAAGTAATTATGGAAAGTTTATAAGCATTCCCATAGAAGCATGATACCTACTTGAAAAGTAATGTGTTAAATGTTTAAAATTTAAATGAATATTAACATTAATGATAGAATTGAATTGGTATAGATCGTTGTTTTAATTATATTATATATTTATATTTTTCTTTTCTTTTTAAAATGTAGCATGTAGCTTTAATGTACTACGCAGAATCCGAATGGAAGTTATGTTCTATATTAAGTGTTATAATTTTGTTTAATGAGAAAAGATAATAGATAGTTGAACTAGGACAGACAAAGAATATAAATATAATGATCTGATTTGAGATGAAACAAATAAAAATAAAATTAAGAAAGTTAAAAGAGGGGAAAAGCTATATAGAAAATGTAGAATGGTAATAAGATATGGAATGGTATATAAAAATGAGCATGAATTTGAATTGGTGTCTGTACAAAGAGATGTAACCTAGGATCAGGCTGCTTTCAGAAAAGAAGTTTTATGTTTTTCATGTTCTGTGTTGTGTTTGTTTATGTTTGTTTCTAAAAATCAATAAAATTTTGTTCAAAAAGAAAAGAAAAGAAAGTTCTGAACTACAGAAGTCCCCTGGCTTTATCACAACATCAGCAGATTTCAGCTTCAATATCTGCAGGTGCCAGTAGAGCAGCCAACTCAATTTCCATCCTAGCCTATTTTTCCACTGCATCATTTAATAAGGCTGCCTCAGGCATTTTCTTCAACTCCAACTTTGGATTTGCTTGGATTCTAAGTTCCATCCATTGCACGGGGCCACAGTGTTTAGAATGCAGTATTGCAGGTTAACTGTGCTGACTGCCAGCAGTTTGATCATCATCACTCAAGGTTGACTCAACCTTCCATCCTTCTCAATAAAATGCGGACCCAGATTGTTGGGGACAATATGCTGACTCTGTAAACCAGTGGTCGCCAACCGGTGGGCCGTGGCCCACTGGTGGGCCTTGAGAAAATTTTGGTGGGCCGCAGAGGAATCTCACCCCCACTGAACCCCCCCAAAGCAATTAATCCAGGCTGCAAAACACAAGGCTGCGCAACCCATATGGCCCACAGGAATGCTCCCCACCCACTCATTCCTTACCTGGCAAAGTTGCTAATAAAATTGCTATTTTTCCTTTTTCCGACCATCATCTGTTCTGCTTGCTGGGAGATTTAGATTAGCTAGGAAGCAGAAAATGGTTGGATTTCTTGCTTTCTAGCTAGGCTTTAGATCTTTGCTCTGCTTCCCGTAGGACTGAAGGTTTGCTTGCAAGCAAAATCAGTGCAGACTCACGGCAAGCAAATTTGGTAGACTGAGCTAGCCGATGACAGATAGATAGATCTCTGAATGGATCTGTGAGCAACTCAATCTGTTTGCTTTGCCTGATTTTGGGTAAAAGTTGCTTTTTTATGTAAAAAAATAAATATTTACATACATGGTGTGTTGTGAGTTAATTTTGTGAGTTTGATTGCAAGCAAATTTTATGTGACAGATTGAGCTAGCCAATGGCAGATAGATAGATTTCTGAATGAATCTGTGAGCAACTCAATCTGCCTGCCTGCTTTACCTGATTTTGGGTAATCTTTTTTATAGATGCTCTTTTTTATAAAAAATTCAATATTTATATAAATATTTATAATATTTACATACAATCCATGCCCAGCCAGTCACATGACCACCAAGCCACATCCACAAATTAGGCCACACCCATAGAACTGGTTAGTGGTCCCTGGGATCTAAAATTATGAGTTTGGTGGTCCCTGAGGTCCAAAAGGTTGGCGACCCCTGGTGTAAACCATTTAGGCAATGCTGTAATGCACTATGAAGAGGGATATAAGTCTAAGTGCTATTATAAAAGTAGCAATATTGCTCCACTGGCTGTTTGGCTAATACTGTACAGAGACTGATAGATTATATTTAATGGCTTTCTGACTAACTGATTCTCAAATTTTTCACAGTACTAATTTCTGGGAGTCCTATCACACACAGAGAAACACAGAAATTATCGGTCATTTTTGATATTTTCTGAATCTCATTTCTTCTAGAAAGAATTGATTTGGATGTTAATCTGTTTTGGATTATTAATGTTCAGAAATTAAATAATATATAATTTCTAAGGACAATTTAAGTTTCCTCTAATTCCTGCTCCCTGTGGTAGACTTGGGATGACTGTATGGATCTGAGCAGTGGTGTGATTCAAATTTTTTTACTACTGGTTCTGTGGGTGTGGCTTGGTGGGTGTGGCAGAGGAAGGATATTGTAAAAACTCCACTACTTGCTGATTCTCCAACTTATTCAAAATTTCCGCTACTGGTTCTCCAGAACTGGTCAGAACCTGCTAAATACCACCTCTGCTGCTAGCCCCTGGAATTCATGGTTATGCATAGGTATTACAGAGGGGTGCAATTCAACTGGTATATCAACTGGTTTGGTGAGTGCACACTTTGCACACATACGTGCTTCACATGAGTGTGCACCAAATATGTGCTTTGCATATGAGCAGAACTTTTGCTATTGGCCTTCTCCAGCAATCCCTGTGCATTAAACAGCTGATGCATGGCAATCCATTGTGCATCATGAATTATCTGAGCTTGAAAACCAGGATATAAAGCACAGACTATAGCTGGGGCAGGCGGGTAGGCCCAACAGCTGATCATCAGAGCAAACCAGTTCACTCACAGCTGATCCTTGAAGTTACCATTTCTCCTGAATCAGGCCAAATTGGTAGAATCCCATGTCTGGAATTACAGCAATGAGCCTATGGTTCTATGGAACCACATCTCCAGATTTATAAGGACCCTTAAAACTAAACTAAATTGAATTGGACTGTCTAAACTAGACTAGACTAAATAAGTACAACTATCTGATATTCATTTATTTATTTTATTTATTTATTTGATTTGTCAATCGCTTACAAGATAATAGGTATAAGTATATACATAGTTATGAATACATGAAATGGATACATATAAGAAAAATAAAAGAAACAATAGGACAGGGATGGTAGGCACGTTGGTGTGCTTATGCATGCCCTCTACAGACCTCTTGGAAAAGGGGTGAGGTCAATAGTAGATAGTTTAAGGTTGAAGTTTTTGGGGGTTGGGGAAGAAACCAGAGTCAGGTAGAGTATTCCAGACATTGACCATTCTGTTGCTGAAGTCGTGTTTCCTACAATCAAGTTTGGTGCGGTTAACCTTGAGTTTGTATCTATTGTGTATTCTTGTGTTGTTTATGGTTGAAGCTGAAGTATTCATTGACAGGTAAGATATTGCAATGTATGATTTTATATATTATATTTAAATCAGGCCGAAGACAGCATAATTCAAGGTTTTCTAGGTCTAGAATTTCAAGTCTGGTGGCATAAGGTATTCTACAATGAGTAAAGGAGTGGAGAACTCTTTTCGTGAAATATTTCTGGATTTTCTCAACTGTGCTAATATCAGATATGTAATGTGGGTTCCAGACTGATGTGCTGTATTCGAGTATTGGTATAGTAAATGTTTTGTATGCTCTAGTTAGTAGTGTGAGATTACAAGAGAAAAAGCTATGTAGGATTAGGTTAATAACTCTTTATGCCTTTTTGGCTATGTAGTTACAGTGGGCTCTGGCACTTAGATTATTAGAGATGAGTACTCCAAGGTCGTTTACAGAGTTTGGATCATCAACAAGGTTCTGACTATTCACCCTGTATTTTATTTTCTGGTTTTTTTTTGCCAATATATAAGACAGAACATTTATTTGTTGAGATTTGAAGTTGCCATTTGTTTGATCATTCTGATACATAGGAAAGATCTTTTTGAAGGGTAGCAGCATTGTCTGTGGTAATGAACAGCTTTACATCATCAGCGAAGAGAATGCAGATGCTCTTAATGTGATCACAGAGTCATTTATGTAGAGTATGAAGAGAGTTGGTTCTAAAACACTGCCTTGGGGGACACTACTATTGACAGATAGAGAATTTGATAGGACACTCCCAATTTTGACCATTTGTTGTCTGTTTGACGGGAATGCTTCTATGTTTGTGGAATAGATAAGAGCTGGATGGAATCAGGGATGTCAGGCAGGATTCCCACTGCATAAATCTGGCAGGAGAAAACAGATAAAGAGGGTGGAACAAAGAATCTCTTTCTCTTTCTCCTTCTCTTTTTTGTAAAAAACCCCAGCCCTTTTGGAATTCTTTTGTAGTCATTTCACAGTGTCTTCTACAATCAAATGCCATTCCTTTGTATTCTCTGTATCCCCCCCTCCCACAGAACCAGCTAGATGAAGTCTGACACAAACAAATTATTCTTTTTGAACCCATTTCAGATGTTTATTTTTTTTTTAACTTTCCCCCATGCTGGCTTCACATGCACACTTAACTGTCATTATGGCTTTTAGAATGATGTTGTTCCAAATCATCTTATAACACTGTCTGAAAACTCTTGAAATATGCTCCTGAGTCTTGCCTTGCAGATTTGTAATGTTAAGGAAAAATAAGTACGTACTTAAATCACTCCTAGCTGATTCTGTAAGGCTGTATAAGAGAAAATAGATGGCTGCCCTTGCCAAGAATTTATTGAAAAGATGAATTTGGAACACAGGTGGGCAATAGCTTATATAGTTGATTAAACCAGCTTAGATAAGAAGGTCAATATTTATATGATGGATGGCCAGTTCAGAGCTTCTGTTTCATTCAGATTTCATTCAGATTCATTCAGAAATCTATCTATCTGCCACTGGCTAGCTCAATCTGTTAAATAAAATTTGCTTGCAAGCAAACTCACAAAATTAACTCACAACACACCATGTATGTAAATATTGAACTTTTTATATAAAAAAGCAACTTTTATCCAAAATCAGGCAAAGCAGGCAGATTGAGTTGCTCACAGATCCATTCAGAGATTTATCTATCTGCCATCAGCTAGCTCAGTCTCTCAAATTTGCTTGCCATGAGTCTGCACTGAATTTGCTTGCAAGCAAACCTTCAGTCCTAAGGGAAGCAGAGCCAAAAATCTAAAGCCTAGCTAGAAAGTAAGAAAGCCAACCATTTTCTGCTTCCTAGCTAATCTAAATCTCCCAGCAAGCAGAACAGATGATGGTCAGAAAAAAGGAAAAATAGCAATTTTATTAGCAACTTTGCCAGGTAAGAAGTGAGTTGGGTTGGGAGCATTTCTGTGGGCCATGTGGGCTGTGCAGCCTTGTGTTTTGCAGCCTGGATTAATTGCTTTGGGGGGGGTTCTCTGGGGGTGAGATTCCTCTGCGGCCAACCAAAATTTTCTCAAGGCCCACAAGTGAGTCGCAGTCCACTGGTTGGTGACCACTGCCCTAATCTGTTCATTGAAAGGACTGATGTATAGCCATATTTCATTCTATTTTTTTTCAGTTCTCTGGGATTAGACTATACTGGGTTCTAATCTATGTTCAGATCACAATGTTCTACTTTTCCACTAAAAGTCCAGATGTAAGATCTTCTCTTGACTGCCACCTGTAATTTATTTATTTATTTTGTATCCCACCTTTATTATTTTTACAAATAATTCAAGGTGGCGAACAGGTAGAAAACATATTCAACATACCTTTCTCCTCCTATTTTCCCCACAACAACAGCCTTGCAAGGTGGGTTGGGCTTAGAGGGAATGACTGGTCCAAGGCTGGCTTTCATGACTAAGTCAGGACTAGAATTCATAATTTATGAATAGAATTCATAATTGGGTTGTTGATAGTGGAGCATCACAGTGCATTACTAAAGATAGAAAGATGTTTGTAACAATGTCTACAAGTAAGCAACATAATGTGCAGTAACCATGTATTAAACAATGTAGTTAATACTGTTCTGTATGTAAAGTGGATGACTCCAAATCTACCATTCTGATTGGCTAAGGAAAAGAACAGTGGATTGGTTCACTAGGAACCAATCCAAAGAGATACCAAAAAGGCGGCAAATCTAAATAGCTGCCATTGGCTGCAAGCAGGCAAGCCAACCTGTATAAGAGGGCTGGCCCCGGCTTCAGCCGGCGTTCCGTTACTAACTGTTGATAATAAAAGTATTTGTTGTTGGAACCCGGTCTACCTCGTGTGTTTTCCGAACAAAACACTGGCGACGAGGATGGGATCGTCCTGAACGGAACAAAACCTGCACGTGGTGATAGAAGCCCAGACTGCAACTAAGATGTCTGGAAACAACGCACCGCCCGCACCCTTCAATCCCAACGAAGAGGATTGGGATTCCTATGCTGATCGCTTCCAAATGTACTTGGAGAGCAACGAAATGGAAGGCATTTCCGAACAAC
>BLBF01000004.1:16838257-16897050 GCA_015471245.1 Laticauda colubrina | reverse complement strand
ACTCCCACAATTGCTATTTCACAGTTAAAGCTGCATACACTAACTATGATTCATAGTTATTATTTCACCTAAACAAGTTAGGGTAAACAATGTTATCCCTAACAATGCCCATCAACCATTACAAACTTCATTGAAGCCCTTGTCAATCTTTCTCCAGACCCACAAATGAAATAATAAAAAAGATATTGATCACACAATTCAAATAACCCAAGATGGCTTGGTAGATAATAAGGTGTCCCATGTCTTCCTTTGATGGAATATTTCCGTTGTTGTGCAAATTTACACCTGCCATTGCTTTAACAAATGCAGTTGCTGATATCAATGAAGGAAGAATTCAAAACATCCCCAGTAGTATTTCTGCAAGTGTGGGACAAATGTGGTTGCAAATATTTCCATCCCTGTTTTATTTCTTTAGAACCCAAGAATTTTTTTTAAATTACCTCTCTTGCAGATAGAACTCGCTAGCCTGATTATTACAAAATGATTTTCTGTGATTGTGATATCCTGCTAAAAGATGAAATGATAAAGGCTAATGGTCTGAAGCCAAATACTGAAAGATTTTTTCCCCTCAAATCAGCATTTATTTTCACTTTTAAAAAATCCTACGTTCTTTTATTCATTATCTCATTTATTTAATGCATTCGATTTTAGTATTCTAACTTGAATTTGGTATGGCATAAATGCTATAAAAATAAAATAAATAAAAATAAAATAATTCATCTCAATAGCCACCTTTAACCCCTTTTGGTTTTTCTCTTTTGTTTCCAAATGTCTGTTAAGTACAGAAGACACAGCACAGCGCAATCACTTGGTTAGGAGTGAAACAAAGAAATAGCTCAAATTACTTAAAAAGGGTTACAAATACGGTCTCTAGACAGTTAATATTGTTTTCCTTGGCACTATCTATATTAATTCTCTCCCTTTACAGATGGAGATGTAGGAGATGACCAGGGTGAGCCTGAGGAAGGGTCAGATGCGTCATCAGTCATGAGTCCTTTTGGGCTCACAAGAGATCTAAATCCAGCCCACCTTGTATTCCTTCTACTTTTATCTCCTGCTAATTCCCCTTGGTTGTTTGTAATTCAGATTCTTGTAGAGAGCTTCAGCCTACAATAAATATTTATACCCATTCGAACTGTATGTATCTCCTGATTTGACAAGAGTTCTCCCAGCCCATGTTGACAAGAGTTCTCCCAGCCCATGAAATCTAATGATCTTACTTCCATACACCTTTCTTTCTAAGCCTGTATGTTCATTTCCTCCCCTCCCCATGGAATATAAACTGGGAAGAGGTTCCTGACATTGGCATGTGTTGATTGGCAGTTACATCATCTAATCAGCTTGATTTTGGAAGACAATGAACTCTTTCTAAGTGTGGAAAATATTTGATTCCCTAAATCAGTTTTTCCTTGCCTGGCTGCCCATCAAAAATATAAGCTTGAGTTTCCAAAATTCTGCAGCCAAACTGAGAATTCTAGAATTTTTTTTTAAAAAAAAGACTTAGGAATTCTAGGACATCTGAACATATTTCAGACTGGGAAAGTAATACAAGATGTTGGTGGATTAAAACTCTCTTACATCAATCATCTCTGATTTTGTACAAATTCTCTACTTTTACTGATTGTTAGTGGTAAGAAGCCTGCAGAAGTGCATTAGAATTATCTATTTATCTGGAATGAAATAATTTAGAAATGTAATTGCTTTCTTGGGTCTGTTTAACAATAATAACCAATTGGAGTAAAACATGAAAATGACCCCAGATTTCACCATTAGGGCATTTAGGAATAGCTCACATCATTTCAAGGCAGAGAGTCCCTTGTGTCTATTAGCCTTTCTCTTAATAGCCTTAGTGTTAATTAAATCATACCCAAAGGTGTGAAACTGTCAAAGAAGCTTCTTCTGAATAAAACATTAGGCAGGAACAGAACATATTCTCTGGTGAAAGAGCAAACTGCTGAAACCTCCAATTGAATTGTTGGAGCGCTGATAAGAAAATAGTCTTGTCACCAAATTCCGGAGTTTGTGTTGCATTTTAAACTTGTAGCCCTGCATGGAATTGGCCTTGTAGCCCTGCATAGAATACGTAACCTCACGGCTACGTAACAAATCCCCAACAAAGAATGCAATGAAATAATACATCTGGCTTTGGCTGCATGGAAAGCTTGATACTGGACAGTAACAAGGGTCTTGGGGTTTGTCCTGTAGTTCATATTGCATTTAGCAGCTACAGAACAGTTAGGTGATTTCTGACTTGGATAGTAATGGCCTTGCACACAAACACACTGAATGGTGGAATTCCTAGCTTCCCTCCCCCCGTTCATTCAACTGTGTCCTGTTCTGTATGGAACTTGGTAAGTTCCAAGTCCCTCATTCTGATTGGCCGAAAAGGCCACTTATGGATTGGTTCGCTAGGAACCAATCCAGGAAGCCGCCAAGCGGCGGGAAGAATTAAACAAGTGTCAATGGCCACAAGCTGGCAGGCAAGCCGCTATATAAAGAGCTGCCGCGGCTTGGCCTATATTCCATATATTTTGCCTAGCAGTTTGAAATAAAGACTTGTTGTTTGGAACCCAGTCACATGCGCTTCTTTCCGGACGGAACACTGGCAACGAAGGTGGGATCGTCGTAGAAGCAGAGACCGAAGCACGCGGCGATCTGAACAGGGCGAGAGAGATGGCCGATAACAACGCGCCACCCACGCCCTTCAATCCTGATGAGGAGGATTGGGAATTGTGTATCAATCGCTTTCTTATGTTCTTAGAAAGCAACGAGATGGAAGAAATCTCAGACCAAAGGAAGAGGACTGTCTTCCTTACACACTGCGGACCGGCCGTATTCAAAATGGCGAAGGTGCTGGCGAAACCCAGAGATGTCAAGCAGATGACCTGGTCTGACCTGAACCGATTGCTCCAAGCATACTACGCACCTTAATCAAAAGGCACGAGTTCTATAAGAGGGACCAGAAGGAAGATGAAACCATAGCAGATTTTGTGGAAGCCTTGAGACACATGGGAGGAGCCTGTGAGTTCCAAAACATGGATGAGGCAATGAGAGAACATGTAGTCCTCGGCCTGAAAGACTCTACCCTTCAGAGCAAACTACTGAATAGGCTGAAGATAACCGTGGCTGAGGCCATTGCTGAGGCAACCGCCGCCGAAGTAGCAAAGAAATTAGCAGCCATCATGCGGCAAATGAACGCAGTTCCAGACCTGCCAACCCAAACCAGGGAGAAGAAGGCAGAGGGAGGAAAGAAACAGCCCACAGTGACAACCCACCACAAGGACATTTTGAAACCCAGAGTGACACCGAAGACGATGATGAAGATGTCCATAGACTCTATTCAGATAGAAAATGGCGCAAAAAGAGGAGGAATTGGTGGGAATTTCAATGTGTGGACTGCAGAGGCAATCACCTGCGGTCTGAATGCAAGTTCCTCGATGCAATATGCCAGGCTTATAATAAAAGGGGGCACATCGAAAGGGTCTGCCACAACAAAAAGAGCTATAGTCCAAAAAGATGCAGCAGCACCCCTCCTCCTGACACAATGACAGACAAGCCAGCAACAGATGGAACCACAATAAGAGAATTGGTGACAGGGAAGTAATGCATCAGATAGTCACCATCAACAATGCCAGGGAGGAAAGCGGAAAGAAGGTTCGGATAGAGGTGAGCATCGAGGGGAGACCCTGTGAGATGGAAGTCGACTCAGGGTCGTTCCTATCAATGGTATCCTGGAATACCATCCGGCGCCTAATTCCGAACATTAAGCAGAGAGAACTAAAGAAACAAAAACTAGTGCTAAAAGACGATCAGGGAAATCGAATCCCAGTAGTTGGCCTTGGATATTTTTTAGTTGAATTTAAACAACACGCTGAAGTCTTGCCTTTGACTATCATCGACTGCGACTGCCCTAGCCTGTTAGGGATCGAATGGTTCGCCCCTCTGGGAATCAGGATGACCAGGATCAACTGCATCGCTAAAACCAACTGGGAGGAGAGCCTACTTCAAGAATTCCATGATGTTTTTGATGGGACTCTAGGCAAGTACAAGGGGACCCCAATTTCATTTAGCCTAGACCCAAAAATAGCCCCCATTCATTTAAAGGCCAGATGCGTCCCATTCACACTTAAACCGAAAATTGATGAACAGCTGAATAAGTTGATCGCGCAAGGGGTTTTAGAACCAATCGACCACGCCAAATGGGAAACTCCTATCATCACACCGGTGAAGCCAGATGGGTCAGTACGCATCTGTGGGGACTATAAGGCAACCCTGAACCATGCACTCCAACAAAGTGCATACCCAGTGCCAGTAGTGCAACATTTACTGCACTCGCTAGGGGGAAGAAAAATATTTGCAAAACTCGACCTAGCACAGGCTTATCAACAGCTACACGTTGATCCCATAACAGCAGAGGCACAAACGATAGTAATGAATAGAGGGGCATTCAAATGTAACCGCCTCCAATTCGGTGTTAGCGTTGCCCCAGGCATGTTCCAAAGCCTCATGGAACGCCTACTAAACAGAATCAAAGGTGTCGTCCCATACTTCGACAATGTGCTGGTCTCAGCAAAAAATGCCAACCAGCTAGAGATCAGGTTAAGAGAAGTCTTAACACGCTTTAGAAAATCAGGCCTAAAAGTAAAAAAGGAAAAAAGTGAACTGGCCACTAACTGGGTCGAATTTTTGGGTTATTTAATCAATGAGCAAGGCATTCACCCCACCAAAAAAAAGGTGAAGGCTATCAAAGATGCTCCCAGATCCAAAAACAAAACCGATTTCCAGGCGTTCCCAGGCCTCATAAATTTTTACAACGTGTTCCTGCCCCATAAGGCAACAATAGCAGAACCCCTACATCGACTGCTAGATAAAAAAAATGCTTGAACATGGGGCCACCGAGAATAGAAAGCCTTCCAAGGTATTAAGGACCTATTAACGTCAGACACCATTCTTATCCAGTTTAGCAACACCCTGCCTCTGATGGTCACCTGCGATGCTTGCCTTTTGGGGTTGGCACTATCCTGAGTCACCAACTTCCAGACAGCAGAGAGGCACCTGTCACCTTTTACTCAGAGACACTCTCCAAGGTGGAACGCAATTATAGCCAACTTGATCGGGAAGCCCTAGCAATCATCGCCAGAGTCAAACAATTCCATGAGTACCTTTACGGTAGACCCTTTTCTATCATAACTGACCACAAGTCGCTCCTTGGAATCCTAGTGGGAAACAAGCCAACTCCGAACATTCTGTCTCCTAGAATGACGAGGTGGTCTGAATTCCTTGCTGCCTATTCCTACACACAACTCCACAGACCTGGCAAAGCAATCTCACACGCCAACGCCCTGAGCTGTTCCCCGTTGCCTGTCACAGAGGATGACCCTGCACCTGCCTGGAGCTGCCGCTGACTGCATCCGACGTCACAAGAGCCACAGCCAAAGACCCTTTGACAGCGCACATACTGAATTGGGTAGGTAAAGGCTGGCTGGAGGAAAATAAAAAAACCTGAGACTTTTAAACCTTTCCGTGCCAGACAGACCGAACTGTCCATTGAAAAAGGGTGCATTTTATGGGGTGACAGGGTGGTAATCCCAAGCAGCCTCCAAGAAGACCTCCTGGGCATGTTGCACGAGGGTCACCCGGGCATAGTCAAAATGAAAGCCCTGGCCAGGAGTTATGTCTGGTGGCCAGGACTGGACAAAGGCATTGAACTCTGGGTTGCAACATGCCATGACTGTCAGAAAGCGAGGCCTACCCCCCCCCCCAGGCACCAATCAGGGACTGGGAAACTTCCCAGGGTCCATGGTCTAGAGTGCACGTTGACTTTGCTGGGCCAATGAAGGGGAACACCTTTTTGATTATAGTTGATGCATATTCAAACTGGTTGGAAGTCATCCTCATGGCTTCCACAACCACCGAGGCTGTTATGAAACAGCTCGACAAACTGTTTGTGACGCATGGACTACCTGATGTACTGATTTCGGACAACGGGCCTCAATTTACCGCCTTGAAGTTCGAACAATACCTGGCTGCCCAGGGTATCCATCATGCCTTAACCACGCCAGCCCACCCAGCCACAAATGGCAGGGCCAAACGCATGGTTCGGGATACTAAAGGGGGCCTAGAGAGAATGGACAAGGGGGACGTGCAGGACAAACTCAACTGACTTCTAACCTTGCAACATATTACCCCTAGTAGCACTACAAATAAAAGCCCGGCTGAACTTTTAATGGGTAGGAAACTATGGTCCTACCTGGACAGGTTACACCCCACTTACACATGGGACAAGCCCCCTGACTCCTCCAGCAAATACTGTACCTTCGAAATCGGTGACCTAGTCTATGCCAAGAAATTTACCGGGAACCCTCTATGGCTGCCAGCCACCATCACACAAGTCACAGGCCCCCGGTCCTATCGCCTAATGTTAGACAATGGGAGGGAATGGAAGTGGCACATAGACCAGTTTCGTTCCCGCAATCTCAAAAGACAAACTGCCGCAGAACCAAAAATAATACATTCCAACGATAAAACAACCAAGGGGGGGGAAATACAAATAAATTAAAAAGGGAGAGACGAACCTCCATAACAAGACAACAAACTCTGCAAAACAATGATCTAACCAAACAAAAAGAGCACTCACGGCTAGATGAACCCCAAGAAAGAAGTCCGGGAGCAGGAGAGTGAAGTGAGGCCTTCCTGGAAGGTGGCAGCCAGGCCAGCTCAACCAACCCGGCCAAACCAGGAGGGAGCGGCAGAGCCATCTCAACCGGCCCGAAAGAATCAGGCGGGAGTGGCATGGCTGACTCACTCTTCCAGGAGGTTCCATGGAAAAGGTCAAGAGAAGCAGTGATCCCTTCTGAACTGCTTGATGACCAAAACAAGACTGAGCCGTGCAGGTCAACTAGAACTAGAAAAAGCCCCACCTACCTGCGCGACTACGTCACCCACGTTGGACTGAACTAAAGGGGGAGGGATGTTCTGTATGGAACTTGGTAGGTTCCAAGTCCCTCATTCTGATTGGCCGAAAAGGCCACTTACGGATTGGTTTGCTAGGAACCAATCCAGGAAGCCGCTAAGCGGTGGGAGAAATTAAACAAGTGTCATTGGCCAGAAGCTGGCAGGCAAGCCGCTATATAAAGAGCTGCCGCGGCTTGGCCTATATTCCATATCTTTTGCCTAGCAGTTTGAAATAAAGACTTGTTGTTTGGAACCCGGTCTCACGTGCTTCTTTCCGGACGGAACATGTCCAATTTTGGAGACTGCATGGACATGTCAATCAGTCAGAGTAGAGCTGGAAGGGACATTGGAGGTCTTTTAGTCTAACCCTCTGCTCAAGCAGGACACCCTATACCAGTTCAGAGAAATGGTTGTCCAGTCTCTTCTTAAAAACTTCCAGGGATGAAGCACCCACAATGTCTGAAGGCAAACTGTTCCACTGGTTAATTGTCCTCAGTGTTAGGAAATTTCTTCTTAGTTCCAGGTTGCTTTTCTCCTTTATTAGTATCCATCCATTGTTTCTTGTCCTGCCTTCTGGTGCTTTGGAAAATAAGTTATTAAGCCCCCACAGTTTTCTTGGCAAGGTTTTTCAGAAATGCTTTGTCATTGCCTCTTTCCGAGGGCTGAAAGAAGTTTCATCAGCCCAAGATCATCCAGCTGGCTTCATGCCCAAGGTAGGCATAGAACTCATGGTCTCCCAGTT
This sequence comes from Laticauda colubrina, assembly GCA_015471245.1. NCBI lineage: Eukaryota > Metazoa > Chordata > Lepidosauria > Squamata > Elapidae > Laticauda > Laticauda colubrina. The sequence goes on along the minus strand of BLBF01000004.1, from coordinate 16,889,354 downwards.
TCTAAGGTCCTGTCACACTGCAAAAACGGATGCAAAGAGGAAGCAAAACGGAAAAAAAACCTTGCCATCCGTTCTAAAATGCGATGTACTCACTGCCTCCGTTTTGCTTCCTCTCAATCCGTCCAGCATCCGTTTATTGAGGTTTCATCCGCTCCAAAAGTTTTAGGCTGCCTAAAACTTTTGCGCGGAAAATGTATCCAATTCGTCCATTCTGCATCCGCTACGCATCCGCTATGCATCCGTTCTGCATCCGTTACGCATCCGCTATATCCGCTAGGCATCCGCTGCACATCCGCGCAACTCCATCCGCTCCAGCGGTAAACGGACGCAGGGAGGAAGCAGAACGGACGTGGAACAGATGCAGAACGGATGCAGAATGGAAACAAAGCGTTTAAAACGGAAAAAACGTTCTCAGAGGGGACCTATCTCAGATATTAAGGATGCCAAGAGGATGCCTAGAGGATGCCTAGAGGATGCAAAGGGACACCTATACTGCCTATAAAAAGGGGGAGCAACTCACCTGCATCTCACTTTCAGCCCAGCAGCCCAGCGGTGCAGACCTCTGCAGCCTTCATCTGCCTCTTCCTCTTCCTCTTCCACAGCATCCAATCATCTCCAGCATGGATTGCGACAAAATCCTTTTGGCAGCCAACATCCTTCTGCATCACTGCGAAACCATCATCAGTCTCTGTGAACTCTACTACCGCAAGAAAAGGAGGCACCCAAAAAAAGTCTGGGTCCAAAGCCAGAAGAGCACAGCACCAACTTTACGACAAGCTGATGGTGGACCTCAGGAGCAAATACACTTGGGCGTTCCAGAACTTCATGAATATGCCTCCAGCCATGTTTGACGAACTTCTGCAGCGCCTGACACCCAGGCTGAGCAAGACAAAAACCAACTTCCCACCCAGCCTGGAATCTGGGCTCAGGTGGCACTCACTCTGTGCCACCTGGCCTCAGGGACCCCCTACAGGAGCATGCAGTACGGCTGGAGGGTGCCACCCAGCACCATAAGCTTTGTGGTCAGAGAAGTGGTGTGGGCCATCCTCGAAGAATACAAGGAGGAGCTCCTCCAGTGCCCCACCACTGAAGAAGGATGGAAGAAAGTTGCAGAGCAGTGGTATCAGAAGTGGAACTTACCCCACACCGTTGGAGCCATTGATGGCAAGCACATGGACTGCAAGGTTCCAGCCAACTCGGGGTCCACTTATTTCAACTACAAGGGCTTCTTCAGCATCATCCTCTTCGCCATGGTCGATGCTGACTACAAGTTCATGTACATCGATGTTTCAGGCAACGGCTCATCTTCTGATGCCCAGGTATACAACAACAGTCACCTCAAGGAGGGACTGGAAAGCAACCTCATGGTGGGCTTCCCTGATCCAGAACCCCTGCCCAACGACACGCAAGATGTGCCCTACTTCATCGTGGGGGATGACGCCTTCTCCCTCTCAACCTACCTCATGAAGCCCTACACCTCCAAATACCTCACCCGTGAAGAGAGGATCTTCAACTACAGGCTGTCAAGGGCAAGGCGGGTGGTGGAGGATGCCTTTGGCATCCTGGCCAACAGGTTCCAGGTACTTCTCAACACCATGCAGCATCGCCCACAGAACATGAGGAGGATCGTGGAAGTTTGCTGCATCCTGCATAATCTCATGCGCACCCGCTACCCAGTCTTGCAGAACAGGCTCGTGGACCTCCAGCAAGGCAATGGGGACATGGAGCCTGGGGAATGGAGGCAAGGGCGAAACCTGATCGACACTGAGGATGTGCAAGGGCCCAACAGAGCCTCACATGAGGCGAAGAAGCAGTGCAACCTTCTGAAAGACTGGTGCAACTCCCCAGCTGGAGCAGTGGAGTGGCAAGACAGGATGGTAGATGCTTAATGGATGCTTCCTTCAACCTGTCTCATCACACGGATGAGTTTGGGCCATGTATGTTTGGTTGGCCTACAATGAACAGGGCGTTTAATAAAGAGTTGTGTTTATGTTGACATGTGTGGATCAATGCTTATATTGTAATTGATAAGGGCCATAGGTGTGGCAGCTGGGAGGGTGGACCATACAGTCCCACTATGCTTGCACTGGAGATTTATCTATCCCACATCTATCTTAATCCATCCCAAAGGTATCCCTGCCCATCCCACAGCTATCTCAACCCATCCCACAAGCATGCAAAGGCTAAACCATTTCTAAAAGTTTCCATCCAGACTTTTTAGAAAAAATATAATGAAGCAAGCGTGTGAAACAAAGATAAACTTTATTAATAACAACCTGAAAAGTAAACATGAACCAAGTAAAGTGTCCAAATAAAGTCCAAAAATATCCAGGCAGCCAGTCTCTGCTACTCCGCTTGGTCACTCGGAGGTGTGTGCCCAGTCTAATTTTTAGGGTGCAGGTGCTCTGGAGGTGGGTGCTGCTGCTGTGCTGGTCTGAGGTACTGATGGAGTGCCTGTCCCCGAGAGGACAACAGGGGATGGTGTGTTCAGAAAGGTGTCGGACAACTGGCTCATCCCCGTGATGCTGAAAGGTCCTTCCTCCATGCCATGGGGTGTCATCCCCAGTACCGAGGACAGATGTACTGAGGCCAGGCTTGGCTGTGGGATGGAGGAAGGAGTAGTGTAGTGGGACTGCCTGCTGTGCAGCAAGCTGAGGAGTGGCGTGGCTGGCATCGATGTCGTCAGTGGCATCGTTGGCGTGGGTGGCATCGGTGGCATCAGTGGAACAGCTGGCAACGGTGCCGCCCGATGACTCTGCGCCTGGCCTGGGAAGGGCTGCTGCCTGTGCTGCTGGACCTCCGGGTAGCCATAGCCCTGGTAGGTGAGGGGCTGTTGGAAGCCTTGGTATGGGAGGGACATCACCTGGGGTGGAGGAGCAGACCTGGACTGGGTGGTAGCAGGTGCCTCTGGGTCTGGAGGGTTGTTAAGCAGCATGCAGATCCTCTCCTTCACCACTGGTACTGGGGATCCGGCATCGCCTTCAGGGTCTGGTTTAAATAATTGAGGAAGGGCTTGCGGTTGGAGCAGGAGGAGTCGATGGGGACTAGCTGAGAGAGGAGACCTATGCTGGTGCGGATGGTGTCCCTGATCTCCACCAGGACCTTGTGGCTCTCCCCCTCCTGCGGTCCGGCTCTCTGCCTTCCTGTGGAGGCGGAGGTGTGGGTGGATGGGACTTCCGCAGCGGTGGACCCGATGTTACCTTTCTCCCACCGCACCAGGGAGTCCTCCTCACTCTCCACCAAGCTTTCAACACCTGCCTGGGGGTTCTCCGCCGTGGCACGCTCCACAGAAACCTTCCTGGAGACAGGGACTGACTTTCGGCCGGAAGAGGACTGGGTCGCAGCAGGCTGCCTGAGAGTGAGGGTAGACAGATGGGCTCCTGGTGCTGCTCGGTGGTGGATCTCACCCTCCAGGAAGCTGCACCTGGCCATGACGTAGTTCTCTCTGTCCGTCAGTTTGACGGCGGCCTGGCCAGATTTTTTGCGGTGCAGCTTCCCCTACCAGGTGTGCATATGTTTCCACCAGCCGAGTAGCACCTCCGAAGTGTAGCCCAGACTCTCTGCCCTCTCTCTCCAAGCAGCCTGCTTCCGCTTGGTGTCCCTTCCGCCACAGATAGTCGTTCTCTCTCAGCCACTCCAGCACTTCATCCTCGTGCGCCTCCTCAATAAAGTACTGCCTCCTCTCCCATTGACGCGTCTGCCTCTTCCTCCCTCTGGCCGGGCCATATGGGCCCTCATCAGAGGGACTTCGAGGTTGTAGGGGCTGCTCCTCCACACCAACAGCAGCAACAGCAGCAGTAGCAGCAGAATCATCATCATCAGAAACATCACCAGCAGGATCATAATCAGCATCATCATCATCATCATCATCATCATCATCAGCAGCAGCAGCAGAATCACCAGCAGGATCAGAATCAGAATCAGCAGCAGCAGCAGCAGCAGCAGCAGCAGCAAGACCAGGATGAGCAGCAGCAGAGTAAGCACCAGCAGCAGGACCAGCAAGACCAGGAGCACGAGCAGAACGTGCAGTACCAGCAAGACCAGGAGCACGAGCAGAACGAGCAGGACCAGCAAGACCAGGAACATGAGCAGAACGAGCAGGACCAGCAAGACCAGGAGCACGAGCAGAACGAGCAGGACCAGCAGGACCAGGAGCAGCTTCAGCAGAGTGCACACAGGCTGGAAGGCAGGCTGGCAAGGAGGCTGCCCAGGAGGCTGGGAGGCAGGCTGGGAGGCAGGCTTGACGGCAGGCTTGGAGGCAGGCATGCAGGCAGGGCAGGCAAGGAACTCGAAGTGTCCAGCAGCAGGTCTTCCCTTGGAATGCTGGCCACATGCGAGCTGCTCCCTTTATATCCAGGGGGCTTGCGCAATGCATCCCCCCCGCATGCGCAATTAACGCGCAACATCCGTTCCGCTTCCACTGTGCATCCGCTAGGCTTCCGCTGTGCATCCGCTTCATCTGCTGTGCATCCGTTCTGCATCCGTTTTTTCCGTTCTGCGTCCGCTCTCCTGAGACCCCCCCGAAGCCCTATGAACGCGCCATCCGTTCTGTATCCGCTGGGCTTCCGTTCCGCATCCGCTTTGCATCCTCCCTGCATCCTCCCCGCATCCGTTTCATCCGCTCCAATTATGCAAATTTTCACCCCTTTTGAGCGCGGATACAACGGAAGGAACATTTTTCCCTTCCGTTGTGTCCTCTTTGCATCCGTTGGGCAGTGTGACACGGCCTTAACTTGATGCCTTAACCACTATGCCAAAGTGAATTACCTTGCTTCCAAAATTTGTAAGCTAGCTAAGGTGAGCTTGGCAAGTCTCCTGAATGGCATCCTGTTCTAAATTGCCATATTGGTGGTGGCACCATGAACAATGGATGTGACAATGAGGATTGAAGGAAATCTTGATTGGTCTGTAAGAACCAGCATCTGATGATATTATAGGACCGATGGTGAAAGATAAGCAAGACAAAGATAGCAAGAAGAGTGTCTTTTAGTTCTTCAGACCAATGAAGAATGAGTTAGACACAGTTGAAAAAGTCCATTAAAGTGTCATGGAGTGTAACCTGACCCCTTCAAAATTGTTAGTGGAATGTTCTTTTCTGTACATATCTCTAAGTGACTCAAGAATTTGCTTATATTTCACTTTTGGACATCAGAAATTTAATTTGGATTCCTCACTGGCAGCGTGGCTGTTTTGTAACCAGGTGGTTTCAGCACAAGATTATTTATCGCAATACATAAAAAAGGAAGTATATTATCCCTGCAATGGTTAAAGGCCCTGTCACACTGCCCAACGGATGCAAAAGGTATGTAAAAAGGACACAACAGACGAGGAAAATGTTCCATCCGTTGTTATCCGCTCTCAAAAGGGGCAAAAATTTGCATAACCGGAGCGGATAGCACAGGAAGGAACGGATGCGGGGAGGACGCAGAGCGGATGGAAAGCGGATGCGGAACGGAAGCCCTGTGGATGGAAGTGGATGGGAGCGGATGGCACATCCGCTAGGCTTCCGGGGGGGGGCTCAGCAAACTGGATGCGGAATGGATGAAGCGGATGCACAGCGGATGCACAGCGGATGAAGCAGATGCAGAGCGGAAGCCTAGCGGATGCACAGCGGAAGCCGAATGGATGCCTTGCGTTAATTGCGCATGCGGGGGGGATGTATTGCGTAAGCCATGCGGATATAAAGGGAAGCAGCTCGCACGTAGCCAGCATTTGGAGGAAAGACCTGCTGCTGGATACATCGAGTCCTTGCCTGCCCTGCCTGCATGCCTGCCTGCAAGCCTTTCTGCAAGCCTTCCTGCAAGCCTGACTTCCAGCCTCCCTGCCAGCCAGTCTGCCTGCCAGCCTTGGTACCTGCCTGCCTGCCTGCATTCCTGCCAGGCTTCCTGCCAGGCTTCCTGCCAGCCTGGCTCCCAGCCTGCCTGCCAGCCTTGATGCCTGCCTGCCTGCCAGGCTTCCTGCCAGCCTTGGTGCCAGGCTTCCTGCCAGCCTTGGTGCCTGCCAGCCTCCCTGCCAGCCAGCAACCCCACAACCATGGGGAAGAAGTGAAAGCCTCAGCAACCTGCCGCCATCCTTGGCAAGAGGGACAGGGCCACCCTCCCCCCCCCGTCCCTGACTCTGCTTCTGCTGGGGCTTCTGCTGCTCGGGCTCGCTCTTCTGGTGCTGGAGGTTCTGCTGAAACTGCTCCTGGCGGTGGTGCTTCTGCTGGTGCTTACTCTGATGAAGCTGCTCCTGGTCCTGCTGGTCCTGCTCATCCTACTCGTGCTCCTGGACTTGCTTGTACTGCTCGTACTGCTCATGCTCCTGGTCTTTCTCGTCCTGCTCATGCTCCTGGTGCTGCTGGTGCTGCTGGTGCTGCTGGTGCTGCTGGTGTTGCTGGTGCTGCTGGTGCTGCTGGTGCTGCTGGTGCTGCTGCTGGTGCTGCTGCTGCTGCTGCTGCTGCTGCTGCTGATCCTGCTGGTACTGCTGCTGCTGCTGGTGCTGCTGCTGCTGCTGATGATGATGATCCTGCTGCTGCTGCTGCTGCTAATGATGATGATTATGATCCTGCTGGTGATGATGATGATGATGATGATCCTGCTGGTGCTGCTGCTGGTGGTGGTGTGGAGGAGCAGCCCCTACTACCTGGGAGCCCCTCTGATGAGGGCCCATCTGGTCCTGCCAAAGGGAGGAAGAGGTGTATGCGGGGACGGGAGAGGAGGCAATACTATATTTTGGAGGAACACGAGGATAAGGTGCTGGAGTGGCTGAGAGAGAATGACTATCTGTGGCGGAAGAGACACCGGCTGTACGGGGACAACAAAAGGAAGCAGGCTGCTTTGAGAGAGAGGGTGGAAAGTATGGGTTACACTTCGGAGGTGCTCCTCGGCTGGTGGAAACATATGCACACCTTTTACGGGAAGCTGCACCTGAAGAAATCTGGCCAGGCCACGGTTAAGCTGATGGACAGAGATGGCCAGGTGAAGCTTCCTGGAGGGTGAGATCCGCCACCGAGGAGCACCAGCAGCCCCTCTCACTACCCTCTCTCTCCGGCAGCCTGCTGAGAGCCAGTCCTCTTCCGGCCGAGAGTCAGTCCCTGTCTCCAGGCAGGTTTCTGTGGAGCATGCCACGGTGGAGAACCCGCGGACAGAGAGCCAGACAGCAGGAGGGGCAGAGCCACATTGTCCTGCTGCAGATCAGGGACACCATCTGCACCAGCATAGATCTCCTCTCTCAGCTGGTCAACACCGACTCCTCATCCTCCAACCGCAAGCCCTTCCTCACCTATGTCAACCAGACCCTCAGGAACATGGAGGAACCCCAGTACCAGGGGGTGAAGGACCGGATCACCGAGCTGCTTCACAACCCTCCAGATCCAGAGGAACCTGCTCCCACTCAGTCCAGCTCTGCTCCTCCATCCCAGGTGATGTCCCTCCCATTCCAAGGCTTCCCACAGCCCCTCACCTACCAGGGCTACGGCTACCAGGAGGTCCAACAGCACAGGCAGCAGCCCTTCCCAGTCCAGGCACAGAGTCATCGGGCGACACCGTTGCCACCGGTTCCACTGATGCCACCGATGCCACCCAGGCCAATGATGCCACCGACGACAGCGATGCCACCCACTCCAGTCCTCAACCAGCTGCAGACCAGACAGCCGCACTACACTATTCCTTCCTCCACCCCACAGCCAAGCCCGGCCTCAGTACATCTGTCATCAGTACTGGGGCTGACACCCCATGGCATGGAGGAAGGACCTCTCAGCATCACGGGGCTGAGCCAGCTGTCCGAGACCTTTCTCAACACACTGTCACCTGTTGTCCTCTCGGGGCCAGGCACCCCAGTGGTGCTTCAGACGAGCACTGCAGCAGCAACCACCTCCACAGCACCTGGACCCTTCACCCCTGAGACTGGGCACACCTCCGAGTGACCGTGAAGACTGCCAGAGACTGGGTGTGGACTTTATTTGGACACTTGACTTGGGTCATTTTTCTTTTACAGCTTGTTGTTCAATAAAGTTTATTTTTGATTCACACACTTGCTTCATTTCTTTTTTTTAATAAAGTCATGGTGCAAACTTTTAGAATTGGTTTAAGCCTTTGCATGCTTGTGGGATGGGTTAAGATAGCAGTGGGATGGGCAGGGATACATTTGGAATGGGTAATAGCTGTGGGGATAGATAAACCTCCAGTGTAAGCATAGTGGGACTTATGGTCCACCCTCCCAGGTGCCACACCTATGGCCCTTTATTATCAATAACAATGTAATAATCATCCACACATGTCAACACAAAACAACTCTTTATTAAATGCCCTGTTCATTGTACGCCCACCCAACATACATGGCCCAATCTGATCAGTGTGATGAGACAGGCTGAAGGAAGCATCCATTAATCATCTATCATCCTGTCTTGCCACTCCACTGCTCCAGCTGGGGAGTTGCACCAGTGTCTCAGGAGGTTGCGCTGCTTCTTCCCTTCACATGAGGCTCTGTTGGGGCCTTGCATATCCTCAGTGTCTATCAGGTTTCGCCCTTGCCTCCATTCCCCAGTCAATGTCCCCATTGCCTTGTTGGAGGTCCACGAGCCTGTTCTGCAAGACTGGGTAGAGGATGTGCAAGAGATTGTGCAGGATGCAGCAAGCTTCCACGATTCTCCTCATGGTCTTTGGGTGATGCTGCATGATGTTGAGAAGTACCTGGAACCTGTTGGCCAGGATGCCAAAGGCGTCCTCCACCACCCGCCTTGCCCTGGTCAGCCTGTAGTTGAAGATCCTCTCTTCACGGGTGAGGAGTCTGGAAGTGTAGGGCTTCATGAGGTCGGTTCTGAGGGAGAAGGCGTCATCCCCCACGATGAAGTAGGGCACCTCTTGCGTGTCGTTGGGCAGGGGGTCTGGATCTGGGAAGCCCATGATGAGGTTGCCTTCCAGCCCCTTCTTGAGGTGACTGGTGTTGTATACCTGGGCATCTGAAGATGAGCCATTGCCTGAAGCATCGATGTACATGAACTTGTAGTCCATGAATGGATGCTGGACGGATAGAGAGGAAGCAAAATGGAGGCAGTGAGTACAGAACGGATACATCGTGTTAATCAACGTATGGCAAGCTTTTTTGTCCATTTTACATTCTCTGCATCCGTTGGTGCAGTGTTACAGGGGCTTAAACAGACTAGAGTGGTTTTTTTTTTTTTTTTAAGTTTATAAGGGATGATTTAAGTCTACTAAGCTTCATCCCTTGGGAAGCCCTTTATGCTTTCTGAGGGAGTTTTAGAGAGGCTTTAAAAATATTATGTTACACTGAGTTTCTGTTACTATTTGACTTTCAGCTAATTAATTTATTGTTGTCTGTATACCCAGTTCTTTTCTCTAAACAGACCTCCCTTTTATCTACACAATAACATCACAGAGTCAGATTGAACTGAGAAAGAGTCACTGGCCCAAAATCAGTCAGGGATTTTTTTGTGTTGGAATGGGGATCTTAAATTGAGTCTCACTGATTCTAGTCCAACATGAGAACCATTATATGAACAAACATATACATTTCTTTTCTAGCTATGTATAACTTACACAACTTAAGATAGTGGGGTGTATGTGTGTGTATGTGTGCATGTGTCTGCGTACATGCCTTTGAATCATTGTTGACCCATGATAACTGTGTGGACAAGTCCCTGAAACTTTCTTAGCAATATTTTCAGAAGTGGTTTGCCATTGCATCCTTCCTAGGCCTGAAAGAGAGTGACTGGCCCAAAGCCACCCAGCTGGCTTCATGACTAAAGCAAGACTAGAACTCATAGTCTCTCAGTTTCTAGACTGCTTCCTTAACTACTAGTGTTCCATCCGGAAAACGTGAGGTAGACCAGGTTCCAACAACAAAGTCTTTATTCGATAACAGCAGTTGAAAAACGGAACATTGGCTCAAGCCGCGGCAGCCTTTTTATAGGGTTTTTGCCTGCCAGCTTGTAGCCAATGACATGTATTTAGTTTTGCCGCCTTTTAGCAGGTTCGTGGATTGGTTCCTTTTGAACCAATCCCAATTCAGGTTTTTTAGCCAATCAGAATACTGTATTAGGAGTCTACTATTCTTTATACAGAACACCCCTCCCCACTTGGTTCAGTCCTAAGTGGTGACGTAGTCGCGCATGTAGGTGGGGCTTCTTTTGACTCAACTGGACTTGCGTGGTTCATTTCTGCTGAAGACTTCGACCCGTTCGGATGGGGTTGCTGTCTCTCCGGTCCTTCTCCATGGAACCGCCTGGAAGGGTGAATCAGCCATTTTACTGCCGCCTGAGTTTCTCAGGCCGGCGGTTTCGCCGCTCCCTCTTGTTTTCTCCAGGTAGGTCGAGCTGGCCTGGCTGGGCCCTTCGAGTGGACTCTTCTCGCAATTTTCTTCTAACTGTAAGTCTCTTTTTTGCTCTTTTTGTTTGTTATTGTATTCTGGGTTTAATTTAAATGGTTCTTTATTATTTTCTCATATTTCCCCCCCCCCGGTTTGATTTTCGTCGTTTTTTATTATTTGTGGTTGTGTGTTTGTACTTCTTTCTACGTTTCGGGACTGAAGCTGGTCTATGTGCCACTTCCATTCCCTGCCGTCATCTACGGTTAGTCGGTAGGACCGTGGGCCTGTAATTTGGGTGCAATCTGTCTAATTGTGACCTAAGTTTTCTTCCCATTAGTAGTTCCACTGGGCTTTTATTTGTTATAGTACTGGGTATGATATGCTGAAGGGTGAGTAGGCGATTTATTTTATCTTGGACATCCTCAATGTCCATTTTTCCTAAACCTTCTTTGGTAAACCTGACCATTCTCTCTGCCCTACCATTTGCAGCTGGGTGGGCCGGCGCGGTTAGGGCATGTCTTATACCTAGGGAGGCTAGGTATTGTTCGAATTGGATACTCATTAATTGTGGCCCATTGTCGGACACTAGGACGTCCGACAGGCCATGGGTTGCGAAGAGTTTGTCAAGTTGTTTAATGACGGTTTCAGTTGTCGTAGATGGCATAATTTTAACCTCCAGCCAATTTGAGTATGCATCTACGACAATTAGGAAGGTATGTCCCTTAGTAGGACCCACAAAGCCAATGTGGATTCGTGACCAGGGGCCTCGTGGGGTTTCCCAGTTCTTTATGGGTGCTTGTGGTGGGGAAGGCCTGGTTCTTTGGCATTTGTTGCAAGAATTTACCCAGTATTCGATGTCCCTATCTATACCCGGCCACCAGACATAGCTTCTAGCAAGGCTCTTCATTTTAACAATTCCAGGGTGGCCTTCGTGAAGCATACCCAGTTCCCTAGTTTGTAATTTGGGAGGGATAACTACCCGATCACCCCACAACAAACAACCTTTTTGAATCGAGAGTTTGGTTTGTCTGGTCCGGAAAGGTTTAAAGTTCTCAATTTTTTGATTTTCTGGCCAGCCTTTACCTACCCAGTTCAGTACGCGGGCAGTCAATGGGTCCCTTGCGGTGGTTCTGGCGACATCGTTTGCAGATATTGGTAGATCGGGGCATGTCTCTATCTGCAAGGTGGTCATCGTCAGTGCCGGGTCTTCCTCTATAGTTGGTAATGGTGCTCTGCTCAATGCATCTGCATGGGAAATTTGCTTCCCGGGGCGATGTATCAGAGTATAAGAGTAGGCTGCTAGGAATTCTGACCATCTAGTCATTCGTGGGGACAAAATGTTCGGTGTGGGCTTGTTTCCCGCCAAAATTCCCAGTAGCGGTTTATGGTCCGTTACTTTCAAAAATGTTCTTCCATATAGATATTCCTGGAAGCGTTTCACTCTGGCGACTATTGCCAGGGCTTCTCTGTCTAATTGACTATAATTACGTTCGATTTTAGACAGAGTCTTTGAACAGTAGGCGATGGGTGCCTCTCTCCCATCTGGCAATTGGTGGCTCAGGATGGCACCGACTCCAAACGGTGAGGCATAGCAGGTCACCGTCAATTGAAGTGTGTTACTAAACTGGATAAGAACGGTGTTTGATGTTAATAAGTTTTTAATTTTTTGGAAGGCTTTCTTTTCTCTATAACCCCAAGTCCAAATTGTTTTTTTATCCAGTAGTCGGTGTAATGGTTCTGCTATTGTCGCTTTGTGGGGTAGGAACACGTTATAAAAATTTATTAGTCCCAAAAATGCCTGCAATTCAGTTTTGTTTCTTGGTTCTAGTGCGTCTTTAATAGCTTTGACCTTTTTGTCAGTAGGGTGAAAACCCTCTCCGTCTATTAAGTAGCTCAGGAATTCGACACGATCAGTCATTAAGCAGCATTTTTCTTTTTTTACTTTTAGGCCAGATTCTCTGAATTTAGTTAGTACATCTTTTAGTCTTTTTTTTAGCTGGGTTGTATCTTTGGCCGAAATTAGGACGTCATCGAAATATGGTATGACCCCTTTTATTCCATTCAATAGGCGTTCCATGAGGCTCTGGAAAACGCCTGGGGCTACACTCACTCCAAATTGGAGTCTGTTGCATTTGAATGCCCCTTTGTGGGTCACTATAGTTTGTGCTTTAGCCGTTAATGGGTCTACTGGAAGCTGTTGGTAAGCTTGCACTAGATCTAGTTTAGCGAAAACTTTTCCTCCCCCAAGAGAATGTAATAAGTGTTGTACAACTGGCACCGGTTATGCGCTTTGTTGCAATGCCTGGTTCAGGGTAGCCTTGTAGTCTCTGCAGATGCGAACCAACCCGTCTGGTGTTATGATTAGCGTTTCCCATTTGGCATGGTCAACAGGTTCTAAAACTCCTTGGTCTATTAATTTATTTAGTTGTTCCTCTATTTTTGCTTTTATAGCAAAAGGAACTCGTCTGGCCTTTAGTCTTCTAGGGGCTACCTGGGGGTCTAAACTAAAGGAAATTGGGGTCCCCCGATACCTGCCTAGGGAGCCGTCGAAAACATCCTGGAACTCTTGGATCAGGTTTTCTTCCCAGTCGGTTGCGGCCACCTGGTCTACTCCGGTCATCCCGATGCCCAATGGTGCGAACCATTCGATGCCCAGGAGGCTTGGTCAGTCTCGGTCAACTATTGTCAATGGTAGTACTTCAACATGTTGTTTGTAGGCAATTCAGAAATGTCCTAGACCTACTACAGGAATTTGGTTTCCTTGGTAGTCCTTGAGGGTTAATTTTTGTCTCTGGAGTTCTTTGAATTTGATATTTGGGACCAGTTGTTTGATGGTGTCCCATGACACCATTGATAGGAAAGACCCAGAGTCTACCTCCATTTCACAGGGACTGCCTTCTATTTTTACAATTATTTTTACTTTCTTCCCGCTTTCCGTCTGATCACCTCCGATAGTGAAAGTCTGATGTGTTTTTTCTCGGTTACTGGCTCGCTTGTTCCGCTGCCACTTTCTCTCGGTTTGTTTCGGCTCAGCTTGTGTGGGGGAGTTGTTGCGTTTGTTTGGGCTGTAATTTTTTTTATTCCTGCAGACTTTCTCGATATGCCCCCTTTTCTTGCAAGCTCTGCAGATGGCATCAAGGAATCTGCAATCGGCTCGAGGATGGTTTCCTCCGCAGCTGGCGCATTCCCGCCAATTTCTTTTTTCGTGCCCTTTTTTGTTGGCGTATAGGCGGTGGACTTCATCGTCTTCCTCCCCGGATTCTGACGTCTCGTCAAAATCTTCGTGGTGAGTGGTGGTGGGAAATTGTTTCTTCCCTCTGGCCAGGCTTGTTTTGTCGTTGTTCGCGTTCATCTGTTTCATTTTGACCACCGTTTTTTTCACAGCTTCAGCGGCTGTGGCTTCTGCGATGGCTTCGGCTATGGTTATGTTGGGTTTATTTAGCAGCTTGCTTTGTAAATTAGAGTCTCTTAAACCTAATATCACTCGATCCTGCATCGCTTCATCTAAATTTAGAAAATCGCATGCTCCCCCTAGTTGTTGGAGGGCTGCCACAAAATCAGCGATGGTCTCACCTTCTTTCTGGTCTCTTAGGTACAATTTGTGCCGCTTGACAAGGTTTGACACCACCGGTGCGTAGTGAGCCTTCAGCATTCTTTGGAGCTCTGGCCAAGTCATTTGTTTCACATCTCGGGGCTTCACTAATGCCTTGGCCATTTTGAAGATTGTGGGCCCGCAATGTGTCAAGAAAACAGCTCTCTTACGCTGGTCTGAGATCTCTTCCATCTCATTACTTTCCAAATACATTTGGAAATGGTACGTAGGATTCCCAATCCTCTTCATTAGGATTGAAGGGTGCAGGCGGCGCATTATTTCCAGCCATTGTCTTCAGTCTGGTTTTATTGGTTGCCGCATGCTCAGTCTCACGTTTAGGACAATCCCACCTTTGTCGCCAATGTTCCGTCCGGAAAAATGTGAGGTAGACCGGGTTCCAACAACAAAGTCTTTATTAGTTAACAGCAGTTGAAAAATGGAACATTAGCTCAAGCCACAGCAGCCTTTTTATAGGGTTTTTGCCTGCCGGCTTGTAGCCAATGACATGTATTTAGTTTTGCCGCGTTTTAGCAGCTTCGTGGATTGGTTCCTTTTGAACCAATCCCAATTCAGGTTTTTTAGCCAATCAGAATCCTGTATTAGGAGTCTACTATTCTTTATACAGAACAACTAGAGATGATACATTTTGATTTTAGCACATAAGCGTAGATTCACATATGTGATGACATCCTTTGCCATTTTATATACCTGGCTGAATGAACCTTTTGGAGTCAGATAGATGTCAGTCTAAATTTTCTCTCAGAATGATTATAAGGGTAAATGGAGAAGGAATATACTAAATACTCCAACTTGAATTTTTTTGGTGGGGGCAGGGAAGGAGGGTTTAGCTGAAACAAATTAATAATGGGGAACTCAGATCTACTTAACAACAGTGTAGCTAATTTAACAGCTGCAGTGATTCATTTCACAACTGTGGCAAGAAAGGTCGTAAAATGGGACAGAATTCAATTAACCAATGTCTCCCTTAGTCACAGAAATTTGAGGCTCAGTTGTGTTCATAAGTCAAGGTCTATCTGTAAATAATCATAATAAGATATATTAAATCAAAGCACGCTTCACTTGCTGGACAGGTCATGGCAGAGTCGATTGTTGCAGAAGAACTGATACTGTTGTGGAGGAGACATGGAATCACTGAGGGGGAGGAAGTGAAGGATATGTCATGAATAATAGTGTAGAGATTCTTGGCGCTCTTGTTTCTGTCTCTGAAAACAGGCAAGGTTTGTGTTATGTATTGAATATATAAAGTTGTGTTAAGCCCTGCGAAAAGTGAAACTAACCTTTAAATGGCTCTCACTGTTAGCTCCAACTGTTTTGGAGGGAAACTTTAAACATTCATATTTGGGCAGATTTTTCAAGCATTATGATTGGTTAAGACCCTGCGTGCCCAAAGTATAAATTATAAGCATTTGACTGCTGTTCCTAGGTTGCAGTTTTGAGTCAATAAAGGCTGTTGTAGCTATGCTGGTCTGGTTCTTACCTACTGAAGCCCACTACACAATAGTTATTGCCCATGAATTTAGGGTGAATATTTGTCTAAGTGAGCCCTGCTTATTTCATCCTTGCTCAAAGAGCCACAAAGGAAATGAAAAGGAGCGCTGACCTCAGCATTCATTCTGAGATAATGGCTGGCAAAATCACTGCTTCTTGCTTGTGAAAAATATGGTGGGTCTTGTTTTCATCCAAAACATTCTGGGTATTATCCTATAGTACATAATCATTTTTAGTCTTAAGGTCATCCTCTCAGGGCGTGATTGACATCAGCGGAGAAAATTCTTTCTTTTCCACGAAATTCCCCAGAACAGCTTCTCTGGCTTTGGTTGGAAATACCATGTCAGGCAGGTTCAGGTTTCAGAGACTTCTGTCAGGAATGTTGCTGTGACATGTCTTGAAGACCGTGAACAAAATGTCTGAGTCAGTGCATGCCTGTGTGAAATGGAGGGAGGGAGTTGGCATGATGGTTATTTCAGTATTCCTTCTGCCTGTGTGCTCTTCTGTCTTTCCAAACTTCTTTTAAATCTCAACAGAAGGGAATTATTTTTTTCCAACACAAAATCTGGTACAAGTTGGCTCATCCATGAAATTCCCTGTTAAGAGAAGAGGGGGGAAAATCAATTTCACACAGCTTGGCCCAACTCTACAATCATGTGAGTGATTTTTAGCTATGAAGAAAGCTGAGTCAGAATACCACAGGAAGAAGGTATGTGCTGTTTTCGAGGAGAAAACAAACTAACATTTTGGGCAGTGGTGGGATTCAAATTTTTTTACTACCGGTTCTGTGGGCGAGGCTTGGTGGGCATGGCAGGGGAAGGATACTCTAAAATCTCCAGTCAGAGGTGGCATTTGCCGGTTCTCTGAACTACTCGAAATTTCCGCTACCAGTTCTCCAGAATACCACTTCTGATTTTGGGCCTAGACAAAAGAATATCAGTGTATCATATAGGGAATATCCTATTATAGATCTTGAAGTGTTGAAGTGCTGTTTCTTAATGGCTACTTTCTCCATGAAAGTATCAAATCTTGTTATAGTTAGAAAAAAATGGATTTATCTTTCATACTGTTCTCTGCTGTGGTAAAGGAGTCCCTGCGGATTTTACTCAGCTAGTCGTTGCTGACTATAGGGGGAGCAGTGTTCACTTTCGTTTCAAGGACTTTGAGCTGGCACTGCCCAAAGACATTTCTGTGATCCTGTGGCTAGCGTCACAGAGTGCTGTTACCTTCCCACTAAAGTGGTACCTATTTATATACTTACATTTGTTTGCTTTCAAACTGCAGGAGCTGGGGCTAGGACAGGAACTCACCCTGTCTCATGGATTTTGGGTCTTGAACCTGTATTACTGATTTTCCAGCTGACAAGCCCAACATCTGAAACACTGAGCCACTGGGCCGCCCCTTCTCTGGTGTGGATTACATCTGAAATAGACAGGATTCCCTGTCCTTCTTTATTAGCTGCAGTCTTGTGTGGGAAGAAAGGAGATACAGCTAGTCCTCAATTTATGACTGTAATATAGCCTGCCAATTACAGTTGTAAATCATGATGGTCATGAGGTAGGTCATCACATGACCATCCTGATTTTGTGACCTTTTTTATGATGGTCATTAAGTGAATAAGACAGTTAAAAAGAAAATCTGGTAATCATTAAATGAATGCTATGGTTGTTAAGCAAACCCATTGTTTTGCTATGGAGCATTTAGTTGAAAACTTAAAAGTTAAACAACAGTTTTTGTAAAAAATGACCTAAATTGTAATCACATGGCCATGGGATATTGCAAAAGGCCATAAATGTGAGCCGATTGCCAAGGATCTTAAGCCCCTATCACACTGCACCAACGGATGCAAAGAGGATGTAAAATGGACAAAAAAGCTTGCCATCCGTTGGTTAACGCGATGTATCCGTTCTGTACTCACTGCCTCCGTTTTGCTTCCTCTCTATCCGTCCAGCATCCGTCTACTGATATTTCATCCGCTCAGAAAGTTTTCAGCTGCTCAAAACTTTTGCGTGGAAAATGTATCCAATTCGTCCATTCTGCATCTGTTACGCATCCGCTACGCATCTGTTCTGCATCCGTTACGCATCCGCTATATCTGCTAGGCATCCGTTCCGCATCCACGCAACTCGCATCCACTCAGATGCAGGTAGGAAGCGGAATAGACATGGAACGAATGCAGAACGGATGCCTAGCAGATGCAGCATGGAAACAAAGCATTTAAAACGGAAAAAACGTTCGCAGAGGGGACCTATCTTGGATATTAAGGATGTCTAGAGGATGCCTAGAGGATGCCTAGAGGATGCAAAGGGACACCTATACTGCCTATAAAAAGGGGGAGCAACTCATCTGCATCTCACTTTCAGACCAGCAGCCCACCTGTGCAGACCTCTGCAGCCTTCATCTGACTCTTACTCTTCCACAGAATCCAGTCATGTCCACCGTGGATCGTAACACAGTCCTTTTGCAGCCACCATCCTTCTGCAACAGTGCGAAGCCATCTACAGGCTCTGTGAACTCTACTACGGGAAGAAAAAGAGGCGGCCAAGAAGCGTCTGGGTCTGAAGATGGATCGCCAGAAGAGCAGAGTATGGACTGTACAACAAGCTGATGGTGGATCTCAGGAACGAAGACACTCGGGCATTCCAGAACTTCATGAGGATGCCTCCAGCCATGTTCGATGAAGTTGTGCAGTGGCTGACACCCAGGTTGACCAAGGCAAACACCAACTTCCGGCCCAGCCTGGAACCTGGGCTCAAGGTGGCACTCACTCTGCGCCACCTGGCCTCAGGGACCACCTACAGGAGCATGCAGTACAGCTGGAGGGTGCCACACAACACCATCAGCATTGGGGTCAGAGAAGTGGTGCAGGCCATCATCGAAGAATACCTGGAGGAGCTCCTCCAGTGCCCCTCCACTGAAGAAGGATGGAAGAAAGTTGCAGAGCAGTGGTATCAGAGGTGGAACTTCCCACACACCGTTGGAGCCATAGATAGCAAGCACGTGGCCTGCAAAGCACCACCCAAGTGGGGCTCCACTTATTTCAACTACAAGGGCTTCTTCAGCATCGTCCTCTTTGCCATGGTCGATGCTGACTACAAGTTCATGTACATCGATGCTTCAGGCAACGGCTCATGTTCAGATGCCCAGGTATTCAATGCCAGTGACCTCAAGGAGGGGCTGGAAGGCAACCTCATCATGGGCTTCCCAGATCCAGACCCCCTGCCCAACGACAAACAAGATGTGCCCTACTTCATCATGGGGGATGACACCTTCTCCCTCAGAACCTACCTCATGAAGCCCTACACTTCCAGACTCCTCACCCGTGAAGAAAGGATCTTCAACTACAGGTTGTCCAGGGCAAGGCGGGTGGTGGAGAACGCCTTTGGCATCCTGGCCAACAGGTTCCAGGTACTTCTTACCACCATGCAGCATTGCCCAGAGACTGTGAGGATGATCGTGGAAGCTTGCTGCATCTTGCACAATCTCATGCGCACCCGCTACCCAGTCTTGCAGAACAGGCTCGTGGACCCCCAACAGGGCAATGGGGACATGGAGCCTGGGGAATGGAGGCAAGGACAAAACCTGATAGACACTGAAAATGTGCAAGGCCCCAACAGAGCCTCATGTGAAGGGAAGAAGCAGCGCAACCTCCTGAAACACTGGTGCAACTCCCCAGCTGGAGCAGTGGAGTGGCAAGACAGGATGATAGATGATTAATGGGTGCCTCCTTCAGCCTGTCTCATCACACGGATGAGATTGGGCCATGTATGTTGGGTGGGCCTACAATGAACAGGGCGTTTAATAAAGAGTTGTGTTTCTGTTGACATTTGTGGATGATTATTACATTATTATTGATAATAAAAGGCCATAGGTGTGGCACCAGGGAGGGTGGACCATACAGTCCCACTATGCTTGCACTGGAGGCTTATCTATCCCACAGCTATTACCCATGCCAAAGGTATCCCTGCCCATTCCACAGGTATCCTTGCCCACTCCACTGCTATCTTAACCCATCCCACAAGCATGCAAAGGCTTAAACCAATTCTAAAAGTTTCCACCAAGACTTTATTTAAAAAAATAAATGAAGCAAATGTGTGAATCAAAGATAAACTTTATTGAACAACAAGCTGTAACAGAAAAATGACCCAAGTCAAGTGTCAAAATAAAGTCCACACCCAGTCTCTGGCAGTCTTCACGGTCACTCGGAGGTGTGCCCAGTCTCAGGGGTGAAGGGTCCAGGTGCTGTGGAGGTGGGTGCTGCTGCAGTGCTGCTCTGAGGTGTCATTGGGGTGCCTGGCCCCAAGAGGACAACAGGTGACGGTGTGTTGAGAAAGGTCTCGGACAGCTGGCTAAGCCCCGTGATGCTGAGAAGTCCTTCCTCCATGCCATGGGGTGTCAGCCCCAGTACTGATGACAGATGTACTGAGGCCGGGCTTGGCTGTGGGGTGGAGGAAGGAGTAGTGTAGTGGGGCTGTCTGGTCTGCAGCTGGGTGAGTACTGGCGTGGGTGGCATCATTGGCATGGTTAGCATCGCTGTCGTCGGGGGCATCATTGGCGTGGGTGGCATTGGTGGCATCAGTGGAACCAGTGGCAATGGTGTCGCCCGATGACTCTGTGCCTGGACTGGGAAGGGCTGCTGCTTGTGCTGCTGGACCTCCTGGTAGCCGTAGCCCTGGTAGGTGAGGGCCTGTGGGAAGCCTTGGAATGGGAGGGACATCGCCTGGGGTGGAGGAGCAGACCTGGACTGGGTGGGAGCAGGTTCCTCTGGATCTGGAGGGTTGTGAAGCAGCTCGGTGATCCGGTCCTTCACCACCTGGTACTGGGTTCCTCCATGTTCCTGAGGGTCTGGTTGACATAGGTGAGGAAGGGCTTGTGGTTGGAGGATGAGGAGTCAGTGCTGACCAGCTGAGAGAGGAGATCTATGCTGGTGCGGATGGTGTCCCTGATCTCCAGGAGGACAGTGTGGCTCTGCCCCTCCTGCTGTCTGCCTCTCTGCCTTTCTGGGGAGGTGGAGCTGGGTGGTGGTGGATGCGGTTATGGCTGTGACGTCTCCTTTCTCCCACCGCACCAGGAAGTCCTCCACACACTCCACCATGGTTACAACACCTGTTCGCGGGCTCTCCGCCATGGCACGCTCCACAGAAACCTGCCTAGAGACAGGGACTGACTCTCGGCTGGAAGAGGACTGGCTCTAAGCAGGCTGCTGGAGAGAGAGGGTAGTGAGAAGGGCTGCTGGTGCTCCTCGGTGGCGGATCTCATCCTCCAGGAAGCTGCACCTGGCCATGACATAGGTCTCTCTGTCCGTCAGCTTAACTGTGGCCTGGCCAGATTTCTTCAGGTGCAGCTTCCCGTACCAGGTGTGCATGTGCTTCCACCAGCTGAGGATAACCTCTGAAGTGTAACCCATACTCTCCGCCCTCTCTCTCCAAGCAGCCTGCTTCCGCTTGGTGTCCCTGTAAAGACGGTGTCCCTTCCGCCACAGATAGTTGTTCTCTCTCAGCCACTCCAGCACCTCATCCTCGTGTTCCTCCTCAATAAAGTATTGCATCCTCTCCTGTCCCCGCATACGCCTCTTCCTCCATTTGGCAGGACCAGATGGGCCCTCATCAGAGGGGCTCCCAGGTAGTAGGAGCTGCTCCTCCACACCACCAGCAGCAGCACCAGCAGGATTATCATCATCATCATCATCATCATCATCATCATCATCATCACCAGCAGGATCATAATCATCATCGTCAGCAGCAGCAGGATTAGCAGCAGCAGCAGCAGCAGCAGCACCATCACCACCACCAGCAGCAGCAGCACGAGCAGGACCAGGAGCACGAGCAGGACGAGCAGGATGAGTAAGACCAGGAGCATGAGCAGTACGAGCAGTGCGACAAGTCCAGGAGCACGAGCAGGATGAGCAGGACGAGTAGGACGAGCAGGACCAGGAGCCGCTTCAGCAGAGTAAGCACCAGCAGAAGCACCACTGCCAGGAGCAGCTTCAGCAGAACCTCCAGCACCAGAAGAGCGAGCCCGAGCAGCAGAAGCCCCAGCAGAAGTAGAGTCAGGGACAGGGGGCGGGAGGGTGGCCCTGTTCCTCTTGCCAGGGATGGCAGCAGGTTGCTGAGGCTTTCGCTTCTTCCCTATGGTTGTGGGGTTGCTGGCTGGCATGGAGGCTGGCAGGGAGGCTGGCAGGCACCAAGGCTGGCAGGAAGGGTGGCACCAAGGCTGGCAGGAAACCTGGCAGCTAGGCTTGCAGGAAGCCTGGCACCAAAGCTGGCAGGAAGCCTGGCAGGCACCAAAGTTGGCAGGCAGGCAGGCACCAAGGCTTGCAGGCAGACTGGCTGGCAGGGAGGCTGGAGGGCAGGCTGGCAGGCAGGCTGGCAGGCAGGGCAGGCAAAGACTCGATGTATCCAGCAGCAGGTCTTTTCTCTGAATGCTGGCCACGTGCGAGCTGCTTCCCTGTATATCCGTGGGGCTGATGCAATAAATCCCCCCCGCATGCGCAATTAATGCAAGGCATCCGCTAGGCTTCCGCTGTGCATCCGCTTCATCCGCTGTGCATCCGCTGTGCATCCGCTGCATCCGTTCCGCGTCCGCTTTGCTGTGGTCCCCTGGAAGCCTAGCGGATGTACCATCCGCTCCCATCTGCTTCCATCCGCTGGGCTTCCATTCCGCATCCGCTTTCCATCCGCCCTGCGTCCTCCCCACGTCCGTTCCTTTCCATGTTATCCGCTCTGGTTATGCAAATTTTTGCCCCTTTTGAGAGCGGATAACAACGGATGGAACATTTTGCTCGTCCGTTGTGTCCTTTTTACATACGTTTTGCATCCGTTGGGCAGTGTGACAGGGCCTTAAAATACAGTCCCATGAAAAATTCTTAGTTGCCTATTAAAACAATTGCTAAATTACTAAACATTGTATACAAAAAAAGAGAATAAAAACATCAAATGATTTTGTAAAATGAAAAAAAAATGATTTTATATAAAATAGTGTCATATATTATGGAGTGATAGAAGCGTCCATATATCAATCTTCATAAGAACAATGCAATTTCTCACATCAATGAACAAAGAAATATATATATATATCCGTAAGGATCATCAAAAACATAGCACAGAGAAGATTTACACATGAAAGAGCAGATCCACCCAGAGGGAAAGGTGAAGAGCCAAGAAAACAGAATTTGGTGCCACAAGTAATGAAGTATGATTTTTTTCACAAATAGCATTTGATAATGGTTAGGAAACAGCAGCTGGTCCATGTCAGCACATCTCATAAATGGTACTTTTTGGAAATGTTTTATCACTTTCATGTTGAAATAGCTATATGGGTTATATTTTTAAAATAGGTTCAGATGATCACAACAGCCCTGGACAAGTTGGGTGCAGATCAGATAACAATAGCAACTGCACTTTGACTTATATTCCACTTCACAGTGCTTTACAGCCTTCTCTATGCATTTACAGAGTCAGCTTTATTGCCCCCAACAATTTGGGTCCTCATTTTACCAACCTTGGAAGGATGGAAAGTTGAGTCAACTTTGAGCCAGTGAGAACTGAACTCCTGGCAGTGGACAGAATTAGCCTACAATACTGCATTCTAACTATGGCTCTAGGTGCAGTTCGGTCCATTGCAGAGCAAGCTGTGTTTAAAATTGAGGCTAGACTCTTTCTCATTATGTTTTATGAAAGGGCCTAAGCCTTATAGAGTTTTATGTTTCTGTGCTGTGGACTAAATGAAGGCATCTGTCTGTCTAGCTGTCAAGTTATCCATCCACCAAGTGTGAAATGACTTAGATATCCTTCAGTGAAGTCATTCATCTTTATGACTGGGGTGGAAAAATAAGTCTATTTACCACAACACAACTGAGATGTTGTGTTAGGCCCTTTTGGCCAAAATACTTCCAGTGTGGGCAGCTTGAATTTTGCTTGCAAACCTTTGATGTGTGAAATTTTGAGTGAGTAATCTGAGGAAACAAGCAAGATCATCTCTGCAGTGGTTGCCAAAAGAGGATGTTGCATCTGGATGGCTTCAGGATTGCCTGTAGTACTGAAGATACCTAGCCTGGATAAACTTTGGCATACACCATGAGAGGTGCAAGATGACTGCTTTACCTGAGGTAACCGTACAGCTTTTGTTGAGAAAAAAGCGAAATATTTGGGGACTATGTTGATAAATACAAATATAAAATTGTTTGAAAATAATTATGTGCCTATTTGGAGGGATATTAAAAAGGACTTACAAAGATGGGACAAACTGCATTTATCACTATTGGGTAGAATTTCAATAATTAAGATTAACATCTTACCAAAGACACTTTTTTTATTCCAGTCAGTACCAATACTTGAAACTAATAACCCATTTAAATAATGGCAGAGGGATATTTCCAAGTTTATATGGCAAGGTGGAAAACCAAGAATTAGATACAAGCTATTGCAAGATGCTAAGGAAAGAGTGGGTTTACCAGATTTCAAGTTGTATTTTGATGCATGCTGTCTGACCTTGTTAAAAGAATAGGTGAATCTTCAGAATAAGAGGTTCCTTGATTTTAGGGGGTCACCATTTAAGGTTATCTATGGTATGATAAAATTAAAGTTAATGTCAATCACTTTCTTAGATGTGCCATACTAAGAGTTTGGATTAAATATAAAACAAGTTTCTCTATGAAGTTGTCTCTTTGGATGTCCCCCCAGGAAGCCTTTTTTACACATCAACAACTGAAAGAAAGATTTAAACCAGATAAAAATATTTATGGGTTTGATTTTATTAAAAATGAATTGGAAATCTTACTGTGTGGTAGTGATGAACATATTATTGTTCAGATTTATAAAATGTTACTGAAATTGAATTTGGGAAGTGAATATATAAAACATTGTATGATTCAGTGGGCAAGGAACTTTGGATATAATGTGCTGCAGAAATAGCTAAATTGACCATTTTGATCAAAGAAAAAAATATAAGTACTTTTGTTTTGCTACATGGAGACTGCTTCTAAACTTTGTGCTTGAGGTGAAAAAAAATGAAACTTTGATTTTGGGTTTTACTGGTTAGATTGATTTGTTTTTATAGAAATGGCTAGTTAATATTATTGTGGAAAAGTAAAATGCTGAGGTTTGATGTTAATGCTTTATTTTACTGCAACAGAAGGAGTTTGAAGTCAATACTGTTTCATATTAACATACTCCTAATAGGCTATTCCTATTGGACAACAAATACCTGATGCTGATTGGCTACTTTTCTCGATGCCGATTGGCCAATCATAGCAGGGCTATGATTGACCAATTCGAGTGGTGGGAAAAACAAGTAGCCGTCATTGGACACTAGCTGCGAGCAGCTCTCTATAAAAAGAGCTGCCGCGGCTCCTGGTTAAGATGGACTTTCGGAACTAAATAAAAGAGCTGAAGTTATGCTGATCTCTGAGTTTCATTTCCCGCTAACTGAACAAATACTTTTTTTTCTTTTCTCCCTCTCCCACTTTCTCTTTTATCTTCTTCCCCTCACTGTGTCTTCCTATTTGCTTTTATATTTTTGTATTTTATTCTATGTATCATCTAATAAAAAACTTAAAGAGAAACAAACAAAGAAACAAAAAGCTTCTGGCATGGAAGTACTTGACCAGAAGTTCAGGAAAAGCCCCTGAATTTTATCCTACAGCAATTACTGCAGAAGATTCCTGTCTTCCCATAGTGGAGTCTGAAGCAAAGTGAAGGAAAGCACCAGGATTGCTCCCCTGCCCTTCTAGAAAGGAACCAGACTTCATAAGAGTTTTCAAGGGGATGTTTCATTTCATCTTCATCAAATCAGAGTTTCCTTTGAAATTTCCTACTATCCATCTATCTTTGCTAGTGGTCAAATTCAGACCCCACCACAGTTTTAGATAATATAAAACATTGAAATAAAAGAAATAAAGAAAATAAGATAAGATAAATGAAATGAAAAAGATAAATGACCAACAACAGGCGAAACCTTCTTTGAACACTAAGATTATTACTGTAGCAATAAGGCTTTAATGAAAAGACGGTCATAAAAATAGTTAAAAACAGGTAAGGAGGATTAACAGTTACTGCTAATACTCAACTTTGAGTAAGTTTAATCAAATTCATATATGTGTCACAGATCGTGATAGGATTGTAAAGTGTCTGGCACAAAACAATCACATACATACACTTAGAGTTCAATTAGCTATTTTATTGTTCAAAGGGGTTGGGCTTTGAGCTTTTGTGCTTACCTAAAGATTCTAGACTTAATCCCTTGCTTGATTCCTCCTCCTGGCTTCTGCCAAGCTCTCTCTGACATCAAAAGAACATGGGCCTTTGTTTCAATGGTTCCTAAGTCATTCAGTTACAAAGTCATTCAGTATATGCGATTTTCTGGATTCTCCTTTCCAGGGCTACAGTTTGCAGAGTATTACAATATAAGAGCGTCAAAGCTGTTTTGATATGGTGATCAGATTAAGGTATCTCACAGGCTTTTGACTGGTAATTGTGTTACCTAAAGAAGGGCCCTGCGGTGGCTCATGTGTCTGTGTGCTACTGAGGTTGACAGCTCAGCAGCTCGATTCTCGTGAGCGAATAAACTGTGGAGAGACAAGAAAGGAGCCTCCCCCATTGCCCACCAGCATTCAGGCATCCCACAGGAAAAGATAACATTGCCACCAAAAATTCTTTTCACAGAGGTGATCCCTAGCTAACATGTGCCATATGCTGTATAAATAAATAAATACCTAAAGAGTAATCAGTATGATGAGGCTTTGCTCAGATGCTCCATATCATAACTTAATGATGTGAGGTTCTGAATAGAATAGAATAACAGAGTTGGAAGGGACCTTGGAGGTTTTCTAGTCCAACCCCCTGCCTCAGCAGGAAACCCTACACCACTTCAGACAAATGGTTATCTAACATCTTTTTAAAAACTTCCAGTGTTGGAGCATGAACAACTTCTGGAGGCAAGTTGTTCCACTGATTAATTGTTCTGTCAGTAAATTTCTACTTCGTTCTAAGTTGCTTCTCTCCTTGATTAGTTTCCATCCATTGCTTCTTGTCCTGTCCTCAGATGCTTTGGAGAATAGCTTGACTCTCCCTTGCATCATATTTCATTGTTATTGTGCATGAGCTATGGTGAAGATGTTACTCCTCCAACCATTTTTTTTCCTATTTCAAGATAAAGAAGTCAGCTAACAGCTATGGGACTAAGCCTATCTGAACATATTAACTCATAACTGACTTCAGTTTTATGGAGTTCTACTTCCACATGGATAACAGTACTAGAAACATACCCAAATACTTGAAGAATATTTGTTAGGAATCAGGACTGAACAGCCTCAGTCATTGAGAAGTTGAAATACTTGAAATACTCTTTTCTGATTGGTCCATAAATGCCACTTGCTGATTGGTTCAAAAGCACGAGCCTGATTGATTCACATTGCCGCCTTGTGATTGGCCCGCCAGATCGGCGGGAGATTCAAAGAGTCGTCATTGGCCACGAGCCGCGAGCTGCGAACCGCCGCTATAAAAGAGGCTGCTGCGGCTCCGCAGTTAGAACTGATTCAAGGAACCAAATAAAGAGCTGAAAGTCACACTGGTCTCAAGTCTCTTTTTCCCGCGATCTAACACTGACCCCATTCCTTTCTTTGACATTTTGGCTCAGTCAATCCTGATCAATCCTGATTGCTTCAGCTTGATCTCTTTACTTCTCAAGTAGGTGACTTGGCCAGCTTTTGCTCATTGGTTTTGGAAGCAACCTGTTTATTTGGAAACTGTTCTGCTTGCCATGATGTCTCGTCAACAGAACCACTGGTCTTGCAAATAACAATGGCATTTAGCCTTATATACCATCCCATTGTGCTTTAAATAGCACTCTTGAAATGGTCTGCAGTGTAGAAGCATTATTTGCACATTGCCCCAACAAATGACCTAAGTGCTAGAGCCCACTGTAACTACACAGCCAAAAAGGCACTAAGAGTTGTTAACCTAATCTTACGTAGCTTTTTCTCTGGTAATATTACACTAATAACTATAGCATACAAAACATTTGCTAGACCAATACTCGAATACAGCTCATCAGTCTGGAACCCACATTACATATCTGATATTAACACAGTTGAGAAAATCCAGAAATATTTCACAAGAAGAGTTCTCCACTTGTCTACTCATTGCAGAATACCTTATGCCACTAGACATGAAATTCTAGACCTAGAAAACCTAGAACTACACGGCCTTCAGTCTGATCTAAGTATGGCATATAAAATCATACATTGCAATGTCTTACCTGTCAATGAATACTTCAGCTTCAACCATAACAACACAAGAGCAAACAACAGATACAAACACAAGGTTAATCGCACCAAGCTTGATTGCAGGAAATACAACTTCAGCAACAGAGTGGTCAATGTCTGAAATACTCTACCTGACTCTGAGGTTTCTTCCTCAAACCCCAAAAACTTTAACCTTAAGCCCCTGTCACACTGCACCAATGGATGCAAAGAGGATGTAAAACGGACAAAAAAGCTTGGCATCCATTGGTTAACGCGATATATTCACTGCCTCCATTTTGCTTCCTCTCTATCCGTCCAGCATCCGTTTATTGATGTTTCATCCGCTCAGAAAGTTTTGAGCTGCTCAAAACTTTTGCGTGGAAAATGTATCCAATTCGCCCGTTCTGCATCTGCTACGCATCCGCTACACATCCATTCTGCATCCGTTACACATCCGCTATATCCGCTAGGCATCTGCTACACATCCGCGCAACTCGCATCCACTCGGACACTGGGAGGAAGCGGAACGGACGCAGAACAGATGCAGAACGGATGCAGCACGGAAACAAAGCATTTAAAACGGAAAAAACCTTCGCAGAGGGGACCTATCTCGGATATTAAGTATGTCTAGAGGATACCTAGAGGATGCCTAGAGGATGCAAAGGGACACCTATACTGCCTATAAAAAGGGGGAGCAACTCGTCTGCATCTCACTTTCAGCCCAGCAGCCCAGCTGTGCAGACCTCTGCAGCCTTCATCTGACTCTTGCTCTTCCACAGCATCCAGTCATGTCAACCGTGGATCGTAACACAGTCCTTTTGGCAGCCACCATCCTTCTGCAACAGTGCGAAGCCATCTACAGGCTCTGTGAACTCTACTACGGGAAGAAAAGGAGGCGTCCAAGAAGCGTCTGGGTACGAAGATGGATTGGGAGAAGAGCAGAGTATGGACTGTACAACAAGCTAATGGTGGAGCTGAGGAACGAAGACACTTATGCATTCCAGAACTTCACGAGGATGCCTCCAGCCATGTTTGATGAAGTTGTGAAGCAGCTGACACCCAGGTTGACCAAGGCAAACACCAACTTCTGGCCCAGCCTGGAACCTGGGTTCAAGGTGGCACTGACTCTGCGCCACCTGGCCTCAGGGACCACCTACAGGAGCATGCAGTACGGCTGGAGGGTGCCACACAACACCATCAGCATTGTGGTCAGAGAAGTGGTGCAGGCCATCATCGAAGAATACCTGGAGGAGCTCCTCCAGTGCCCCTCCACTGAAGAAGGATGGAAGAAAGTTGCAGAGCAGTGGTATCAGAGGTGTAACTTCCCACACACCGTTGGAGCCATAGATGGCAAGCATGTGGCCTGCAAAGCACCACCCAAGTCGGAGTCCACTTATTTCAACTACAAGGGCTTCTTCAGCATCGTCCTCTTCGCCATGGTCGATGCTGACTACAAGTTCATGTACATCAACGTTTCAGGCAGTGGCTCATGTTCAGATGCCCAGGTATACAACGCCAGTGACCTCAAGGAGGGGCTGGAAGGCAACCTCATCATGGGCTTTCCAGATCCATACCCCTTGCCCAACGACACGCAAGATGTGCCCTACTTCATCATGGGGGATGACGCCTTCTCCCTCAGAACCTACCTCATGAAGCCCTACACTTCCAGATGCCTCACCCGTGAAGAGAGGATCTTCAACTACAGGCTCTCCAGGGCAAGGCAGGTGATGGAGAATGCCTTTGGCATCCTGGCCAACAGGTTCCAGGTCCTTCTCACCACCATGCAGCATCGCCCAGGGACCGTGAGGAAGATCATGGAAGCTTGCTGCATCCTGCATAATCTCATGCGCACCCGCTACCCAGTCTTGCAGAACAGGCTCGTGGACCTCCAGCAAGGCAATGGGGACATGGAGCCTGGGGAATGGAGGCAAGAGCGAAACCTGATAGACACTGAGGATGTGCAAGGCCCCAACAGAGCCTCCTGTGAAGGGAAGAAGCAGCGCAACCTCCTGAGACACTGGTGCAACTCCCCAGCTGGAGCAGTGGAGTGGCAAGACAGGATGATAGATGATAAATGGGTGCTTCCTTCAGCCTGTCTCATCACACGGATGAGATTGGGCCATGTATGTTGGGTGGGCCTACAATGAACAGAGCGTTTAATAAAGAGTTGTGTTTGTGTTGACATTTATGGATGATTATTACATTATTATTGATAATAAAAGGCTATAGGTGTGGCACCAGGGAGGGTGGACCATACAGTCCCACTATGCTTGCACTGCAGGCTTATCTATCCCACTGCTATCCTTACCCACCCCACAGCTATTACCCATCCCACAGGTATCCCTGCCCATCCCAC
Organism: Laticauda colubrina; assembly: GCA_015471245.1. Taxonomy (NCBI): domain Eukaryota; kingdom Metazoa; phylum Chordata; class Lepidosauria; order Squamata; family Elapidae; genus Laticauda; species Laticauda colubrina. Next base: position 16,859,348 of record BLBF01000004.1, on the reverse strand, counting down.
TGCTATCTTAACCCATCCCACAAGCATGCAAAGCCTTAAACCAATTCTAAAATTTTCCACCAAGACTTTATTAAAAAAAAGAAATGAAGCAAGTGTGTGAATCAAAGATAAACTTTATTGAACAACAAGCTGTAAAACAAAAATGACCCAAGTCAAGTGTCCAAATAAAGTCCACAGGTAGCCAGCTACCCAGTCTCTGGCACTCTTATTGGTCATTCGGAGGTGTGCCCAGTCTCAGGGGTGAAGGGTCCAGGTGCTGTGGAGGTGGGTGGTGGTGGAGTGCCGGTCTGTATCGTCATTGGGGTGCCTGGCCCCGAGAGGACAACAGGGGATGGTGTGTTGAGGAAGCTCTCAGACAGCTGGCTCAGACCCGTGATGCTGAGAGGTCCTTCCTCCATGCCATGGGGTGTCAGCCCCAGTACTGATGAGAGATGTACTGAGGCGGGGCTTGGCTATGGGGTGGAGGAAGGAGTAGTGTAGTGGGGCTGTCTGGTCTGCAGCTGGGTGAGGACTGGCGTGGGTGGCATTGGTGTCGTCAGTGGCATTGCTGTCATGGGTGGCATCATTGTCGTGGGTGGCATCGGTGGCATCAGTGGAACCGGTGGCAACGGTGTCGTCCGATGACTCTGTGCCTGGACTGGGAATGGCTGCTGCTTGTGCTGCTGGACCTCCTGGTAGCCGTAGCCCTGGTAGGTGAGGGGCTGTGGGAAGCCTTGGAATGGGAGGGACATCACCTGGGGTGGAGGTGGAGGAGCAGACCTGGACTGGCTGGGAGCAGGTTCCTCTGGATCTGGAGGGTTGTGAAGCAGCTCGGTGATCCGGTCCTTCCCCCCCTGGTACTGGGGTTCCTCCATGTTCCTGAGGGTCTGGTTGACATAGGTGTGGAAGGGCTTGCGGTTGGAGGATGAGGAGTCGGTGCTGACCAGCTGAGGGAGGAGATCTATGCTGGTGCGGATGGTGTCCCTGATCTCCAGCAGGACAGTGTGGCTCTGCCCCTCCTGCTGTCTGGCTCTCTGCCTTTCTGGGGAGGTGGAGCTGGGTGGTGGTGGATGTGGCTACGACTATGGTGGACTCGATGTCTCCTTTGTCCCACCGCACCAGGGAGTCCTCCACGCACTCCACCACGGTTACAACACCTGTCCGCGGGTTCTCCGCCGTGGCACGCTCCACAGAAACCTGCCTGGAGACAGGAACTGACTCTCGGGCGGAAGAGGACTGGCTCTCAGCAGGCTGCCGGAGAGAGAGGGTTGTGAGAGGGGCTCCTGGTGCTCCTTGGTGGTGGATCTCACCCTCCAGGAAGCTGCACCTGGCCATGATGTAGGTCTCTCTGTCTGTCAGCTTAACTGTGGCCTGGCCAGATTTCTTCAGGCGCAGCTTCCCGTACCAGGTGTGCATGTGCTTCCACCAGCTGAGGAGCACCTCCGAAGTGTAACCCATACTCTCCACCCTCTCTCTCCAAGCAGCTTGCTTCCTTTTGGTGTCCCTGTACAGCCAGTGTCCCTTCCGCCACAGATAGTCATTCTCTCTCAGCCACTCCAGCACCTCATCCTCGTGTTCCTCCTCAATGAAATATTGCCTCCTCTCCTGTCCCCGCATACACCTCTTCCTCCCTTTGGCAGGACCAGATGGGCCCTCATCAGAGGGGCTCCCAGGTGGTAGGGGCTGCTCCTCCACACCACCAGCAGCAGCAGCACCGCAGGATCATCATCATCATCATCATCATCATCATCATCATCATCATTATCATCATCATCATCACCAGTAGGATCATTATCATCATCATCATCACCAGTAGGATCATAATCATCATCATCATCAGCAGCAGCAGCAGCAGCAGCAGGATCATCATCATCATCATCATCATCATCATCAGCAGCAGCAGCAGCAGCAGGATCAGCAGGACCAGGATCAGCAGCAGCAGAGTAAGCACCAGGACCCCCAGCAGCACCACCAGCAGCAGCACCAGGAGCACGAGCAGGACCAGGAGCACGAGCAGGACCAGGAGCACAAGCAGGATGAGCAGGATGAGCAAGACCAGGAGGACGAGCAGTACGAGCAAGTCTAGGTGCACGAGCAGGACCAGCAGGAGTAGCAGGACCAGCAGGACCAGGAACAGCTTCAACAGAGTATGCAGCAGCAGAAGCACCACCGCCAGGAGCAGCTTCAGCAGAGTACGCAGCAGCAGAAGCACAACCGCCAGGAGCAGCTTCAGCAGAAGCTCCAGCACCAGAAGAGTGAGCCCGAGCAGCAGAAGCCCCAGCAGAAGCAGAGTCAGGGACAGGGGGCGGGAGGGTGGCCCTGTCCCTCCTGCCAGGGATGGCGGCAGGTTGCTGAGACTTTCACTTCTTCCCCATGGTTGTGGGGTTGCTGGCTGGTAGGAAGGCTGGCAGGCACCAAGGCTGGCAGGGAGGCTGGCAGGAAGCCTGGCAGGAAGCCTGGCAGGAAGCCTGGCAGGAAGGCAGGCAGGCAGGAAGTCTCCAAGGCTGGCAGGCAGACTGGCTGGCAGGGAGGCTGGAAGGCAGGCTGGCAGCAAGGCTGGCAGGCAGGCAGAGAGCAAGGCTGGCAGGGAGGCTGGCAGGAAGGCTGGCAGGAAGGCATGCAGGCAGGGCAGGCAACGACTCGATATATCCAGCAGCAGGTCTTTCCCCCGAATGCTGACCACATGCGAGCTGCTTCCCTTTATATCCGCATGGCTTACGTAATGCATCCCCCCCGCATGCGCAATTAACGCTCGACATCCGTTATGCTTCCGCTGTGCATCCGCTAGGCTTCCGCTCTGCATCCGCTTCATCCACTGTGCATCCGCTGTGCATCCGCTTCATCCGCTCGGCGTCCGCTGTGCATCCGCTGTATCCATTTTCGTCCGCTTTGCTGAGCCCCCCCGGAAGACTAGCGGATCTGCCATCCACTCCCATCCACTTCCATCCGCTTGGCTTCCGTTCCGCATCCGCTTTCCATCCACCCTGCGTCCTCCCCCTGTCCGTGTTATTCGCTCCAGTTGTGCAAATTTTTGCCCCTTTTGAGAGCGGATAACAACGGATGAAACATTTTGCTCATCCATTGTGTCCGTTTTGCATCCGTTGGGCAGTGTGACAGGGCCTTTAGACTGTCTACTATTGACCTCACCCCTTTCCTGAGAGGTCTGTAGGGGGCATGCATAATCACACCAAGGTCCCTACCGTCCCTGTCCTATTGTTTCTTTTATTTTTCTTATATGTATCCATGTATTCATAACTATGTTTTTAGTTATACCTATTATTTTGTATGGAATTGACAAATTAAAAAAATAAATAAATAAAAAAAATCTGTGTCTTCATTTTGTCAACCTCAGAAGGATGGAAGTTTGAGTTGACCTTGAGCTCCATCAGGCTTGATCGAACTCCAGGCTGTGTGCAGAGTTTGCCTTCAAATGCTGAAGGTGCCAGAGTCTTCTGGCAAATCACTTTCTACCATTTCTGTGTGTGGTGCTAAAATTAATCCACTGCTCTGTTCTCCACCACCCACCTCATTCTTATCCCTAGCATAATAATCAAGGGCTTTCTTTCCTTCTGATGCCAGGCATTTATTTGAAAAGTGCACTTCTCCCCTTTTCTCTCATGAAGATATCAATATCTGTTTTCAGCACATTGTCTCCTTACGATAAGTTACTTAGAAGACAGGCGTTATTTAGCCAGAGTCTATTTTTCATCCTAGCACAAGCATGAGATGCCAATATTATTCTTTTCCTTCTTCTTCCCATTGACAGCACATTTAGAGCTCTTCTACAATACCTGCTAACTACACTGCATGATGTCAGTCACCATACTTAATTGACATTGATCGATGACATTGCCTTCAACTTGCCCCACCCCCCAGCCAAACAGCTGGCATTTATGAAACAGTGATTTTTACCTACTTCCATCCATGTCATCTATTTGCAGCATCTTGGATCAAAGTAAGTTTAGATGTGGGGATTTGCCTTGCTTTTAATGTGTCCTGAGGCTTCCGGAGGCCGGTTTCTTGTCTGATGCTGGGTTCTTGATTTTTAGGGCCATTTGCCCTTTTAGTAGAGGAGTTACGACTGCTAAAGTTCTAAGCCAGAGAACTCACTCTCTCACTTTGCTTGCCAACCCTGGCAATTCAGCCCCAGGCTGCCAAAACTTGGAGCTGTGACAATAGGCATGTGGAATACGTTTTGTGGTGGAAAGGAATAGCTCCTTCTCCTGAGTTTTCTATTCCATGAGCTTCAATGAGACTGGAGCATCATTAGGGAATTTGAGAAGCAGTAGGCACCATGCCAGATCAGAAGGGTTATATAGGTATACTTTTGATACTGTCCATTGGTCTCCCGCTATTTTCTGGTTGGATGGGGGAAGAAGGAGGCTCATTGCTGATAAGGTGGATAAGGATTAATACCTACCCAATTTCTCTTCCTTTTGTGGAAAGTGGGGAGGGAGAAGTGGTTCTTTATGTACCACCCCATGCAAGGGGAAAAGGAGGGGAAAAAAGTCTTTTGGTGCCAGTTCTCCAGTCTTCCCTCTCACTCCCACCCATCCAGATTCCTGCTATGTTTTCTGGATCTTCAATCACTACTCTTGCACAGTGAAATGAGTATGGGGAAAGGAAACTAGTGAAAAGCAATGCATACTTTCCTGCTTCTCTTGATATGGGAAGTAGAAGTGAAGGGAGAAAAAAGGACAAGAAGGCCTGGCCTCAGCTTTGCATTGCCATGGAGAAACCAACCCTTGGACTGAAGAAGTGACAGCAGAAAATGTATTTCCTCTCCTTAATTTGCTTTCCCCTCTTTCTGTCACCCAAAACAAGTCAAACTGAGTGATGAGATTAGAGAGACCAAATATTGTGAGGGTCCTTGGTGCTCTCTGAGCTTGATTGTGAGCACTGATGATGTTACCTAGTTTGGGTAATGAAACATCTGCAAGAAAACACTTGAGCTCAGAGAGCACCAAAAGATGCCTGAAATTTCAACCCTGAAAAACTGTAATGCCCCTGTTGGAGCCTGAATTGGTGGGGGAAGATGAGATGGAACTGGAACTGACAGATATCAAGGGGCAGCTTCGTTGGCATTGGAGGAAAATGGGGAGGAGCAGGGCCGGTCAGGCCAGGGCCTTTCAGGATTAGGATGGCTTGTAGGTAGGGAGGAAGGGGGGGACAGGATGACCAAGAGGTGCTTAGCAGTGAACATGAGAGACAGTGCTCAGGTCAGAGGTGATATTCTGCAGGCTCTGACCAGTTCTGGAGAACCAGTAGCAGAAATTTTGAGTAGTTCGGAATGCCACCTCTGACTGGCCCCACCCCCATCTATTCTCTGCCTCCCGATTCCCAGCTGATCGGCTGGGTCTTCTTTTGTTGCCCTGAACAGGAGAGCGGAGCTGAAAAGCAGGTTAGAGGGGTGGGGAGGGAATGGGATTTTGCAGTAACCATCCCCTGCCATGCTCAACAAGCAATGCCACATCCACCAAGCCACACCCACAGAACCGGTAGTAAATTTTTCTGAATCCCACCACTTGCTCCAGTGATGAGCAAGAACAGCCCCCTCCCAAGCATGGAGAGTGGAGAGAAGGCGAGAACAGGCCTCGAGGCTATGCCAGATAGGCTTTGCTTCCAAATGCCTTCCTTGGTATCTTCCAGGCTCTTCTCTTTAACTGAATTTAGGTTTTAAAAGATGTTTCAAATGGCAAAGCAACAGGCTTTAGGCTGCAGGCAAAGCAATAAGGCACCGTATCTTGGTATTATCTTTTCATTTTTCAGAATATTGTCCTCTAATAAAGAAGCAGTAGGGGCAGCAATGCAGTTCTTTGTTTGGGTAGTGGAGTGATGGTGTTCTTTGTCCAGAGAACAGCAAAAGCAAACTGGAGTTGAAAGACATATTCTGGAATGCTCTTGGTGAGAGTGGGAGGAAACCAGAGATAGTATTCAGCAGGTTCTGACAAGTTCTGGAGAACCGGCAGTGGAAATTTTGAGTAATTGGGAGAACCAACAAATACCACCTGTGACTGGCCCTGCCCCATCTATTCTCTGCCTCCCGAGTCCCAGCTGATCGGCTGGGTCTTCTTTTGTTGCCCTGCACAAGAGAATGGAGCTGGAAAGCAGGTAAGTGGGGAGGGGAGGGATTGGGATTTTGCAGTAACCTTCCCCTGCCATGCCCACCAAGCCATACCCACAGAACCGGTAGTAAAAATATTTGAATCCCACCACTGGAGGTAACCTCTGTCTGCTCCAGGAAAGTGTACTTGTTGTATAGGTGAAACTCAAAAAATTAGAATATCATGCAAAAGTTCATTTATTTCAGTTATGCAACTTAAAAGGTGAACCTAATACATGAGATAGAGTCCCTACATTCAAAGCAAGATAGTTCAAGCCATGATGAAGAGGATCGTGGAAGCTTGCTGCATCCTGCACAATCTCATGCGCACCCGCTACCCAGTCTTGCAGAACAGGCTCGTGGACCTCCAGCAAGGCAATGGGGACATAGAGCCTGGGGAATGGAGGCAAGGGTGAAACCTGATCGACACTGAGGATGTGCAAGGCCCCAACAGAGCCTCATGTGAGGTGAAGAAGCAGCGCAACCTCCTGAAACACTGGTGCAACTCCCCAGCTGGAGCGGTGGAGTGGCAAGACAGGATGATAGATGCTTAATGGATGCTTCCTTCAGCCTGTCTCATCACACGGATGAGATTGGGCCATGTATGTTTGGTTGCCCTACAATGAACAGGGCGTTTAAAAAAAAATTGTGTTTATGTTGACATGTGTGGATCAATGCTTACATTGTAATTGATAATGAAGGGCCATAGGGGTGGCACCTGGGAGGGTGGACCATACAGTCCCACTATGCTTGCACTGGAGGTTTAACTATCCCACAGCTATTACCCATCCCATAGGTATCCCTGCCCATCCCACAGGTATCCCTTTCCATCCCACAGGTATCCCTGCCCATCCCACGGCTATCTTAACCCATCCCACAAGCATGCAAAGGCTAAACCATTTCTAAAAGTTTCCACCCAGACTTTATAGAAAAAAATTGATGAAGCAAGTGTGTGAAACAAAGATAAACTTTATTAATAACAAGCTGTAAACTAAACATGACCCAAGTCAAGTGTCCAAATAAAGTCCACAAATATCCAGGCAGCCAGTCTCTGGCACTCCTCTTAGTCACTCGGAGGTGTGTGCCCAGGCTAAGGTGTTAGGGAGCAGGTGCTGTGGAGGTGGGTGCTGCTGCAGTGCTGGTCTGAGGTGTTATTGGAGTTCCTAGCCCCGAGAGGACAACAGGGGATGGTGTGTTGAGAAAGCTCTCGGACAGCTGGCTCAGCCCCGTGATGCTGAGAGGTCCTTCCTCCATGCCATGGGGTGTCAGCCCCAGTACCGAGGACAGATGTACTGAGCCCGGGCTTGGCTGTGGGATGGAGGAAGGAGCAATGTAGTGGGGCTGCCTGCTCTGCAGCAGGGTGAGGACTGTCGTGGTTGGCATCAGTGGCATCATTGGAACCGGTGGCAGCGGTGTCGCCCGATCACTCTGTGCCTGCATCTGTAAGGCATCATGCTGCTGTCTGTGCTGCTGGACCTCCAGGTAGCTGTAGCCCTGGTAGGTGAGGGGCTGTGGGAAGCCTTGGTATGGGAGGGACATCACCTGGGGTGGAGGAGCAAACCTGGACTGGGTGGGAGCAGGTGCCTCTGGGTCTGGAGGGTTGTTAAGCAGCGTGGTGATCCTCTCCTTCACCACCTGGTACTGGGGATCCACCATCTCCTTCAGGGTCTGGTTCACATAATTGAGGAAAGGCTTGCGGTTGGAGGAGGAGGATTCGATGGGGACCAGCTGAGAGAGGAGACCTATGCTGGTGCGGATGGTGTCCCTGATCTCCACCAGGACCTTGTGGCTCTGCCCCTCCTGCGGTCCGGCTCTCTGCCTTACTGTGGTGGTGGAGGTGTGGGTGGATGTGGCTTCAGCAGTGGTGGACTCGATGTCTCCTTTCTCCCACCGCACCAGGGAGTCCTCATCGCTCTCCACCATGCTTTCAACACCTGCCCGGGGGTTCTCTGCCATGGCACGCTCCACAGATACCTGCATGGAGACAGGGACTGACTCTCGGCCGCCAGAGGACTGGCTCCCAGCAGGCTGCCGGAGAGAGAGGGTAGAGATTTGGGCTCCTGGTGCTCCTCGGTGGCAGACCTCACCCTCCAGGAAGCTGCACTTGGCCATGACATAGTTCTCTATGTCCGTCAGCTTAACCCTGGCCTGGCCATATTTTTTGCGGTGCAGCTTCCCGTACCAGGTGTGCATGTGCTTCCACCAGCCGAGGAGCACCTCCGAAGTGTAGCCCATACTCTCTGCCCTCTCTCTCCAAGCAGCCTGCTTCCGCTTGGTGTCCCTGTACAGCCGGTGTCCCTTCCACCACAGATAGTCATTCTCTCTCAGCCACTACAGCACCTCATCCTCGTGCGCCTCCGCAATGTAGTACTGCCTCCTCTCCCGTTGTTGCATACGCCTCTTCCTCCCTTTGGCAGGACCAGATGGGCCCTCATCAGAGGGGCTTCCAGGTTGTAGGGGCTGCTCCTCCACACCAACAGCATCATCATCAGCAACAGCAGCAGCAGCAGCATCACCAGCAGGATCATAATCATCATCATCAGCAGCAGCATAATCACCAGCAGGATCATCATCATTATCATCATCATCAGCCGCAGCAGCAGGATCAGCAGCAGCAGCAGCAGCAGCAGCAAGACCAGGATGAGCAGCAGCAGAGTAAGCACCAGCAGCAGGGTCAGCAAGACCAGGAGCACGAGCAGAACGAGCAGGACCAGCAGGACCAGGAGCAGCTTTAGCAGAGTACGCAGCAGAAGCACCACTGCCAGGAGCAGCTCCAGCAGAAGCTCCAGCAACAGAAGAGTGAGCCCAAGCAGCAGAAGCCCCAGCAGAAGATGAGTCAGGGACATGGGGCGGGAGGGTGGCCCTGTCCCTCTTGCCAGGGATGGCGGCAGGTTGCTGAGACTTTCACTTCTTCCCCATGGTTGTGGGGTTGCTGGCTTGTAGGAAGGCTGGCTGGAAGGCTGGCAGGCACCAAGGCTGGCAGGAAGGCTGGCAGGCAGGCTGGCAGGAAGCCTGTTAGGAAGGCTGGCAGGAAGGCTGGCAGGAAGGCAGGCACCAAGGCTGGCAGACAGACTGGCTGGCAGGGAGGCTGGAAGGCAGGCTGCCAGCAAGGCTGGAAGTGAGATTGGAAGGCAGGCTGGCAGCAAGGCTGGCAGGGAGGCTGCCCAGGAGGCTTGGAGGCAGGCTGGGAGGCAGGCTTGGAAGCAGGCTGGCAGCAAGGCTTGCAGGCAGACATGCAGGCAAGAACTCAAGGTATCCAGCAGCAGGTCTTTCCTCGGAATGCTGGCCACGTGCGAGCTGCTTCCCTTTATATCCGGGGGGCTTGCGCAATGCATCCCCCCCACATGCGCAATTAACGCTAGGCATCCGTTTGGCTTCCGCTGTGCATCCGCTAGACTTCCGCTGTGTATCCGCTTCATCTGCTGTGCATCCATTCTGCATCCGCTTTTTCCGTTCCGTGCCCGCTTCGCTGAGGCCCCCCGGAAGCCTAGCGGACGCGCCATCCACTTCCATCCGCTGGGCTTCCGTTCCGCATCCACTTTGTATCCACCCTGCGTCCTCCCCGTGTCCATGTTGTCCGTTCCAATTATGCAAATTTTCACCCCTTTTGAGCGCGGATAAAATGGATGTAACATTTTTCTCTTCCGTTGTGTCCTTTTTGCATCCGTTGGGCAGTGTGACACGGCCTTTACCTTGGTATTGCGTGCTTTTTATTTTATGCTTTTAAAATGTGCTTTCATTAATAAGAGAGCTTAAAAATCTCTGGATTCACCAGGTGGCTCATTTTTTCTGGATCCAAGAAAAACCAATTGCTTGGGCACTTCATGCATTCATTTTGACTCCCATTGTGCCCAGAATGCCTTTTAGAGTCCTAAATTTACATGTTACTGTTTCAAGGCTTGCATTAGCTTTCCAAGTTTGTTTGGATCAATATTTGCTTTTAGCAATAGCAATCGCACTTCGACTTATATACCGTTTCACAGTGCTTTACAGCCTTCTCTAAGCGGTTTTCAGAGTCAGCCTATTGCCACCAACAATCTGGGTCCTCATTTTACTTACTTCGCAGGGATGGAAGGGTGGATCAACCTTGAGCTGGTGATACTCCAACTATTGAACTGCTGGGAGCTGGCAGTTAGCAGAATTAGCCAGAATTTCACAGATCCTTCAGGGTCTACCTTTGTTGCCAATTAAGTTTCATCTTTCTTTTTTTCTTTTTGCTTCTATTTCAGGTCTGATGTTTGACATGATCTCCCCATCTCTTTTCAGCCCCACAGATCACACTTGCAGAGTTCTGTTGCCCTTCCCCATAGGCTAAATGTCTCTGGAGATTCTTAATTTTCCAGGTCATGGAAGCCTCAAAGGTGCTTTTCCAAAATCCAATGGACTTTCTGGTTTTTATCTTTGAAAAGGTTTTGTCTACCAAATGTTGGAAATGTAATAAAAAAAACTGAGCACATATTATCACCTGTGGTGGACATGCCCAAAAGCAAAAATTTTTTGGACGAAAGTGCATACTTGGTTCGAAAAAAATGTTAAGACAGCATATAGATTGTAAACCAGAATTATTTTTGTTAGACATAACACCAGAAAAATATGATAAAGGCAATATATAGTTGATATTGCATGTTTTAACAGTAGCAAGAATTGTATTTAGCACAACATTGGAAAAGTGAGGAAACACCAATGGAAGAAGATATAATTTTAAAAAATATTAGACTATGCAGAAATGGACAGATTAACATAGAAGATAAAAGAAAAATAAGACAAATATTTTCAAACTTGGGACTTGTTTTTATTTATTTATTTGCTTGTTTGTTTGTTTGTCAAACATGTACAAGATAACAAATATAAGTATAAACATAAACAAGAATGAGGGAAGTAATTACAGATAAATGGGGACAGTAAGACAGGGACAGAAGGCATGCTGGTGCACTTATGCATGTCCCCTTGAAGGACCACCATAGACAGTTTGAGGTTGAAGCTGTGAGGGATTGAGGTTTATTTATTTTTATTTATTTGATTTGTCAATCGCTTACAAAATAATAGGTATAAATATAAACATAGTTATGAATACCTGAAATGGATACATAGAAGAAAAATAAAAAGAAACAGTAGGACAGGGACAGTAGGCACATTGATGCGCTTATGCACACCCCCTACAGACCTCTTAGGAAAGGGGTGAGATCAATAGTAGACAGTCTAAGGTTAAAGTTTTTGGGGTTTGGGGAAGAAACTACAGAGTCAGGTAGAGTATTCCAGACATTGACCACTCTGTTGCTGAAGTCGTATTTCCTGCAATCAAGTTTGGTGCGGTTAACCTTGAGTTTGTATCTATTGCATGGTCTTGTGTTGTTATGGTTGAAGCTGAAGTAATCATTGACAGGTAAGACATTGCAATGTATGATTTTATATACCATATTTAGATCAGAACAAAGACGGAGTAATTCAAGATTTTCTAGGTCTAGAATTTCAAGTCTGGTGGTATAAGGTATTCTACAATGAGTGGACAAGTGGAGAACTCTTCTTGTGAAATATTTCTCGACTTTCTCAACTGTGCTAATATCAGATACATAATGTGGGTTCCAGACTGATGAGCTGTGTTCGAGTATTGGTCTAGCAAATATTTTGTATGCTCTAGTTAGGAGTGTGATATTACCAGAGAAAAAGCTGTGTAGGATTAGGTTAACAGCTCTTAATGCCTTTTTCGCTATGTAGTTACAGTGGGCTCTAGCACTTAGATCATTAGAGATGAGTATTCCAAGGTTGTTTACAGAGCTTGGATCATCAACAAGGTCTTGACTATTCAGCCTGTATTTTATTTTCTGATTTTTTTTTTTGCCAATATGTAAGACAGAGCATTTATTTGTTGAGATTTGAAGTTGCCATTTGTTTGACCATTCTGATACATAGTCAAGATCTTTTTGAAGGGTAGCAGTATTGTCTGTGGTGTTGAATAACTTTACATCATTAGCGAAGAGAACGCAGTTGCTCTTAATGTGATCACAGAGGTCATTTATGTAGAATATGAAGAGAGTTGGTCCTAGAACACTGCCTTGGGGGACACCACTGTTGACAGGTACAGGATTTGATAGGACGCTCCCAATTTTGACCATTTGTTGCCTGTTTGACAGGAATGCTTCTATCCAGTTATGCAGGTATCCAGAGATACCATAAGACCTTCATTTTAGAATAGTTTGTCATGTACCACTGAATCAAAGGCTTTACAGAAGTCTATGCAAATTACATCAATTGTTTTGCCCTGATCAAATTGTGTAGTCCATATGTTTTTACAGTGCAAGAGTTGCAGATTACAGGACAGTTTTCTTCTGAAACCAAACTGTTTGTTAGAGAGTAGGTTGTTTGTCTTTAAGTGGAGGATAATGGATTGTAACAATGGAGAGTGAAAATGTTTGTATGTGTTTGTTTGTTTGTATGTGAGTTTGGAGCAGTATTGTTTTATCAATGGCTAGATAAAAGGGGTAGTAATTAGGAAATAAATAAGTATTATTATGTAAACAAATTGATCCAGACAATATGCTGTTCATTAAGCACATATTGTATGTAAATAGAAAACAAATAAAAATATATAAGAAAAAGAAAGAAAGAAAAGAAAAGGTTTTGTTTCTCATTCAAGAACTAAAGAAGCTTCTTGGAGAAGTGAAACATTTTCAAAGAAAAAAAATCCAAGAAATTCCAGTTGCCTTTTGGAAAAGCATTTTTGGGTTCTTCCTAGTCTATGATCTAAGACTTTCTCCTGTCTTTTAACCACAATTATTTAGATATTGTCACTTGGATTGTCACCCTCACCCAGCGGTGGGATTCATTTTTTTTTTTACTACCGGTTCTGTGGGCGTGGCTTGATGGGCATGGCAGGGGAAGGATACTGTAAAATTTCCAGTCAGAAGTGGTATTTGCCGGCTCTCTGAACTACTCAAAATTTCCGCTACCAGTTCTCCAGAACTGGTCAGAACCTGCTGAATACCATCTCTGCTCCCACCCCATCCCTTCTTCTGCAGTAGCAGGGGACGTTTCCATTTTTCCACTCTCTCCTCCATCCCTACTTTAAAAAAAAACAAAAAACCTTGTTTGTCCCATTATCTTATGAAGCCTAGAAACTCAATTGTCACATCCAGCATCTTGGATCATATGCCTATCAATCAACCTACCCCCTACTTGAAATGAATGAATGACTTGGCTGATGGTTTGGTATTTATGCTTCATTTAATTCATTCTGTTGCTTTTCCTCCTGTAGTTCTAAATCAGTCCCCCTCATTTCTCCTTTCTCATGGCTGTATTTTCTACTGACAGTAGATCAGATGTTTCAGTTTCTTTGCTATCCTGCACTTTTATTTCTACCTTTTTGAGATTGTTTTGGGATATAAAGAATCCAAATTGTAGCCTATACTTTTTTTGAATGGGAAAAAATGGAAGGATGAAATGATGTATTCTCCTGATAGTTCTCCCTGCTGTTATTGTTATAAAGATGTTAGGGTTGTTATTGATATTTGTATTTATTAATAATTATTAATATGCTTATTATATTTCTGTAGTTCAGGCAATCTATCCAAAGTACCCATAGAAAGCTCACAAAAAAGCAAACTCTGGACTGTTCCTTCTTCTCTTCTCCTCTGCAGTTCAATTTTATTTCCTGATGGAAAAGACAGAAGTGAAGTTGAAAACCCAGAGTAAACAGCAAGAGACCAGAGGTGATTGATTCTGTATTTTAGGAAATGGCTGTATTTTATTACTAAAACTTTTTTCCCTCCCCAAAGAACTTCCAATAACAAGAAATGTGGACTTTGAACATCTTCGGTATACTTGGGATTATTATTATTATTTTTTAACAGCGGTGATGAAATAAGGAGGGAGAAGTCTGCCTATTCTGGTACCTTAGAAAATTGGTCAATTTCTGGCCTCTATTGTATCTGTTAGTCTCCCACCATACAATAATTGGGATGAAAGAAATAGGAGACAGTAGCCATGATTGCAATTATAGTTATAACAAAAAAAAATATCACAGTGTGTGAAGAGCTCCAATTCCATCCTGTATCAGCTGGTATTACAAGCCATGTTCCTTTTGGAGTCCTCCAGTTCTTGGAGTGCCCCTCCCATCTCCCTGACTCCCCCATCACCACTTTAGATCACTGAGCTTTGAGCTGTGTCTGCAACAAGGTATTTTTGAGGCTCCCTTTTCTCTGCAGAATGCTTTATCTTGGAACTGTTTAACTATTTACAAAAATTTCAGAAGTCTTTCAGTCCTGTTGATACCTTTTAATTTGCCTTTTAGGGTACATGAGCAACAGCATTTGGGCATGAACATCTGAAAAATATAATATGCATTCATGTGTAGGTGATAGGCACTTGTTTCTTTAAGATATGCAAATATGGGCAATGTATCTGGGTATTTATTGAGATATTTACTTAGCAGCCATTCATACAGATACCTGGACATTTCATAATTTAAAAAGAACCATGAATCAGCTAAATACAAACATTTTATTAAAGCAATTAACATTAAGAACATCACCAAATAAGGACATCTTACAAAGGCTTTAAAGATTGTCAGGTGTTGAAGGGTTTTCTCTATGTGCACCAGCTTTCCTTAGAATAGAAGCTGCTCTGAGGAAGAATGGGTGAAGTAGACTTTATAGCAATAAGGGGACATACAGGTTTACTTAAGGGATTGCAATTATGGGTAGGCAAAGTCTAGCACCCAGTAAGCTACATCCTATCAGAAGGAAACTTAAAAGAATGTGTGTTCTGTTTGTCTGTTCTTGGGAGAGATGCAAAAGAAGGATCCTCAGATAGCAATCTCTTAGATTGGGGGCGGAGCTGGCATCGCAATGATACGGCATGCGATCTTGGAGGTCTGAGATCGCTGCCAATATCTTTGCTCCTGGACGGTCCAAATGGATCTAAATCATCCCGAAGAGATGGTGAATGTAAAGATCCTATCGATCTCAGGGACACTGAAAAGTCCCTGGTAGATCCAGGAGAAGCTCTTTTTACCATTGGCAAAGAGGCAGCCATTAAAGCTGCTGAAGTTGGGACAACTCCGAAATAAAAGAGAACGGAAAGAGAAAGTGTGCTGGTTTGGTGAGAATTTTTTCTTTACTTTAAGATTTGAAAGGACACCCTAAGGAAAAGAAAGAATCTGTAAAAGTTTTGGCAGAAGTGATTAAGTGGCTATTTTAAACAGGAAGTCAAAGTAATAATTTTTTTTAATTTTTTTCCCTGATTGCTGGATTTTCTACACATGATTTTATATTTTGAAACTGGACTGCTTTTTTCTTTCTTCCACCTATGCTTTCTCTCCTTTTTGACTTTATAATATTCTAGGCTAGAGACTCCCTTCAAGTCATCTTTTTAAATATCTTTTCCCCTTTTTAATTAATTTTTATTTTATCTTGTTTGATAAAGGAGGGGGAAAGTGAAAGCAGAAGAAACTTTGTAACACTGCCAACTAGAGGCTTGGAAATATTATATTATTATTGCAGGTGCTCTTCTGGATTTCTATCAATAGCTGGAGTCTGATGTTGAAGTTTATAGAAAAAAAAGGTGATAAGACTCTGGAGAAGAGAGTTATAAATTTTAACAAAAGCCTTGGATAATCAAACAAGGTGCAGTGTGCTCTTTTTACTTTTTTTAAGCTGGGCTATTTCTTACTTCAACAAACCCACTCCTTATTAGCTGAATTTTTATAATAGCTATTTGGATTTTTGGCCTTTTGGAACTTGTTTTTGTCTTTCTTTTTTTTTTAAGTCTAATTTTTACGTTTGCATTTTATTTTAAAGGAAAAGCTTTAGTATTAATGATTTCCTTCCTTTTTTTTTTAAGAGAGTAGTCTCTTTTCTTTTTTCTCTCTCCCTCCCTTGTATTTTTTTTCTATTTATCTTCCATATTTTTTTTGTGGCTTTCTTTTTTTTCTTATGCATCCTTTTATACTTGAGACTTTTTAATTGTATTAAGGTATTGAAGAACCTGAAGAAATTTTCTTTTCTCTTCTTTAGTTTTTTATTTTCTCTTTTTCCACCTTTTCCAGGATTTAACATTTTTTTCTTCTTTTTGTGTGTGTTTATGGTCTTTTATTCCATTTTTGAGTTTCTACTGCTATCTAAAGCCCATGTCACACTGAACCAACGGATGCAAAGAGGATGTAAAATGGACAAAAAAGCTTGCCATCCATTCGAAAACGCGATGTACTCACTGCCTCCGTTTTGCTTCCTCTCTATCCGTCCAGCATCCATTTATTGACGTTTCATCCGCTCCAAAAGTTTTGGGTTGCCCAAAACTTTTGCACGGAAAATGTATCCAGTTCGTCCGTTCTGCATCCGCTACGCATCCGTTCTGCATCCGCTATATCCGCAAGGCATCCGCTGCGCATCCGCGCAACTTGCATCCGCTTGGACGCAGGGAGGAAGTGGAACGGATGCAGAACGGATGCAGAACGGATGCAGAATGGATGCAGCACGGAAACAAAGCATTTAAAACAGAAAAAACATTCGCAGAGGGGACCTATCTCGGATATTAAGGATGTCTAGAGGATGCTCAGAGAATGCCTAGAGGATGCAAAGGGACACCTATACTGCCTATAAAAAGGGGGAGGAACTCGTCTGCATCTCACTTTCAGCCCAGCAGCCCAGCGGTGCAGACCTCTGCAGCCTTCATCTGACTCTTCCTCTTCCACAGCATCCAGTCATGTCCACCGTGGATTGTAACATAGTCCTTTTGGCAGCCGCCATCGTTCTGCAACAGTGCGAAGCCATCTACAGGCTCTGTGAACTCTACTACGGGAAGAAAAAGAGGTGGCCAAGAAGTGTCTGGGTCTGAAAATGGATCGGGAGAAGAGCCGAGTACGGACTGTACAACAAGCTGATGGTGGAGCTCAGGAATGAAGATACTCGTGCGTTCCAGAACTTCATGAGTTCAACTTCAACTTCCAGCCATGTTTGATGAAGTTGTGCAGCGGCTGACACCCAGGTTGACCAAGGCAAACACCAACCTCCGGCCCAGCCTGGAACCTGGGCTCAAGGTGGCACTCACTCTGCGCCACCTGGCCTCAGGGACCACCTACAAAACCATGCACTACGGCTGGAGGGTGCCACATAACACCATCAGCATTGTGGTCAGAGAAGTGGTGCAGGCCATCATCAAAGAATACAAGGAGGAGCTCCTTCAGTGCCCCTCCACTGAAGAAGGATGGAAGAAAGTTTCAGAGCAGTGGTATCAGAAGTGGAACTTCCCCCACACGGTTGGAGCCATAGATGGCAAGCACATGGCCTGCAAATCTCCACCCAACTCAGGGTCCACTTATTTCAACTAAAAGGGCTTCTTCAGCATCGTCCTCTTCGCCATGGTCGATGCTGACTACAAGTTCATGTACATCGATGCTTCAGGCTACGGCTCATGTTCAGATGCCCAGGTATACAACGCCAGTCACGTCAAGGAGGGGCTGGAACGCAACCTCATCGTGGGCTTCCCAGATCCAGACCCCCTGCCCAACGACAAACAAGATGTGCCCTACTTCATCATGGGGAATGATGCCTTCTCCCTCACAACCTACCTCATGAAGCCCTACACCTCCAGATGCCTCACCCGTGGAGAGAGGATCTTCAGCTACAGGCTGTCCAGGGCAAGGCGGGTGGTGGAGAACGCCTTTGGCATCCTGGCCAACAGGTTCCAGGTACTTCTCACCACCATGCAGCATCGCCCAGAGACCATGAGGAGGATCCTGGAAGCTTGCTGCATCCTGCACAATCTCATGCGCACCCGCTACCCAGTCTTGCAGAACAGGCTTGTGGAACATCAACAAGGCAATGGGGACATGGAGCCTGGGGAATGGAGGCAAGGGCGAAACCTGATCGACACTCAGGATGTGAAAGGCCCCAACAGAGCCTCACGTGAAGGGAAGAAGCAGCGCAACCTCCTGAAACACTGGTGCAACTCCCCAGCTGGAGCGGTGGAGTGGCAAGACAGGATGGTAGATGCTTAATGGATGCTTCCTTCAGCCTGTCTCATCACAGTGATGAGATTGGGCCATGTATGTTGGGTGGGCCTACAATGAACAGCGTGTTTAATAAAGAGTTGTGTTTGTGTTGACATTTGTGGATCAATGCTTACATTGTTATTGATAGAAAAGGGCCATAGGTGTGGCACCTGGGAGGGTAGACCATACAGTCCCACTATGCTTACACTGGAGGTTTATCTATCCCACAGCTATTAGCCATCCCAAAGGTGTCCTTGCTCATTCCACAGGTATCCCTGCCCACCCCACTGCTATCTTAACCCATCCCACAAGCATGCAAAGCCTTAAACCAATTCTCAAAGTTTCCAGCAAGACTTTATTAAAAAAAAGAAATGAAGCAAGTGTGTGAATCAAAGATAAACTTTATTGAACAACAAGTTGTAAAACAAAAATGACCCAAGTCAAGTGTCCAAATAAAGTCCACAGGTAGCCAGCTATCCAGTCTCTGGCACTCTTATTGGTCACTCGGAGGTGTGCCCAGTCTCAGGGGTGAAGGGTCCAGGTGCTGTGGAGGTGGTTGGTGCTGGAGTGCCTGGCCCCGAGAGGACAACAGGGGACGGTGTGTTGAGGAAGGTGTCGGACAGCTGGCTCAGCCCCGTGATGCTGAGAGGTCCTTCCTCCATGCCATGGGGTGTCAGCCCCAGTACTGATCACAGATGTACTGAGGCTGGGCTTGGCTGTGGGGTGGAGGAAGGAGTAGTGTAGTGGGGCTGTCTGCTCTGCAGCTGGGTGAGGACTGTCGTGGGTGGCATCATTGTCGTGGGTGGCATCGGTGGCATCAGTGGAACCGGTGGCAATGGTGTCGCCCGATGACTCTGTGCCTGGACTGGGAAGGGCTGCTGCCTGTGCTGCTGAACCTCCTGGTAGCCATAGCTCTGGTAGGTGAGGGCCTGTGGGAAGCCTTGGAATGGGAGGGACATCACCTGGGGTGGA
This sequence comes from Laticauda colubrina, assembly GCA_015471245.1. Taxonomy (NCBI): domain Eukaryota; kingdom Metazoa; phylum Chordata; class Lepidosauria; order Squamata; family Elapidae; genus Laticauda; species Laticauda colubrina. The sequence continues at coordinate 16,840,308 of BLBF01000004.1, read as the reverse complement.
GGAGCAGACCTGGATTGGATGGGAGCAGGTTCCTCTGGATCTGGAGGGTTGTGAAGCAGCTCGGTGATCCGGTCCTTCACCACCTGGTACTGTGGATCCGCCATTTCCTTGAGGGTCTGGTTGACATAGGTGAGGAAGGGCTTGCAGTTGGAGGAGTCGGAGTCAGTGCTGACCAGCTGAGAGAGGAGATCTATACTGGTGCGGATGGTGTCCCTGATCTCCAGGAGGACAGTGTGGCTCTGCTCCTCCTGCTGTCCGGCTCTCTGCCTTTCTGTGGAGGCGGAGCTGGGGGTGGTGGATGTGGCTACGACTGTGGTGGACTCGATGTCTCCTTTCTCCCACCGCACCAGGGAGTCCTCCACGCACTCCACCACGCTTACCACACCTGTCCGTGGGTTCTCCGCCATGGCACGCTCCACAGAAACCTGCCTGGAGACAGGGACTGACTCTCGGCCGGAAGAGGACTAGCTCTCATCAGGCTGCCGGAGAGAGAGGGTTGTGAGAGTGGCTGCTGGTGCACCTCACCCTCCAAGAAGCTGCACCTGGCCATGACGTAGGTCTCTCTGTCTGTCAGCTTAACCGTGGCCTGGCCAGATTTCTTCAGGTGCAGCTTTCCGTACCAAGTGTGCATGTGCTTCCACCAGCCGAGAAGCACCTCCGAAGTGTAACCCATACTCTCCGCCCTCTCTCTCCAAGCAGCCTGCTTCCGCTTGGTGTCCCTGTAGAAACGGTGTCCCTTCCGCCACAGATAGTGATTCTCTTTCAACCACTCAAGCACCTCATCCTCGTGCGCCTCCTCAATATAGTATTGCCTCCTCTCCCGTTGCTGCATACACCTCTTCCTCCCTTTGGCAGGACCAGATGGGCCCTCATCAGAGGGGCTCCCAGGTAGTAGGGGCTGCTCCTCCACACCACCACCACCAGCAGCAGCACCAGCAGGATCATCACCATCATCATCATCATCATCATCCTCACCAGCAGGATCATAATCATCATCATCATCATCATCAGCAGCAGCAGCAGCAGCAGCAGCAGGATGATCATTATCATCATCAGCAGCAGTGGCATCACCAGCAGGATCAGCAGCAGCAGGACCAGCAGGACCAGGATCAGCAGCAGTAGAGTAAGCACCAGCAGGGCCAGCAAGTCCAGGAGCACGAGCACGGCAGGCTGCTGAGGCTTTCGCTTCCGCCCCATGGTTGTGGGGTTGCTGGCTGGCAGGAAGGCTGGCAGGAAGCCAGGCATGAAGCCTGGCAGGCAGGCAGGAAGGCTGGCAGGAAGCCAGGCACGAAGGCTGGCAGGCAGGCACGAAGGCTGGCAGGAAGCCTGGCAGGTAGGCTGGCAGGAAGCCTGACAGGAAGCCTGGCAGGAAGGCTGGCAGGTAAGCTGGCAGGAAGGCTGGCAGGAAGGCTGGCAGGAAGGCTTGCAGGAAGGCAGGCACCAAGGCTGGCTGGAAGGCAGGCTGGCAGCAAGGCTGGCAGGCAGGCATGCAGGCAGGGTAGGCAAGGAACTCGAAGTGTCCAGCAGCAGGTCTTTCCTCGGAATGCTGGCCACGTGCAAGCTGCTTCCCTTTATATCTGGGGGGCTTACGCAATGCATCCCCCCCGCATGCGCAATTAACGCTCGACATCCGTTCCGCTTCCGCTGTGCATCCGCTGTGCATCCGCTTCATCCGCTGTGCATCCGCTGTGCATCCGCTGTATCTGTTCCGTGTGCACTTTGCTGAGGCCCCCCGGAAGCCTAGCGGATGCGCCATCCGCTCTCATCCACTTCCATCCGCTGGGCTTCCGTTCCGCATCCGCTTTTCATCTGCCGTGCGTCCTTCCCGTGTCTGTGATATCCGCTCCAGTTATGCAAATTTTTGCCCCTTTTGAGAGCGGATAACAATGGATGGAACATTTTGCTTGTCCGCTGTGTCCTTTTTGCATCTGTTGGCCAGTGTGACATGGGCTTAACCAATCTATTGGATTACGGTATACAAGAACCTGAAGAATTTTTTAAAAATATTATTATTATTATTATTATTATTATTATTATTATTATTATTATTA
>BLBF01000004.1:16807029-16833186 GCA_015471245.1 Laticauda colubrina | reverse complement strand
AAGCTGAACAGCACACATGTAAGTACCCGCGATAACTTAAAAAAACATATATATATATATATATATATATATATATACACACATACATACATACAACATATACACTATATATATACAACATATACACTATATATACAACATATATAGAGTGTTGCCAGCCAATCAAAGCCACAAAAAAGACAGAAGAAACCAGAAACATCAATCAAACAAACTCCAAGTCCAATAAACACAGACCAAGACTCCCAACCAATCAGGATAGGCTAGCGTCAAATATAAAATATATATATATATATATTTTGCTATGTTTTTAGAATTTTTCTTTTTACATTTTCAAGGGGAAGTACCAAGCAGAGTCTGAATGATGAGATTTACATGATATAAAATAAATATAAAAATTTGAATGTTATAATTTTAGAATCACAAATTTAATGTTTTATGAGATTTCATATGATAATAACAATAAGATTTAAAGGTCTTGCACTCTGATTGGAAATCATAGAGGGAATTTTGCTTTTTAAGAATGTTTAAGAATGGAAGAGAACATAATGAAATTGTCAACAAGACAGATGAAAGTCTAATGAAAAAAAAAAGATATAGAAATTTAAGTAAAAGAAATACAATTAAATGAGAAGAAAATGAGATAATCATAAAAGAAAATTAAGAGAAGTAAAGAGAGAAATAGTGTAATATTGGAAAAAGAGTAATAAGATATGAAGTTGAATATATAAGATGAATATGCATATGAAATTGTGTCTGTATGGAAATGTGATAACCCAGAATCATGGTGTACTCAAATAAGATGTTTTGTTTGTTTTGTTAAAACTCAATAAAACTTTATTGAAAAAAATATTGAACTATCTAATGCTGGAAGTGTCTAATACAAGGGCAGGCTTTTCTCAGGTTTTCCTATATTAGAAAATGAAGAATGTAAAAGTTTTTCCTTGATGTTTAAAGAATCCAACTCTGCTTTTGGAAGTGTCCAACCTCAAAACCTCATTCACTTTCTGCCAACTCAGTTAGAAGAAGCTCCAGGATTTTTTTTTTTAAATGGAGTTCAAGAGCTTCATAATCAGGCCTCAGAATTCCTATTTACCTGCAGGGGGATCTTCTTCAATATATATGTTAATATATATTCCTCTAGTGCTTGGACTGGCAGAAAAGATTACTAGCAAAAATTGCTCTGCCTGTTGGCTGAACACTGTTCTGCTTCAGCGAAGCGACCAATGACGGGTATTCTGTTTAGAGATTCAAGGCAGGGCACGCTAAGCAAAGCAATCAGGACATTCCCTGGCCCTATTTCCTTTCCCATCAATAATGGAAAAATATGGGATGTGGATAAGGTAGGGGCAGGAGGTGAGTTTAACCACTTACCTTATGTTACCTATCTTATGTTACTTACCTTATGTTCAGTTATCTAGCAAAACTTGGTACAGGCAGTCCTTGACTTACAAGAATTCTGTCAGGTCTCATAAATCCCTATTGGGATGCTCCCATTCTGGTGGGGAAGAGGCTTGAAAGCACTCCTCAGTTTATAACCTTTTTCCTGTTCCTGCCTATCCCATGCTTTGATTTGCCTTCCTGGGAATATAAGGTGGGAGGACCATCTGTTTTGTCTCAGCTTCAGAGCCTCCAGCAAGCAACATCTAATAACAACTTCTTATCAACTTCTTCTCAGTCTTCAACATCTTCGTACCTGTGGATTGGCTTATTTAGCACCGGACTGAGGGGAGAAGTCTCTAAGAGTTTTAATCTAATGGAGTCACGTGGGAATCCTCAAATCCTGCTTTCCTTGTCTTGCTATCCCTTTCCTCTCAATAAAAGTTTCCTTTTGAAATGCTAAGTGCTTCAAGAGATCTACTTTCTTGATCAGACAGAAGAGGCAAGTCCTTACAAGTTTGCTTAGTGATTGTTCAAAGTTACAACGGCACTGAAAAAAGTGACTTATGACCATTTTTTCACACTTACTGTCCTCGTAAGGACAGTAAGGCCTAACATCCATTCATTGGATGAATGGATAACTCAACTCCAACTTAACTGGCAAGTAACATGTAAAGCATTAGATGAGGCCCATCAACCTCATAAGAAGTTTGCAGACAAGAAAAGATCTCCACAGAAATTATGTAAAGTAGGCGACAAAGTTTTCCTGTCCACCAGATACCTGCAAACCATTCAAAAGTCAAAGAAGCTTGGTCCTAAATATGTTGGTCCTTTCACAATTGAACGGATTATAAATTCTGTAACAGTCCAGCTGAACTTACCAAAAACTCTTCGACGAATTCACCCGGTTTTCCATGTTAGTTTGTTAAAACCTGAACATACTTCTGATTTAAGACCTATCCAGGCTGACCCTCCCATACCAATACTGATTGAAGGTGAACAACATTTTGAAGTTAAAGAAATTCTGGACTCTTGCAAATGGAGGTGTCGGTTCCAGTATCTTGTAGCCTGGAAACATTTCCCTTCTTCACAAGCCGAATGGGTTAACAAAAACGCTGTTAAAGCCCCTAAGTTAATCAAAGCATTTCGTTCCAAGTATCCTGATAAGCCCTAGGAGTGTATTCATTTATAATTGTCTAAATGATTAATTATTCTCTTTATATTTTTCTCCTCTCTCTTTTCTAGGACTGATGGTTCTCTTTTTCTAGGAGGGCCAAATGTCAGCCTTCAAGATCTTCTACTATTGCTTTGCATCTTTTGGCTGTCATAAGAAACGGGGGGGGGAGGGGATGAGTCTGGGAAGTGTGCTGGAGGTGTTACATTTTTCTGTTGTGTAAATGAGGGGGGGGGAGCATACATCAGAGTTAGGTTTCTATTTCTCACTTAGCTTTCTTTTCTCTGCGCAACTGCCACCCACTATCAAAGTATGCCAAGGTCAACGGACAGAGGCTTCATCATCACCTGAAGATGCCCACATGATTATATTCACAATTTCTAATTGGAAGTTTCATCTGAACTATTGGGGGTGGGAACACTTCCATCACTCTGTATATGTGATTTGCGCACCTAATTCCTCAGATTCAGAATTCTTTGGTTGCTACCATTTCATTTTCAGTAAAAGATAACTTTTCTCTAACCTAAAGAGTCTAAGTCTTTCTTGGATTTTGAATGGAGCACCTCACAACACTTACGATCATTGATTGCAGCATCCCCATGGTCATGTAGATTTACATTCAGCTGCTTCACAACTGTCTCGTGTTTATGAAAATTTGTGATTCCTTTTTTCAAGCTTCTGACAAGAAAAGCCAAAAGAGAAACCAGATTCACTTAAGAAACATGTTACTCATGTAAGTGATTCATTTAAGAAATGTGGTAAGAAAAGTTGCAAAATGGGGCAAAACTCACTGAACAAATGTCTCATTTAGCAACATAAATTTTGGGCTCAATTGTGGTCGTACTTTGAGGACTACCTGTAGTAAGACAGCTAATCTCTCTTTGTAAGATGCGTAATAATCTTCTGTTCTTTTTTTACTGACCTGACTGAAAGAAGTCATGTTCCGCATTAATAATCCTCTTTCAACCCAATATAAATAGCTATTTTGTCATGTTAGAATTAGGATATAGAAGATGCCCAGTGCCCAGTGATAAAGCTTTTCTTGATTTATCAGACAATCTTCACCATCCAGTAGACTTGGGTGAGACAGGACCTTCACTGGACAGCTCTTCCCACCCTGAAGACCAGGTGTTGGGAAAGATTTGGGGAGCAAAGAGCTTCCTCCTGTTTTCTTCTTACTAACATCCTCTAATGGGTTGTCAGAGCTGTGAGGGATAACAGGAAGAATAGAGAGTCAGCCACCCAAAAACAGTTGATGGGTTTTGTTGGAATATTACTATGAACTGGGCATGATTTATGCTCTATGAACTCAACTCTTGCCACCCCTTGCCAGGTGTTTGGGGAGCACATTTTAGACATGAATGTAGTGCTTTTTGAAAGAGTATTCATGTATGTTGCAATCCAAAGCTTATTTTTCCAGCAGTAAAATCCCACTGTAGGTTTTATTGCTATGCAATTGCAAATCTGTTGTGAATAATTAGACTGAATAAATTGGTCTCAAATCATAATTCTGGCATGAATATCAATCTAATGTTGAGGCTGCTGTTGAAGCTAATCATATCCATGACTTCTGACAGGTTTGAGCATTTCACCCTTTCTAATTTTGTTTTGAGAGCTTGCCTAAAACTATTCACTTGTTAGAAGGGAGGAGTTAATCCTTTATTCCCTGGATTTGCAGCACAGCCACAGCACAAAATCATGGCTTGCTAAGTATGGCTATGGGGGGTGCCTGCTAATGAGAAAGGAAAATGTGGGATCATGAAACCCAGGCATGTGTGTGCATGTATGTAAACTTTAGCAATAAGAACACCGTAGGCAAGAGAAACATGGAAAGGGAGAAGCGAGACCTCAGTTTTTAAAAACGTGCCTTGCAGAAATTTTCCCACAAAAGCATGGATGTTAAGAGACTGAGTTTCTAAGTTCCAAATCAGAAGGACGAATAACACAGGAAACGCTGAATGAAACACAGTGGCTGTGTATGCTTTAAGCTTACCTTGCATAATGTTATCTTATTTTCTTGTGACTGCCAAGCAGGTGTTTTTTTCCCCAATAGTTGTGGTTGCCTTCATTGTCTCTTTGTACGTAGGTGATCCTATTCTTCACCCTTTCAGATTTTTATAGGAATTCACCTGAATGTTGCTAGGAGTCACTATACACAGATATTTATTACAGATGATGATGGGGAAGACAATAATCAAGGGTGATAATTTTAGATAGCTACTTGCACACGTTCATTAACCAAGAATACGAGGAGCAGCTCGCTAATGACTGAGTTTGCAGACCTCTAAAGTAGGAATCAAAATGGCTCCCCCCGCCAAAAAAAGTCCTAGGAATCTAATGGAAGACAGTATGCAACATCAGCCTGAAATGGCCAATTGGAGTTAGTCAAGTGCAGGACACAGACTTCATCTTCAATAACATTGTACAGGTTGTCCTTGACTTATGACCACAGCTGAGCCCCACATTTCTGTGGCTAAAGCCCCTGTCACACTGAACCAACAGATGCAAAGAGGATGTAAAATGGACAAAAAAGCTTGCCATCCGTTCAAAAACGCGATGTACTCACTGCCTCCGTTTGGCTTTCCTCTCTATCCGTCCAGCATTCATTTATGGACGTTTCATCTGCTCCAAAAGTTTTGGGCGCGGAAAATGAATCCAGTTCGTCCATTCTGCATCCGCTATGCATCCAATACGCATCCGATACACATCCGCTATATCCGCTAGGCGTCTGCTACGCATCCACGCAACTCGCATCCGCCCGGACGCAGGGAGGAAGCGGAATGGATGCAGAATGGATGCCTAGCGGATGCAGAATGGAAACAAAGTGTTTAAAATGAAAAAAACATTCGCAGAGGGGACCTATCTTGGATATTAAGGATGTCTAGAGGATGCCTAGAGGATGCCTAGAGGATGCCTAGCAGAAAATCTATACTGCCTATAAAAAGGGGGAGCAACTCGCCTGCATCTCACTTTCAGAACAGCAGCCCAGCGGTGCAGACCTCTGCAGCCTTCATCTGGCTCTTCCTCCTCCACAGCATCCAGCCATGTCCACCGTGGATTGTAACAAAGTCCTTTCGGCAGCCATCATCGTTCTGCAACAGTGTGAAGCCATCTGCAGGCTCTGTGAACTCTACTGTGAGAAGAAAAGGAGCCACCCAAAAAGAGTCTGGATCCGAAGATGGTTTGCCAGAAGAGCAGAGGACGGACTGTACAACAAGCTGATGGTGGAGCTCAGGAACGAAGACACTCGGGCGTTCCAGAACTTCATGAGGATGCCTCCAGCCATGTTTGACGAAGTTGTGCAGCGGCTGACACCCAGGTTGACCAAGGCAAACACCAGCTTCCGGCCCAGCCTGGAACCTGGGCTCAAGGTGGCACTCACTCAGCACCACCTAGCCTCAGGGACCTCCTACAGGAGCATGCAGTAGGGCTGGAGGGTGCCATCCAACACCATCAGCATTGTGGTCAGAGAAGTGGTGCAAGCCATCATCGAAGAATACAAGGAGGAGCTCCTCCAGTACCCCTCCACTGATGAAGCATGGAAGAAAGTTGCAGAGCAGTGGTATCAGAAGTGGAACTTACCACGCACCGTTGGAGCAATAGATGGCAAGCACGTGGCCTGCAAAGCACCACCCAAGTCGGGGTCCACTTATTTCAACTCCAAGGGCTTCTTCAGCATCATCCTCTTCACCATGGTCGATGCTGACTACAAGTTCATGTACATTGATGCTTCAGGCAACGGCTCATCTTCAGATGCCCAAGTATACAACGCCAGTCACCTCAAGGAGGAGCTGGAAGGCAACCTCATCGTGGGCTTCCCAGATCCAGAACCCCTGACCAACGACACACAAGATGTGCCCTACTTCATCGTGGGGGATGACGCCTTCTCCCTCAGAACCTACCTCATGAAGCCCTACACTTCCGGATGCCTCACTCATGAAGAGAGGATCTTCAACTACAGGCTGTCCAGGACAAGGCGGGTGGTGGAAAATGCCTTTGGCATCCTGGCCAACAGGTTCCAAGTACTTCTCACCACCATGCAGCATTGCCCAGAGACCGTGAGGAACATCGTGGCAGCTTGCTGCATCCTGCACAATCTCATGCGCACCTGCTACCCAGTCTTGCAGAACAGGCTCGTGGACCTCCAGCAAGGCAATGGGGACATGGAGCCTGGGGAATGGAGGCAAGGGCGAAACCTGATCAACACTGAGGATGTGCAAGGCCCCAACAGAGCCTCACATGAAGCGAAGAAGCAGTGCAACCTCCTGAGACACTGGTGCAACTCCCCAGCTGGAGCAGTGGAGTGGCAAGACAGGATGGTAGATGCTTAATGGATGCTTCCTTCAGCCTGTCTCATCACACGGATGAGATTGGGCCATGTATGTTTGGTTGGCCTACAATGGACAGGGCATTTAATAAAGAGTTGTGTTTGTGTTGACATGTGTGGTTAATTATTACATTATTATTGATAATAAAGGGCCGTAGGTGTGGCACCTGGGAGGGTGGACCATACAGTCCCACTATGCTTGCACTGGAGGCTTATCTATCCCTCAGCTATTACCCATTCCACAGGTATCCCTGCCCATCCCACTGCTATCTCAACCCATCCCACAGCTATCTCAACCCATCCCACAAGCATGCAAAGGCTTAATCCATTTTTAAAAGTTTCCAGCAAGACTTTATTAAAAAAAAGAAATGAAGCAAGTGTGTGAATCAAAAATAGACTTTATTAACAACAAGCTATAAAACAAAAATGAGTCTCTGGCACTCCTCTTGGTCGCTCAGTCTCAGGGGTGAAGAGTCCAGGTACTGTGGAGGTGGCTGGTGCTGGAGTGCTTGTCATCAGCTCCCCCAGAAGCAGAAGCAGCAGAAGCCCCAGCCCCAGAAGAGCGAGCCCGTGCTGCAGAAGCCCCAGCAGAACCAGAGTGAGGGCCAGGGGGCGGGATGGTAGTCCTGTCCCTCTTGCCAGGGCTGGCAGCAGATGGCTGAGGCTTGCTGTGCTTCCGCATGTTTGTGGGATTGCTTGCTGGCAGGGAGGCTGGCAGGAACCAAGGCTGGCAGAAAGGCTGGCAGGGAGGCTGGCACCAAGGCAGGCACCAAGGCTGGCAGGCAGGCAGGCACCAAGGCTGGCAGCAAGGCTGGCAGGCAGACATGCAGGCAGGGCAGGCAAGGCAGCCAATCCGTCTGGCAGCAGGTCTTTCCTCTGAATGGCGACCTGCTTCCGAGCTGCTTCCGTTATATCCGCAGGGCTGACGCAATGCATCCTCCCCGCATGCGCAATTAACGCCAGGCATCCATTAGGCTTCCACTGTGCATCCGCTGTGCATCTGCTTCATCCGCTCTGCATCCACTCTGCATCTGCTGTATCCATTCCGCGTCCGCTTTGCTGAGGTCCCCCGGAAGCCTAGCGGATGCACCATCCGCTCTCATCCGCTTCCATCCGCTGGGCTTCCGTTCCGCATCCGCTTTGCATCCATCCTGCATCCTCCCCGCATCCGTGTTATCCACTCCAGTTATGCAAATTTTTGCCCCTTTTGAGAGCGGATAACAACGGATGGAACATTTTGCTCGTCCGCTGTGTCCTTTTTGCATCCATTGGGCAGTGTGACATGGGCTTAAGCAAGGCAGTGGTTAAGTGAGTTTTGTCCCATTTTACAATCTTTTTTGCCACGTAGGGCATGCATGTGCCAATTTTTTCAACTTTCAATTTCCAAACATTAGTGGTGTTCAAACAGTGTGACTTCCCATGGGGATTATAAAGATATTTTGGTTACTTTCATATAGTTTAGATGTGCTTGGTAAATAACTACATATATATCATAAATTTTTAACATTTCATTCTTTTCATTAAAATGGAGGTGGTGATTGTGCCCAGGAGGGCCTTTGTGGAACTGCAAGTTGTGTGCCAATTAGGCCCTTTCCTGGATCAACAATCCCTACTCACAGTCACTCATGCCCTAGTCACTTCCTGTCTTGACTATTGCAACATGCTCTACATGAGACTGCCCTTGAAGAGAATCTGGAAGCTCCAGTTGGTGCAAAATGCAGCCACCCGCATGTTGTGTGCAGACTCCGGTGTGCACATGTATCACCTGCAGGAGCTGCATTGGCTGCCAATTTGCTTCCGGGTACAATTCAAGATGCTGGTTGTCACCTTTAAAGCCCTTCATGCAGTGATGGGATTCAAATTTTTTTACTACCAGTTCTGTGGGCATGGCTTGTGGGCATGATGTGGCTTGGTGGGTGTGACAGGGGAAGGTTACTGCAAAATCCCCATTCCCTCCCCACCCCACTAACCTGCTTTCCAGCTCTGTTCTCCTGTGCAGGGCAACAAAAGACGACCCAGCCGATCAGCTGAGACTCAGGAGGCAGAAAAGAAATGGGGGCGGGGCCAGTCAGAAGCATTATTTGCTGGTTCTCCAAACTACTCAAAATTTCCACTACCGGTTCTGCAGAACTGGTCAGAACCTGCTGAATACACCTCTGCCTTCATGGCTTGGGACCAAGTTATCTGAGGGACCATATCTTGCTGGTCATATCTACCTGATCCATCAGAGTGGGGAGGCAGGGAATGCTGCAAGTCCCATCCCTGAGGGAGATACACCTGGTGGGACCCAGAAAAAGGACCTTCTCTGTGGTGGCTCCCTCTCTCTGGAACATCATTCCTCCAAAGATGCTTTTCCAGAAGATGCTGAAGACCGGGTTCTGCCAGCAGGTCTGAGAAACCCAGAGCAGGATGGAGTCCATTAAATGGCTCGTGTGATCTGCTGTCACTTGGGTGGGAGGTGGGGGGATGATTTTATTATATTATACCAGGGGTCTTCAAAATTGGTAGCTTTAAGACTTGTGGATTTCAACTCCCAGAATTCCTCCACCTCCATGTTAGCTCACAAATTCTGGGAGTTGAAGTCCACAAGTCTTAAACTTGCCAAGTTTGAAGACCCTTGTGTTATACTATATTAATTTACTTGATTCTTTTTATCAGTTTTATTGTTTTAAAAGAGGCTTTATATTCTTTTTTTTTTTTTTATTAAAGTTTTTATTAATTTTCTACAAACAAACAAACATACAAAACATTAAAAACATCTATTCTCATATATACTTCCGGTGTATCGGTTGGTTCATCAGTTTTGTGCATTCATTTTATAGTGTCAATTACAATTATATTGCATAACCACTCATATTGTCAATCCATATTCTAATATTACTAAAGAAAAAAATAAAAATAAAAAAATCTTTTTTCTGACTATACTTTTAATCATTCATGCTTTGCGAGGTAACAATACTTCAAACAAATTATTCTATAATTTGTCGTATAATCATAACAATCAATCCTAAAAAACTCTTCATATATATAGTATTAATGTTCTATTATTGTATTTTATCATCTAACCATTGATAAAAAAAACCCCAAATTGCATAAAATTGTTTATCTTCTTGTTCTCTAATTTCAAATGTCAATCTACTCATCTCAGCACATTCCAATATTTTCTTAATAATTTCTTCCTGCAATGGTATTTTCTCATTCTTCCAGTTTTTAGCAAATACAATCCTAGCCGCCGTTAATACATTTACAATCAAATATTTCAAGTCTTTATTATATATATCAGGTAAAATTCCCAATAAAAAGATCTCTGGCTTCAAGTCTATGTGTTTCTTTGTCATTTTTTCCAACCACATGTGAATTTTAGTCCAATATTTTCTAGCATTCTCACAAGTCCACCACATATGATAGTATGAGCCAGGTATCTGATGACATTTCCAACATTTTTCAGATTTATTCTTGAACATTCTTGCTATTCTTGTCGGGGGAAGGTGCCACCTGTAAAACATCTTATACAAGTTTTCTTTATATGCTATTGACATTGTCATTTTATAATTTTGAGACCACAATTTTTGCCATTGTTCTAAATCAATTCCATATCCAAAATTCTTCCCCCATGCAATCATAGTTTCTTTAACTTGTTCTTCCTCTAGCTTAATTCCCAATAAATAACCATATAACTTTTTAATCACTTTCTCATCAGTACCCATCAATATCTTATCTAAATCAGTCTGTTTATCATAGAATCCTTCCGTTTTAAAATCTTCAAGATATCTTGAGTGTATTTGCGCATATGAAAACCAATTCATCCTTATACCTTGTTCCTCTAAATTTTGGATCGTTTTAAGTCCACCCTTTTCATCCAACAGTTCCCCATATCTAACTGTTTGTTCCTTTTTATAAATCATAGGATAGGAAAATGCTTCAATAGTCGATAACCAAATTGGAATTTTCAAATAACATTGTTTTTTTATCTTCTCCCAATTTAACCACAAAGACTCCCGTATATAATGTCTTCTGAAATACCCCTGTGTTTTAGTTCCCTTGTACCATAAAAAAGCATGCCAACCCAACAGTAAGTCATGTCCTTCTAATGTCAACAATCTATGTTTTCTTAATGTTATCCATTCTTTGACCCACATCAAACTTGCAGCTTGATAATACAATTCCCAATTAGGCAGACCAAAACCTCCTCTATTTCTAGCATCTTGCAAAAGTTTTAGCTTTATTCTCGCTTTTTTACCTTGCCATATAAACTTCAACATAGTTTTATTTAAATCTTCAAAATAGTTTTTTCCAAGTCTAATTGGTATTGTTTGAAAGAGAAATAAAATTCTAGGTAAAATATTCATCTTAATTGTTGAAATTCTCCCTATTAATGACAATTGTAAATTTTCCCATTTCTTCAAATCTGTAATTATCTGTTGTTTAAGTTTAATATAATTATTCTCTTTTAATGTGCTACATCTTGCTGTCAAATATATCCCCAAATACTTAACCTTGTTTGTAATTTGAATTTTCAAAAGATCTGTCAGTTCTTCTCTTTGTCTCAACAACATATTTTTTGTCAAAATCTTTGTTTTATCTTTATTTATTTTCAAGCCAGCCATCTCACCATATGTCTCTACCTTTTCCAATAACTTTGGAGCGGTTTCTAACGGGTCTTCCAGAATAAAAGCTAAATCGTCAGCAAAAGCTTGTAGTTTAAATTCTTCCTTTTTAATTTTCATTCCTTTTATATTTTTGTCATCTCTAATATTTCTATTCAACACTTCCAAAGTCAATACGAATAACAAAGGAGATAGGGGACATCCTTGTCTTGTACCTCTTCTTATATTAATAAGATCTGTAAATTCTCCCTCCATCATTACCTTTGCTGTCTGTTTATTATATATGGCTTCTATTGCTTGAATAAATTTTCTGGCAAAGCCCATCTGTTCCAATAATAATAACATAAATCTCCAGTTCACGTTGTCAAATGCTTTTTGAGCATCTAGGAATATCAAAGCCATTTGTTTTTCAGGATGAGCCTCATAATATTCCAAGGTATCCAAAATTACTCTCATGTTGTCTCTAATTTGTCTCTTTGGTAGAAATCCATTTTGATCTGGATGGATAAAATTATTTAAATATTTTTTCAGTCTTTCTGCTAAGATTGAAGCAAAGATTTTATAATCTGCATTCAATAAGGAAATAGGTCTATAATTCTTAATTTGCAACGGGTCAGCCTCTTCCTTTAAAATAAGTGTAATATAAGCCTCTGACCATGTTTTGGGTGTCATCTTTTTTAACATAACTTCATTCATAATTTCTAACAATGGAATGTTCAATGATTCTTGAAATTTTTTATAGAATTCTGCCGGAAGCCCATCTGGACCTGGTGCTTTCCCATTATTTTGTCTTTTAAATGCTTCATTTAGTTCCATCATTGTTATATTGCTTTCTAACATTTCTTCAGTCTCTTTAGGTATCTTCGGTAAGTTAGCATTCTGTAAATACTGTTTAATTTTTTTCTCATCAATATTCTCTTGTTTATATAGTTGTCCATAATAATCTCGAATAATTTCCTTTTTCTCCTTATTACCACAACAAACTTGACCTTGATCATTTATTAGTTTCAATATTTTTCTTGATTCCTTCTCCTTTCTCAGTTTATATGCTAACCATCTACCTGGTTTATTTGCATCTTCAAAATAATTCTGTTTAGAATTTCTAATTTTCTGTGCCAGTTCTTCTTTCTCTATTAATTCCATTTTATGCTTAATTACATCCAGTTTCAATTTAATATCTTTTTTCTGTGGTATTTTCTGTAATTCTTTTTCAAGTCTTATATATTCATCTTCCAAGGCCTTAGAGGTTTGTCTTTTCCTAATATTCTTTTTTCTTGTATAGTCTATTATCAAACCTCTTACATATGCCTTCATTGTATCCCAAACATTCTGTATTGAGGTATCTTCTTTTTTATTTTCTTTAAAAAAAAAGACCAATTCCTTCTCCATCCATTGTATAAAATCTTTCTCCTTTAAAATGGTATTGTTTAATGTCCATCTCAATCTTTTTTTTTTGTCCCTTCCATTTAATTGTCATTGGACTATGATCTGCCCAAGTACTTATTTCAATATTTGTTTCTTGAATAGTAGATATTAATTCTGTTGAGATCCAAATCATATCTAACCTGGACCATGATAAATGTCTATTAGAATAAAAAGTATATTGTTTAGTTTTAACATTTCTTTCCCTCCAAATATCTTTTAAGGTTAATTCATCTGTCATTTTAAAAAAAGATTTAGGGAGAATCTTTCTATTTTGTTTTGTTGTTGTTGTTATATAGTCCAATTTATTGTCCACAATTCCATTAAAGTCTCCCATCATGATTATGTTAACATAGTCCAGTCTAATTATTTCCATATGTAGTTTTTTATAAAACTCTTCTTGTTTATCATTCGGAGCATAAATTGCAATCAAGAGTATTTTTTTATTATTATCCATTATTTCCACCATTAATACTCTTCCATCTTCATCCGTGTAGATCAGTTTTGCTGAAATATCTTCTTTAATATAGAGAACCACTCCTCTTTTCTTACATTGAATCAAAGAAGTAAATATTTTCCCTAATTTTGGCTGTACTAACAAATGCTCATGTTGCTTTTTAATATGAACTTCTTGTAAGCAAATTATATCAAATTTTAATTTCTCTAATTTGTGAAAAGTTTTCCTTCTTTTAACAGCTGAATTAAGTCCATTTATATTCATTGTAATCAGTTTTTTTTCTTCCATGATTATGCTTTATATTTAGGTCTAACAACTCTCGTAGCTCTCACTTCACGTTGTTCTTTACTGTCTACCTGTCCACCTACAACTCCTTTCTCTTTTTCAGTCTCCGGTTGTTCCTCCAGAAGCTCAATTAATGAGATCTCTTTCTCTGCCTCCTCTTTTTTTCTTCCAAAAAATTCTGCATAAAAAAATTCTGCTTTTTCAATCGAGTCAATTCTATGTCTCTGCTCTTGCCACGTAAAAATTAGTCCTTCTGGTATCAGCCATCTGTAGTTCACTTCATTTTCCAGTAGCATTTTGGTCAAAAATCGATATTCTCTTCTCATCTCTCTCACTCTTCTAGGTATTTGTTTTAAAACTACAATCTCTTTGCTTTTATATTTCAATACTTTTTCTCTTGCCACTTGTAGTATTTGTGTTCTGATGGATTTTTTAGTAAATCTAATATGTACTTCCTTTGGTAGTTTATTTCTCATCGCATATCTTGTATAAACTCGGTATATCTCATCTACTCCGTCCATCATTTTTTCCTCAGTAATTTCCAGAAGATCTGCCAATATTTCTATCATTATCACAGCCAAGTTTTCTCCTTTTTCCTCTTCTATATTTTGAAATCTAAGATAAAATTCTGATCTTTCCATCTCCCACCTCAACATCCCATTTTTTTCTTGTTCTATCACTGTTAATCTAGTGTCAATATTTCCAATCTTCTCCTCTCTTTGTTTTCCTTCTTCCTCAATTTTTTGGAATCTCTCCTCATATTTTCCCATCATTTGTTTAAAATTTTCATCAGATTTCTCTATTTTTTTGTCCATGGTATCTATTTTTATCTTAATATCTTGAATTCCTTGCATAATCATCTGTAAATTTACTTTTTCTTGTTCCTTATCTTGCTTCAACGTTGTCTGAATTGAAAGTTGTCCTTCAAGTGGTGGGGAAGCAGAGGTAGAAGCAAAAACGGCGAATGATTTTGGCTTCCTGCTCATTTTAATATTTCCAAGTCTTCAAGCTCTCTTTGACTTTAAATCCAGCTGGTATAGTAACCAAATATAGTCCAAAAAATCAAAAAAAAAAAAAGAGAAAATCCAATATTAAAAGCCCAAAGCCAAAAAAGAAAAAAGGAAAAAGGAAAAAGAAAGGTCTTCAGGTTCTTCTAGACCCTAATCCAATTAAAATAGATGGAAGAAGCAAAGAAAGAGAAGAAAAAAGAAAAAACTCTGAGGCTTTCCCTTTGAAATAAAAAACAAAAATGCTAGAATTAAAATTAACCAAAAAGGCTGGCAAGTAGGTATTTCAAAAGTATATATATATATATATATGCACTGTACACTGCACTTTATTTCTTTATCCAAGGCTCTTATTATGACTGTCTTCTCCAGCAGCTTCAAAGCCAAACCTCAAATGTTGAGATATTGATAAGAGTCCAAGAGAGCACCTGTAATAATATTTTACTGTATTCTCCCTCTATCTTATCACATTAAAATGTCCTTGAAAAGAAGTGCTTTTCTCCCCAATTCAAATAAAATATTTTCAAGCCTCTAGATGGCAGTGTTACAGCATCTCTAAATACTCTTTCCCCCCCCAGCCAGAAGAAAAAATGTTTATAAAGAACTCAAGCAGAAGAAAAAGATAGTCAAAGGGAGCCTCTATCCTAAAATGAAAGTTAAAAAGATAAAAAATAAAAATCAAGTGAAAAATAAAAATATATATAAGAGAAAATTCAATCCGGTTACCTACAAAGTCACCTTAAAGTCCTCAAAGAAAATAAAAAAAATAATAATAATCCAAGTCTCAATTTGACATCACTTAAACGCCGATCAACCCAGGTTCAGTCAAAAGAAAAATAAAGCCACAGATTTCTTCTTTGTTCAGGATGTCCTTTCAAGTCTTAATCAATTTATAATGCAAAAGAATTTCTCACCCAACCGATACACGCTCATTTAAATCCCTTTCTTTCCGGAGTTGTCCCGACTTCAGCAGCTTTAGAGGCTGTCTTTCTGCTTCCAGCAAAAAGGCTTCTCCCGGATCAAACCAGAGATTTTGCGATGTCTCTGGGATCCTGGGACTATGCCCTTCACAATCCCCGTCTCTACGGGACGGTTTAGGTCCGTTAGAACCGACCAGAGGCAAAAATATCAGCTGAGATCTCAGAGCCCCGAGATCGCAGCTGTAACACCGAGACGTAGCTCCGCCTTCTCCGGCTTTATATTCTGTAAGACCCCTTGAGTTGCCATGGGTGAATAAGCATCAATATAAATTCAATAAAATAAATAAAATGCCACAGTTAAGAAGTCAGTAACATGGTTGCTAACTAAATCTGGCTTCCCCATTGGCGTTGCTCCTCAGAAGTTTACAAGAGGTGTTGACCTGACCTGGGACACTTCAATCATCATAAATACATGCCAGTTGCCAAGCACCTGAAAATTGATCATGTGACCACAGAGCTGCTACAATGGTTGTAAGTGATGAAGTTGTAAGTCAGGGTTTTTTTCAGGGCCGTTGAAACTCTGAACTGTCATTAAACAAATGGTTGTGAGTCAAGGACCATCTGTAAACGTCCCTGCAAATTGTGTACTGGGAGATGAGAAATGGTTTTCAGAAGAACTTTTCAAAAACTTTTATTTCATTGTGATCGTGGCAATCATCTTAAGGGAGGGTTGCTTTATTATTTTACTTGCTTTTTGTAAATTTTTATTTACTTCTGTTGTTGCTCTATTCATTTGAATGGGCTGTAACCCATCCAGAGTGTTTTGATGCATGTCCAGTGTGGTGGCCTAGAAGTGGAGCTCTTACCTCACAACCAGAAGGCTGTGAGTTCGATCCTAGGTAGAGGCTAATATTTGGAATAGACTCTTCTGCTGGAGCAGGGAGGTTGGACTAGAAGATCTCCAAAGTCCCTTCCAACTCTGTTGTTCTATGTTCTATGATGTTTAGAGAGATGTTGGGAGATTGCCATGAAATCTTTCTCATTTTCACAAGCTTTGAGGAAGTTGATAAGGAAGAGGCACATTGCTTCTCTTGTGATTAGTCCCAAACAGAGACCTTCCTGCCACAATTCCCTTTTGTGACTTAAAGAATGAGCAAGAATGTTTCAGGGAATTCATCAAAGCACTGAAATGGCCATGATGTGGCAGATAATTGGAATGGGATTGGAAAAATAAATGTTCTCAAATCAGATTGTTGCTGAATGCCGTAGGCTCCACCAGCTGGGTATCAAAGATTCTTCTTTATACTTTTCAAGAGAGGGGGGAGGGATTAGAGAAGGACACAAGTTATTTCAGAGATGGGCATTTCATTAAGTGCTCAAGAAGTGGCGACAGAAGTGAAGCATGCGGGTGAAGTGTTGATGCTTGAGACTTAAGTCAGATGGAAAACTGCAATGGGATACTTAATAAACTCTTCATGAACAGCAGAGAAATCTCACCAAAAGACATTGGTACTTAAGTTGGGAATGAGATTTTCTTTGTCTGGTTTTCAAAAACAAGGACATAGGATACTGTTGTGTTATATAGAGAACTGTTCATATAACTTGGCTGATCAATTGCACATAAGGTACATATTTTTGGCTGACTGAATAAACTACTATCCCTCGCGTTTTTATATATATATAAATTTTATTTGGGCATTCACACTCAAAAAACCATAATACATCTTTTTTTGAAAATAGCGTGGTCCCGGGTATCACTTCTTCATACAGACACAAATTCCATTTCATGCTCATCTTTATGTTCTATTCCATATCTTATTACTGTTTTACACTTTCTACATAGTTTTTCCCCTCCTTTGATTTTCTCAACTTTATTTTTCACAATTCAAATCATTGTATTTGTACTTTTGTCTGTCCTGTTTCAATTTCATATCTTTTCTCATTAAACAAACTTTCCCCTGTAGTTACTAATTGGAGTGTGACACCTTTATATCTTTTAATTTTATCCATTCAACTCTATTTAGGCTTCAATTTATACCTTTAAGATTATAACATTCAATATAACACATAACTTCCAATCGAATTCTGCTTAGTATATTCTTAAAATACACACTACATTCTTAAAAAAAGATGAAAATATATATGTAACTAAAATGCTCATTCCATTCCAATTCAATTCTATCATTAATATTCATTAAAATCTTAACATCTTTAACATTTCTTTTCAATTAAATATCATACTTTCTTGTGAACACTTATAAACTTTCCATACTTAATTTTTTTTCCATATTTCTCTTCACTTATATTGTTATAAAGCATTAATAATAATTAAAATGTTCCCATCCTTTCCTAATTTAATTCTCTCATTCACTTTATTTTATTTATTTATGAACAAACATTCCACTACATTACAATAAATATTTTATCCATCATTTCAGTCATATTTTTAAAATTATTTCTATTCGTAACATAACAATACTATCTTATGTACCTTTGCTGAATCCCTTTTACAATTAAATTTTCACCCATTATCTCTAAACAGGCGTATACTTTCAATTCTTATACCTTTTCCCTGTTTCACTATATCTTGTTTCTGTCTTTTATAATTTCTTTTCCTTTCCTTCTTCCCCCTCTTCTTCTCCCTCTCCTTTTTTCCCCCTTGTCTCTCTACTTCTAATTCTCTCTTCTGTAATCCCCTCTTCTGTTGCTTTCTAATATTATACTTATTTTTCAAACTATTCTTTTTTATTGTTTTTTTCAAATCTTAAACTTTTCACTCTCTTTCCCCCCTTTCCTTTTTTTCTCCCATGTAAAATTACTTGATCATTAAAGATGGCTTCTTCTTTGTCCTGATCTTCTTGTTCTGCAAGCATTTCTTGTTGTTTCTCATAGTTCTAAATCTCCATTTCTAAGAGTTGAAATATGAAGCCAAAAGAACCTCTCCTTTCTTGCGCATTTTCTTTCTGTTTTTTAAGTTCCATTTTCAATTCTTCTAAGAGTGGTGCCATTTTAAATACTTTTAAACAACCACCCGACTGATTTTAGTCATTTAAATGCAATGGCCAAAAATCACCAAATAATCCAAATACTCCAAAGCTGTTTCTTCTTGCTTGTTTTTCCCACTTTCTCTTCCTGGGGTTCTATTATTTTGTTGCCAAGTTTCAATTAAAAAGTATCTTTTAGGAATCTTGTTAAGGTTTCACTGTAAATTCCTTTTAATTCCAGGCAATCTCCTCCATTTTTCCAGATCCTGCCCTTTTATTCTTTTTCTCTCCTTTCCTGTTTTTAAAAGCTTTTAAGTATCCAGAAGTCTTTATTATCCCTTTGACATTTTATTTTTAGCTTAAATGCCTGTTGATGTCAAAGTGGATTTTTTTTCAATTTCTTGCTAAAGTCTCTTAGCTGTCAGTATAGGGAAGGGAACAAAAAAACCCCAAATATTTTCCCTTCTCTCTCTCCTTCGCTGCTTGAAAAACTTCTTTGGGAACAATGTTATTTTTTATAGTTCAAATTCCAGGGTACCTTACATTGTTGTTTTTTCCATTTAACCCGGTCAACCAAAACTTTCTCTTCTTATCTTCCTCCTGCACATCCTTTTCTGGTCAAGTTTTTCTTTGAGGTGGTCATTTCTGACCACTGCTGCAACTGCCTTATGGAAAGAGAGCAATGGCCAGCTGGGGAGGAGAGATGCAGCTCTCCTCGACCCTGCTGGCAGTCTCCCCCCTCTTCACCACCTCTACGGAGTGGCTATAAGTTAGGATACTGTTGTGTTATATAGAGAGCTGTTCATATAACTTGGCTGATCGATTGCACATAGAGTACATATTTTTGGCTGACTGAATAAACTACTATCCCTTTCTTGTTCTTCGTTTGATCAGTTGTTATTTTTGAGTTACATTTTCTGGAGAAGACAAATGCTTTGCACATAGTGCAAACATAGGCACCCACAGAAGTATCCCACCATGAGCTCCAACTCTTATGTACATGTGTGCAATAGCAATAGCACTTAGACTTATATTCTGCTTTACAATGCTTTTCAGCCTCCTCTAAGTGGTTTACAAAATCTAGGTCCTCATTTAATCCACCTCGGAAGGATGGAAGGCTGAGTCAACCTTGAGCCTGATGGGATTTGAACTGTCGAATTGTAGACAGCAGTCAGCCGTCAGCAGAAGCAGCTTGCACTACTGTATTCTAACCACTGTACCATTACAGCTCATGTCACAATGTATATAGAAAAGGGATGTGGCTTAGGATGTGAAGCTGTGATACTACTTTCATCATTTACTTCCTCTTGACCCTACATGTGGGTGCCAGTGTTTAAAATATCTGCTATATGCACCCCAATATTATTATGGCTTTAGAAGTGCATTCTTTTCAATTCTGCAGTTTTTCTTTTGTTATGATTTGAGGAACTAGAACCAGCTATCAGGCTATCCTGAAATGATACATCTTGTGCTTTAATAAAAGGCAATTTGATCAAAGTCTGAAAGCATGGGGTATTCTCCAAAGCACATGAAGGCAGAACAAGAAGCAATGAATAGAAACTAATTAAGGAGAGAACCAAACTAAAACTTAAGGCCCTGTCACACTGCCCAACGGATGCAAAACGGACACAACGGACGAGCAAAATGTTCCATCCGTTGTTATCCGCTCTCAAAAGGGGCAAAAATTTGCACAACCAGAGTGGATAACACGGAAAGGAATGGACGTGGGGAGGACGCAGAGCGGATGGAAAGCGGATGCGGAACGGAAGCCCAGCGGATGGAAGTGGATGAGAGCGGATGGCACTTCTGCAGGGCTTCCGGGGGGCCTCAGCAAAGCAGACATGGAACGGATGAAGCGGATGCACAGCGGATGCACAGCGGATGAAGTGGATGCAGAGCAGAAGCCTAGTGGATGCACAGTGGAAGCCTAACGGATGCCTAGCGTTAATTGCGCATGCAGGGAGGATGCATTGCGTAAGCCCCGCGGATATAAGGGAAGCAGCTCGGAAGCAGGTCACCATTCAGAGGAATACCGGATGGATTGACAGCCTTGCCTGCCCTGCCTGCATGCCTGCCTGCAAGCCTTGCTGCCAGCCTTCCTGCCAGCCTTGGTGCCTGCCTTGATGCCAGCCTTCCTGCCAGCCTTGGTTCCTGCCAGCCTCCCTGCCAGCCAGCAACCCCACAACCATGGGGAAGAACAGAAAGCCATCTGCTGCCAACCCTTACAAGAGGGACAGGGTTACCATTCTGCCCCCTGGCCCTCACTCTGGTTCTGCTGGGGCTTCTGCGCACGGGCTCGCTCTTCTGGGGATGGGGCTTCTGCTGCTTCTGCTTCTGGAGGAGCTGATTATGCGGGGGATCAGACAAGCACTCCAGCACCAGCCACCTCCACGGCAACTAGACCCTTCACCCCTGAGACTGAGCGACCAAGAGGAGTGCCAGAGACTCGTTTTTGTTTTATAGCTTGTTGTTAATAAAGTCTATTTTTGATTCACACACTTGCTTCATTTCTTTTTTTTAATAAAGTCTTGCTGGAAACTTTTAGAAATGGTTTAAGCCTTTGCATGCTTGTGGAATGGGTTAAGATAGCAGTGGGATAGGTTAAGATAGCAGTGGGATGGGTTAAGATAGCAGTGGGATGGGCAGGGATACTTTTGAGATGGGTAATAGCTGTGGGATAGATAAACATCCAGTGCAAGCATAGTGGGACTGTATGGTCCACCCTCCCAGGTGCCACACCTATGGCTCTTTATCATCAATAACAATGTAATCAATCATCCGCACATGTCAACATAAACACAACTCTTTATTAAATGCCATGTTTATTGTAGGCCCACCCAACATACATGGCCCAATCTCATCCGTGTGATGAGACAGGCTGAAGGAAGCATCCATTAATCATCTATCATCCTGTCTTGCCACTCCACTGCTCCAGCTGGGGAGTTGCACCAGTGTTTCAGGAGGTTGTGCTGCTTCTTCCCTTCACGTGAAGCTCTGTTGGGGCCTTGCACATCCTCAGTGTCTATAGGATTTCGCCCTTGCCTCCATTCCCCAGGCTCCATGTCCCCATTGCCTTGTTGGAGGTCCACGAGCCTGTTCTGCAAGACTGGGTAGTGGGTGCACATGAGATTGTGCAGGATGCAGCAAGCTTTCACGATGTTCCTCATGGTCTCTGGGCGATACTGCATGGTGGTGAGAAGTACCTGGAACCTGTTGGCCAGGATGCCAAAGGTGTTCTCCACCACCTGCCTTGCCCTGGACAGCCTGTAGTTGAAGATCCTCTCTTCACGGGTGAGGCATTTGGAGGTGTAGGGCTTCATGAGGTAGCTTCTGAGGGAGAAGGCGTCATCCCCCATGATGAAGTAGGGCACATCTTGTGTGTCGTTGGGCAGGGGGTCTGGATCTGGGAAGCCCATGATGAGGTTGTGTTCCAGCCCCTCCTTGAGGTGACTGGCGTTGTATACCTGGGCATCTGAAGATGAGCCGTTGCCTGAAGCATCGATGTACATGAACTTGTAGTCAGCATTGACCATGGCGAAGAGGATAATGCTGAAGAAGCCCTTGTAGTTGTGATAAGAGGACCCTGAGTTGTCTGGAGCTTTGCAGGCAACGTGCTTGCCATCGATGGCTCCAACGGTGTTGGGGAAGTTCCACCTCTGATACCACTGCTCTGCAACTTTCTTCCATCCTTCTTCAGTGGAGGGGCACTGGAGGAGCTCCTCCATGTATTCTTCAATGATGGCCTGCACCACTTCTCTGACCACAATGCTGATGGTGTTGTGTGGCACCCTCCAGCCATACTGCATGCTCTTGTAGGTGGTCCCTGAGGCCAGGTGGCGCAGAGTGAGTGCCACCTTGAGCCCAGGTTCCAGGCTGGTCCGGAAGTTGGTGTTTGCCTTGGTCAACCTGGGTGTCAGCCGCTGCACAACTTCATCAAACATGGCTGGAGGCATCCTCATGAAGTTCTGGAATGCCCGAGTGTCTTCGTTCCTGAGCTCCACCATCAGCTTGTTGTACTGTCCGTCCTCTGCTCTTCTGGTGAATCATCTTCGTACCCAGATGCTTCTTGGCCGCTTCTTTTTCTTCCCGTAGTAGAGTTCACAGAGCCTGTAGATGGCTTCGCACTGTTGCAGAAGGACGGTGGCTGCCAAAAGGACTTTGTTCCGATCCACGGTGGACATGACTGGATGCTGTGGAAGAGGAAGAGTCAGATGAAGGCTGCAGAGGTCTGCACCACAGGGTTGCTGTTCTGAAAGTGAGATCCAGATGAGTTGCTCCCACTTTTTATAGGCAGTATAGGTTTTCCACTATGTGTCCCTTTGCATCTTCTAGGCATCCTCTAGACATCCTTAATATCCAAGATAAGTCCCCTCTGCAATGTTTTTTCCATTTTAAATGCTTTGTTTCCGTGCTACATCCGCTAGGCATCCGTTGTGCATCCGTTCTGCGTCCGTTCCGCTTCCTCCCTGTGGATGCGACTTGCGCGGATGCACAGCGGATGTCTAGCAGATATAGCGGATGCGTAACGGATGCAGAACGGATGCCTAGCGGATGCCTAGCGGATGCCTAGCGGTTGCAGAATGGACAAATTGGATACATTTTCCGCTCAAAAGTTTTGAGCAGCTCAAAACTTTCTGAGCGGATGAAACGTCCATAGACGGATGCTGGACAGATAGAGAGGAAGCAAAACGGAGGCAGTGAGTACAGAATGGATACATCACGTTAACCAACGGATTGCAAGCTTTTTTGTCCATTTTACATCCTCTTTGCATCCGTTGGTGCAGTGTGACAGGGGCTTTAGGAAGAATTTCCTGACACTGAGAACAATTAATCAATGGAACAGCTTTCCTTCACAACTGGAGGTTTTAAAAAAGATATTGGACAACGATTTGTTTGCAACATTATCGGACTTCCTGCTTGAGTTCAAAAAGTCCAATGTTCCTTCCAACTCTGTTATTCTATTCTATATATTCTCACAAAGTCTTCCAGTAGTATCCTAATCGGTCACAAAACATTCATTTGTCAGAAGGTTAAAACAATTTCATGCATCATTTTACTCATTTTGATCTGAAAGTCAGTGCTGTTTTGTTGGCACATTAATACCCACCTTTGCAAATAAATAAATAAAATCCATCTGAAGAAAGAAATTAAGTATTTATTTTTATAGGTGCCTGCAATAATATGAAATGAGGATCTATATTCATTTTTCACTACCTTTACACTAGTGGGGATGACACTGCCATGTTCAACAAGTTGCATTTGTCACAAGGTTTCTTTGAAGAATAATTTTCAAAGGAAAGCATTCCTGAAAAAGATTTTCACTGAAATCACTGCTGGTCATTGGGAAGTTCTCAAATTCTAGGGCTTTGTTGCATTTTAGTCTTGCTTCATGGTTCCTATGATTGTTCTTACCATTTTCCTTTCTGCTTCTTGACAGCAGACACAAAGCCCTATTCAAAACAGCTTATGCACTGACAGGGCAAGTCACTAAATGAGACCAAATCCCATTTCTACTAGCACTGATGATGTTACCTAGTTTGATAATGAAGTGTCTGCAAGAAAACAACTAAGCTCAGTGACCACAAGGACATTTCAGATAATAGTCTTTTCCATTGGGTAAATCCACTGGCACACATAATTAGGTTTCCAAAATGAACTAAAAATAGGTATACATAAAACACTCAGTCGTATGGACATTTGCATTCCAAATAGTACACGTGAGTAGTTGAAAGGAAGATCTCAGAGAAAATGTATATTAAAATAGGCATCAAATATTTTACATTAAGTCCTGTGTAACACATCTTCTCTATTACAGATAAAGGCAGCATCCTTGGTGTGTGTGTATGTGTGTGTGTGAGAGAGAGAGAGGGGGGGGAGAGAGGGAGGGAGGGAGAGAGAGAGAGAGAGAGAGAGAGAGAGAGAGAGAGAGAGAGAGAGAGAGAGAGAGAGATGTCAAAAAGTTTAGCATATTAAGGAAAATAATCATTTCATGGCTTGGGATGAGTAACACAGAATTACCTCAGCCATTTATTTATTTATTTATTTATTTTTGTCAATTGCTTACAAGATAATAGGTATAAGTAAAACATAGTTATGAATACATGGATACATATAAGAAAAAAAATAAAAGAAACAATAGGACAGGGACGGTAGCCACATTGGTGCGCTTATGCACACCCCTTATAGACCTCTTCGGAAAGGGGTGAGGTCAATAGTAGACAGTCTAAGGTTAAAGTTTTTGTGGTTTGGGGAAGAAACCACAGAGTCAGGTCAAGTATTCCAGACATTGACCATTCTGTTGCTTAAGTCGTATTTCCTGCAATCAAGTTTGGTGTGATTAACCTTCAATTTGTATCTATTGTTTGCTTCTGTGTTTTTATGGTTGAAGCTGAAGTATTCATTGACAGATAGGACATTGCAATGCATGATTTTATACACTATACTTAGATAGGACTGAAGGCCGTGTAGTTCTAGGTTTTCTAGGTCTGGAATTTCGAGTCTGGGGGCATAAGGTATTCTACAACGAGTAGAGGAGTGGAGAACTCTTCTTGTGAAATATTACTGGACTTTCTCAACTGTGTTAATGTCAGATACATAATGTGGGTTCCAGACTGATGAACTGTTTTTGAGTATTGGTCTGGCAAATGTTTTGTGTGCTCTAGTTATTAGTGTAATATTACCAGAGAAAAAGCTACGAAAGATTAGGTTAACAACTCTTAAGGCCTTTTCAGCTATGTAGTTACAGTGGGCTGTAAAGGCACTGTCACATTGGCCGACGGATACAAAATGTTTGTAAAAAGGACACAGCGGACGAGAAAAATGTTCCATCCGTTGTTATCTGCTCTCAAAAGGGGCAAAAATTTGCATAACCAGAGCAGATAACATGGAAAGGAATGGACGGGGGTAGGACGTAGGGCGGATGGAAAGCGAATGCTCCACGGAAGCCTAGCAGATGGAAGCGGATGAGAGTGGATGGCACATCCGCAGGGCTTCTGGGGAAGCGCAGCAAAGCGGACATGGAATGGAAAGAGCGGCTGCAGAGCGGATGCCGAGCGGATGAAGCGGATGCACAGTGGATGCCAAGTGGATGAAGCGGATGCAGAGCGGAAGCCAAGCGGAAGCCTAGCGGATGCCTAGCGTTCACTGCGTATGCGAGGAGGATGCATTGTGTCAACCCCGTGGATATAAAGGGAGGCAGCTCCCAAGCAGATCACCATTCAGAGGAAAGACCTGCTTCCAGACACATCGACTGCCTTGCCAGCCTGCCCTGCCTGCATGCCTGCCAGCCTGCCTGCCAGCCTGCCTTCCAGCCTCCCTGCCAGCCTTGCTGTCTGCCTGCCTGCCAGCCTTGCTGCCAGCCTGCCTGCCAACCTGCATGCCAGCCTGCCTGCCAGCCTGCCTTCCAGCCTCCCTGCCAGCCTTGCTGCCTGCCAGCCTGCCTGCCAGCCTGCCTGCCAGCCTGCCATCCAGCCTCCCTGCCAGCCTTACTGTCTGCCTGCCTGCCAGCCTTGCTGCCAGCCTGCCTGCCAACCTGCATGCCAGCCTGCCTGCCAGCCTGCCTTCCAGCCTCCCTGCCAGCCTTGCTGCCTGCCAGCCT
>BLBF01000004.1:16674409-16729260 GCA_015471245.1 Laticauda colubrina | reverse complement strand
ATTGATTTAGAGCAATGGCAAAAATTGTGGTCTCAAAATTATAAAATGACAATGTCAATAGCATATAAAGAAAACTTGTATAAGATGTTTTACAGGTGGCACTTCCCCCCGACAAGAATAGCAAGAATGTTCAAGAACAAATCTGAAAAATGTTGGAAATGTCATCAGATACCTGGCTCATATTATCATATGTGGTGGACTTGTGAGGATGCCAGAAAATATTGGACTAAAATTCACATGTGGTTGGAAAAAATGACAAAAAAACACATAGACTTGAAACCAGAGATCTTTTTATTGGGAATCTTACCTGATATATATAATAAAGACTTGAAATATTTGATTGTAAATGTATTAACAGCGGCTAGGATTGTATTTGCTAAAAATTGGAAGAATGAGAAAATACCATTGCAGGAAGAAATTATTAAGAAAATATTGGAATGTGCTGAGATGAGTAGATTGACATTTGAAATTAGAGAGCAAGAAGATAAACAATTTTATGAAATTTGGGATCTTTTTTATCAATGGTTAGATGATAAAATACAATAATAGAGCATTAGTATTATATCTATGAAGGGTTTTTAGGATTGATTTGTTATGACTATATGATTTGTTATAGAATAAAATGTTTGAAGTATTGTTATCTCACAAAGCATGAATGATTAAAAGTATAGTCAGAAAAAGACTTTATTTTAATTTGTTTTGGTAATATTAGGATATGGATTGACAATATGAGTGGTTATGTAATATAACTGTAATTGAGACTATAAAATGAATGCACAAAACTGATGAACCAACCGACACACCGGAAGTATATATGAGGGTAGATGTTTTTAATGTTTTGTATGTTATGTCTGTTTGTAGAAAATTAATAAAATTCTTAAAAAAAAAAAAAAAGGAGGCGGCCAAGAAGTGTCTGGGTCCGACGATGGATCGGGAGAAGAGCAGAGTTTGGACTCTATGACAAGCTGATGGTGAAGCTGAGGAACGAAGACACTCGTGCATTCCAGAACTTCATGAGGATGCCGTCAGCAATGTTTGACAAAGTTCTGGAGCATCTGAGACCCAGGTTGACCAAGCCGAGCACCAACTTCTGGCCCAGCCTGGACCCTGGACTGAAGGTGGCACTGACTCTGCACCACCTGGGCTCTGGGACCACGTACAGAAACATGCAGTATGCCTGGAGGGTGCCACACAACACCATCAGCATTGTGGTCAGAGAAGTGGTGCAAGCCATCATTGAAGAATACCTGGAGGAGCTCCTCCAGTACCCATCCACTGAACAAGGCTGGAGGAAACTTGCAGAACAGTGGTATCAGAGGTGGAACTTCCCCCACATCGTTGGAGCCATAGATGGGAAGCACGTGGCCTGCAAAGCTCCAGTCAAGTCAGGGTCCACTTATTTCAACTACAAGGGCTTCTTCAGCATCATCCTCTTCGCCATGGTCGCTGCTGACTAAAAGTTCATGTACATCGATGCTTCAGGCAACGGGTCAGCTTCAGATGCCCAGGTATACAACGCCAGTCACCTCAAGGAGGGGCTGGAATGCAACCTCATCATGGGTTTTCCAGGTCCAGTCCCCCTACCTAATGACACAGAAGATGTGCCCTACTTCATCGTGGGTGATGATGCCTTCTCCCTCAGAACTACCTCATGAAGCCCAACACTTCAAGGTACCTCACCTGTGAAGAGAGGATCTTCAACTACAGGCTGTCCAGGGCAAGACGGGTGGTGAAGTACGCCTTTGGCATCCTGGCCAACAGGTTCCAGGTACTTCTCACCACCATGCAGCATCGCCCACAGACTGTGAGGAACATCGAGGAAGCTTGCTGCATCCTGCACAATCTCATGCGCACCCGCTACCCAGTGTTGCAGAACAGGCTTGTGGACCTGATCGACACTGTGGTTGTACAAGACCCCAACAGAGCTTCACGTGAAGGGAAGAAGCAGCGCAACTTCCCGAAACACTGGTGCAACTCCCCAGCTGGAGCGGTGGAGTGGAAAGACAGGATGGTAGATGCTTAATGGATGCTTCCTTGAGCCTGTCTCATCACACTGATGAGATTGTGCCATGTATGTTGAGTGGCCTTACAATGAATAGGGCATTAATAAAGAGTTGTGTTTATATTGAAATGTGTGGATCAATGATTAAATTGTTATTGATAATAAAGGGCCATAGTGTGGCACCTGGGAGGATGGACCATACAGTCCCACGATGCTTGCACTGGAGGCTTATCTATCCCACAGCTATTCCCCATCCCACAGCTATTACCCATCCCACAGCTATTACCCATCCCACAGGTATCCCTGCCCATCCCACAGCTATTACCCATCCAACAGATATCCCTGCCCATCCCATAAGCATGCAAAGGCTTAACCATTTTCTAAAACTTTCCACCAACACTTTATTAAGTAAAATAAATGACCCAAGTGTGTGAAGCAAAGTTAACCTTTATTAATAACAGTTAAGTAAAGTGTAGGGCTTTATTTAAAAAGCAAAAGGAACCAAGAAAAGTGTCCCAAGCAAAGATAAAGTCAATAGGTAACAACGCAGTCTCTGGCAATGTTCTCAGTCACTCTGAGGCATCTCCATGGTCTCAGGTGTAAAGGGTCCAGGGGCTGTGGAGCTGGCAGTGGCTGGAGTGCTGGTCTGAGACGCCATTGGGGTGCCTGGCCCCAAGAGGACAACAGGAGGTGGTGTGTTCAGGAAGCTCTCAGAAAGCTGGCTCAGTCCAGTGAGGTTGAGAGGCCCTTCATCCAGGACCTGGGATGTCAGGCACAGGACCAATGACAGATGTTCTGAGGACTGGCTTGGCTGTGGGATGGAGGAAGGAGGAGTGTAGTGGGGATGTCTGGTGTGCAGCTGGGCAAGGTGAGGTGTCTGTGGTGTGTGAGGAAACATCTGTGGCATCAGTGGCATCTGTGGTATCTGTGGCATCGGTGGCATCAGTGGCATCTGTGGCGTCGGTGACATCTGTGGCGTCGGTGGCATCGGTGACATCGGTGGCATCAGTGGCATCTATGGCATCAGTGGCATCAGTGGCATCGGTGGCATCGGTGGCATCGGTGGTATCAGTGGCATCGGTGGCACCTGTAGCGTGTGAGGAACCTGTGCCTGGACTGGGAAGGGCTGCCTCTGTTGAGGCAAGTCCTGGTAGCCATAGCCTTGGTAGGAGAGGGGCTGTTGAAAGCCTTGGAAGGGCTGTGACATTGCCTGGGGTGGAGGAGCAGACCTGGAGTGGGTGGGAGCAGGTTCAGCTGGGCCTAGAGGGTGGTGCAGCAGCGCTGTGATCCTCCCCTTCATCACCTGGTACTGGGGCTCAGGCATGTCCGTGAGAGTCTGCGTCACGTAGGTGAGGAAGGGCTTGCAGTTTGAGGATGGAATCTCAAAGTGTACCAGCTGAGAGAGGAGATCTGCACTGGTCTTGATGGTGTCCCTGATCTCCAGCAGGACAGTGTGGCTCTGGCCCTCTGGTCTGCCTCTCTGCCTGCTTTCTGTGGAGGTGGAGCTGAGGTTGGGTGTGGGTTGGTCCCTGGTGGTCGCTGCTTCTTCTTGCTCCATGTGTTTGAGAGAATCCTCCATGTCCTCCGGCATAGGGTGTGCAGCTGTCAGGGGGGTCTCTGTCATGGGGCGCTCTGTGGACACCTGCCCAGACACGGTCGCTGTCTCCTGGCCAGAAGAAGACTGGCTGTCTTTGGGCTGCCTGAGAGTGAGGGTAGACAGAGGGGATGTTCCTCAGTGGCAGACCTCACCCTCCAGGAAGCTGCACTTTGCCATGACATAGGTCTCCCAGTCGGTGAGCTTGACCGTGGCCTGGCCAGACTTCTTCAGGTGCAGCTTCCTGTATCAGGTGTGCATATAGTTCCACCACCCAAGGAGGACATCTGAAGTGTAGCCCAGGCTCTCCGCCTTCTGTCTCCAAGCCGTTTGCTTCCACTTGGTGTCTCGATAGAGCCTGTGGCCTTTCCTCCACATATACTCGTTCTCCCTCAGCCACTCCACCACCTCCTCCTCATGCTCCTTTGCAATGGAGTACTGCTTCCTTTCTCCTTTCTCCTTCTCCTTGCCTTGCCTCTTCCTCCCTCTGGCAGGTCCTTCAGCATCAGAGCTTTCAGGGCTTTGGGGCTGATCCACCACAGCAGCAGCAGGAGCAGCAGCAGGAGAAGCAGCAGGAGAAGCAGCAGCAGCAGCAGAGTCAGCTCCAGGGGGTGGGATGGTGGATCTATCCCTCTTGCCAGGGCTGGCAGAAGATGGCACAGGCTTCCTCTTCTTCCCCATGGTCTCTGATGAAGATGTCTCTGGCAGCAGGTGTTTCCTCTGAATGGTGACCTGCTTGCGAGCTGCCTCCTTTTATGTCCGTGGGGCTGACGCAATGCATCCTCCCCGCATGCGCAGTGATCC
This sequence comes from Laticauda colubrina, assembly GCA_015471245.1. Taxonomy (NCBI): domain Eukaryota; kingdom Metazoa; phylum Chordata; class Lepidosauria; order Squamata; family Elapidae; genus Laticauda; species Laticauda colubrina. Next base: position 16,724,860 of record BLBF01000004.1, on the reverse strand, counting down.
GCTACGCATCCAGTCTGCATCCGCTACGCATCTGCTACACATCTGCTACGCATCCGCTACGCATCCACTTCATCCACTATGCATCCGCTCTTTCTGCTACGCGTCCGCTTTGCTATGCTCCCCCGGAAGCCCCGCGGATGTGCCATCCACTTCCATCCGCTTTCATTTGCTAGGCTTCCATTGAGCATCCTTTTTACTTCTGCGCTACATCCTCCCCCTGTCCGTTCTTTTCCGTTCTCTTTATGCAAATTTGGGGCACTTTTGAGAGCGGATAAAAACGGATGGAAAATTTGCTCGTCCTCTGTGTCCTTTTTAGATATGTTTTGCATCCGTCAGGCGATGTGACCTAGCCTTTAACAAGACTTTTAAAAGATATATTCTAACTGAAACTTGGTAACTAAATTGTAGAACCCCAGGAAAGAGTAAGCAAAAGAAAGCAAAAAGAAACAGCTTGTGTGTATTTGGATTATTTGGTGATCATTACTTTTGGTTATTGCATTTGAATGACTAAATTTAATCTGGTGGTTGTTTAAAAATTTATATAATGGCACTACTTCCGGATGAATTGAATATGGAACTTAAAAAGTACAGAGAAGATGCACAAGAAGGGAGAGGCTCTTTTGGCTTTGTTTTTCAATTCTTAGAAATGGAGATTTGGAACTATGAGAAACAAGAAGAAATGTCTGCAAAACAAGAAGACTGGGACAAAGAAGAAGCTATCTTTAATGAACAAGTAATTCTATGTGGGGAAGAAAAAGGAAAGTGGGGGAAAGAGAATGGAGAATTTAAGACTTAAAAAAACAACCAAAGAAAAGAAAAATAGTTTGAAAAATAAGTATAATATTGGAAAGCAACAGAAGAGGGGAATACAGAAGAGAGAAATAAAGGTAGAGAGACAAGAGGGTAAAAGGGGGAGAGAGAAGAAGAGAGGGAAGAAGGAAAGGAAAAGTTTTAAAGGACAGAAACAAGATATAGAGAAACAGGGCCTAATTAGAGATAATGGGTGAAAATTTAACTGAAAAAGGGAATCTGTAGAGGTGCATAAGATTGTATTGTTATATTAGTATTAGAAATAATTTTGGAAAATTGGAAACAACGTATAATTAAAATGAGGGATAAAATAGCTATTGTAATCTTGTGAAATGTTTGTTAATAAAATAAATGAAATATAATAAATGAGAGAATTGAATTAGGAAGAGATGGGAACATTTTAATTAGTTAATGTTTTATAAAATATAAGTTAAGGGGGGGGGGGAAAGTTAATTATGGAAAACTTATAACTGTTCCCATAGAAGTATGATATTTAATTGAAAAGTAAAGTTAAAGAAGTTAAGATTTTAATGAATATTAATGATAGAATTGAATTGGAATGGAATGTGTTGTTCTAACTACATATATTTATAATCTTTTTTTTTTCTTTTTAAGAATATAGTGTGCATTTTAAGAATGTACCAAGCAGAATCCGAATTGAAGTTATGTATTATATTGAATGTTCAACTTTAAGGTATATATTGAAGCTTAAATAAGAGTTCAATGGATAAAATTAAAATATATAAAGGTGCCATCCTCCAATCAGCAACTACAGGAGAAACTTTGTTTCATGAGAAAAGATAATATGAAATTGAAACAGGATAGATAAAAAGTATAAATATAAGGATTTGAATTGAGATGAGACAATTAAAATAAAATTAAGAAAATTAAAAGAGGGGAGAAGCTATGTAGAAAATGTAAAACAGTAATAAGATATGGAATTGAACATAAAAATGAGCATGAAATTGAATTTGTGTCTGTACGAAGAAATATAACCCGGGATCATGCTACTTTCAAAAAAGATGTTTTATTTGTATTTCTTTGTGAAAACTCAAATAAAATTTACAAAAAAAAAAAAAGAAAAAAAGAAAAGAAACAGAGTGTGAATTTTGAACCTTTTTTATTACTTGAACCAGCTGAGAAAAGTTTCATGAACATTTAACATATTAGGCTATTGGACTCCATTCCTTTTTTGATAAACTACAGAAATTATTTACTTGGTTTTTAGGGTTAGGATCAGCACCAGAGGTGGTATTCAGAAGGTTCTGACCAGTTCTGGAGAACCAGTAGTGGAAATTTTGAGTAGTTTGGAGAATTGGCAAATACCACCTCTGACTGGCCCCGCCCCCATCTATTCTCTGCCTCCTGAATCCCAGCTGATTGGCTGAGTCTTCTTTTGTTGCCTTGTGCAGGAGAACAGAACTGGAAAGCAGGTTAGTGGGATCGGGAGGGAATGGACATTTTACAGTATCTTTCCCCTGCTATGCCCACCAAGCCACGCCCACAGAACCAATAGAAAAAAATTTGAATCCCATCACTGGTCCACACTGGTTCCTGCTCTGAATGGATACTCTACTTAATTTGCACCCATTTTCATTTCAGACATATTGTGGCAGTCTGGACCTTTACATTTCATTTATCTTTGATGCCACTCCTTTGATTTTCTCTTTCCCCAAATCTATGTATAAATTAAACTGTTTTAAAATTTATATATGTAAAGCCCCTGTCACACAGCACCAATGGATGGAAAGAGGATGTAAAACGGAGAGAAACACTTGCCATCCGTTGGTTAACACAATGCATCCGTTCTGTACTCACTGTGTCTGTTTTTCATCCTCTCTATCCGTCCAGCATCCGTCTACTGACATTTCATCTGCTCAAAAAGCTTTGAGCTGCACAAAACTTTTTGAGCGGAAAATGTATCCAACGCGTAAGTTCTGCATCTGCAACGCATCCAGAGAACACCTGTTCTACATCTGTCATCATCCGTTATGCATCTGCTATATCTGCTAGACATCCGCTGCGCATCCATGCAACTTGCATCTGCTCCAGTGGAAAATGGACACAAGGAGGAAGCGAAATGGACGCGGAATGGACACGCAGCGTTAGTATCACGGACGTAGAAAGGATGAAAGCGGATGCAGCTCGCATACAAAGCATTAAAACGGAAAAAATGTTCGCAGAGGGGACGTATCTCGGATATTTAGGATGTCTGCAGATTGCCTAGAGGATGCAAAAGGACACTGAGCGGAAAACCTATATTTCCTATAAAAAGGGGGAGGACCTCTTCAGCCTTGCTCTTGCTCTTGCTCTTGCTCTTCCACAGCATCCAGTCATCTCCACCATGGATCATCACACAATCCTTTTGGTAGCTACCATCGTTCTACAACAGTGCAAAGCCATCTACAGGTTCTTTCACCTGTTCTATGTGAAGAAAAGGCCCTCATCAGAGGGGCTTTGAGGTTGTAGGGGCTGCTCCTCCACACCACCACCACCAGCAGCAGCAGCAACAACAGTAGCAGCAAAAGTAGGACCAGCAGCACCAGCACCAGCAGCACCAGCACCAACAACACCAGCAGCACTAGCAGGACCAGCAGGACCAGGAGCACCAGCAGCACCAGGAGCACCAGCAGCACCAGCAGGACCAGGAGCAGCGCCAGCAGAGTAAGCACCAGCAGAAGCACCAGCACCAGGAACAGCGCCAGCAGAGTAAGCACCAGCAGAAGCTGCAGCACCAGGAGCAGCACCAGCAGAAGCTGCAGCACTAAAAGAGTCAGCCCCAGCAGCAGAAGCCCCAGCAGAAGCAGAGTCAGGGCCAGGGGATGGGATGGTGGCCCTGTCCCTCTCGCCAGGACTGGCCACAGGCTTTCTCTTCTTCCCCATGGTTGTTGGCTGGCTGACTGGCTGGCTGGCTAGCTGGCTGGAGCTGTGTCTGGCAGCAGGTCTTTCCTCTGAATGGTGACCTGCTTGCGAGCTGCTTCCCTTTATATCCGCAGGGCTGACGCAATGCATCCTCCCCGCATGCGCAGTGAATGCTCTGCATCTGCTAGGCATCCGCTAGGCATCCGCTAGGCATCCGCTAGGCATCCGCTAGGCATCCGCTAGGCGTCTGCTCTGCATCCACTTCATCTGCTCGGCATCCGCTCTTTCCGCTCTGCGTCCACTTTGCTGTGCTCCCCCAGATGCCCTGCGGATGTGCCATCTGTTCCCATCCGCTTCCATCCACTAGGCTTCCATGGAGCATCCGTTTTACATCCTGGCTACATCCTCCCCCCGTCTGTTCCTTTCTGTTGTTGTCCGCTCTGCTTATGCAAATTTGGGGCACTTTTGAGAGCAGATAACAATGGATGGAACATTTTCTCATCCGCTGTGTCCTTTTTACAAATGTTTTGCATCCGTCGGCCAATGTGACAGGCCCTTTAGTAATTTAGACCTTTTACAATCTGGCACTTACTAAAGGTGTTAGTCCCTTGTGCCCATTTTCCCAGCCATAATGAGGCACACATGGTGGAAATGATGGATACTGTAGTCCAATATATCTGGAGGCACCAGATTAAAAAATATGATTATGTGACACGAGCTCGATACCTGTGCTTCGCTACAAAACTATGTGGTTGGGCTTAGTTTTTGGGGAGGAAAATAAGGGGAAAAAATTCTGCCTCTGCCTACCAGCATCCATCAGTATTCATCTGGCTAGCGTCCTGTCAGTGTGTGAGAGAGTTGAGGGCTGTTTGGAAACTGAAGCAGTATTTGTTGTGTGAGCAAGAAGGAGACAGCAAGGAGCATGAGCTTGGCTTAGCTCAACTGGTCTGTACTAAAGTTGCTTGGTGTTGTGAAACTGAAACTGAAACTCCTCTCCTCTGCTTGTGTTTTGCATTTGGAACAGATTTCTTTTCAGGTGGGAAGGGGGAGTTGAATTCCTTAGCATCAGAGCATGTTAATAATATACAAAATACTAATGCTGTGATAGTCATTTCAAAAAATATTTTCTCAGTGAGCACCTAGAAGCCAAGAGGAACATATGTGCCAAATTTCAAGTTTGTAGGTTTTACGGTTCTGGAGATTTTGGGATGATATGTGTGTGATATTTTGCTTTTTTATATATAGATTATTTAATTGATTTAATATTATATTTTTCCTTCAGGAGCGCGTTCAATGTTTCAGGACCAGCAATGTGTTCATTGTAATAAAGACTCTTTCAAAGCAATGCTATTTTGTTTCATGTTTCATTGACTTGCTTATGCTACAATAGAAAAAGATTTCTGGTTTTTTTTTTTTTTTTATCCTTGCTATGTTATCAAGTTGTTTCCCAAGCTAAGAAATGAGACCAATCCACAAAGCCCCTTGTGATTGCTACTCCAATATGTGTTTTTCTACGCATCTATCTTTGGTTTTAATAAACAAAGCTCTGTCCTCCAATATTAGTTATGAAAGTCTAGGAGGAGGTAGACACTTTAAGCAATATTTCAGTGACACTTTGAGTTAGCCTTTCTTGAAAAATGGCATTGGGTGAGGGAAATGCATTTAATTGTTTTGAGGTAGAGAAGAATACTTAACATCTGGGTCTTAGTATTAATGTAGAGCAAGCCAAAACAATGGAAAGCAAACACTGACTATCTTGGGAAAACGTCACATTGCTCCCTTTAATTGCTCTTTCCACATCATAAAACTTTTGTCAATTGCTTTACATTGGCACACCTATAGGCAACACATACAACTCAGCACCCTGCTAAAAGAATACAGAATAACAGAATTAGAAGGGACCTTGTAGGTCATCTTGTCCAATCCCCTGCTTAGCAGGAGATCCTACACTATTTGTGACAAGTGGCTGTCCAGTCTCTTCTTGAAAGCCTCCAGTAATGAAGAACTCACAACTTCTGAAGGCAAGTATTCTCATTGTCAGAAAATTTCTCCTTATTTCTAGGTTGAATCTCTCTTTGATCAATTTCCATCCATTGTTTCTTGTCTGGCCTTCAGGTGCTTTAGAAAACATGTTGTCCCCCTTTTCTCTGTGACTGCCTCTCAGAAACTGGAACACTATTATCGTGTCTCCCCTGGCCCTTCTCTTCACTAGAGAAATCTCATGACTAGTTATTTCAGGAATTCTTCATTATGCTTTAGCCTCTAGTCCCCTAATCATCTTGATTGCTCTTCTCTGTACTTTTTCTAGAGTCTCAATATCTTTTTTATAGTGAGGTGACCAAAACTGGATGTAGTATTCTGAGAAAGAATCGAGGAAAATATCGCAGTTAATAGATGATCAAGGTCAAGTTTGCCACTGCAATAAAGAGAAGTAGGAAATTATTCGAGACTTTTATGGGAAATTATATAAGCAAGAGAATATTGATGAAGAAAGAGTCAAACAGTATTTACAGAATGCTAATCTACCTAAGATACCTAAAGAGACTGAAAAAATGTTAGAAAGCAATATAACAATGATGGAGTTAACTGAAGCACTTAAGAAACAAAATAATGGAAAGGCACCAGGCCCAGATGGACTTCTGGAAGAATTTTATAAAACACTTCAACAGTCGCTGAACCTTCCATTGCTAGAAGTCATGAATGAAGTTATACCTAAAACATGGTCAGAAGCCTATATTACACTTATTCCAAAAGAAGAGACTGATCCATTGCAAATTAAGAATTATAGACCTATTTCTTTACTAAATGCAGATTATAAAATTTTTGCTTCAATATTGGCAGAAAGGCTGTGGCTCCTATGTCATTGACTGTCCACTAGGACTCCAAGACTCTTCCCAGTTACTGCTAATAAGCCAGATTTCACCTAATTTGTACATTTCCTTTTGAATTTTTTTTTTTTGCCTAAGTATAAGACTTTACTTTTCTCTACATTAAATTTTGTTCAGTTGGTTTCCAACAGATGCAGTTTGGTGAGACTGCTCTCTTTGGTTATGAGTAGCTAAAAGTTTAAAGGATGAATCATGACAACTGGACCAATTTTTGATAGTCTGAGACATTTGGTTGCTCATCCAAGCAAGTTCATCAGTCAGAGCAAAATTAATTAGACAGAGTCAGAAAGTCATTGGAATGTACCAACACATGCCACAACTACTTCAGGGCTTTCTTCCCAAAATACATTGCAATATATCAATGAAGACTCAATTATCCAGGCCAAAGGTGTCTAAAGATTGAATCATGGCATCTGGACCAAATGTTTGTTGCTCAAAAAAAAAAGCAAGTTCATCAGTCAGAGCAAAATTAATTAGGGAGACAGTCAGAGGGTCTTCACTGACACATCTATTTATATGTATGTATGTATGTATGTATGTATGTATGTATGTATGTATGTATGTATTTATTTATTTATTTGTCAAGTGATTATAAGATAACAAATATAAGTATAAACATAGTTATGAATACATAAAATTGATACATATAAGAAAAATAAAAGAAACAATAGGACAGGGATGGTAGGCATGTTGGTGCGCTTATGCATGCCCCCTACAGACCTCTTAGGAAAGGGATGAGGTCAATAATAGACAGTCTAAGGTTTAAGTTTTTGAGGTTTGAGGAAGAAACCACAGAGTCAGGTAGAGTATTCCAGACACTGTCCACTCTGTTGCTGAAGTCGTATTTCCTGCAATCAAGTTTGGTGCAGTTTACCTTGAGTTTGTATCTATTGTGTTCTCTTGTACTGTTATGGTTGAAGCTGAAATATTCATTGACAGGTAGGACATTGCAATATATAATTTTATATATTATACTTAGATTGGACCGAAGGCGGCGTAGTTCTAGGTTTTTTTGGTTTTTCTAGGTTTTGGGAGTTGTTATTGGTGTATATAGTTTGATTACTTTTTTGACTTCAAGTAAAAATATGTTGTAATGGTCTTCAGCAGTATTGCATCCAGTGAATAGAAGATGCCAATCAAGAGATGAGAGATTGTTGTTTATAAGATCGTAGTTGCCTTTTTTGAAGTTATAATTGGGGATCCCATCGTTATGATGATTTTTGTGAAGACATATGTTGAGACAAAAGTCAATCATGTTGTGGCCACCATTGGAAAAGAGTTCTTTAATTTGTATTCTGTAAATTGAATTAAAACTATTGCAGAAGATGAGATCGAGGCAATTGCTAAGTCAAGTATTGTTGGTTACTAGTTGTTCCAGTCCCAGATTTGTTACAGCATTGTAGAAGGTTGCACATATGGGTTCAGTTTTACATTCGTTTAGGGTCCAGTTAATATGAGGTAGATGGCTTTTTCATAAGAACCTGTGTGGCTGAGGTATTTGCTGTGTGTCCATCAGCCTCCTATGTTGTAACGACCTGGGCAATGGGCTTGTGATGATCTTCTGAGTTCTATTGTTGTGACATCCTGGGTCTTGTGCTTTAATCTCCTGGGTCGTTGGCTGTGTTGCAATATCCTGAGGTTTTGTGGTGTAACCTCCTGAGTTCTGTGATGTGATATCCTGAGTGGGTGGCTGTGATGTGGCATTCTGGGTTTTGGTTTGGCTCTGAGTTTGAGGCCTGGCTATGTCTTCATGGCATGTGTCAGTTTCCTTAGTTTGGGGATCGGAGTGTGTGGCAGCTTGTGATGCAGCCGTGGTTTGGTTTCTGGACAGTGATGACCTTTTGTCTATGGGATGGGTTTGGGTTTGAGTCTGGTGAGGGAGATTGGTGGTGGCATCATGTGTTGTTTTGGGTCCGATGTTGGTTTTTGTGGCTGGGACCCATTTGTTGATATATAATATAAATAATATGTATGATATTATTATTTAATCTAGCTAGATGTTATCCTACAGCAGGGATTACAAACTCCCGGCCCCAGGGTCAGATGCATCACATGCTGGCCATGCCCACACTTGGTTTAGCAAAGGGGGAAAAAAGTCCCGATACATCATATGATGCCACTGTGATGACATAAGTTTGACATCCCTGTTCTACAGAATTCAAATTCTATGCCAGGAATTCCATTCTGTACATTTTCTCTGTCTCAATGTCCCCACCACTATTCCCAGGGACTACACAAAAGAGTTAATTACTCCCTCAAGAAGTCTAATGCTGGCAGAAGATGTTTTTTTTTAAAATGAGACTAGGGGTTGCAAGGTGCATCAGTTAGGATTAAGACTGCAGTTCTCCTATTCCAGGCTAGAAACAATTGGAGTCATCTGTTCACCTTCAATCTCTTTTCAGCCATCAGCCTTCTCCTCTAAGCTTCTAAAGCACAGCAAAAGTGTTGAGAAAAACAAGGACACCCAAACAACTCTGCTGTTTATAATGACTCAGTCTATTGCATTATAGCTATAGACACCATGAGACTTTGTTATCTAAAAAACTGTGACCTTTTTGGGTGCATATATCCATCTAATTGGCACAAGTCAAAGCAACTTTCAGACTAAGGAACAAAGTGGAGATTTCTCCCCCATTCATTCTGAATTGTAATTTCGGTTCAATTTTTCCCCCTCTCTTTTTTGCCTAAAAAATAGCATCAAGTGTGATTGTTAAGATCTTAACAAACCATTCACATTAGATAAAGGTTATTATTATTTGGTGGTTATTTTCCAAAGGCAAGCTAACCAAGTTAATGAAAGAGCTGCAAAAATGTTCTGCAATGTTCCTTTCCTAACTTTGGATTAGAGTTAGAAACTTTTTTGGAAGATGAATCAATACACTCATCCATATGAACTCAGCATCTGTTCATTTGACTACGTAGGTAAGGAGCAAGAAATAGGGCAAGCTACAGAATTACAGAGTTGGAAGGGACCTTGAAGATTTTCTAGTCCAACCCTCTGCTCAAACAGAGGGCAGAGCTCTGTATGCTCAAACCCTATACCATTTTAGACAGATGGTTGGCCAGTCCCTTCTTAAAAGCTTCCAGTGTTGGAGCACCCACAACTTCTGAAGGCAAGCTGTTCCACAGGTTGATTGTTCTTGGTTGCTTCTCTCTTTGTCCATTTTCCATCCATTGCTTCTTGTCCTGACTTCAGGTGCTTTGGAAAATAGGTTGGCCCCCTCTTCTTTATGGCAGCCTCTCAAATATTAGAACATTGCTTATCATGTCAAGATAGATGAAAAAGAAAAGAGTCTGCCTGCCTGTCTATCTAGCTATTTAGCTAGTCTTCCAGTTTTCTTGACTCATGGGAACTGTATGGAGTAGTCCCTGGAGTGTTCTTGGCAACCTTTTTTTGAAGTGTTTTTCCATTTTCACCTGCTTCCTATGTACCAGGCCCAAAGAATCAGGACTATTCATAAGGTTGCAGCATATTCAATCCTATGCACAAGTTGGTCAACTAAAGTTCAACACTAAATTGACACCAGATAAGAGCTAATGGAATTCAAGGGTTTGCCTTTGGATTTAGATCTCTTGTGGCAATGCAAGCACTCTAAACTGATGATGTATTTAACTCTACCACCCCTTCCTCAGCTTCTGTCTGTTTTTCCCTACGTCAGGGCTGAAAAAGAGGGACTGACTTGGGCCTAAGACAGGATAAAACTCATAGTCTGATTTCTATTCCAGTGCCTTTAACTATTATGACACAGTGTCTTTCATCTAATCTAGTAAAAAGGTAAAGGTCCCCCTCACACATATGTGCTAATCATTTCCAGCTCAAGGGGGCAGTGCTCATCTCCGTTACAGAGCTGAAGAGCCAGCACTGTCTGAAGATGTCTGTCAGAATTCTGGCAGTTACTTCAATTAAACCATGAGCCTCGAGCTACACTCCCAAAATTTCAAAGGATTTATCAGAAGTTAACACATGGGCATTAGCCTGAGTGTGACCAACTCTGAGATATATAATTCATTGTCACCCTTGATTCTGCTTCCCACCCCCCACCCATCTGGGTGTATCATCCAATGAAACATGTCCATTGCCAAGAATTATCAATCATGCTCTCCAATTAAATTTTTGTGTGGCAGAAGCTTCAGTCATCTAATCAGCCTCTGAAGAAAATATGAATGGAATATACTTTCTATTCCTCGCTGCTGCCTGCTCTTTGAAAACTTCCCCTTCTTTCTGTTGACAACTATAAAATGTGTATACAAAATGTTTTATGAGTTGACAGCATCTCCATGGTCATGTGGCTGATGTGACTAAATGCCGAAGATGCATGGAATGCTATTATCTTCTCACCAAAGTGGTCCCTAATTTTCTACTTGCATTTTTTACATGCTTTTGAACTGCTAGGTTGGCAGAAGCTGGGACAAGTAACAGGAGCTCACTCCATTACGCGGTGCTAGGGATTTGAACCGCTGAACTGCTAACTTTTCTGATCACATTTAACTTTAGTGCTATTCAATATATTTCTTCATATCCATTGATGCTTGTAGAACATCCTGACTTCAGTGATCTGCTTCAGACATGGCTTCATATAGTGTGGGGATATTTGAAGGTGGGCAATTTTAATTAAGGGGGCCGGGCAAGCAATTACAAATACAGTGGATCATAGTTAATTTTTTTGCTAGTTTACTTCCAATGTCCTTGTGGAATAGAAAATGCATAGGGAAAAAAAAGGCTCTTCCCTTCCTAGCAAAGATCTATTCCTCCTTTGTAAGTAAATTGCATTTCTTTCAATATTATAAAAAGCTTTTTAAACTGGCTTTGGCATTTATGTACATACCATTGATGAATTGGCAAAAAAGTGAGTGTAATTAATTGGTTTTAATTCTTCCTTTTTCTTTCAGTTGGCAGCTCTCATGCCTAATGACAAGCTACCATTTCCTATTTTGTCTCTACCTTACGGCGCAGTCTGTGAAAAAGGAAAGATGGGGATGTTTTTAAAAAGGATAAAATGTTGGCCATCAGACAACAAGTGATTTTTGTAGAATATGTCTTCCTGTAAACAACTTATCTTTCCTTCTCCACTGGAGCCTTGATGGTAGTGAAAGGGGAGTTGTAAGACACAAACCTTTCATTCAACTTGATTTGTTTTAATTCATATGATCAGCCTGGCTGCTGCTTGTACCCTCCTGTGATTGCTTTTGCATCTGAAAAGAAAAGCAGCACACAAGATATCAGGCTGTCAGGAAAAATGGTGATGGGGAGCATCCATCTTTTCTGTTTTTAATTTATAGCAAAGTTGTCTCTGGCACCAGGGACTACCTCCATTACCTCTGGATTATTCTTTCTACTCTGCACATGAATTGGGAAAGTATTATATCATTCCTAGCCATTCTCCAAAGAGTATATGCATTTCCAGGAGAAATCTTGGCTTCATGCTTTCAGATCTATTGGGTTTTTTTTCCCCAAACAAGGAAATAATGAAAGCCTTCCCTTCCAATATATCTGTCTTCTGAAAAGTTAAAATATATGTTGTTACCCCTTTTCCAGGATCTTCCAAGTCTTTCTTTTGCTTCTGCTCTTTAGATGATAGAAAATCTCTTGGAGAAGTATATCTGGCAAGAATCCATCATTGATCCCTCCTTTAAAAGTTCTTCTTAGTAATTTTATAGAATGAACTTCCAGCCTGTCCACATTTGGCACTAATGTTATGACCAAACCCTTGGGCTTCTTCAACTGTTCAAGGAAGCCTGTTTCTTTTGTCTGAGTTATAAGGTTACTTACATAGATGCCATCAATTTGCACCTGACCTGTGGTGATGGACAAGTGCTACCATCTCAGTTTGTTGCAATTTTGGGATCCCAGGGATCTCTTCAGTTCCAACCATCCATTATCTTCTGCTTCTGCTTTTCTCAACATTGCCAATTATAGTTCTTCATCCATCATCTGGTTTATTATTCAGTTGTATCACAAACCACAAATAGGTGATTCTACTTGCTGACTGATGCTAGAAGAGAGGAGTACACAATTTTGTTGAGTTGGATCATTTGGGTCTTCTTGCTATTTTTGGTACTCTTAATCACCTTCCCAAATTGCTAATTTGAGAGTACCTATCTTTTATCTTGTGTTTTCTATTTCCAGTTTTTGCAGCTGCCCCAGGGAAGAAAAAAGGTGCTCTATTTTGACCTTTGCTGTCATAGAACTGTCCTTATAATTCATTCTCTTGACTAAGTACATCATTGATTTCTTTCCTCGATTAATTGTCTCTTTACTTGCTCAGTTCACTTATCTATTTCGGAGCCCAAGTGAACAGAATTATCTACCTCCTTCTATTTGCTGTCAACTGTTAGCTCTCAGCATTCTTGAACATTATTTCTGTTGTCTTAATATTTCATGTTTTGCTATTTGTACAAGATATCACAGAATGTACAGTTCCATGGTACAACTTAAAATAAAAAGAAAAAAGCATGTCATAATTACAAATATTCTTATGAAAAAACTGCAAGAACAGAAGAGAGCTCTGTAATTGTTGGCCCCCAATTTCACAAGAAAGAACACATGCTTACCCAGCCTTTTTCTAAATCATCACACTTTATTCCTTTACATGGTTTCATGCCCTAAATGTAATCAAATACTTGTCTTATTTAAGGTGGACATTTTAAATCTACTTAGGCTCATTTCTAAAACATAAAATTTTATATGCTTAAAGTTTTCCTTGATTCAAGCTTTCATGTTCCTGCTGTATGTGTAAAATAAAACAAACAAACAAAAAACTTGTTATTCAGTCTTGACAACATTCCTCACTAAAGCTTCCTTGAAGCTTTGGTTTGGCCACATCAGGTCTAGATTTATTTGTGGAAACCTGATGTTCTTCTCAAGAAATAGATGAATGCTTCCTATTTGATGATAAAACCAAGAGAAGATGGTCTTATGATCTGGAACACAAATCTAAAAATTTTAGTCACACCTGCAGTTTTGCAGGCCACCATAAACTAGTGGGATGCTGTTATGCTCAAGCAACCACAACCACTCAAGAATATTGTTAGTTATCTATGTCGTAAAAAACTTGCCAGTCTGAACTGCATTCACCTGGGAATAATCAGATAATGCTTCAAGGATTCTGGGGGAAGTCAAATCTGTGTGGCTTCCTGCAGTACAAATACTCTAAACTTGTTATCCTCTTAATAACTCTCTCCAGTCTAGCTGAAGATTTCACCACAGTTGCTCCTGAATTTTTAGAGATGAAGATTCTGGACTTCATTCTCCTGGGTTTCTATGGAGATTCTCAGTCATCCAAGTCATGGTTGTCCCAAAGGTGCTTTTTCAAAAGACAAGTGGACTTTGTTTTTTCTTGAAGACTTTTGCTGTTTACCCAAGAAACTTCTTCAGTTCTGTTAGAACTCAGAGAGCTTCTTGGATGAGAAGCAAAGCATCTTCAAGGGAAAAACAAAGTCCACCTGCCTTTTGAAACAGCATCCTGGGTGGATTGGTTTCTCTGAAGTCTCCAGAGCCATGTCTGTCCTGATGCTGTAAACAGCTGGATCTACTGGGGTGGTGGGAAATCTGCAAGATGGTGGCTGCAGCTTTGCAATGGAAGCCCTGGTCTTTTTGTATCTGTAGCACAATCAAAGGTACATGCCAGCTCACAGATGTTTATCCCCCTTGCCTGGACTCCCATAGTTCTGTATGATCTTTAACAATTGACCATCTCTCTTCATCTGACTTTATGGACAAAAGTAACCCTACCAGTAGCTCCTGCTAGCATTGCTGTCAGAATAGTTGAAGCTCTGAATCCTCCTACCCTGTCAAGGTGGGTTATGAGATTGGAGATAGATGAAGAAGGTTAATGGATTTTAGAGCATTGCTGGAGGCTGCTGGAACAGTTTGACAAAATTACTTTTAGTTAAGGGAATAATAGCTTGATGGCTCACAGTGCCTATTTTTTAATGGCTAGGAAATAACCTCCCTCATCTACATACTACATTACTCCCGAAGATTGTATTTTTTATTTTTGCAGCCTTGCTTTTTCACTTTTAGAAGTCAACATATCAACTCCTTTTTATAGTCAATTGAATTACTAGGTAATAATTGCTGTGTTTAAAGTGCTTTTATTTTGATAATAATAGAATCATTTTTTTTTCTCTGGGTGAGAAGCAAAATGCCAGGAACTCTATTTATTTTAAAACAAAGAAAAATACATGTAATAAAGATTACATAAATTGAAGGCATATAGTGTACAGATTTCCAAAAGCTGCATGGCTGGAATACAAAGACCAAGTGATTTACCAATGATTTACTGGGGAGGGGGGAGATACCATAAACCTTTGAATTGTGCTTTTTTTCTTTAATCTCTCCCAAAGCAAAACAAACTACAAATCCTGAAAAACTGGGACTGCCCCATCTGCGATGTCTTAGTTTTACTATCTAGCCACTTATGCTTTATGACCATTGAAAACCTTAGGGAACAATTGGTGTTTGGTCAGAAAAGAAAAAAAAATCAATTCTACTGATATCTGGTGGCACAGTGGTTAGAATGCAGTATTGCAGGCTAACTCTATCTAATGCCAGCAGTTTGATCCTTACTACCTTAAGCCCATGCCACACTGGCCAACGGATGCAAAAAGGACACAGCGGACGAGCAAAATGTTCCATCCGTTGTTATCCGCTCTCAAAAGGGGAAAAAATTTGCATAACCAGAGCGGATAACACGGACGCGGGGAGGACGCAGGGCGGATGCAAAGAGGATGCGGAATGGAAGCCCAGCGGATGGAAGCGGATGGGAGCGGATGGCACATCTGCTAGACTTCCGGGGGACCTAAGCAAAGCGGATGCGGAACGGATACAGCGGATGCAGAACGGACGCCGAATGGATGAAGCGGATGCACAGTGGATGCACAGCGGATGCACAGCGGATGCACAGCGGAAGCCTAGCGGATGCCTGGCGTTAACTGCGCATGCGGGGAGGATGCATTGCGTCAGCCCTGCGGATATAAGCAGCTCGGAAGCAGGTCGCCATTCAGAGGAAAGACCTGCTGCCGGACCGATTGGCTACCTTGCCTGCCCTGCCTGCATGTCTGCCTGCAAGCCTTGCTGCCAGCCTTGCTGCCAGCCTCCCTGCCAGCCAGCAACCCACAACCATGCTGAAGCACAGCAACCCTCAGCCATCTGCTGCCAGCCCTTGCAAGAGGGACAGGGCTACCATCCCGCCCCCTGGCCCTCACTCTGGTTCTGCTGGGGCTTCTGCAGCATGGGCTCACTCTTCTGGGACTGGGGCTTCTGCTGCTTCTGCTTTTGGAGGAGCTGATGACAAGCACTCCAGCACCAGCCACCTCCACAGCACCTGGACCCTTCACCCCTGAGACTGAGCGACCAAGAGGAGTGCCAGAGACTCATTTTTGTCTTATAGCTTGTTGTTAATAAAGTCTATTTTTGATTCACACACTTGCTTCATTTCTTTTTTTTAATAAAGTCTTGCTGGAAACTTTTAGAAATGGCTTAAGCCTTTGCATGCTTGTGGGATGGGTAAAGATAGCTGTGGGATGGGCAGGGATACCTGTGGGATGGGTAATAGCTGTGGGATAGATAAACCTCCAGTGCAAGCATAGTGGGACTGTATGGTCCACCCTCCCAGGTGCCACACCTATGGCCCTTTATTATCAATAACGATATAATCAATCATCCACACATGTCAACATAAACACAACTCTTTATTAAACGCCCTGTTCATGTAGCCCAACCAAACATACATGGCCCAATCTCTTTCTTGTGATGAGACAGGCTGAAGGAAACATCCATTAAGCATTTACCATCCTGTCTTGCCACTCCACTGCTCCAGCTGGGGAGTTGCACCAGTGTCTCAGGAGGTTGCGCTGCTTCTTCGCCTCACGTGAGGCTCTGTTGGGGTCTTGCACATCCTCAGTGTCGATCAGGTTTTTCCCTTGCCTCCATTCCCCAGGCTCCATGTCCCGATTGCCTTGCTGGAGGTCCACAAGCCTGTTCTGCAAGACTGGGTAGCGGGTGCGCATGAGATTGTGCAGGACGCAGCAAGCTTCCACAATCCTCCTCATGGTCTCTGGGCTATGCTGCATGTTGGTGAGAAGTACCTGGAACCTGTTGGCCAGGATGCCAAAGGCATTCTCCACCACCCGTCTTGCCCTGAACAGCCTGTAGTTGAAGATCCTCTCTTCACGGGTGAGGTATTTGGAGGTGTAAGGGTTCATGAGGTAGGTTGTGAGGGAGAAGGCGTCATCCCCCACGATGAAGTAGGGCACATCTTGTGTGTCGTTGGGCAGCGGGTCTGGATCTGGGAAGCCTACCATGAGGTTGCTTTCCAGCCCCTCCTTGAGGTGACTGGCATTGTATACCTGGGCATCTGAAGATGAGCCGTTGCCTGAAGCACCGATGTACATGAACTTGTGGTCAGCATCTACCATGGCGAAGAGGATGATGCTGAAGAAGCCCTTGTAGTTGTGATAAGTGGACCCCGACTTGGCTGGCACTTTGCAGGCCACGTGCTTGCCATCTATGGCTCCAATGGTGTGGGGGAAGTTCCACTTCTGATACCACTGCTCTGCAACTTTCTTCCATCCTTCTTCAGTGGAGGGGCACTGGAGGAGCTCCTCCTTGTATTCTTCGATGATGGCCTGCACCACTTCTCTGACAACAAAGCTGATGGTGCTGGGTGGCACCCTCCAGCCGTACTGCATGCTCCTGTAGGTGGTCCCTGAGGCCAGGTGGTGCAGAGTGAGTGCCACCTTGAGCCCAGGTTCCAGGCTGGGCGGGAAGTTGGTGTTTGTCTTGGTCAACCTGGGTGTCAGGCGCTGCACAACTTCATCAAACATGGCTGGAGGCATCCTCATGAAGTTCTGGAATTCCCAAGTGTCTTCGCTCCTGAGCTCCACCATCAGCTTGTTGTACAGTCCGTCCTCTGCTCTTCTGGCGAACCATCTTTGGACCCAGCATTTTTTTGGCTGCCTCCTTTTCTTCCCGTAGTAGAGTTCACAGAGCCTGTAGATGGTTTCGCACTGTTGCAGAAGGATGGTGGCTGCCAAAAGGACTTTGTCACAATCCACAGTGGACATGACTGGATGCTGTGGAAGAAGAAGAATCAGATGAAGGCTGCAGAGGTCTGCACAGCTTGGCTGCTGTTCTGAAAGTGAGATGCAGGTGAGTTGCTCCCCCTTTTTATAGGCAGTGTAGGTGTCCCTTTGCATCCTCTAGGCATCCTCTAGGCATCCTGCAGACATCCTTAATATCTGAGATAGGTCCCCTCTGCAAATGTTTTTTCCATTTTAAATGCTTTGTTTCCACTTGGCATCCATTCTGAATCGGTTCTGCATCTGTTCTGCATCCGTTCCACTTCCTCCCTGCATCCGAGCGGATGCGAGTTGCGCGGATGCGGAGCGGATGCCTGGCGGATATAGCGGATGCGTAATGAATGCGTAGCGGATGCGTAGCGGATGCAGAATGGACGAACTGGATACATTTTCCGCGCAAAAGTTTTGGGCAGCCCAAAACTTTTGGAGTGGATGAAACGTCAATAAATGGATGCTGGACGGATAGAGAGGAAGCCAAACGGAGGCAGTGAGTACATCGCGTTTTCAAACGGATGGCAAGGTTTTTTGTCAGTTTTACATCCTCTTTGCATCCGTTGGTTCAATGTGACATGGGCTTTAAGGTTGACCCAGCCTTCCATTCTTCTGAAGTCAGAAAAACGAGTAGTCAGATTGTTGGGGACAATATGCTGACTTTGTAAACTGCTTAAAGATTACTGTAAAGCACTATCAAGTGGTATATAAGTGTAAGTGCTATTGCTATCTTCTGTCATCTTCAGATAACAGATAATCAGAGTTGGAAGGGACCTTATAGGTCATCCAGTCCAACCCCCCCGCTCAAGCGGGAGACCCTACACCATTTTTGACAAATGGCAGTCTAATCTCTTCTTGAAAGTCACAAGTGATGGTGCTCCCACAACTTCTGAGGGCAAGCTGTTCCATTGGTTGATTGTTCTCACTTCAGAAAGTTTCTCCTTATTTCCAAGTTAAATCTCTCCTTGTTCAGTTTCTATCCATTATTCCCTGTCTGGCCTACAGGTGCTTTAGAAAGGAGGTTCTGTGGGCATGGTTTGGTGGGCATGGCCATGTGACTAGGTGGGCGTGGCTCTGTTTTTTTTGCTTTTTTGCAGCCCCCACTCATTTTTTTGGGCCTTCTGGGCCTCAGAGGAGCCTCTAGGGAAGGCATTTTTGCTCCCCTAAGGCTCCTCTGAGGCTCAGGAAGGCAAAAAATGGAGGGGGGGGGCTGAGCCATTTTTTGACTTCCTGAGCCTCAGCAAGGGGAATCCTGCCACAGATGATCTATGTACAGCTGATTCTCGGGAGGGAAAAAAAAGAAAGAAATACCTTAGGCGAACATCAGGCAGGCGGGGTGAGTGAGCATCAGGCAGGAGGGCGACCAAGTCGGGGGCATGGCCAGCCAGAACTTACTACCAGTTCGGTGACTCACACCAAATTCTTGCTACCGGTTTGCCCGATCTGGTGCGAATCACTGAATACCACCACTGTTATCCGTGATGATTGCAAATCACCATCAACAAGGCTGATACAGGTCTTCCAAAACTGAATTGACTTCAATAATGCCTATTCAACCTTTATGACAAACATAAAAGTAAACTCGGTTTTAAGTCAAACGCATCCCTTGTTGACTTTATGGAATGTCTTAGCAGCCTGGCAACAGTGGGGAAGTTGTTTACATTGATTTCTTATGAGTTTTTTTTTTTTAATCTGAATCCTGTGATTACACTGGGGATAAAGAATAGGGCAAGTATCTCCCATCCAAACTACTCAGTGTCTGCTAACCTCTAATCCCAGATCAAGTCAGCTAAACGTGTCATCTGCTCAAGAATTTCTGCTTAGATCATTTTAAGTATATGTTAAAATGTTATCTAGCTCTTTCTCCCCTCCGTTCTATTACATTTACTTTCTCTCCCCTTTGGAATAACCACTTCCGGATAGCTGCTTTGCAGAATGGCAACATTAAAGCACAAACCAAGCATGTTTTTTCTCCATTCAGGTTACTAATAGGGCCTATTGGGAAGGAGAGAGAGACCAAAGCTATACAGCTTTATCATTAAAATGGAAAGCCAAGAAAACAACAGATGTTTTCTATCATCTGCTGTTTGTTTCCACCCTCTCCTTGACTGCTGCCCATTTTGACAGATTCCTTTTGTGCTTTTTTTTTTTTTAATATAAAAAAGGTCTGTACTAAACTATGCCATGGTTTCTCCAGTAGTGCACATGTACATTATGCGACATTGCATTGCCGTGTTGCTTATCTATTAGTGCAGTAGGTTATATTCCATTAGGCTGAGAGCCTCAGCCTTCTGCTGACATTAAAAAAGAGTGCTCTTTGGAACAATTGCTCCTCTCCAAGCCCCAGTCCCTATCTTCTCCTTGGCTATCAGAGAGTGACTTCACTTGAATAGAACAAACAGGGAAAGATGCTCTCCAGAGGCACAAAGGAATGGTCTCAATACCGTGTAAAATTATGCAATATTAGCATTTCAAAGCCTTAGAATGAATCATCGCTAGTGAGACACAAATGTTGGAGGAAGCCAAGTAGCCCAGGTGGAATTTGCTTATGTTTCATCCAGACAAAACAGTAGCAACTATGCAGAGCTTGGAAAGAAGAATGAAATGTCAGGAGTGAAAAAGAGACCGAAGAAGGTGACTCTCATAAAACTCATAATTGCCTCTTTTCTCTTTTTGTACTCCCTCTAGGAGTTCTAATTGGACTTTGTCTTCTAGTAACTCAGCTTTCTTATTTTATGAGGCTGTTTGTATAGGCAAAGGGTAGCCCCAGGCATCTTCTTCCAGAGTCCTTAGAAAAGGCACATAGACTGCAAACTTAGATTCATATGGAATCCTTAAAACCTTGAATTTTGCCCCAGAACTCTTGTGGTTCTCTTTTTTTTTTAACTGGAAAAAAGGGAAAACATGAGATGTGTTGGGCAATTTAACTATTTTAAAACATAATTCAACCAAGGTTATGTTCAGGGTCTGCATTGTTTGTGTAAAGCTGGTGAGTGACCAGATATGATTTTTGGACCCCAAAAGCCCATGAACCTTTAATTTAACAGCACTGAGTTTGTGGTTGGGTACCAATCATTCACCACCTGTTCAGGTAGCAGCCAATAAAATGAATCAGGAAAGTTGAAAAAAATGTACAGTGATAAAACCACAAAACCACATTGTATGTTGAATGTCTAAATAGATTACAGGGTAGGAGACAAGGAAGGGCCTACTGTTTCTGTCTTCTAAGATGTTGACTTCAACTTAAGTTTTCAAGCAAACAAAGAAACAACGAACAAGCCAGGAGTATCCCTTACTGATCTGTTTGCAAATATTGACATTCCTTTGCAATTTAGCTGTCTCAATGCAGAAATAAATTATTGTACAGAGCAGTTCTCTCCAACTTGGTCTGCCAAACATACCGATAAACCACATTTTCTGCAATCACTAGCCTCTATTTGGGGATTTCCCTGAGGATCAGCGAGTTTACTATAGCTTATACACATGATCAGCTGCCATGACTAATGAGAAAGAAAGCAAGATGGCTGTTTGCTTGGTCATGTGATAAGAATAAATCAGTAAAAGAGGGTGATTCAATTTCATATCTCATTTATTTCTTTAAAATATTTAGATCCCAGTTTCCTTACACAGGCTGAGGGATAAGGAATGCTGTGGTAGGGATTTTTAAAAAACCAACCCAAAATGATAGCTGTGACTGTGTGATCAAAACCAGGTCCCTTACAACATGCTGTCGATATATTTCACAAATAGACAACTCCTTGGCCATTTCCTAATGTCTGAGCAGTTGGGGTTTTTTTATGGAAAGCAGGTGCAGTTTTAGAGCTCTCTGTTAAGAAAGGCATGAAAAAAACCAGAGCAATGACTTAGTCACAAAGTCTAATTATGTAATGGGGATGGGATCCGACTGGTATAACTACCAGTTCTGTCGCTCTGCGTCGTGTGAATCATGCAAGTGCAATTTACGACCTGCTGAGCTGCCGGGACAGCTGAGCATGCAAATGCGCAGAGGTTGGAAAAGCCCTGTTTCGTGCAAAGCAGCTGCAGTTGAAAAAGCAGGAAATAAAGGTCACGTAAGAGCCTGGGTGGGCAGGTGAGCCAAAACAGCAGCAGACATAGAACCGGTTCTATGTATGCTCTCTGTCTGCTGCTCTTCAAAATTACCAGTTCTACAGAGGTGGACAGAACCAGTAGAATCTTATCCCTGATTAAACTTTGGAAGACAGGAGTAGCTCAGCTTAGACAATGGCCTGCCAAGATATATCTTAAACTAGGATGTCAAACTCACACCATCACGTGACGTATCATAACCTTCGCTAAACTGGGTGTGGGCATGGACAGTGAGTGACACATCTGGCCCATGGCCCGCAAGTTTGACAGCCCTATCTTAAGCCCTGAAAAGAAATGTGGGTGAAGAAAGCATCTCAGAAGTGACCCTCTAGAAATTATCTAGAAAAGTAAAGGCAAGAGAGGGAAGAAATGCTTTCAGATTTTCAAGGTTGGGTTACTCTAACCTTACAACAAAGGTAGTGTTAGTACACATGAAGAACTCCAAAGGTGCTTTTTCAAGAGACAACTGTTTTTTTTAAAAGATGTTTCGCTTCTCATCCAAGAAGCTTCTTCAGCTCTGACTTGATGGAGAATAGGATTTATACTCCTTACAGATAATTGCAAAGAGTATACATTCTTCCATTGCCCACCATCCAGTCACTAATTCTGTGTGCCTCAGCATATAGTCATGCTGGCCACATGATCATAGAAATGTCTTTGGACAATGCTGGCTCCCTAAGTTAAGAAATGGAGATAAGCATTGTCCCCTAGAGTTGAACATGGAGTCGAGTATTCATGGCCTTGGGGTTTTTGGGTTGGACTATCTCAAAGGGCTGTCAAATAGCATGCTTAGATAATTTCCCAGGGAGAAGTCAAGAGGATGTGTGGACTTACTTGGAAACTTAACCAGGAACTAGAATGGCCTCTTTCAGAAAAATACTTTAAAGTTGACTCCTCTATATCTTGCAGATCTTGAAGGGAGAGGAGAAATTAGTATAAGAAAGAGAGAAAGGGTGTCCTAAGGGAGGAGAGCATCTACCGGTAATATCTCTGACACAGCTCACCCCCCATCTGTGCTCTAATTGGGTACTGTCAATATTCTTTTATTGTGCAGAATTAACTTAGAATTTAAGGCTTAGAACCTTTTGACTGGCATGGAATATCAAAGTTTGCTAATAGTTATACTGTGCATGATTTCCTTATTTTATTTTCTTGGAGTGCTTATTGTCAAGTTTTAATTTCATAAAAAGTAAACTCTGCTTCTGTTCTCTTATGTCTCATGTCTGTTCTTGTAGGGTCTTCACTACCTCCTATTTCTCAAGAAATAAGTAGAGCCAAAAATAAAGCTCTCACACAAATATTGTACTCAAAACAATGGTCAGCTGTGTGGCTTTCCCACTAGACATACCTCTCCTCCAGTGGATTCAAATTAGTTTACCACCATTTCTGTGGGTGTGGCTTGGTGAGCGCACTTTACGTGCACACAGAAAGTTTGCCACTGACCTTCTCCTGCAATCCTGCATTCTTTCTGTGTGTTAAACAGCTGACATGCAGCAATCTGCTGTGCTGCGTGAATCAGCTGAGCTTCAAAACCAGGAAATAAAGGTCAGAATAGAGCTGGGGCAGGTAAGAAGCCCAGGAGCTAACGTCGGAGTGAACCAGTTCGCTCACAGATGATCCTTGGAGCTACCGGTTTGGCTAAATCAGACCGAACTGGGAGAATACCACCCCTACTCTCCTCCAAGAGTGAATATTAAGTTGTTAACCTCTTTGAAGTTAACATGTGGTGCATATTAAAATTAGGTGTTTTCAGTCATGTGTTTGGGAATGCCTACTTGACTTTTTCAACCTCTTTTTTGGATAACCCTGCAAGTGGAGTTAACAATTAGCTTAAAAAAAAAAGTACAATGAAGTATTCAAAGCATTAATGAAAATGCAAGCAACTGCGATAAGAACTTCAATTAACACCAGTCAAGGAGATTTCACTGAAGCTACAAAAATCCAGAGGTCTTCCTAAAAATTCATCACCCCAGCTTTAAACAGTCATTGACTGTTATCCTGGGAGTGATGTTAAAATGATTTGAAGGGTTCACTTCAGGTTAGAAGTCTAAAGTAATGCCAATAGTTTCACAAATATTCCTGGAGGTCTAACTGGTCAAAAGCCTCTTATGTGGAAGATCTCAGTAGTGGTGCAATAAATCTTGCTTGACATAAAGTCTGAGCTCCTAAGCTTAGTGATATTTCATCCTATGACTTACTCATCCACTTTTTTCTCCAGTTCAAAATCTGGCAAGCCCTCTTTGGAAAAATATTATCACTCCTGCAAAATCTATTAACTAACTTCCAGATAACTTCCCTCAAACAAGTAATTATACATAGAATTAAACACCTATAAGTTAAGTCAAATTGTTCAGGAACAAGTAGAAATATTTGTGTGTCCATTTGTGGTTTTCATCAAATGTAATAAAAAAGAGAAATGAAGGCCAATTTGGAGAAAGCTACTCAGGTTAAATTTCCTTTGCATTTAAAAATGTTTTATTATATCATATGCTTTATATTTTGGAGAGAACCCTGGTAGGTGTAATATTCTTTTTTTTGCAGATCTCCAGACTAGATTGAGTTGCAAACTGAGTGTGTAATGAAGCAATTAAAATAGCATGTCACCAACATAAAATATGTATATTTTGAGTATCCAATTACTTTTGCCGTTCACTGAAGACATTCTATTATATCCATGCCAATTGTTTGCCTTTCTCTGACATCTGTGCCTGTGGCTTGAGTTTACATGATATAGGGATTGTGGGATGAGATGGTAATATAATCCACAGTATTTCCAAAGCTGCTTTTTTTCAAAGACAACTGGAGTTTCTTGGTTTTTTCTTTCCTTTGGAAACTTTTTGCTTTTCATCCAAGAAGCTTCTTCAGATCTAACTGACTGTTAGAGAATGGAAGCATTTATAATCCATAAGAATGGAAGAGTTCCACATAAGTCCTATTCCCCACCAGTCAGTTAGAACTGATGAAGCTTTTGAGGTGAGAAGTGAAATGTTTTAAAGGAAAAAGAAAAACCCAAGAAAGTCCAGTTGCCTTCTGGAAAAAAGCACCTTTGGGACTACCATGACATGATGATTGAGAATCTCCATAGACAATCCGCAGCATTCTTTTCAATGGAGATCTTAGAAAAAGAATGTAGAATCCTAAGGTCTTGTATCTTCTTCAAGTCAAGTAATGTAAGTCTTCTGATTGTATCTGTATAGTACGAGAGCAATTCCATATCACACAGTTTTCATTCTCCAATTCCTCCAAAGCAGTTAATGGTCAACTGTTTGATCTATTTCATTCCAGTTGACTGAATATCTCAGATCCAGAATGGAATATCTCAAACCAATGTTCCCTTGAGCCAACCAATTACAATTTGGGGGGGGGGGGAATCATTTTTAGAGCACTCTCTTGTCCAAATTATAGCAGTTCCTGGAGTAACAAAAACCCCTTTGCTTGTGTCTATGGAGATTCTCAGTCGTCCAGTTCATGGTTGTCCCAGAAGTGCTGTTTCAAGAGGCAACTGGACTTTCTGGTTTTTCTTTGAAGACATTTTGCTCAGAGCTGAAGAAGCTTCTTGGATGAGAAGCGAAATGTCTTCAAAGAAAACCAGTTGCCTCTTGAAAAAGCACCTTTGGGACCCTTTGCTTGTATTTTCAACAAGTCTTTGTGTGCAAATGTTTGCAAAAAAATGTTTTGCAAAAAAAGCTGAGCTGTTGGCATAATTGGAATGTTGCTTGGTTGTTGAGACAGCCTCCCTCTTACATCTAAACTTTTCCTTGAAAACTGTGATGATGGCTGGATGCTCTCATTTTGCAGCAAGGCACATTTTCCAAGAAGTACAATCATCATTAAATGGTATGGTATAAAATCTTGTCTGAGTCTGTCTTTAAGTAGGAATGGGTAAAGAGAGAGAATAATGCTTTATATAAGAGTGGAAGGCAGGCAAGGGAAGAATTTAGCATACACTGCTGATATAAGCAAGAAAATTAAACCAGCCAGGTTTTAATAGAGTTGTGAAACAAGAAGGATTAAGGCTGACTTCATCAACAAGTTTGTGAAATAATCTAGAGAAATTGGAGGCAGAATAAGTTCCAGGAGAGTTGCAACCAATGGGGAAATGAGCCGCCTGTGAGCTCTCCAAATTACCAAAATTTCAAGATATTCAAATTGTGCCATAAGCAAGCTAGAAAACAAAACAGCTCCCAGTTGCCAAAGAATGGCAACATCATGGAGACATAGCAATACAGATATAGATTGGTGGAAATGCTGAGCATGACTGTCTCCTGACAGTCGAGACAGCTAATTGAAAGAGAAGAAGAAGGCAGGGGAGGAGGAGGAGGAGACAAATGCAGAAATTAAAAAAATAATAATTTGGACCCTATTCAATGCTCCAAGGAACATTGAAATCCACAGCTCTGTTATTATAATGCTGCTTTAATCAATTTTATTTTTTACTGATACATTTCAAGACTTCATGTACTGCAGTCTTCCTTAACCAAAAGGAATCCAACTTCTTTGTTTTCTTATTATAGTGTTCAATATGGTGGTTCTAGGACCCAAGACTCTTTTGGAAGGGGGTCCACAGAATTAAAATGATTTTCAGGCTTATGTTGAAAAATAATATGAACATTAAAATTCCATCAAACAATTTTGATAAGTAGCAGCAAAGGCAACTTCATTTTTAATATGGTGAATATCAATAAATATAACACATACAAACATAAGCTCTTTTGGGGTGCTCCATTTTTTTTAAGTGGGAAGGGGTCCTGAGTGAAAAGCAAATGTGAAATAAATGTCTTATAGCAGTATGATTAAGGCTTATTTTTTTGCTTATTTATTCCAAATGTATAAAATAGATTATGCAGATTTTTTGAGATTGGTAATAAGTTCATATCTGAAAATTCCTCATGGATTTGGAATGGAGGCTTGACAAACCTGTAATGTTTTCAGCATTTTAAATGCTCATTAATGATGTTTTCCATCTTCATGCTTTTTTTGTCTTTGAAAAAAAAAGCTCTTCTTGAAACAGGTTGGGAGGAATGATCCTGGAGGAATGATCCTGGTTTTTGCTTTTTGTTGTTTAATGCAATCAAGTGGGATGAAACGGTACCCAGAAGCTTACTGTTAGTGATTCTGAAATTATAGAATGTGCTTCTGAGATATGAGTGGGGGAGAAATTATTTTATTTTCCCAGACAATCTTGTTTTTCTCATAAGATGGATTGATTTATGCACACTTCTGCTTGCTAGGATGCGATTCAAATGACTCATCCATTTTCACTTGACTGCTGCCAGCATAAAAATGAGACTTTATGAACATATCCCTGAATCTGGAAAAATGATGCCTCTTGTTGGCTTTACACATTTGTACGAGAAGTTGGCTTACTCTCGTGATAAAAATATTAATGGTAAGGCAGTTCAACTGAGTACCATCCAGTAGTTTTAGCTAGTCAGCAGCACCTATTTTCAAGAACTGGAAACAATCAGAGCAAATTTGTATGCTGTGATGTCCATTCAGATTTAGGGAAGAAAAAAAAGAAATGAAGTATCTACATGAAACATAACAACATGAACGTTGAAATGCCCATGGACGAGAACACAACACAATAAAACCTCCAGGACAAACAGCATAAACAATTAGCATTCAATGAAATAATCCTCCGTGGTAAACAAGAATAAGAAAAAAGAAAATTTCACTCTGCTGCCCTCATTAAATGGATAAACAATAATTAATGGCAAACAATTTTACCGTAATTACACAGTGACACTAATAGGAAGCTAGCATGTTACAAAGCCGTGTTTGGCTCCAACATCATCTTTCTTAATTATTTCTGAAAAAAAATCTCTCTTGGTTTTATAAGCTTTCTTTTTTCAGAAATAGATATGGTTGTTTAGTTTTCAAATGTGCCCAGTAAGTGAGAAAGATAAATAAGGGTAGTAAGAACAACCTTCAGGTAAATGGGACACAGTGCTTTAGTTGATTTTGACCATCATGGCAGCTATTAGGGTTGTGGACAACCTGGAGAAGCCATTTTGGGACAGCATTGATGGCATATTCTGAAAGTTCCAGATTTCTTGACCAGCCACTGCAATTGAGGATTTTTTCACATTGCTGAAAAGAAAGGATTGTCATTTTAGTTTTGACAGGGGAAGGTTATTGTCTGCTGAAAGTTTGAACTTTGATAGTTGTCCTGCTGTGTTGCAAAAACTTAACACAGACTTAGTATCCAATCAATGTCTTATCTGTGATGCATGAAATCCCTTGAAGGCCGTTCACTGTGATCAAGCCAAAAGAAGGAAAATCTGGATCTACTTCAATAGACAATGTGGGATCATGTTGGTGTCAGATGACAACTGACATCTGCCAATAATCTCTGAAGCCACTCAGGATAAGGGGAAAAAGGAGAGAGTAGAACAGCTAAAAAAAAAATCTCAGGCTCCCTTCATTTCAGAAAGAAACAATACAGCTATACTGACAACAAATGGAAAAAACAGAATGTAAAGATGGAGATAACAGTAAAAGAAAACAGGTGAGGAAACAGCTAAATGGCCCCTCTCCCTCTTTGTGTGTGTGTGTGCATGTGAGTGTGTCAGTGAGTGAATGAATGAAGAGGAATATCTTCCCCATCCACCCAGAATTCTTTTTTTGATGTCCTTGAGATGCTGTTATTATCCTACAGGTATATAATTCATATGATTTTCATGTTTTCTCTAATGACAAGATGATGAAATCATGCGGAACTGCAACTAGGCTCATGTTTGCTTGAATACAGGGCTGAAATAATATTTTAAAATATCACTCCATTGCAGATCTCTTCCTCTCTCCTTACACACATACACACAGAGGCCTACTTGCATTCTTACAGATGCATATAAGTGCAAACTCTCTCTCAAACATAAACATCCATAAACATTTTTTGGTTAGGTAAATCACAGATTCTGTATCCTAGTAGGAATGTCACCCTTCTGAAGATCTGCATCCTCATGGGAGGCTGACATTCCCTATTCTGAACTCCATCCCACAATAAAAAGAAAATAGCTGCCCAAGACTGGATTCTGGTCTCTCTGACAACCACAGCACCAATGGGCACAGAGGCGCAGCTGGTGGAAAAGATGATCCTACAGCACTACTGCTGGGCAACAAATAAAAGCTCCTTCTCCATGCACTTTGGATTCTCTTCAAGTGTAGTCTGGGGTTGGCATAAAGTGGAAACATGCCAATTTAATTACACAGGCTCATTGCTAGGAGAATAACTTTAAAGAATTGCGATTGAACTCAGTGGGAAATGGGTCTTTCTGTGTATCTGGAGAGATTTGCTCAGAGGAAACAGTTTGTACACCACTGACTAAGCAGTCACCTTCAAGGTTTAATACATTTAGAGAGTACCATTCATACTAAAACAGACCAATTCTTTCCCTTTTCTTGGCAAAGATGATCAAGGCTGTGACTGACTCTGCAAAAGTCTCATGGAGCAACCATTCTTCTCTTAGTTGCTTAATCCCTTTTCTGTCTCTTTCCTTCTGGCTCCTCTGAATGTAGTTGATTTCTCCTCTGGTTCTGAAAGAAATCCTTCCTCAATCAAACCACAACACAATTCCCTTGCTGAGTGATCCTCCAAGTTGTTTCTGTTCTTCTATTTGCATCAAGAAGTGGAGTCCACCAAGAAACAGAATTGCAGGAAGAAAAGTTTCATGTTTTCCCCATTTTGTCTCTCAACAATCTTCCTCTATTTCTTCCTTTAAAGCTTGACTTCTTATTTCCTAACTCTTTCATTATTAATCTAACCATTCTTTCTCCCTTCTGCTACCATTGCCCTTGTCAACTTAAAAGATACACCTTTTGATTTGGATGAGGGTGGATTTGTTGGAGCTCTAATGCCCTCTGGTTAAGTGACTTCTGCTCCCCTCCTTTCTCCCTGTTTCTAGACCTATCCCATGGACCCCTAGCTCCATAGTATTTATTTAAAAAACATCAACAGCCAACAACATCCCCAGTTACAGTCCCAGGGAGCTGGATCCTTTACCAAAAGTTAATCTTATCTCTTGACAAGCTCCTATCAGTTTGCATCAATTACACCTATTTATTTCCTGACCCAGCTGCAACTTTTGGGTTACAATGATTGTTACAGGATATCTTTTTATTCTGGACTGAGGACTGTACTATTAATGTATTTCTTTTGTAGCAGGGATTGGAGTTGTCCTAGTATATAGAATTGTAGGACTTCCCCCCCATCCCGCCCCCACATACTTTTTCAGCTTTTGTGGTGCTCTGGGCTCCCAAGGACCTACTGCTTTTTTCTCTTTTGTAGATTGGTGGCATCAGTTTGAATTCCAAATGACAGGTGTTTGAATCTCAAAAATAAGAAAATCACAAGAGAAAATAATTATGGTAAAATAAAATTGCTCCTATCTTCTATGAATAAAGTTGTCTATGCTGGGAGTTAGCTGGCATATAGATGATGATGATGATGATTTAAATCTGAACAAATGTACAACATATCATTACTTTCAGCTCCTTATGGGTCTTTCCAGACAGATAGGGGTTAAATGATAGGATGGATATGCAATCTGGATATTTCCATCTGCTATCCTCTAACCTTTGTGCCTAAGCACTGAGCAGGAGCTCTGGCTGGTGAGATTTCTAAGCATAGAATCCCTCCTCTACAAGTAGAAATCCCTTTTTACTGATCAGTGAAGGTCAAAATGGAGTAGGAAGGGAGGGGTGCTGTGTGGGAAGACATTAATTTAGGAATAGCATTCCCTCTCCTTAATTCTTTTAGCTCTCCTACCAGCCTGCAAAACATATATCACTCTGATCTTAAGCTTCCAGTTGACTCACAATTCTGGGATATTAGCCAATATCTAATATTGGCTGGAAGTAGTTATACTGCAAGCATATTGTGGCTCTTCAAAACAGGGCATGTTTTTAATATGGACAAACACCTTTTGCTAAAGCAAGGAGAGGTGCCATCTCCTCCTCCTCCTCCTCCTCCTCCTCTACCTCTTCCTCCTTCTCTCTCCAAAATAATCACACACTTTTGGAAGAAGGCCCTCTGAATTTCTGTCAGGATGATTCTTCATTTTACAGCTGAGGTTGGGGAAGTTGGTTTCTGCCAAGTTCTTTGCACTTTGTGGGATTGAAATTCAGCCCAAAAGATCTCCTGATCATCCATTAGGTGGAGGTGAGGTTGCCAATTGAGCATTTTGGTACCTTCAATTGGCTTTGGCTGGCACAGCTAATTGAGAAGCAAGCTGTTTTGTTTCTCATCTTCCCCAGAGGACTGCACATGGTGTCACTTGGAAACCCCCCAACGCCCCCCCCCCCGACTGACTAGAGAAGCATCTGATAAACCAGGCCAGGATCTACTATGGAGAGGGTAGATAGTACTGCATTGCAGCATTTCATTCATTAGAAAGTGAACAGGAATTAAGAGGAACAGTGAACAAGCAGTAACAGATGATGCAGGTCAGATCTGTATGAACTGGCAGCTGCCCTTTAAGTTTCCAAATTATCCTGCTGTGTCCAAGCCAGTGAGAGAAGGGGTAAAGATTCAAAAGCCTGTCCCTTTCTGTATATGCAACTATCCCTACTTATTCTATCTTGCATCAGCGTTATTATTAACTGTACTATTTTTATAATGTATTTACTGCTGCTGATTTCTGAATTCCGCAAACACAAGACCTGGAGACTGATTAAAGAGGAGCTGATAACTGATATTGTGTTGTAAATTAGCTGTAAATAAGAAAGAAGTAAAAGAACTGCCCGGGACAGATGAACCTAGTAGGGTTCTCTTTCTCTAAGACAAGTGTTTCTCAACTTGAGCAACTTTATGATATCTGGACTTCAGCTCCCAGAATTCCCCAGTCATGGAGGTGGAGGCCATGCACCTTAGATTGCCCAGATTGAGAAACATTTCTCTAATATAGGGTGTCAAACTTGATTTCATTGAGGGCCGCATAAGGGTTGTGTTTGATTTCGGGGGGCCATGGGGGCCCTGGCCAGGGTGGGCATGGCCAGCTGGACATCACTTGTGTTGGAGATGCTTGTGGCCCAAGCATTCTCCCGAGCTCTGTTTTCAGCTGAGATAACCTCCTGCAACCTTTCATTTTCACTGGCAGAAGCACCATGGGCCAGTCCTTCACTGTTTCCAAGGTGGCCCTGCAGGCCAGATCTAAGCACCCCGAGGGCCGGATCTGGCCCAGGGGTCTTGTGTTTGACACCTCTGCTCTAATAGATCAACCTTATCGTGTGTATGTGTCTGTGTGTGTGTGTGTGTGTAAGTAAGGGAGAGGGAGAGAGGAAAGCAAATGGCTTGAATATTGTTGATAAAAATGAAGGAGAACTTCGAAAGAGGTCTGAGTGTCAGAAATGACACCACATACATTATAACTACCAAACCAAGATAAGAGATCATTCTTAATTCAATAGATGAACTGAAGGAATTCTATTACAGTGCTTAAGTGTCCTTTGTGGGTCACTGCCATAAAAGAAAATGAGAACAACTCTGCTATCACCGACCATTCCTTCTTCTGCCTGATTTGTCTCCATAAACACCATCCATCAGGTTTTCTCTTGTTGCTGAAACCTAGTCCTGAGTGAGCTGAATCCTCCACTGAAGTCATATTTTGATAATCCTGAAAGGGAAGAGGTTAACTTGAATTTTTTTTTTAAACAAATTTTATTGATTTTACAATTTAAAAAAAAAAGACAGAACAACATAATAACACGTACATAATTGAAGGGTAGGGGAAAAAAAGGGAAAAAGGGGGATGGGAAAAGAGGACTGGGAAAAAAAAAAGAAAATACAGAAAAGAGATTTGTTAAAAATATTCTTACTTTCGACAATTTGAGAGATCTTTTCTTCCTTTGGTTTTACTATATCTAAACACTTTATCTTTACAAGAATTTATACATCACTCATATAAATTTATCTTATTCTTTCTATCCTATATTATAAAATTCATCTTTGTTCTAACCACTTATACCAATAATTCCAGCTATTATAATATATTGAAGTTTCTTTGTTTTTTAGAACTAATGTTAATCTGTCCATTTCTGCACAGTTTGAAATTTTTTGGATAATCATCTCCTTTGCAGGAATCGGTGGGTGGTTCCAACACTGAGCAAAAGCCAACCTAGCTGCTGTTAATATATGTATTGTAATATATTTTGTCTTTTTTGATATTTGTTTGTCAAAAATCCCTAGTAGAAAAGACTCTGGTTTATATTCGATCTGTTCTTTAGTAATATCTTCTAGCCAATTTCTTATTATCTTCCAATATTTTTGGGCTTCTGTGAATGACCACCACATGTGGAAAAAAGTTCCCTCTTTCTTTTTACATTTCCAACATTTTGGACTCATTTTGGGGCACATTTTCGCCAATCTTGAAGGAGGAAGGTGCCATCTATAAAACAGTTTATATGCATTTTCTTTGTATGCTACCGATTTTGTAATCTTATTATTACTTCCCCAGACTTTTTCCCATTTATTTAAAGTGACATTATTATTAATATATTGATATATTGTTGATATTGTTGATAAAAATGAAGGAGAACTTCAAAAGAGGTCTGAGTGTC
Source organism: Laticauda colubrina (assembly GCA_015471245.1). NCBI lineage: Eukaryota > Metazoa > Chordata > Lepidosauria > Squamata > Elapidae > Laticauda > Laticauda colubrina. Next base: position 16,691,561 of record BLBF01000004.1, on the reverse strand, counting down.
AGAAATGACACCACATACATTAAAACTACCAAACCAAGATAAGAGATCATTCTTAATTCAATAGATGAACTGAAGGAATTCTATTACAGTGCTTAAGTGTTCTTTGTGGGTCACTGCCATAAAAGAAAATGAGAACAACTCTGCTATCACCGACCATTCCTTCTTCTGTCTGATTTGTCTCCATAAATACCATCCATCAGGTTTTCCCTTGTTGCTGAAACCTAGTCCTGAGAGAGCTGGATCCTCCACTGAAGTCATATTTTGATAATCCTGAAAGGGAAGAGGTTAACTTGAATTTTTACTAACTAGCTGAAGTCTCAGCTTTTATTTCTTTTGGATTAAAAAAAAATCAAAGCCAATCTCTACATTTCTTACTATGCAAATGGGAGCATTGCAAATATGTGTTGTTTACTGCTGTAGCATTTGCAATGATTTGAGGGTTCAGGCAGCAATTAGGGAAATAAATTGCTGCTATAGGAACCAGCCATTCTTATTCAAAGCTGGGACCATCGATTCCAAGTTGCAGTCTTTCCAACTGGCTTTATAATAGCTAGGCAATGCAAAAGATGTCTATGGAAAATTTCCCATAATAATTCACCCTGATGAAGGGTAATGTTCACACTGGTCTTTAGCCAACAATTTATGAGATGTTGGTTGAGGTGGTACCAGTACCATTCAGATAAATGTGAGGGACACCTTCACTATGCATTGGCGAGCTCCAAGTACACAAGAATAAAAATGCCATAGAGGACAACTCAAAGCTTCCAGCTTTAATAGATTCAACCATGTTTCGCTGCTTCTGGCAAAGGCCTTTGCCTAATAATGAGAAGAGCTTTGTAGTTGTAAGATACCAGAGAACATTTTGAAAGAGCAAAATGTACTGCCTGTAGTTTTTGGGAACTATTGATTTTCTCCACGCAAAAGAATGATTGTCTCGTAACAATTGTTATTTGGAAGAATGAGGGGAGACTCCTAGAAATAGACTACTTGAAAGATGAAATGTATCAGCAAAAACAACACCTTACCCAGAGCTGTTCTGTAATTATTTATTCAAGGAACTATAGAATCAGCAATGATGACTTAAACTTCAATAGGAAGACAATGAGTTTCTACTCAGTCTTTTGCTGAGGTTTCAATTCTTGATGGGCAGTTTCAGGTCCTAGGTTCTTTCTCCATATGGCTCATGTTCTTTAAAACAGATCTGGTCTGGATAAACTTCCAGACAAGAACCTCTTCAAAGAGGATGCCCTCTGTAAAGTAGGACTTTTGGCTACTTGATTCAGCTACAGGTGTCTCTGTGAAGACTAAATTGTTAGGAAAGGAACTGAAAAGGGAAGGACAAATCACGTATTGATTAGAAACAAGCTATCAGCATCCTTGACAGTAAGAAACCTAATTCATTTGTGCTGCTTCTGAGATGGTCTATTTATTCCATCGTAGTTGAGCTAGGCAGCCATCCTCATCCTTCCCTTCCCTCACCTTCTCCCTGGAGTAGCTGCAAATTTTCTTTTAAAAAAACCACACCCATGAAATGGATGTCAGAACTGTTCTATTGTGATGTGTATTTCAAAGCACTGCTTTTCAAAAGCAGCCTTACAACTTTGCCCTCATTTGCAAAACTTCTCCTCATGCATTTCGAGCAGTCACTTCTTGTTTTCAGAAAATACTTCATCTACTTGAGAAATGATTCTATACAATATGAAAGTGTTTGTTTTGCCACTTTTTAGCATTTTTGGGGGGGAGGGGAGGCGGGAAAGGGAGAAACCTTTTCTTTCTTCTTTCCCTTCCTTCATTTCCTCCTTTTTTGTCCCTTCAGGTCACATACCAAGCTGAATGTGTTTCTGGGGCTTTCCAGAGCAAGAAGCCAAAATAGAGAAAATGGAATTTCAATCTTTAGGATGATAGAGGTAAATTTTGCTGGGTACAGATGGAATTGTTGAGTTACATTTGATTGCACTGAGCTTTAGCTGGCTCAGCTGTGTGTCAGAAGTGCCCTTGGATGTGGTTAATATTTGTCAGCAGTTGAACTTCTCCCTCCCTCTCTCTCTTTCTCTCTCTCTCTCTCTCTCTCCCCCTTGTTCTCCCTCCCTTCTTCTCTCTCTCCCATTTTAAACTAATGAAAATGGGTAATCATTATGATACAAGTAGCAATTAAAATAAAGGAGAAAATACTACTTTTCTACAGTTCCCAAACTAATAGTAATGTAGTTTTCCTCTTCAGTTCTTTAACAGTGAATTAAATATAAACCACAACCAATCTTGATTCTCCATTAATTCAATCCCAAAGCTACTGTTGGAACTACCAAATTGATTTCAACTGACAAACTTGAATAGTTCTAACACGGTTTTCCACTGGGAACATGTAGTGTTTATTTATTTACTTACTTATTATATGGCTGGCAGATTGCAGGAAGCTTTAAATTCCTTTCACTTGTAGCACCCACATACTGTACAGAAATATCTGAAGTAGACCTCTTACACATAAGCAGCTACCATGTTTCTGTGGGATCCATGGCATTGATATCTCCAAGGCTACAGATGTCTTAATAACCAGAATCCTCTGAAACTTGTTTTCCATAAAAGGGTTTGGTTGGGGAGGAGGAAGAACTTCAAAATCTCTTTATTCATTGACTCTGGCCGACTTACTTTCATTCACATATCTGTATATGGTGTGCAGGCATTCTCCCATATTCCTTGAACATACAAAAATTGCTATATTTTCATGTTATGATGCATTTATTGGAATGTTTTTTGAAAAAGAAAATAGGGAGAGGGAGAAAAACATGTGGAATGGCAAGCTAGCTGGACACTCCTTGGAGTTAAAGTCCATACTGGCAATTGTTACACATTACAGAATGTGCCACCCATATTGGGTCAGCTTTGCACTAATTATATCTTATACTAAAGCTATCAGAGTGATGCTTCAATGGTAGGTGGAGAATTACAATTGAAAGAGAAATGGGGCATAGTCAAGACACCCTGGCATTTAAACAGCCTATTCACATGACATATGCTCTAGAAACATTTATTCCCTTAGAGATGTTTAATATGATTTTTAATCCGGAAAATTACACTTTGCTTTTGCTCTTATGGTCCTATGGCATTTCTGGTTCTATTATGTTTTTGAATTTAAATGTTTATTCATTAAGGATTTGGAAAGGAAGGATCTGCTCTGGGAGTATGATTGAAAGACAGTGGGATGTATTTATCATTAAATAATGAATTAATGATTTAATGTGTTCAAAGACCAATATATCTAAGCTGTACTAGACTTGTTAGATTGAATTAGGGACTATGCAACCTGGCATAAATTATATGGCACTTCTAATGGAAAGCCAAGTATTTTAACATTTGTACCACTTCAATTATTTGCCAGACAAGGCAGAAGCTGCAAGAAAGCAGTTGCTTTCCCCTGATTTCTAGGACCAATCTGGCGAATGGCCAGAATATGTTATGAGCTCAGCAGAAGTTAAGGAAAATAAAGATCCGGGAGGGTTCCTCCTGGCTTTTTCTAGATTCAGTTTCCAGAGAGAGTTGGGTAATGGGGGGGTAGACTGAAATCCAGGCAATCAGAGTAGCCCACTTTCCCCCAATATCACATTGTCTGGATGTACTGAGCTATTTGGGAAATTACAGTCCCAAAACATCTGTAGAATGCCACATTGGGGATTGCAGAAAGCTTTTTAAAGGGAAGAATGAGCTAAATGGAACAAAAGACCCTGATAAAGCATCTTCCTGTTTTCCAAGACTTCGAATGCATTGATTCAACATTATCCATTTAACTGGTACAGGATACCAGATTTTATGAGGCCCAGGGGCCACTATTTTCTACCTGGGAACACAAGATAGAAAACAGTCCTTGGAACATAAAAGTTATCCAGGTTGATAGAATTAGATCCTGTTCTCTGTGGTTTTAGGGTGCTTCCCTAACACACCACTCCCCTGCTATAAATGTCTTTGTGTCTGCACATTTAAATAGAATAGAACAGAACAGAACAGAACAGAATAGAATAGAATAGAACAGAATAGAATTCTTTATTGGCCAAGTGTGATTGGACACACAAGGAATTTGTCTTAGTGCAAATGCTCTCAGTATACATAAAAGAAAAGATAATTCATCAAGAGTCAAGAATCATAAGGTACAACACTTAATAATAGTCATAGAGTACAATAAGCAATCAAATCAGAAATAGGAAACAGTCAAGGATAAATGCTACTAAAGAGTGAAACCTGCAAGTTCCACAAATTCAGACAGTAATTCTAAGAAAAGTATCATTTAAAGGGATAAATTATATTGTAGTAAAGTTTTTTAACTATTTTTTCATCTCTTACATCTATCTATATTGTACACTCTCTTATGGATTGGATTGAAATTTCTATTTGCACTGGAGGTGCAGGATTTTAAATCATTTGTGATCAATTGACACACAGTCATCCCCCTCAGCTTTAGATAGCAACAGCTGACTTCCCTTTCATTAAAGTTTTGTTTCCTTTTGCTTAGGTTAAATTAAGGATCTTCAAACTTGGCAAGTTTGAGACATGTGGACTTCAACTCCCAGAATTTCTGAGCTAACATGATTGGAGGAGGAATTCTGGGAATTGAAGTCCACAAGTCTTAAAGTTGTCAAGTTTGAAGACCCCTGGGTTAAATGATAGGAAGCAGTGATTGGTCCTATGTGATTGGCTAACTGCTAAACACAAGAGAAACATGGAACCAGTTCATGCTCTAAAAAGTGTATATACATACATGTGTGTGAGTATAATCTTCATCCTCTTAATTGCATGTTTTATATACATATTGAACATACCATTGGAAAGTTCTGTAAAAATTATGTAACATAATACAGTAATGATTTCACAGGTATGCCAATGAAAAGAAAAATGAAACAGATAAGAAGATAATTAACAAGAATTAGATCAGAAAGTTAAGTTCAAGCTTAATCAAAGCTTTGACCGAAGGTTACTTTTCTGGATGAAAGGGTTTTTAGGATTGTTAACATTACAACAAGCCAAACTCCAGCATAATGTGTGAAAGCTATTTATTTCCTATGACAATGGGATTAGGGCTGGATTAGGTAACTAGTGATAATGTGATTCCTGATTGGACAGCTGCTGTTAAATAAAGTCAAGAACATATATCTTCCCCCAAAGTTCAGGGTAGTTTGGTGTAGAGTTGTTTAGGCTAATTCTGCTGATTGATCCTGACCAGCTCATTGTTGATTCAATTTTCCATTCTTCTGAGCTGGGTAAAATGAGGACCCAGGTTGTTGGGGGCAATAGGCTGACTCTGTAAACCGCTAAGAGAAGGCTGTAAAGCACTATGGAGCAGTGTGTAAGCCTAAGTGTTATTGCTATTGCTATTCTCATTTGGATGACATGCACATAACTATTTTTATTAGCATTTCCCAGTGTTTACTGGCAAGGAGAAGAAATGGCTTCCTCATCAATTATCCTGAGGCAGCAGCAGCAATTAAAATATCTGAGAAGTGAACTGTGTTAGTGATACTTGACTCACTTTATTCTGGATCGCTCAGTCAAAGTTTTTCAAGGGATTGTATTTTTTGCCATATACTGTACAGATCAGATCACAATGACATAAACAGGAACTGAATCCTTTGACATGTTGTGTTACTTGCACTGTTTACATATCATTATCCTGTTTTTCATTGTACACTGCTCAGAAGAACCACTCTGTGAACAAGAAGGGCAGTCATTCGCCCACTGAAACCCTCATTTCAAGAGCTAAGATCATTATCCACAATATCAAGAAAGTACCCCATTTGCTTATCCTCTAGGGTGCTATAGGCCTGATTTCTCAGCGATCTCCAATTCCATTTTACATTGGATAAAGTAGGCAATCACAAGACAACAAAATAAATGGAAATAATATGTGGCATCATAAATGGCAATATCCCAAGCCCAGCGAGGAAATATAACTTTTTGTCTTTGACCACAAGGTGGCAATACTTGAAAAGAGGATTTACAATGATAGATTAGATTGTGAAAGAATTGGACACGGTTCCTTGGGAGGTTTGATATACTTTCCCTATGGGAACATATCTTCGATGCTTTAACCCTGGACATTTCCAAATTATCTTCTGCATCTCACCTGTTTTGGTTAAGTCCAACTTCACAGTCCCTTTTGTCACCCTTTCAATGGGTTTACCAAATCCCTCTCAAAGAATGTTTATTCCCTACATCTGGTTTATTTGATCCACAGAGGTTTACCTAATACCTTTGGATAGTCTTGATGGTGCCACAATTTTTTTCCTATCCAGGAAGACAAAAGAGAATGGATATTATTGGGGAAGTGAAAGCCTGAACCCGAATAGTTTTATCTATTAAAAAAAATATCTTAGGCTTCAACTCTATCCCATGGTTTATTTTTGGCTTCCATTTTCATTCTCACAGTGATTTGACTGATCTATTTTTGAATATAAATCTTGTATTAACTTTCTTCCATGGTTTAATTTGCTATTTTGGGATCTTAACTATAGTTCTGCAGTTCAGCTCTGCTTGTTTGATGGTGTGATGATTCACACAGCTATGGATGAGTTGCCCTGTAACCACAGCTATAAAAACACACAGAAAGTATAAAACGGAGAGGCTAGATACAAATACATAAACAAACATATTTATTTATTTGACTCAAAGGAATAAATACATAGATATGCTTTTAGTGACTTAGAATGAATTGTCACAAACAAAGCCTCTATGGAGGGATGGGAAGCCAATGCTAGGCTCCAGATTACTCTGCAATATTTGATTGCTAAGTTGTCACTATCAGTTCAAAGTTAGTTTATCTGCTTTCTGTTCTAATATTGGCTGGGAATTGTGGGAGTTACCAAGGTTTGAGAATGAATGCATGAACTTCTTTGTTAACAAAAGTTGATAATCCCCCAATATAAAAAGCACATTTCCTTAGCACAGGAAGAAAGCATCTCATAGCACAGATATTGTGGAATTATTTCCCCCAGTTTTCTAGCCTTTTTAGAAGTAGAATGACCATTAAAGAAAATTGTGCTGAATGTTTTGAAAAGCTGGGGGAGAAGGTAAACAGGAACAACTAATCAGATATGATACATCTGAGTTAACAATAATACAATCTTGATTAAATCTAGAAAGGGCTCAGAGCCTGGAAGGCCCAGGTTCATCAGAATGTTGGGAAATATTAATATTGATATTGAGATGGCCAAGAAAATATATCACATCTTCAATTTGGCAGCTTAATTGATATCTAATAAACCAATTGCTGGCAAGGGTGGATTTGAACACACTGCTACTGACAAAACCATAAAATGTCAGAACAATAACTCTCATTTGCTTGGTCAAACAAATGCTTGTGAAGTCCCTGACTGTAACTTCAGCATTGAATGGATTGGTAGCTTTCAAACATTGTTCTTAACAGTCTTGAGTGCACTGTCTGAATAAGTGGATAGTAAACGATGTCAGGAGAGGCATTTGGGGATGGAGTGAAGTGAAGAAGCCAAAGAAGATATGAATGAATTAATAGCTCATATGGATTAGTCATAATCATAAAAATATACAATGGCTTTCTTCTTAAGTAGTCCATCTGAGTCACTTTAGACATGATATGGAATATTCAAAGCACGTGCATGAAAAAGGAAACATATAGTTATGTACAAGTGCTATGCACATAATGCCTTGATGCATGAACGTGGATGGATAAGAAATTCCATATAAAATAGCATAAGCATTCATTTGCATGTGACAGTGAATATACAGTATTAGCTTGAAGAAATCTCTATGAGGAGGTAGTCAACCAAATGGGAATTCTCCAAATGACTTTCAGTCAACTGTGTAGCCCTGTGTCTCCAGAGCAGTGGTGCCTAAACTTTTTGGCTCCTGTACAAAAAATTGTGTGTGCACTTGCACACTCGCGCTTGCGTGCCAGCACCCAGAAAACAATGCATGCTCCCCCATGCGCCCTAGGCATGCGTGCACAATCCCACCCACCCTGCCACCCCCTTATCTGCACTGTACCTCACAGCAGATTTTCAGCTGGTTTGAAGCCTTTTTTGGCCTCCCAGAGACTTGAGGAAGGGTTCTGCAGGCTTCTGCAGGCCGAAAACTAGGCCCGTTTCATCACTTCTGGTATTTCTGGAAAAACAGGAAGTGATGAAACAGGCCTAATTTTCGGCCTACAAAGCCTGCAGAAGCTTTCCTCAAGCCTCTGGGAGGTTGAAAAAGGCCTCAAACCAGCCGAAAATCAGCTGTGAGCCATGCGCATGCCCAGTGAGATAAGTTTGCCTGCAGCTCATGTGCCATCACAAATGGCTCTGCGTGCCACCTGTGGCACGCGTGCCATAGATTTGCCATCACGGCTCTAGAGAAAAACAGAAATATTGTTATGAATATTATTATTTGATTTGGATAACATGGAATGCAGACATTTGATTCTGTTCATTGCTGAATTAGAAATATTTCCCCAAAAGTTGGAAATACTACAAGAAAGGTTCATTTTACCAGATGTAATACTGTAGTTATGTAAAACAAAACAAAACTCAAAAACATGAAAAAATACATTAAAATACTTTTAAAAACCTGCTAAAAATAAGATTTGAACTAAAACTACAGGCATTTTTATCAGCTAAAATTCCAGAAAATATAAACAAAAATAAAATAATTTACCGAGAGATATTTTGATACCAGTAAGAACAAACCTGGCTACACTACACTGAAAAAGCTAAACCTTGCCAAATTTACAGTATATATTTTTGTCAGAAGAACCAGACACCTTTTCCCTTGGTTCATTTCCCAAGCTGAGAATTCAATAAATCTCACCAGATGATCAGTGGAGGTCAAAGAAAATATATTTATTATTTATCCAAAGCTTTCAAATAGGTTTGGATGGGTGACTCTAAGGAACTACTCCTTGTCTTTCTTTTTATACAGTTTTGTAGTTCAGAAATTTAGCCAATCATTATAAATTGAATGGAATATGTTCTTATTCCAAGCAAAATTTTCCTTTTCTTAGGATCAAAGCAGATGCCCACTTATTTATAGATAAATAAATGTTGCTTTATCTAGTTAAACAGATGTTTTTATATACATAAAACATTCCTTTACATGATCTTTACTATCTGATATCATTGTTGTTTGGAAAATGAAGAAGCCATCTTTTACACAATAGCATTACTACTTCCTCTTTATTAATACTTATACAATCTTTCCTTAAATTTAAATTTATTGCAAAGTGTTCTATATGTAAAGTGGGTGACTCCAAATCTGCAAACCTGATTGGTCAAATAAACTAAGCATTGGATTGGTTCACTAGGAACCAATCCAAAGAGCTGCTAAAAGGCGGCAAATTTAAACAACTGCCATTGGCTGCAAGCAGGCAAGCCAGCCTGCATAAAAGGCTGGCTTCGGCTTCGGCCAAGTGTTCCTATTTACTGACTAGTTAAAGAATAAAGTATTTGTTGTTGGAACCCGGTCTACCTCATGTGTTTTCCGAACAAAACACTGGCGACGAAGGTGGGATCATCCTGAATGGAAAAAACCTGCACAAAGTCCAGATTACAACCAAGATGTCTGGAAACAACGCACCGCCCACACCCTTCAATCCCAACGAAGAGGATTGGGATTCCTATGCTGATCGCTTCCAAATGTATTTGGAGAGCAATGAAATGGAAGACATTTCAGAGCAACGCAAGAGAGCTGTATTCCTGACGCACTGCGGGCCAACAGTTTTCAAGATGGCAAAGGCCCTTGCGAAGCCCAGGGATGTTAAACAACTAACGTGGACAGAATTGCAAATAGTCCTCAAAGCACACTACGCTCCGATGGTGTCAAACTTAATAAAGTGACACGAATTTTACCGCAGAGACCAGAGAGAGGGAGAGACCGTCGCCAATTTCATCGCTGCACTTAGACAATTAGGGGGTGAGTGTGAATTTTTGAACATCGACGAAGCAATGAGGGATCGCGTGGTGTTGGGCCTGAGAGACTCGACCACACAGAGTAAATTACTCAACAAGCCCAACATCACCATTACCGAAGCCATCGCGGAAGCCACAGCCGCTGAAGCCGCGAAAAAATCTGCCTTGCCATGAAAAAGATGAACACACACAGCGAAGAAACACCAACCAAAGACAGAAAGCAGCCTGCCACCACAACCCACTACGAAGAGTCGGGCGAAACAATTGAATAGAGCGAAGAAGATGACGAGGTCCACCGTTTGCTCATGAACAAAAAAGAGCGCGAAAGGAGAAATTGGCGGGAATGCGCTGGCTGCGGAGGAAACCATCCCCGAACCGAATGCAGATTTCTCGATGCCATCTGCCGGCATTGCAAGAAACGAGGGCACATCAAGAAGGTCTGCAGGAACAAAAAATACTGCAGCCCTATGAGACGCAGAAATTCCCCAACACGAACTGAGCCTAAACGAGCTGAGAGAAAGTGGCAACAAGAGAAGCGAACCAATACACACCAAATTGTCATTATAAAGAGCGCTCAGACGGAAAGTGGGAAGAAAATTAAAGTCATCGTGAAAATTGAAGGAAAACACTGCAAGATGGAAGTGGACTCAGGGTCCTTCCTCTCCATGGTATCATGGGACACAGTAAGACAGCTAGTCCCAGGTATCAAACCCAAAGAATTGAAGAAGCAGCACTTAACCCTCAAGGACTATCAGGGAAACCAAATCCCTATGGTAGGCATGGGACAATTCCGAGTCGCCTACAAACATCACGTCAAGGTGCTACTGCTGACCATAGTCGACCAAGACAGACCAAGCCTCCTGGGCATCGAATGGTTCGCACCATTGGGATCGGGATGACTGGGGTCGATCGAGTGACTACAACCGGCTGGGAAGACGACCTCATCCGAGAATTCCAGGACGTTTTTGACGGCTCACTTGACAAGTATCGGGGAAATCCCATTTCTTTCAATCTAAACCCCCAAATAGCCCCACGAAGAATAAAAGCCAGGCAAGTTCCTTTTGCACTAAAGGCAAAAATAGAGGAGCAGCTGGACAAATTAATAGCCCAAGGGGTGTTAGAACCTGTGGACCATGCCAAGTGGGAAACGCCTATTGTCACACCCATAAAACCTGACAGGTCCATTAGAATCTGTGGTGACTATAAGGCTACCCTGAACCACGCATTACAACCAAGCGCATACCTGGTGCCAGTAGTCCAGCATTTGCTTCATTCCCTGGGAAAGGGCAAAGTTTTTGCTAAACTCGACTTGGCATAAGCCTATCAACAACTCCCAGTGGACCCAGAAACAGCAGAAGCACAGACTATAGTCACCCATAAGGGCGCATTCAAATGTCACCGGCTCCAATTTGGAGTAAGCGTGGCCCCTGGCATTTTCCAGAGTCTGATGGAACGCCTCCTAAATGGCATACAAGGAGTCGTTCCCTATTTTGACGACGTCCTAATCTCGGCCAGAGATGAAACTCAATTAAGGAAAAGACTCAAAGAAGTATTAACTAAGTTTAGGGAATCTGGCCTCAAGGTAAAAAGAGAAAAGTGCTGTTTAATTAAGAATTGCGTCGAATTCCTGGGCTACTCAATAGACGGAGAGGGTATCCACCCTACAGACAAAAAAGTTAAAGCAATCAAAGACGCACCTGAACCAAGAAATAAAACCGAACTACAAGCATTTTTAGGACTAATTAATTTTTATAATGTGTTCCTGCCAAACAAGGCCACTATAGCAGAACCATTACACCGTCTGCTAGACAAGAAGGCAACTTGGACTTGGGGTTACAAAAAAAAAAAACCTTCCAAAATATTAAAAGCTTGCTAACATCAACAAACGTTCTCATCTAATTTAGCAACACACTGCCATTAAGAGTGACCTGTGACACCTCACCATACGGAGTAGGTGCCATCCTGAGCCACCAACTACCTGATGGCAGAGAAGCACCCGTCGCATATTACTCTAGGACTCTATCCAAAACCGAGCGGAATTACAGCCAATTGGACAGGGAAGCTCTAGCAATTGTCGCTGGAGTAAAACGCTTCCACGAGTACTTATATGGGCGGACTTTTCAAATCATAACAGACCACAAACCACTGATGGGGATTTTGGCAGGAAACAAGCCAACATCTAATATACTGTCCCCAAGAATGACTAGATGGTCAGAGTTCCTAGCAGCTTATTCCTACACTCTAACACATTGCCCAGGGAAACAAATTTCCCATGCGGACGCTTTGAGCAGAGCACCCTTACCAGCAACCGACGCAGACCCGGCACCAGCGATGACAACGCTACAAATTGAGACTTGCCCCGATCTACCCATATCAGCTTATGATGTCGCCAGAGCCACCACGAAAGACTCATTGACTGCCCGCGTTCTTAGCTGGGTAGGTAAAGGCTGGCCGGAGAATCAAAAAACTGAAAACTTTAAACCTTTCCGGTCCAGACAGACTGAACTTTCAATCCAAAAGGGGTGTTTGTTGTGGGGTGATCGGGTGGTAATCCCTGCCAAATTACAACCCAGGGTACTTAGGTTGTTACATGAAGGGCACCCGGGAATGGTTAAGATGAAAAGCCTTGCTAGAAGTTATGTTTGGTGGCCGGGTATTGATAAGGACATAGAGTATTGGGTAAGCTCATGCAACAAATGCCAGACAATTAGACTGTCCCCACCAAAAGCACCCGTTAAGGACTGAGAAACCCCTCCGGGACCTTGGTCAAGAATACACATTAATTTTGCGGGTCCCACCAAGGGGCATACCTTTCTGATTGTCGTTGATGCCTATTCGAATTGGCTTGAAGTAAAAGTTATGCCATCAACGACAACAGAAACTGTCATTAAAAAGCTGGACAACCTTTTTGCCACCCATGGCATACCGGACGTTCTTGTCTCAGATAATGGGCCACAGCTAACCAGCATACAATTTGAGCAATACCTAGCCTCCCTAGGTATAAGACATGCCCTAAATGCGCCGGCTCACCCGGCTGCGAACGGCAGGGCTGAGAGAATGGTCCGGTTTACTAAAGAAGGTTTAGAAAGAATGGACGCTGGAGATGTCCAACAGAAAGTAAACCGTTTGTTCACACTCCAGCACATAACGCCCAGTACCATAACCAACAAGTCCCCAGCAGAATTACTTATGGGGGGGGAAGTTAAGATCACACCTTGATAGGTTACACCCAAATTTTACTCCAGAAAACCCCCCTGACTCCTCTACACGGCTTAGACAATTCGAAATAGGCGATTTAGTATACGCTAAAAACTTCACCAGGGACCCGGTATGGCTACCAGGACAGATTACCCAAATCAAAGGCCCCAAATCCTACCGATTAATAATAGAGGATGGCAGGAAATGGAAGCGGCACATAGACCAGCTTCGATCCCGAATTATAGAGAGAACCACAGACTTACAATCATTCACCGACAAAACCGCAAACCAAGCAGCAAACCAAGCAGCAAACCAAGGTGGGGGGGGAAAGGCGAGAAGTAAATAAAGAACTGTTTAAAACCAAAACCAATGAAACATATGAACAAAAAGAGCAAATAAAAGACTCACTGTTTGGAGAGACTTGCGTGAAGAGCCCATCGGAAGGGGCCAGCCAGGCCAGCTCGACCTGCCCAGAGGAAACAGGAGGGAGCAGCAAAACCGCCAGCCTAAGAAACTCAGGCGGCAGTAAAATGGCTGACTCACCCTTCCAGACGGTTCCAGGGAGAAGAACGGACAACACGGCAGCCCCATCCGAACCGGTCGAAGACTTCACTAAGAATGAACCGCGCAAGTCAAGTTGAGTCTGTAAAAGCCCCGCCTACCTGCGAGACTACGTCACCATGTAGGACTGAACTAAGAGGGGAGGGGTGTTCTATATGTAAAGTGGGTGACTCCAAATCTGAAAACCTGATTGGTCAAATAAACTAAGCATTGGATTGGTTCACTAGGAACCAATCCAAAGAGCTGCTAAAAGGCGGCAAATTTAAACAACTGCCATTGGCTGCAAGCAGGCAAGCCAGCCTGTATAAAAGGCTGGCCTCGGCTTCAGACAAGTGTTCCTATTTACTGACTAGTTAAAGAATAAATTATTTGTTGTTGGAACCCGGTCTACCTCGTGTGTTTTCCGAACAAAACACAAAGATACAAGAAAAATATTCCAACACTATTTATAAAATGTTTAACTAAAATCAAGCTCCCTTATATAAAAAAAAAATTACACAGGAAGGCAAATTTATACATTTGGAATGTGGTTTCAAGCAGGGGTGGGATTCTACTGGTTCGGAACAGTTCTATAGAACTGGTTGTTACGATTCTGCACAGTTTGGAGAACCAGCAAATCATACCCCTGGATGGCCCCACCCATCTCCACTCAACCCTCCCCTCCCTTCCCAGTCAGTCTTTATTGCGCATGCACAACATCGCTGACTACATTCTCCACCAGCCAGCCACTCCTTAAGGTATTTCTTTTTTTCCTTCTGATGATCAGCTGTTCTGATGATCAGCTAAGCCAGGACACGCCTTCCTGTCTTACTGCTTTGCCCAGGAGGCTTCCCTAAGGCCCAAGAGGCAAAAAGGGGTGCATATGGGGGGCGAGGGGGCTGCATGTCTCCCCCTATGATCCATTTTTGCCTTCCTGGGCTTCAGGGAAACTTTCTGGGAGCAAAAACGCCTGCCTGGAGGCTTCCCTGAGGGCCAAGAGGTCCAAAAACAGAGTGTGGGGGTGATGCAAAAAAGAAGAAGCCATGCTCACCCAGTCACATGGCCACACCCACCTAGTCATGACCACCTAGCCAAGCCCACAGAACAGGTTTTTAAAAAAATTGAATCCCACCCCTGGTTTCTAGGACTTAAACAACAACAAAAAAACTAGCAACAGTATTTAATATTTAATTAAAGCAATTTTGTGCAACATAAGGCCCATGGGCTGCATGAAGGCCACTAAGCAGAGTCTTGCGCAACCCTACAATGTTTTTTTAACTTAATAAATTCACCACCATTGTATCGAAATTAAACATGTAATAGAGATAGAAAAAGAAAGATGTACATCTATATTTAGTAGCCTTATCTTATTTTCTATCTTGTTCTCTTTTGCATTCCACTATTTTAATAGTAAATGTAATTTAACAAAGAAATAAAAGCAACAAAAGAATTAAAATCGAAGTCAGATAGTGTGAGAGCTATTTTTTATATTGATTAAAAGAACAGTTACCAAAACAATGCTTAAGCCCATGTCACACTGAACCAACGGATGCAAAGAGGATGTAAAATGGACAAAAAAGCTTGCCATCCATTGGAAAACGCAATGTACTCACTGCCTCCATTTTGCTTACTCTCTATCCGTCCAGCATCCGTTTATGGAATTTTCATCTGCTCCAAATGTTTTGGGCTACCCAAAACTTTTGCGCGGAAAATGTATTCAGTTCGTCCGGTCTGCATCCACTACGCATCCGTTACGCATCTGCTATATCCGCTAGGCATCTGCTACGCATCCGCGCAACTCACATCCACACGGATGCAGGGAGAAAGCGGAACGGCCGCAGAACAGATGCAGAACGGATGCAGAACGGATACAGCACGGAAACGAAGCATTTAAAACGGAAAAAACGTTCGCAGAGGGGACCCATCTCGGATATTAAGGATGCCTAGAGGATGCCTAGAGGATGCCTAGAGGATGCCTAGCGGAAATCCTGTATTTCCTATAAAAAGGGGGAGCAACTCATCTGCATCTCACTTTCAGAACAGCAGCCCAGCGATGCAGACCTCTGCAGCCTTCATCTGACACTTCTTCTTCCACAGCATCCAGTCATGTCCACCGTGGATTGCAACAAAGTCCTTTCGGCAGCCACCATCATTCTGCAACAGTGCGAAGCCATCTGCAGGCTCTGTGAACTCTATTGCGAGAAGAAAAAGAGACAGCCAAAAAGAGTCTGGGTCCGAAGATGGTTCGCCAGAAGAGCAGAGGACGGACTGTACAGAAAGCTGATGGTGGAGCTCAGGAACGAAGACACTCGGGCGTTCCAGAACTTCATGAGGATGCCTCCAGCCATGTTTGATGAAGTTGTGCAACAGCTGACACCCAGGTTGACCAAGCAGAGCACCAGCTTCCGCCCCAGCCTGGAACCTGAGCTCAAGGTGGCACTCACTCTGCGCCACCTGGCCTCCGGGACCACCGACAGGAGCATGCAGTATGGCTGGAGGGTGCTATCCAACACCATCAGCATTGTGGTCAGAGAAGTGGTGCAGGCCATCATTGAAGAATACAAGGAGGAGCTCCTCCAGTACCCCTCCACTGAAGAAGGCTGGAAGAAAGTTGCAGAGCAGTGGTATCAGAAGTGGAACTTCCCCCACACCATTGGATCCATAGATGGCAAGCACGTGGCCTGCAAATCTCCACCCAACTCGGGGTCCACTTATTTTAACTCCAACTTCTTCAGCATCATCCTCTTCGCCATGGTCGATGCTGACTACAAGTTCATGTACATCGATGCTTCAGGCAACGGCTCATCTTCAGATGCCCAGGTATACAACGCCAGTGTCCTCAAGGAGGGGCTGTAAGGCAACCTCATCGTGGGCTTCCCAGATCCAGACCCGCTGCCCAACGACATGCAAGATGTGCCCTACTTCATCGTGGGAGATGACGCCTTCTCCCTCACAACCTACCTCATGAAGCCCTACACCTCCAGACGCCTCACCCGTAAAAAGAGGATCTTCAACTACAGGCTGTCCAAGGCAAGGCGGGTGGTGGACAACGCCTTTGGAATCCTGGCCAACAGGTTCCAGGTGCTTCTCACCACCATGCAGCATAGCACAGAGACCGTGAGGAGGATCATGGAAGCTTGCTGCATCCTGCACAATCTCATGCGCACCCGCTACCCAGTGTTACAGGACAGGCTTGTGGACCATCAGCAAGGCAATGGGGACATGGAGCCTGGGGAATGGAGGCAAGGGCGAATAGAGCCTCACGTGAAGGGAAGAAGCAGCGCAACCTCCTGAGACGCTGGTGCAACTCCCCAGCTGGAGCAGTGGAGTGGCAAGATGGTAGATGCTTAATGGATGCTTCCTTCAGCCTGTCTCATCACACGGATGAGATTGGGCCATGTATGTTTGGTTGGCCTACAATGAACAGGGCATTTAATAAAGAGTTGTGTTTATGTTGACATGTGTGTGTTTTGTTTGGAAAACACACGAGGTAGACCGGGTTCCAACAACAA